>CM023452.1:141587053-141720717 GCA_013339765.2 Haemaphysalis longicornis
GTCCCCTTCACCCCGGTAGTCCGAATGGCGCTGGCTACCCCCCCAAGCACAGGAAACAAACATCGTAAATAAATACCCCAGAAAGTGAATGGGAAAATCGCCCCCCCGGTAGCGTAGTGGTTATCGCACCAGACCGGTATTCTGGAGGTCGTGGGTTCGGATCCCACCTGGCGGGCATTTTTTTTTCACTTTCTTTTTTTTTCCAAATTCTTAATCTGTTTCAATGATCTACCACATTCCCCTTTGCTTTCCGAGGTTTTTCCCGACTGCCAACCCTTATTTCTGTGTTTTTTTCAACGAGCCCCTCATTTCCTATTCTGATTCGCTACATGCATAGCGGGGCCTCGTTCTGGCAGTCTTGTTGCCAAAGGGAGCTTAAGAGGGTTCAAAGCTGGTGACCACTCTGGGCATGTCGTAGACACTCGAGTCACGACCCGGGGGTTAAAAAAAGGTCCCCTTCACCCCGTTTGTCCGAATGGCGCTGGCTACCACCCCAAGCACAGGAAACAAACATGCGTAACATAAAAACCCCAGAAAGTGAATGGGAAAATCGCCCCGCCGGTAGCGTAGTGGTTATCGCACCAGACCGGTATTCTGGAGGTCGTGGGTTCGGATCCCACCTGGCGGGCATTTTTTCTTCACTTTCTTTCTTTCTTTCCACAATTCTTATCTGTTTCAATGATCTACCACATCCTCCCCTTTGCTTTCCGAGGTTTTCCAGACTGCCAACCCTTATTTCTGTGTTATTTTCAACGAGCCCCTCATTTCCTATTCTGATTCGCTACATGCATAGCGAGGGCCTCTGTTCTGGCAGTCTTGTTGCCAAAGGGAGCTTAAGAGGGTTCAAAGCTGGTCGACCACTCTGGACATGTCGTAGACACTCGAGTCACGACCCGGGAGTTAGAAAGAAGGTCCCCTTCACCCCGGTTAGTCCCAATGGCGCTGGCTACCACCCCCAAGCACAGGAAACAAACATGCGTAACATAAATACCCCAGAAAGTGAATGGGAAAATCGCCCCGCCGGTAGCGTAGTGGTTATCGCACCAGACCGGTATTCTGGAGGTCGTGGGTTCGGATCCCACCTGGCGGGCATTTTTTCTTCACTTTCTTTCTTTCTTTCCAAATTCTTAATCTGTTTCAATGATCTACCACATCCTCCCCTTTGCTTTCCGAGGTTTTCCAGACTGCCAACCCTTATTTCTGTGTTATTTTCAACGAGCCCCTCATTTCCTATTCTGATTCGCTACATGCATAGCGAGGGCCTCTGTTCTGGCAGTCTTGTTGCCAAAGGGAGCTTAAGAGGGTTCAAAGCTGGTCGACCACTCTGGACATGTCGTAGACACTCGAGTCACGACCGGGGGTTAAGAAAGAAGGTCCCCTTCACCCGGTATTAGTCCGAATGGCGCTGGCTACCACCCCCAAGCACAGGAAACAAACATCGTAACATAAATACCCAGAAAGTGAATGGAAAATCGCCCCCCGCCGGTAGCGTAGTGGTTATCGCACCAGACCGGTATTCTGGAGGTCGTGGGTTCGGATCCAAATGGCGGGCATTTTTCTTCACTTTCTTTCTTTCTTTCCAAATTCTTAATCTGTTTCAATGATCTACCACATCCTCCCCTTTGCTTTCCGAGGTTTCCGACGCAACAACTAATTTCTGTGTTATTTTCAACGAGCCCCTCATTTCCTATTCTGATTCGCTACATGCATAGCGAGGGCCTCTGTTCTGGCAGTCTTGTTGCCAAAGGGAGCTTAAGAGGGTTCAAATGGTCGACCACTCTCGACATGTCGTAGACACTCGAGTCACGACCCGGGGGTTAAAAGAAGGTCCCTTCACCCCGGTTAGTCCGAATGGCGCTGGGTACCACCCCCAAGCACAGGAGAACAAACATGCGTAACAAATACCCCAGAAAGTGAATGGGAAAATCGCCCCCCCCGGTAGCGTAGTGGTTTTCGCACCAGACCGGTATTCTGGAGGTCGGGGGTTTGGATCCCCCCTGGCGGGGATTTTTTCTTCACTTCTTTCTTTCTTTCCAAATTCTTAATCTGTTTCAATGATCTAGCACATCCTCCCCTTTGCTTTTCCGAGGTTTTCCAGACTGCCAACCCTTATTTCTGTGTTATTTTCAACGAGCCCCCCATTTCCTATTCTGATTCGCTACATGCATAGCGAGGGCCTCTGTTCTGGCAGTCTTGTTGCCAAAGGGAGCTTAAAAAGGGTTCAAAGCTGGTCGACCACTCTGGACATGTCGTAGACACTCGAGTCACGACCCGGGGGTTAAAAGAAGGTCCCCTTCACCCCGGTTAGTCCGAATGGCGCTGGCTACCACCCCCAAGCACAGGAAACAAACATGCGTAACATAAATACCCCAGAAAGTGAATGGGAAAATCGCCCCGCCGGTAGCGTAGTGGTTATCGCACCAGACCGGTATTCTGGAGGTCGTGGGGTTTGGATCCCACCTGGCGGCATTTTTTCTTCACTTTCTTTCTTTCTTTCCAAATTCTTAATCTGTTTTAATGATCTCCACATCCTCCCCTTTGCTTTCCGAGGTTTTCCAGACTGCCAACCTTATTTCTGTGTTATTTTCAACGAGCCCCTCATTTCCATTTGATTCGCTACATGCATAGCGAGGGCCTCTGTTCTGGCAGTCTTGTTGCCAAGGGAGCTTAAGAGGTTCAAAGCTGGTCGACCACTCTGGACATGTCGTAGACACTCGAGTCACGCCCCGGGGGTTTAAAAAAAAGGTCCCCTTCCCCCCTTTGTCCGAATGGGCTGGCTACCACCCCCAAGCACAGGAAACAAACATGCGTAACATAAATACCCCAGAAAGTGAATGGGAAAAAACGCCCCGCCGGTAGCGTAGTGGTTATCGCACCAGACCGGTTTCTGGAGGTCGTGGGTTCGGATCCCACCCGGCGGGCATTTTTTCTTTACTTTCTTTCTTTTTTTCCAAATTCTTAAACTGTTTCAATGATCTACCCCATCCTCCCCTTTGCTTTCCGAGGGTTTTCCAGACTGCCAACCATTTTTTCTGTGTTATTTCAACGAGCCCCTCATTTCCTATTCTGATTCGCTACATGCATAGCGAGGGGCCCCTTTTTCTGGCAGTCTTGTTCCAAAGGGAGCTTAAGAGGGTTCAAAACTGGTCGACCACTCTGGGCATGTCGTAGACACTCGAGTCACGGGCCCGGGGGGTTTAAAAAAAGGTCCCCTTCACCCCGTTAGTCCGAATGGCGCTGGCTACCACCCCCAAGCACAGGAAACAAACATCGTAACATAAATACCCCAGAAAGTGAATGGGAAAATCGCCCCCCCGGTAGCGTAGTGGTTATCGCACCAGACCGGTATTCTGGAGGTCGTGGGTTCGGATCCCACCTGGCGGGCATTTTTTCTTCACTTTCTTCTTTCTTTCCAAATTCTTAATCTGTTTCAATGATCTACCACATCCTCCCCTTTCTTTCCGAGGTTTTCCAGACTGCCAACCCTTATTTCTGTGTTATTTTCAACGAGCCCCTCATTTCCTATTCTGATTCGCTAATGCATAGCGAGGGGCCCCTGTTCTGGCAGTCTTGTTGCCAAAGGGAGCTTTAAAAGGGTTCAAAGCTGGTCGACCACTCTGGACATGTCGTAGACACTCGAGTCACGACCCGGGGGTTAGAAAGAAGGTCCCCTTCACCCCGGTTTGTCCGAATGGCGCTGGCTACCACCCCCCAAACACAGGAAACAAACATGCGTAAATAAATACCCCAGAAAGTGATGGGAAAATCGCCCCGCCGGTAGCGTAGTGGTTATCGCACCAGACCGGTATTCTGGAGGTCGTGGGTTCGGATCCCACCTGGCGGGCATTTTTTCTTCACTTTCTTTCTTTCTTTCCAAATTCTTAATCTGTTTCAATGATCTACCACATTATCCCCTTTGCTTTCCGAGGTTTTCCAGACTGCCAACCCTTATTTCTGTGTATTTTCAACGAGCCCCTCATTTCCTATTCTGATTCGCTACATGCATAGCGAGGGCCTCTGTTCTGGCAGTCTTGTGCCAAAGGGAGCTTAAGAGGGTTCAAAGCTGGTCGACCACTTGACATGTCGTAGACACTCGAGTCACGACCCGGGGGGTTTGAAAGAAGGTCCCCTTCACCCCCTTAGTCCGAATGGCGCTGGCTACCACCCCAAGCACAGGAAACAAACATGCGTAACATAAATACCCCAGAAAGTGAATGGGGAAAAACGCCCCGCCGGTAGCGTAGTGGTTATCGCACCAGACCCGGGATTCTGGAGGTCGTGGGTTCGGATCCCACCTGGCGGGCATTT
This sequence comes from Haemaphysalis longicornis, assembly GCA_013339765.2. Classification (NCBI taxonomy): domain Eukaryota; kingdom Metazoa; phylum Arthropoda; class Arachnida; order Ixodida; family Ixodidae; genus Haemaphysalis; species Haemaphysalis longicornis. The sequence continues at coordinate 141,591,362 of CM023452.1, forward strand.
TTTCTCACTTTCTTTCTTTCTTTCCAAATTCTTAATCTGTTTCAATGATCTACCACATCCTCCCCTTTGCTTTCCGGGTTTTCCAGTGCCAACCCTTATTTCTGTGTTATTTTCAACGAGCCCCTCATTTTCCCATTCTGATTCGCTACATGCATAGCGAGGGCCCCTGTTTGGCAGTCTTGTTGCCAAAAGGGGGTTTTAAAAGGGTTCAAAGCTGGTCGACCACTCTGGACATGTCGTAGACACTCGAGTCACGACCCGGGGGTTTAAAAAAAAGGTCCCCTTCACCCCGGTTAGTCCGAATGGGGCTGGCTACCACCCCCCAACACAGGAAACAAACATGCGTAACATAAATACCCCAGAAAGTGAATGGGAAAATCCCCCCCGGTAGCGTAGTGGTTATCGCACCAGACCGGTATTCTGGAGGTCGTGGGTTCGGATCCCACCTGGCGGGCATTTTTTCTTCCTTTCTTTCTTTCTTTCCAAATTCTTAATCTGTTTCAATGATCTACCACATCCTCCCCTTTTCTTTCCGAGGTTTTTTTAGACTGCCAACCCCTTTTTTCTGTGTTATTTTCAACGAGCCCCTCATTTCCTATTCTGATTCGCTTTTTATATATATATATATATATATATATATATATATAGACTGAAAAGATAAAAACCCCACAGAGCGCGAAAAAAATAAGGTTAGTAGAGACAGAGACAAACGAGAAAGACTTAGAAAATAAAAATAAGTTTACTGACGTTTCACTCTGAAGAAAGGGAGTCCTCTCCCTGAAACGTCAAAACTTATTTTTATTTTCTAAGTCTTTCTCGTTTGTTTTGTCTCTACTAACCTATTATATAATATATATAATATATATTATATATTATATTATATATATATAATATATATTTTATATATATATACATACCTTGTTATACGATGTCAGCAGGACGGAGAGAAGCTAATGTTATAAAATTATGTTATAAGCGGTGGTTCGATAGAAGCGACCACTATCAAAAAGATAGAGCAGTTAAGCTTCCACTGCACCACAACTGCAACCAATCAAAATGCAATGTATTCAGTGAAGCAAAACACTATTCACGTTCAAAAATGGCAGTGACATTTCGCTGTCTCAAGTTCTTGCCTAGCGCGAGCAGCACCTGCTCCGGTTTGACCTAGCATTGCATGAGGGTGTGGTCGTCGCCAATAAATAAAAGTCGCAGTGGCTGCGGCATATTTATAGGGGGCGTGCGGGCGTCACGCAACGCTACGAGAGTTTTGCGATGGAAAGAGACGCAAATTCTGTGGCTCGCTTGTGAGGTTGTGTTTGTTGTGCTCAAAAAAATTTATTAAGCGCTCATTCTGGCTACGTCCCAGAATCATGAAAACTGATCGCTTTTTGCACTAGGGGCTTTGCCTGATTATTGGGCACCTTTTTCCCGGGTTGAGTCACAGTAACGTCGGCCCGCAGCGTTGCGTCCACGCCATTGGCCATAGCCTAGAAGCAAACTTCTATGACCCTACCATGCAATTCTACCCTTTGTCTTAAGTCAGATGATGCGGATCGGCGATGTCCGCCTTGAGGAAATCACGGGGAGAGACCCTGCCATACTGACAACCTGACTCAACCGCTTGGTTGCCTACGCTCGGCGATGGCTACCCTCACCACTTCGCTCTAAGCGGATCAAGCGTTTCATGCACATGTAATTATGCGGCCTAAAATCCATCTGTTTTGGCTGGACGAGAACAAATTTTGAATCAACCGATATTTAGAGTAAAGTCATTTGTTATAACGAGAGAGAACTAATGTATGTATATATATAGAAATAAGGGTTGGCAGCCAAGAAAACCTCGTAAAGCAACGGGGAGGTTGTTGTAGTTCAGTGAAACAGATAAAGAATTTCGAAAGAAAGAAAGAAAGAAAGTGGAGAAAAAATGCCCGCCAGGTGGGATCTGAACCCACGGCCTCCAGAATACTTGTCTGGTGTCGCACCAGACCCGGTATTCTGGAGGTCATGGAATTGGATTCCATCTGGCGGGCATTTTTTTCTCTGCTTTTTTTCTTTCTTTCAAAATTCTTTATCTGTTTCAATGACCTACGAAAACCTCCCCTTTGCTTTCCGAGATTGTCTAGGCTGCCAACCGTTATTTCTGTGTTATTTCTACAAGCACCTCATTTCCTATTTTGATTCGCTACATGCATAGGAGGGCCTCGGTTCTGGCAGTCTTGGTGCCATAGGGAGCTTAAGAGGGTTTAACGCTGGTTGACCAGTCTCGACATGTCGTAGACACTGGAGTCACGGCGCGGGGATTAAAAAAGAAGGTCCCCTTCACCCCGAGCAGTCAGAGTGGCGCTGGCTGCCACCCCCAAGCACAGAAAAAAATTATATTGACATAAATACCCCAGAAAGCGGGGAGGAAAATCGCCCTGCCGTAACGTAGTGGTTATCGCACCAGATCGGTATTCTGGAGGTCGTGGATTCGGATCCCACCTGCCGGGCTCTATTTCTCCGCTTTCTTTCTTTCTTTCCAAATTGTTGATCTGTTTCAATGACCTACCACAACCTCCCCTTTGCTTTCCGAGGTTTTCTTGACTGCCAACCCATCTTGCTGTGTTATTTCTACGAGCCCCTCATTTCCTATTCTGATTCGCTATATATATATGTATATATATATATATATATACATGTATATATACATATTTCGGACCCTCTCGGATTCTACCACGTGTTGGCTAACTTACCTACAAGGAGGTCCCCAATGGTTATCGCCGCCCTTCACTACGGTGCTCGAGACCCGAAGTCGTCCACATGGTTCGCATCAAACCTTACTGAGCAAGATGACGGATTTTGGTTGTTGTTGTTTGTTCGAACTGTAGTTTTATTTTAGCAACCGGTGCATGCACTCTTAGAGAGTGCGTAATGCTGCGAGCCATGCATTGGGTTTGTTTATGTTTTGCTTTTACTGCACGACCGTGCCCGGCTGTGTTATCCTTGTTCCAAGCGAAGCGCGTGTTCCATGCTTTTTTTTTCATACGGCACTGGTTATCTCATTCTGATAAGGAGGAGCGTTTCGTCCTAACCTCACTTGCATTGTCACAATGTTCTGGATGTAAAACAAACGTTCCAGACACATTCGAACTGAACGATAAGAGCCTGCAGAGCAGATGTTGAGGTAGCCGATTCGCCGACACCAGTATTCACACGCCACTTTTTTGACTGCGGTTTCGCCGCCTGTGTATTCTTTGAGTTGGCAGGGGAGCACAAGTTCGCTCCGATATACCTGTTTTCCTTGGAGACCACAGCGTCGTCGTTGGCTTATATATAATATAAATATATACATACACACACACACATATATATATATATATATATTTATTTCAAGGTTTCGGAAAATTAAATATTTTACCCTATTAAATATTTCAGAAAAAGCCAAATAGCACTTGCAATGACGACTGCAACCTTGGTATGTATCTTTACCGAGTTCCTCGTCCGGTATCTTTCTGTTCTGCTATATATGTATATATATCTATATTTATATATTATATATATATATATATATATATATATGATAACGTGCTGTCCTTCCGTTCCTTTCTATTGTTTAAATCCCAAGAGTTTTGAGACTAGAGTTTTCTTCGTTAGGGGATTAGGATTAAGGTGTATGTGTGAGTGGACTACCGCCTTAAACAAGCAGATGTTTTGCAAATTGTCAGTGACAACACAGATGTGATAGGCCAATTTTTACCTTTCAATGACTATGTGGTGATGCTATAAGCATACGGGGAATGAGTAAGCCTAGTGCCGCAGTTTTTAGGTGATTCCAGCGGAGCAATGAGTACGCGTGCTGTGGGTTTGAAATTGGCGAAGCGCGTACGATATGTCTTCTTACAGGCGACTGGTAAGGTATTAGTTCATCTTGGCGGGTGTGTTCTGCCGATGGTGTTTTATGAAACCGAAAGAATGGTTAGCGGTGGTCTTGATATTCTGAATTTTGTCAATGTAACGTCACAGCACAAAATCGCGCATGGTATCTGCATAGTCGCAGCCGTTCAGAATCAATGTCCAAACTCCTTAGGACTATTTAGGACGCTGCACTGTTTAGTTGAGCGGTTTATGGCGCCCATTAAAGAACCTAGGATTAGATTTTTTAATTTAAAGTTCTATTTGCAAGTGTACAAACGAAACTGCACTTCATTAAGCTCACTTTAGAAGTTGATTTTGTCAGAAATGTAAGTTATTGTGCGATACCAGATAAAGTCATCTACAAACAAACAACATTGCAAGTTAGGTTCATTGCTGGGCGTTAATGTATGCCGTCAATTAACTTATAACCGGCACAATGAACCGGAAGAAGCTCTGTCAGACGTCATAAGATATCTACTCGCCGTAACGGCGGTTATAGCTATAAGTGACGCCAGATTGTGTGTACCGGCATGCATTTTCCAATCGCTTTGCTGCACAGCGCCCCACTTTACTTGTGTCCTTGCACGATACAGAACGTTAATTTATCGTGTTCATAGGCTGCGCCCCAACCAAACTGAACCTATAACATTTAAAATCATCATTACAGAGAAAAACCACATCAAGAAGCGAGTTCTTGTACATTGAAATAGAATTGGGGTAAAGAAAGTACCATTGGTAAATTAAAGTATAACCTATGACGCTCGAGCCAAGGCCGGCAGCGCAAACACCGAGAAATCAACCTCGAGGCCACACATCCTGAAGGGAGGGTTCTGAGCTGCAGCACATTATAATAGTACGTGAAGTGACATCACATATGTCACGTGGGGCGCTGTGCAGCAAAGCGTTTGGAAAGAAGCGACTGGCAGCTGCGTCACTTAGCATAGAAGAGGGCAAAGTTCGAAAGTTTGAATGTCATTACGATTCCCAATCAGCAACTGTGCAAGCGAGGTATCGGCCAACCGCGATCTTTGTATGGCAGCTAAGTAACCACCGGCGCTTTATTGAGTGCGCGGTGCCAAGTTTACCTCGACTCGGGAGGCGTGAATATCGGCACCGGTCAGATCAACGTTTCAGAAGCAGTTGATTCGGAGTGGCGTATACTGTTCATTTAAAGCATCTTTCATGTGCTTAAGATTATAAATTGTCCACAATGCATCAGCTTTACCGTAGCGTATAATTTATGGTTGATAATTGCCACAATAAAACAAATTCAACATCACCTAAAAAACAATCACTGCAGGACGACATAACTTCATATTTTACAAGGAACACGTACGGTGGTGGAATGTACGCCGAAATCTGAATTTTATGAGCGGATACTAAAGGTTATGGTTAAGCTGGCTGGCCTCTAGGCTTTGATGGTTCATCGCCAGCTGACCGCGAGGCTTCATGCTCTTCGTCATGTTTTTATACACCACAGCCATCCTGCCTCTGGAGAAATGGCTGAAAAATGTGTGGCTCGGTCACGGAGTGCAAAATGTGCGCGTGGTACTTTGCGATCTAGGATTCCTTCCTTGCGATCAAACTGAAGTGGTGAACGTGCGTGGTTATACTGGCAACGTGCGTAGCAACTGGCAACGTCAAGTGGTGAGCTGGCAACGTGCGTGGTCATACTTCAGAGAGCGTGCTTCGCAGTGGGCCCTTTCGGTAGAACGGCCCCCGCTTCTGCGCAGTTCCTGTCCAGGCTGAATTCTTCGGAGGCGATACCTGGCTCGTCAACACGAGGCACAATCAGATCACACACGCAATGCCCTGCTGAAGCGCCACCTTGGCTGAGAACGCCAGTTGTGGTGCCTTAATTCATCCTGTCCTACCCATCAACAATGCCATCATTGCCACCGGGATACTTAACCGCCTCGTTTGACATCACCGCCTCCAGTGGGCACGGAAGAGCGACAGTAATGCAGCCGCCTCACAATCCGTTTTCTTTTCTCGTTAAAGTTATTTGATACTCCTACTGCCAGTGCTAAAAGTCGAACAATGCTTTCCTGCTGCTCGTCACGTGCCCCAGGGTTATTTTTACCATGACTTGCGAATGCTTGTCTCTTCTGAAAACGTTGTTGCTTTGCGGCGATGTCGAGCTTAATCCTGGCCCTGATGATGTTACTAACAATCTATCTGGTGAGCTATCGAACGTTGTCAAAGCAATTACTGCTCATGTAGACGCACCATGACGAACCTATGAATATTCCCGATGAAGTTAAGTTGAGCGAAGAAGCAATCGAGCACACGGTGTCCAATATCAACACAAGGCTGGTTGCTGTTGAAGCCCGTGTTAACGCCCTTGATGGGGGTAGTACCTATGGCTAGAAGCCGCAACTATTGCAGGTCGCTCGTAAAATGCAGAGCTTCGTTGCCGCCTTGACGATTTTAAAGATAGAGCTCCCCGTGACAACTTAATATTTTATGGTGTGGCTGACAACCCAAAAGAAACATGGTCGCAGTCGAAGGAGCTAGTACGCACGCTTGTTTCCTCTCATATAAAAGTTAAAATTGCCAAGGACGTAGTCGAAAGGGCACATTGGCTTGGAAGTGTTGTGCTCGATAACTCAAGATCAATAATCAAGACCAATAAGTTCTCGTCGTTCAAAGTAAAGACCAATGTGTTCTCGTCGTTCACAGTAAAGGACACCATTTTTGCGCTGAAAGGGAAACTAAAATCGACGGGAATCACTATCAGTGAGGGCTTCTGTAAGGGAACTAGGAACACGAGAAAAAACCTTCTTGACTTTGGGAAAGCCAGTGGCCAACAGTACTCCTTACGTTATAACAAGTTACTAATCGCTAAGAAATGTTTTGTTTATTGTACTCAAACTGACAGTGTCTGTGAAATCAACCCCGGAACCGAATCTGTGTCGCCGATCAATAACCATGCTAATCAACCCAACTCCAGCACTAGAACGTCATAGCAATCCCGCAGTGGCAACCACAGTCCAGCAGAATGTAAGGTTTCTTTCCTTCTTACTAACATACGCAGCGTAATAAGCAGACGCGATGAACTGTCTTTAATAATAGACGACTGTGATGCTAAAATAGTTGTGCTCACGGAAACGCGGTTGTCCAGCAAGATTCGTGATAGTGAAGTGTTCCACACTTGCGGCGAATATAAGCCCTAAATGTCTGACCGTAATACCAGAAGTGGAGGAGGTGTTCTGATTGGTGTTTCTGTTGATTTACACTCGCACCTTGTTCCAATTAGGTCCTCTTAAGAATTTTTTTGCGCTTGCGTACGTTTTGGTCATAATGACGTTATTTTGTGGGCACGTTACCGTCCACCGAACTCGTCTTCTGATTTTTGTGATACGTTGTATGTTGCTTTAAACAATATAGTTTTTGGCTACCCTGCTGCCCCTATTTTTATTAGTGGATTTTAATTTTCCTGATATCTCTTGGATCAATAGTGGTAACCATACTACCTCTTGCACACGTGAAGGCAGTTTGTTTTTTTATTCTTTGTAATGACTTTCACTTCACCCAAGTAGTGAAAGAACTTGCACGTGTCACTCTTACTTCCTCGATCTTGCTTGACCTGATAATTACCACAACCCCTGACAAAATGTCTTCTCTTCATTTTCTTCCTGGCTTAAGCGATCACAGCATTCTTCATTTTACATGCGATGTCCCTGCTTCAAAACAAGCAGCTTCCGCTAATACCATAGAGATTAAAAATGCGCCAACGTGGCCGCAATCAATGCGGAAATTGAAAGTGTCACCGAGTCCTATCTGCGTAACTTTTCTTTACGCACTCTGGAAGAAAACTAAAGATTATTTCAGAATGCTGTTAATCCCTCACTAATAAATTTATTCCCCTGGGCACAATTCGATCATCTTTCCGCTTTCCGTGGTTCACCTCTTCTCTTAACCGGTTGCGCAACAAAAAGAAACGGTTGTAGTCACGCAGTATTATCTGATAGTAGCAAAAGGTGGTCATCCTACCGAAATGTAAACGTTGAATATAAACATGCGGTTCTTACAGCAAGACGTGACTTTTTTATTAAAACGTTGCCCTCTTTGCTGCACACTAACCCTCGCAAATTTTGGTCAACAGTGAATGGTTCTAAAAAGGACACGATCCAGTTGTGTGATCATGAGGTTAGTATGATACCACAGTATGAGTGTTGCGTTGCCTTGCAAAATGCCTTTGTTCTTTCTTTTTGTAATCGTGTTTCTACTGTGTTACCCAAAGTTGATAATGTGCATTTCCCGCCTATGGACTCACTTGTTGTTGATTGAGTTGTGATTAGTAAATTAATTCAGAACCTAAAGGTATCCTCCCCCGGTGCTGATGGTATCACTGCGCAGTTTTTGAAGCTAACCGAAACATACTCGTCACTAATGTTGTCAAAGCTGTTTTCCCAATCTTCGCAGATTAGTGTGCTCCCGAGGGACTGGAAGGCGGGAAGGGTGGTGCCAGTTCCGAAGAGAGGAGATACCTCCAACCCTTTCAACTATAGGCCCATTACACTCGCAAGTATCCCCTGCATACTGCTTGAGCACGTAATCCATTCAAATTTGATAACTTTCCTCGAGGACAAGAAATTTTTTTGATAATCGCCAGCATGGTTTTAGAAAGTATTTTTCATGTGAAATGCAACTCTTAGTGTTCACTAATGATTTATTTTCTATAACAGAGCGGGGTGCCATTGTCGATTGCATTTTTCTAGATTTTTGAAAAGCGTTCGATTAAGTTTCCCATCAACTTCTTTTGTTAAAACTTAGTGCTCTTAACATAGAGAGCAGCTTACTCAAGTGGATAGAGAGTTTTTTGTCTAGTCTAACATAATATGTAAGTCCTAACGATTGTAACTCACCGTTGCAACACGTAACATTTGGGGTGCCGCAAAGATCTGTGTTAGGTCCCTTACTCTTCCTTATTTATATTAATGATTTTCCTAACAATATTTCTTCTACAATTAGACTTTTTGCTGTATATTGCGTGATTTATTGTGAAATAACTAACCCGGAATATTCCGTCGCTATGCAACGTGACATTAATAGCGTATCTTCTTGGTGCAATAATTGGCTGATGCAACCTAACGTTAACAAATGCAAAATATTGAGTTTCATCTGGCGTTAAGCAGTATAACCCGTCTGAGCTATTTCCGTACGAACTTAACAATGTACATTTATCTTCTGTCTTTTCTTATAAGTACCTTGGCGTCCACATTAGCACTAATCTGCAATGGCATGAACATTATAACTATGTTACCAATAGTGCTAACCGCATGATTGGCTTCTTGCGCCGTAATTTTGCTCTTACTCCAGTGTCTTTAAAACTCTTACTATATAAAACCCTTTCTAGATCAAAATTAGAGTACGCATCATTGATTTGGCAGCCTGATATGGTGGTGTTGTCTTCATGCTCGGAAGCCACTCATAACCGGGCTGCTCGATTCATTGTCACAAACTACTCACGAACCGCTAGCATCACATCAATTAAATCTTCCCTTAAACTCAGTGACCTCGCTGCTAGCAGGAAAATTGCGAACTTGTGCCTCTTTCATAAGAATTACTTTACAAACCCCAATATAAAACAGGTTCTCATTTCTGCTTCATCCTACAACTTCGCACGAAACGATCACAGGTTCAAGGTAGGGGTTCCCAAGTGTCGCGCAAACCCATACTTTCACTCGTTCATTCCCAAGACCTGCGACGACAGGAACCACTTCCCCGCCTCCATCGCCAGCATTCAGGATCCTACATCATCCAAAACGGCTCTAACTAATATTGTATGAAATGATAAATACTCCTCTCTGTAACGCCTGCGGGCTTTGAGAGTATTTTAATAAATAAATAAATAAACACACCCACACGCCACCTGTTTTATGCTTTGAAGGCTGTTTCGGGGTTTCTTTCTTTCACTTCATATTTGCCAACATTTTTACCGTGACGACGTCGGAAATGTTTGTTGTAAGACCATGCTGCCTCGAAACGTTTTTTATATTATCATAGAGCCAAAGACGACGCAGTTGTCTTCAAGAAAAACACGTTTATTGGAGCTAACTTGCGCTGCTCTAACAACTGAAAGAATACACAAGCGGCGAAGCAGCAGTCAACGAAGTGAAGTGCGCAAGCGAGCCTGGGTGGTTCGAAATCTCGCAGCGTCAGATCTGCAGGCTTTAATCATTTGGCGCGAGTGTCTCTAGAACCGGCGATTTACATCTGGAACATTGTAGATGAAAGAAGAATATTCCCCGCCAGTGGCGTTATGGCGAAACGTTCTTGTTATCCGATGGAGATAACCCGTGCGGCATAAAAATATAGAATGGAACATGCGCTTCGCTTGGGCCACAGATAACACAGCCGGGCGCAGCCCGGCCGTAAAAACAAACCATAAATAAACAAACCCAATGAATGGTTCGCAGCTTAACCACCCCGCCCCCTATAAAATTGCATCGACCCGATGCTAAAATAAAATGACAGTTCAAACAAACACGAATGACAAAAAAATCCATCGTCTTGCGGAGTAAGTTTTGAGGCCAAACCCGTGGACGATTTCGGGCTGCCTGCATCGTCGTGATGTGCCAGAAGCACCATCGAGGATTCCCTCGTAGGTAAGTTGGCCAACGCGTCGTAGAATCCCGTAGGGTCTGGAATACACTCACACAAGTTTCAAACTGAGTCGGCGTTGTCGGATGGGAGTTTAAACCCGCGCACAATCCCCAGGGTTGTACTCGGCGTCTCGGCGTCGGAGATTGTAGCGTCCGGAATCCAAGAGCTTTTGATCAGTTATACAAACTCGAGTGAGTTGGCGGGGCACCTCCGCACGGTGTAGGTGTCCCTGGATGTCGACGCTCTAGGTCGCCGTTTTCTACTTGCGGAAGCATGGCTACGAGCATCATAGTCCGCCGTGTTCCGTAGACAAGCTCTACCAGTCTCATCTGCATAGTTTCCTGGGTCGCTGTGTTGTACGCAAACGTGATACACGGGAGGACTTCGTCCCAAGTCCTATGGTAAACGTCGACGTACAAATAAAGAACATCCGTGATCGTCTTGTTCAGTTGTTCAATAAGTCCGTTGGTGTGGGACGCTACGCCGTCGTTCTTGGGTGATGCGCGTTGCTGTAGCGTAAGATTCCTTGCGTGAGCTCCGCAGTGAAGCCCGTTCCGTGGTCGGCGATTAGACTTCAGGTGTTCAATCTCGCAGAACATCTTGCTTTATGAAGAACTTCGCGACTGCTTGTGCAGTCCCGCTGGGAAGAGCGTATGTCCCTGCGTAGTGCGTCATGAATTCTGTAGCTACGACAGTCCACTTGTTTCCGGATCGTGACGCAGGGAACGGACCCATAAGGTCCATTCCAATCTGTTGAAAGCGGATCGATTGGATGGCGATTTTCTGCAGAAGAATGGCGATTTCCTGCAAAGTATCTCTTGCTTGGGGCTATTGCTATCGGCGTCCGTCCGCACCTTTCCCCATCTCACCACCAGCTGTGCGATAACCTCGCTCTCCTCCTGTCCTATCTCTACGCCAGCTGTGCGATAGCGCGCGCGCTGCACCTCCTATCCCTCTCTTCCCACCGGCTGTGCGATAGCGTGCTCCCTGCTCCCCCTCTCCTCCTCTCTGCGCGCCGCTCCCTCAGTTGCTGTTTGTCCGATGAACTGAATGGATGAGCCGGTTCGAAACGTCGACATCGAGCAGCGGATCCCACCCTGGGAGAAAGCGAAGCCGCTTCCGCACGGCAACGTCACCAAGCGGATCCGGATGCCGCTCGTCAACGCGACCGCACCGCGAAAGCGGTCGCGCGAGCGGGGCTCGGCGCGAGTTCCTGGACCGGAGCTTCGGATACAGCTACAAGGTGTGCGACAGACTCCGGCTCGACAACAATCTGAGGCGCGTCGGCAGCATCCAGAAAGATCGTCAACGCACTAACGCCATCGAGATTCTTTCGCGAGAGTTCGGCGAGAGCAACGACAGTTACGATGCTTTGCATCGTAATGGTCGTTGCATCGTAACAATGTCAGTTACGATGCTTTGCATCAGCACATAGTTATCTTCGGGGAGATGGTGTAATTTGATTTGTCGCTGGCAGTGACGGCAGCTCCGAATGTAGTGGGTGACGTCGGATGTACGGCGGCGCCAGTGGTATATCGCGTCAATTTTTGCAATAGTGCGAGTGTGCCGAGATTTCCGGAAGACGGGTAGTCGTGGCACGAATGCCCGTGGGGATGACAAAAAGATAATGTATTCTCGTTCAGGGGCTCAAATTCTTCATCACGAGGACGGATTTTCTTCAGGATGAATGCTGGTAAGTTTTGTTTGGACAGTTTAGGCACAGTGACGTTGCATCCTTTGAAGTAGTCGATCATGACGCGTAACTCGCTCTCGGCACGCTGTTGGGAGGCTAGGTCCGCAACTACTCCGAAGAACGCGCTGTCTTCATCGGACACTTGTGGTAGTGACCCAAGGGTGCGCGGGGCAGGCAATTGACGTCGGAGTATTTTATGACAATTGTAACGTGGAACTCGTGCAGGCGCAAGCTCCATCGTCCAAGACGGCCAGAGGTGTGCTTGAAATTGGCGAGCCAACACAGCGCGTGGTTGCCTGTCACAACGTGGAACAGTGTACCATACACGTATGGGCGAAATTTTGAAATGGCCCTTATAATGTCGAGGCACTCTTTCTTGGAGGCTGAGTAGTTTTTCTCCTCTTTCGACAGACCACGGCAGGCGAAAGCGATTACTCTTTCGCAACCACGTTGGCTTTGGACGAAGACGGCACCCAAACGTGCAGCACTGGCATCTGTGTCAATCTCCTTTGCGGCGGTTGCATCGAAACGAGCGAGCACGGCAACGTTTGCAGCCGTTGTTGTAGCTCGCAGAATGCTTTTGCTTCAGCATTTTCCCATCTGAAAGGGGTTCTATCTTTTCTTAAACGCATTAGTGGCTCTGCAACGCTTGCGAAATGTGAGTCGATCCCCCGGTAGTATTTTTGAGAAATCTTCGCACACCCTTCATGCCTATCGGTCTTCAGAAGTTTGCCATGGCTGATGTCGTCGCTGGGTCAGGCACGACTCCCAAGGCGTTGATGACGTGGCCCGAAAATTTGAGTTCCTCTACAAAAGGTCGCACTTTTCAGGCTTCAGCATTAACCCCAACGTAAGAATAGCCTCGAGCACAGACTCCAATCTATCACGGTGTTCGTGGAAATTTCGGATGAATACTTCAACGTCGTGGAGGGATACGAGAAAGTAGTGCCACTTTCGGTCAGCTACCAAGGTGTCCGTGACTCTTTGAAGCGTTGCTGGTGCCGTGCAGAGCCCGAACGGCATTACCTTGAACACGTAAAGAACGTCCGGGGTTATGAAGGTTTCTCTCGGTCTCTCTCGTCCACTTCTCTTTGCTAGTAGCCTGTCTTTAGAACCACCGATGAGATGTACCTCGATTGGCAGAGGTGGTTGAGTGCGTCTTAGATTCGGAGCAGGGGGTACACCTCCATTTTGGGGATTTTGTTCAGTCGCCGGTAGACAACGCAACACCTAATGTACCGTCTTCTTTTTTAACAGTAAGACCGGCCATGCCCAGGGGCTTTTTAATGGCTATATAATGTCGTCGCTGAGCGTGTCTTGCACTTTTGCTCGAATGGCTTCGCGCTCGTGCGATGACACGCGGTACGGTGCTGTGGGGTAGGTGGGGCTCCATCTTCGGTTATTATTCGGTGCTTCGCTATCGGTGTCTGACGCAATTTTGAGTTAGACGAAAAACACTCGCTCTAACGACGCAGCAAAGTCAATAATTTGTTCCGTTTTTCTTGGGGTAGCGCCGGGTTTACGTCGAAGGGATGCGAAAACTTGAAGGTATCTTCGCATGTGCGTTGAACGTGGGCGACCGCGATAACGTCACTTGCTTCTTGAGTTTCTTCGAGTAACCCTAACTGCACCTCCCTTGTTTAAGTGCTCGTATACCTCCGTGAAATTAGTGAGCAAAACGTGGGGTTGGCTTTTCCTAAAGGGCGCAATGCCCCTTTCAATTGAGACACGATTGTCAAGAAGCAACCTCTAATCACTCTCTACGATAGCGTCGACGTCGGGATCAGCTTCTTTAGAGTATACCGTGATCATCAAGCTTGCGCGTGGTGGCAGGGTGACATGATCATCAGCGATCCTTACGGGAGTTCGGTTCCGGCGTCACGGAGGTATTAGTGAAAACATTTATCGTTATTGTCTGGGGATCAATTATTGCACCGTTTTCTACAAAAAGTTCATTTCAAAAATGACGCTACGGGAGTAGTTAGGCAAAATAACGAACGCTGCAGTGTACGTCCTGCCGTCTCTGTTGACGCGTGATGTGCACGTTCCACTTGGCGTTACGAGATGGCCTCCTGCTCTGCGGACGTGCCGACCAAACCGTCTGGTCTTAACTTTCTTCAGCTTAGACGCCAATGATCCCCTCATCATCGATTAGGTCGATCCCGTGTCTATGAGGGTGACTACATCGAAGCCGTCGATGGAAATCTGGACACCGGACGCAGCAATCCTCGAGTTCCGGGTGCGTTGAAGTGTCGTATCTCGGCTTGTGCTTCTTGGCGCTTGAGCACTATGCGTTGTCGTTATCGTCGTCTTCTCAGCGCCAGGCTTGGTACTGTCGGGTACGCGTCCCACCGTGGGGCTGTCATCGTGTAAGTGATTGATGTCAGGGTCTGATCGGGTCATCGAGCTGAGGGCATGTCGTGTATCACACTGTTCGGTTGGTCCTTGCATCGTTGGAGGGTTTTCGTTTTTCCGCCATTGTGCAACTTCACCTCCAGAAGTTACTGCTTTTAGTCTCTCCCGTGGGGTGCGGGGACCTACAACGTACGAACACAGCATTGCTATGGCGGTTCGCCGACTGGTATGGGTAGGGCGATGGCGAATGGTTGAAACGACCTCGTCCAAGGCTGGTAATGGCCGATGGGCACTGGCCGTCGGAGAACGCTCGCAGAACGCTCGCAAATCGAGAATCTTGTAGGGGCAGCGACGGTAGATGTGGTCTGCCTCTCCGCAATGATAGCACAGCGCAGGACTATCGGGGGTTCGCCATACCTCCGTGTTCCTTGGCGTCTGGATTTGGGTGACAGGGGGTCGTGCGGGCGATAGTGGACATCGGTACGGCGGGACATCTTGGCGACGGGTTGGGGCAGGGCGGAGTCGACAAACAGCCACGGAGTAGGTCATGGCTTGTGGTTCGCGGGGCGCTTCTGACGGTGCAGAAGTTGCTAGAGCATTTTGGACTTCTTCTGGGATTGCGTTGGCCAGGAAGGCGACATGGGGTTGCGCCGTGGTTGGGACAAATTTCCTGATTTCTTTACGAATGATGGCGCAGATGGTTTCCCGTCAGTCTGCCAACGCGAATTATGGGGCGTTGATGGGTTTCGCCAGAAACACGTTGAGGTATCAATCGTACAGCCTCGAACGCATGTCCAGGGTTCTCTCGATCATCGAAGCCTCACGCGAGAATTCAGCGACGGTTGTTAGCGTGTTGCGAATGAGTCCAGAAAAGAGCTCTTCTTTAACCCCCGTATCAAAAAGGACACCTTCTTCTACTCTTCCATGGCTGGTTGAGCTCGTCGGATCAGAATTTTCAGCTTCTCGGCCAACACTAAGACAGTTTTTTTGGGGTATTGGATCCGCGTCTGGAGGCATAGTTTAGCGCGTTCTTTACGCCTGACAGTGGTGAACGCTTTCCAACTTTCCGATTTGAACATGCTCCATGATGTTAGCGAGGTCTCATGATTCTCTAACCCTACACGGGCGGAGTCTCGTGGTATAAAAACACTTGCCTCCGGGTTTTTGCGTTATCCCACCGCTTGAAAACGTAACATCCTCCAGCTTCTCTAGCCACTTATCCGGGTCTTGACGTGGGTCTTAGTTATGATGGGGGCTCCCCAGGTTGCTCCAGAACGACGGGTGGATTGGCTTGGTTGACATGGTGCCGGTCGTGACGGCTTCATTCTTCACCTTGTCGGAGAGTGGACCGAGCTCGGGAGGCAGGGCTTGCTGTCGGTGGCTGGTACTAGTGGAGCTTGCTTTGTGACTTGCACAAATTTTAGCCGTTTGATGCCCAGTGTTGCTCAGGGGCAACAACTGAAGCAATATTTTTTTTTCGCCCGCACACTGTGGTTTTTTTTACATTTCACACCATCTATCGACAGGCAAAGGATCGTGTAGCGTCAAAAATTAGAGGGCACCATATAATTCCGTAGGCAAAAAAGAAAAATCGTTTACGCGTCTTACTCTTATCGAGCCCGGGTGGCTCAATGAGCTAGTGACAGGTAACCAAACTTGTGCAATTTCGTGGTTATTACAAATTATCGTAACACAAATTTCGTGTTATTGTCTTCACACAAAGTCAGCTCATCATAACTGAGAATACCACTTTGGAGAAGACCAGTGCCGTGAATTTCAGGGTTTCATTACATTTTTTTTAAAACTCTGATGGTTCTGAATTGGATGCTGTGAAACCCTGATTTGCCTAGTACGCCATCATATGCTCAATAACATTTTGGGGTAAAGACTACACGTCGCAATTGATTAAAAAAGTTCTAAGCAAAGAACCCCAGGGCGAGCATGGAGTACGTCGCTTTATTCTTCATTCTGTTATTATTAATACTATTTATTTCCTATTTACAGATACTGCAGGTCAAATCTTTGACCCAAGCAGGAAGGGCTTATACAAAACACAGGAATAAAATGAGTATGAAAGGAAACACAGCCAATAAATATATCAGAAACAATTCATGGTATTCTGCATCTTATACACATGTATTACAAAAGCAACACGACAGAACACATTAATTTGAATGGAAAGATGACGCTGAAAAGCTTCTGCAAAATCTTTTGATTTTAAAACATCAACAGGTAAAGAATTCCAGTCTGCAGCAGTCCTGGGAAAAAAGTGTTTTCAAGGCATCTGTTCGAGCGAAAATAGGTGTCAATACGAATTAACGAGTGCGTCTCGTAGCCCTAGTTACATGTGGTTTAACGAAGCCAAAAAGAGGTATTGTTATTTTGCCTGACAAGCAATCATGCAGAAATATCAGCCGACTACTCGTCTGTGGTCATCGAACGTTTCAATAATACCTTCTTTCATCAGAAGTGATGGTGATTCATGCCTGCGGGATTTCCCGTAAATAGATCAGATGGCTTTTCTCTGGACCTTCTCTAACTGAGAAATGTCTTTTTAGTAGAGGGACGCGAAACCACTGAAGCATATTCAAATTTCGCTAGAACACATGCATTTTACGCCATTGGCTTAGTTTTTGCTAGAGCATTTTTGTGCTTCCGCATCCGATACCAGAGCTTACGAAGACATGGCATACAGATATCAGATACATGATCGGACCAATTGAGTTTAGAAAATAGGGTAACACCAAGGTACTTGGATTTTCGAATTTCTGCGATGACATTGTTTTGAAGAGTATAAGATTATGTACTTGGATGCATCTTACGTGTTACACGCAGCAGTACTGTTTTTTCATTGTTGAGCAACACGCCCCTTCAATCACACCAACCAGTAATTTGCAAAACATTATTTTGTAGTACGTCGTGATCTTCTTTGGTCGATATTTCCTTAAAGACTACACACTCGTCAGCAAGAAATTTGATTGAAACATCGCTCACGACTTTTGCTAAATCATTGCCATCAATCAGAAACAGGAGGGGATTTAACACACTACATTGGGCACCCCTAGGATACAGGCAGCATATCAGAGGCCCTATCGTTAATTTCGACGAACTGTTTCCTGTTTTTTTAGGTATGAATTCACCCAACAAACAATCCTGGGAGGTAACCCTAGATTTTTTACCTTTTACAACAATTTCACATGAGGTAATTTATCGAAATCCTTGCATAGGTCCAGAAAGAGCATGTCCACCTGCCCTGACCGATCCAGAATTTTAGAAATCTCATGCATTGTTAAAACCGACTGGGTGGTGGTGGACATGACCCTTCTGGAACACAAGCTGGCAGTGTGACAGCGAATTTATGTCCGAAAAAAATGTTTTAATATAAATCGCAACGACATGCGCTAACATTTTACTACACGTGCTGGAAATAGTAAATGGTCGGTAGTTGCTGTAATGTAATCTATCTCCTTTTTTGAATACCGGGACTACCCGTGCCATAGGCCAGTGATCAGGTATATCACCTATCCGTATTGATAATTTAAACAAATGTGTCAAAAACGCTGCCATTGGTTCCGCATATCGTCGCAAAAAGATACTTGGAATGGCATCCGGTCCTGTAGGGTTTTTTACATCCAGTTTGAGCAACATATCAACAACTCCCTCAATAAGTTACCACTGGACCCTCAAATGAGCCAGAGCAGCACTCCGAAATATCGCCGAGATCCCTATTAGTGAAGACCGTATAAAAATACGCATTGAATTGTGTAGCCATTTGTTTGGGGTCAGCGATAATTTTTTTGTTTACCTTTATCTTTCTAATTAGCCGTTTAGCCGGACTTAGATACCTCCAAAACTTTTGGCGGTTGGTTTTAATAAATTCTGCTAGTGTGTTATTGAAAGACTGGTTTCTAGAGTGCTTGACTTTACTCAGTAAACTATTTTTATTTCGCCATACTGTTTTTTTCACCAAACTGGTTGGAACCACTTTCGTTGTAAGAAGCGACACCAAGTTTCAACAACGCTGCATACATCACGTTGAGTGTGTATTCAACAAAGATATATCTGCAGCAGATGTTTTCGTTTCTGGTGTGGTTGTTTCATTAAAAAATCAGGTTGCAAAGAAAAGTGTAGGGCACAAAAACGTGTCGCGTAAAAAGAAGCAGCAAATCATCCAGCCTTCGATCTTGGCGTCTCAATATGGTATTCGAAATATTTTCGCTTCAGAGCAATATTACGCGCAGACCACGCCTGCAGAAAGATCACAAGGGCCAAGCGATAGGGGCAGAACAATATAAGGCGAAGTCTTCACAAAGGTCTGGGTGAAAACCTTTTGGCCGAATGCTCTGGAACTCCCTGATTGAGAAATGAGTCGACTAGCAAAAGAATGAGTGAATAATTATTTTACAATATACTGGACCGTAGTGATGGACAGCGTATGATGTCCGATGATCATTCCTTATTTTCTTCTTTTCTTCTCTTCCCTCCATAGCGTCCCCGAGTCTTGTCGTCTTCATCTTTGTTACGTTACCATGTGTAACAAAATAAAATGCAACATGGTCTCTGCCCAGCAAAAAATGGAGATAGCTGCCCCACAAACGAATGGAGTTAGCAAGCTTAGTGCGTTGACTGTACAGAGTTTGGCCGAAGTGCCACTGTCCCGGTACACCAACAGCACTTTGCACATCGAGATCTTTTCGTTGAAAAACTTCTCTGTCTTATCTACACCTTTATCCGACAATTCCACGGTTGTTAAACTTCCATGCATCACTTGTGTTCTCCAACCTGTCTCAATTTCAGTTGGATTGCTTTTAATGGTGGGAAGCCCATAAACTGTTCCATTTATTGATGTATGGCCCCTGCGGTTCCTTTCGCGACTTTTCAACCACTCTAAAACCTGCCCAATTTAGATTCATTTGGACTTCTCCGCTTGAAAATAACTTCATGCAAACGATACAGCTAAATCTCCCCTGTGACGTGATGGGCCCTTATCTCGTTTCTTGGTATCCTGTTCCGTTTCGCTTTTCCCAATGGGCGGTGAATTTCTCCTCTGAAAGATTGCACTGCTGAAATCACGGCCTGCATTTCCTGGAGGCCGTTTACGCCGGAAGCTTGTTTACGCAACTTTTGAAGGTGTTTAACTTTGGAACTGGTTATTCCTCTCATGTTCGCCAGGTTTTGACAGTCTCCGGCACCGTGGATGATTACTACGGGCACGGCTCTTCATGAGTATTTTTCCAGCGTTTGTCAGGAGCCTTGCGAGGTTTTTCTAGGTTGAGCTTTATTGTTGCCACATCTGTAGTCTACGCAATAAAAAGTCATTTGATTTCAGTCGCCTATTCTTCTCTGAGAAGTTCTTATGCTTTGAAGACCCCGGAAGGGCTCAAAGAGTTCGCCCACCTTTTCATAATAGTTGTTTAATCTCGTAACATTCGATGAGACATGCGATGATCTGGCTACAAACCACGGCCTCTGAAACATGCAACCGAATACCGACATCAATACAACCAGACCCTTGTTTCTGGGGTGACGCGCAAATGTCCCACCATAACCTTCAGAGGACCTCGATTACAAGTAGGAGTTCGATCACAGGTACAGCAGTATTGCCTTGACGAAGAAGTTTGTCAGCAGTGTTCTCGCCACTGGTTTGGATAGAAAGAATAACATAATTCTCCATTGGTACTTGAGCAATACCCTTGCAAATGAAGGCAACTTCAGTAGCTTCTGTAGGGAATACAACATCAATGTATTGGCGCCCATGAAAAAGTCCACTAGGAAGCAGCCCCTTTTTATGACTCATTTTGTCCAAACAGATCAATTTTCAAAGGGCAAGCATGTCTTCACAAGCTCATGCAGATGAAGAGGACGTGCCACATACCTATGAATGAACACACACTCAATCCATTCACTGGGTTAAATCGCGTGCCTAAATCGCCAAATAGGCAGTATCCAAACAGTTACAGCTACATTGATAAGGCGTTATTTCTGCAGAGGCCGGGCTGCCCTGGCGTGAGCATGCGATACCGCTAGCACGTTAAAACTGTGCACCCCGCCTCCGCTCTCACTTTATTTCTCCCGCTTCATTTCGGTTGGTTGGCCCGACTTCTCAGTTGCGCTGTTTCAAAACCTTTCAAAGAAGTCTAACAACAAACGCAGGAATGAATATTTGCATTCTACATTAAACAAAACCGGGATGATGGAAAGGACGTGACGTCCTTTGATACTTCCTTTTTCCTTATCTTCTGTGCTATATAGCATTACCGAGTCATTTCCTCTGCATATCTTCGATGTGCGAAACAGTAAAATACAAAACTCACATCACCGACAACTAACCATAGTCAGGGGGATATTGCATGCCCTTCGACGTGGAGAGCGTCGTCTTCAAGGGTTACAAATACTTCCACATCTACACTCTCATAGTGGAGGAACTTGATGAATTCTGTGTATTCGCTAGCACAGAGTATTACAAACCTGTCATTAAAAAATACGCATTTTTTGTCACATATCTTAGTACTCGCGCAATATCTGTAAATATTTCCAATGTTGCAGTTGTGATTTATCTCACACCAATGTGCCCAGCAGTGTTGAGAGCACATTTTGAACGCGGAAGTAATCGGCCTGGACTACGGTTTGCTAAAAATCATACAGACACGTTCCGAAAACAGCAGCCCCACATAAAAAACGGACATTTCTTTAGAAGAAACAGCCTCGCACAACCCACCCTGAGGGGTCTGCTAGCTCGCACGAACGAAAAAAAAAGTTTTTGTGGCAACTGATATTAATCATATTATTAGTAATGATATTTCACAGTCAAATTTATGAACTATTATCCAGCCCGCGCAAGCCATCTGGCTTGCGCGGGCTGGATAATAGTCACAGGCAGCCACAGGACGACGCGAATTGCTGCCTTGGGAATAGAAAGCACAAACATCTAAGCAATCTGAAAGTCAATATCTTAGCAACTGCCGTGGCACGGAAAAACGAACACGAAAAAAGCAAACACCGTACTGTACACAGAGGCATTTTACCTACGTAATTTTAGCTACATAGACACAAGAGTCGTTAAACAGTCACCTGCGCAAACTATTTATGATTCATTTAGCTAGATCCCAAAAAAGGAATTCGCTAATTCAATACCTCAATAAATGACATCAAAAGTGTTTTACCTGCTTCATTTTAGTTACTACTGGCTGAGTTTAAATTCGGTTAAGGAGATGTTGGCCATACAGTTGTGGGTTCTATTACAGAAATATGTGTACAGATGACACTTCCCCAAGAGTGTGTTCTGGATAGTAACATGAAAGACAATGATTTCACGAAAGCCGTGGAACTTCTATAGAACCGTGAAGCTATGCAGCCACTCAAGACACAAAGCGGTTACTGCTGCAAAAAAAAAACAGGAATTGCAAAAAAGTTACATCCGAAAACCAAAATACCTCTTACTTATGTGACATAAAAAAGGAGACTTTGAACAGGAAACTATTCGTTATTCCTTGTTAAATAAATCATAAAAAGGGTAAGATTAAACTATTAGGCCATTTTCGTCGCTGGAAGACTTGTACAAGTATTTATAGAGATAACAACCGAGGATGTAAGTGGCGTTAGGTTTTCCCGTTTTGTGCAACTGGCCCTGTGGTTTCCTAAAACCATGATTCCAGTGAAGTTCGTCTTTTCCATTGTGAATTCGAGGACATTCGGAAAGCCTCCTCTTGTGCAGTCAGCATTGCGTGGAATGTTACTTTTGCGGCAGAATGATCCATACAACAGAAAACAAATACGATAACTCTGCTTGAAAAAGTTTGGTATAAAAGATTTACTGGCAAAAAATTGCCAAAAGAAACAGTAACAAAGAAACCGAATTGTGACCTTTGAAACGTGTGCGCGTAATTTCACTTTGTGTAGAAAATGTTTCTCGTTTAGAGGGAGAGCTCAGTGCGAAATGTAAAGTTTAAATAACCCCTCATTTTCAGACCCTCGATCTCAATCTTTTTTCCTTCACCGTCCCCCTCCACCCGTGTGTGGGCACCGTTTTCTACGTAAAAGATATTACCACCCTTAGAAAAAAAAAGCGCCAGTTGACTTTCACATCCAAACCCTTTGAGAAGTAAATGTTGTGAAGAATAAAAAAAAACAAGCTTCTTAAAATAAATTAAAAATTCGGCGTCGCCTATTATGTGAGTGAAAAAATTACGCCCACCTCCCCTCGCGGGAACCCTGGTGTGATGCGTCGCTGAGGGGGGTTCAAGCGCAAGCGGAGAGCAACCGTCGTCCGAAAGGCCGCCGGAGAGCGGCCCACCGGTTATATGCGCAGCGCGCCCGAAGGAGGGGAGACCGCGGAAGAGAGTACTGCACATGCGCCGGCGCCAGTGTGCCTGCCGCGGCCATGACGCAACACAATCCAACACAATCCCCTTTTAATCCAATCCAATCCAAATCCAATACAGTCCAATCGGATCCAAACCAAGCCAAGCCAACCTATTTGAATCCAATCCAATGCCCATCGCAAGAGAAGGGCATCGGAGAGGAGAGGGGGTGAGCCGCGGAGAGCGCAGCTCGCGCGGCGAGGAGAATGAGGCAGTGGCCGACGACAACAACGCCGACGACGCTGCATGGACAAGGCGAGTGAATGAGATGCAGTCGCATCTAATATTAGAGCAATGCAATAAGTCCCTGAGCATAGGTTATCAGCAGCTTCGGATAATTATTGTCAATAGATTACGCTCTTCGTTTTAAAAATACGATATCCTTCTCCATGTGTGTATATATTCATGTATTTCTATTTACATGGCGTAAACAGTTGAAATTAAAAAAAAATAAACTAATAAAATGCGGACGAAGCAAACTGCCCTGCTGCAACGCGAGCGCTTGCCCACCAATATCGGGGTTCGATAAAATACATGAAAATTATTAATAAAAACCCGTTCATATCCACGCCAACAATGATGTAGTCAGCACATTTCCACTGTAATGTTCTAAACAGCTAGTACAGACAACTTAAAATAATTCTTTAATATTTTAGGATACAGCCGAAGTTTTGTAGAAACTTTTTTGATAGAAATAGGAGTAAGCGTAAGTGTCGCTGGGGATACTCAGAAGCCCCTGTGAAACACACAATTAGGCTTGAGGGTCGGTGCCCCCTCCTAGTCCGTGCCAGTGGTGAGCTGCTTACCGAAACACGTCTTTAGATGCAGCTGTCTACTGTGTTCCTGAGGCCATCGTTTGCGACCTGTGCTTTCGGCAAGGATAAACTGCGCCCATCAATGTGTACTCGGATAGCTGCCCAAGCACAGCGAAACAAGATCGTCCCAAAGAACGAGATCATAGAGACCTGGCTACAGAGCGAATGGCGCACTGTAAACAGTGTGCCTGAACAGCGACTTATACTACCTTTCACCCCTTGCGGGCAGTCTACGCAAGCCTTTTTTAAACGCGCCGTAAATTTAAAAAAAACGCCAGCTTGCACGATCCAAGAAAGCTAGCCTTTGCTGGCTCTTCCAGAACTTAACTCTATCACCATTTCATCAAAGAAAGATCGTTTTAAGCAAAAATACGGAAGGAATATTCAAAATGTTCAAATATAAATAACACTGTAGTGTTATTAGATTAAAGTGAGTGATTGAATGAGGTATTATTGTGCAGGAATAATGCACAGCGATCAGCTTGCTAACTATTCGATTAATTATTTGGCAAATCTCCGGCAAATGCTTGAACAGCTTTCACTGCTTTCTTTGTTTGTGTTATAATTCTCTCTACTTTTCTGAAGTTGGCGATTGAATTTGCAATATTGTTGTACTGGAGAAAGCAGGCTTTCTGTGACCGCCACTTGCATGTTGCCGTTATGTCCCGCCAAGCATCGTCAAGATGCCGAAAACAGCGGGACGCGTCTCTCTTTGACAAACCTGAAGATATTATCCTCGATTTCTCGCACTCTTCTCATTTAGCGCAAATGTCTCCGTCTCTAGCATAAGTGCGGCGTGGTGCTAAACGCGTGAGACCAGCTGGGCGGTGCAGTCACACAAGCTGAGGAAAAAAAATTCGTAGGCATCACAAAGCTAGATCAGTCCGTTCTGTAATCAGCGTATTGTTACACCGAAGGCTCTGTCTGGGTACAGCACACGGTATGTGATCGGGTGGGCGACAGCCGCCACTGGGCATGATCTAAGGCACCAAAAGAGGTTGTGCGCATGCGCCGATGTGCCGATGGGGTCTGGGACTTTGGGACCCCCTGATGAAAGCGTTTTCATTATTCGTTACACTGAAGTGTGAGGACAGACGCACAAAAACAACTAAATATTTCCCTAATTATTGCAGCGTAAGTACATTATCCTGGAATTACAAAAATGACGTGGTTTACCGATATCGACAGGTATATGAAGCGACGCTTGCGGTGGTGGCTGTTGGGATTCTTCATTTCGTGTTGCCTAGTACACATGAAATGACTAACTGTAATTCCTCCACGGAACTGTTTTTGACCTATCGCGCACGTGTCGCAGTCCTCGGAGAGGACAGGAAGGCATTTCCCATATCAGTTCCGTTTTAAACACGTCTTCTTCAACATACTTCCATGTACTTAGCAGGAGTGTGCGTCTGTTGAATATCTAGAATGCAAAATGGGTGTTTATTGAAATGGCTGTTCTTAAAAAAAACAAAGCGAGTTTGCAATATTTCTCTCAAGAACCTTTATGTTGCCACTGGGGAAAAAGTGCTGCATTTTAAGCGAAAAAAGGTTGTTGCAGGATCCTTTAGGTGGTCTTACTGATTCAGTCGTGAGATTGTAAGCTCAGTTCTACTCACAAGCATGGCCACTGTAGAACACGTTAGATTACGTGACAAATGAAGGGATTGCGAAAATTTTAATAACGGTAGAGTGCACGAAATCTGATAATCAAGGTTCCGAGAAGGAGATGATAAACTAGGAAGGCGAGCAAATGGGGGGCCTTCACTATACGAGAGAAGGAGACATTGTTATTGAAATTGTGGAAAAAAATGAAAGAGCAAGGAAACAAGGGCCAGAAGGTACAATGTGTGTTTAGTTGAAAGAAAAGGCAACGAGTGCATGAAACGCGTGCTCAGGAGAAGGAGGGTCAAAAAACATAAAAGGAGGAAATATAGCGATGAGAACGTATTATACACCACGTGTGGGAGGGAGGGTATTTGCTCGAGCTGCGTTTAATGCTTGGCACTTCCTCTACAAAACAACTCTGAAGTCAGGTACTGCAAGTAAATGCCAGCAACCTCGTCAATAAGCAGCAAGAATCCCCTTTGGTGTGCAGTTACATTGGCATGGTGGTGCAAGGCTTTTGAATGACCAGAGAGCCATCGATTTTCCATGAGTGGACATCTGTTTCCCGAGTGCTTTTCGCCCCGTTCCTTGCCATTTCGGTGCGTCCGCTCCCCTGATGGTAGACGAAAACGGGATGCCCTCTACATCGTGGTATTAACGAAGGGCAAGTTTCTGGGTTCAGGCCCAAAAAGTATGCACCGGCTGTACAGAGCTGAACAGGCGGTAGAAAAGTCATTTCATTATCCCTTTTGGTCAAGAAGAAGAAAAGAGGAATTCCACCTAGCACAGTGTCTTTTCAAAAACACACATCCAGGGAGCTTTATTTTGGAGGTTTCGTGACAGGAAAATGTTTTGAGCAACATTTAAAGTAAGGTCGGAAAACTGCCCTTTCTTGCGGGGAGATGCCTCGAGAAGCCAGGGTTAACATTTTGGTAAAAAATTTGCTCTAAACTATGATTTCCGACGTCCTAAAGGTCGCGCTAAGCTTCATGTCTACAACGAATACGACGACAGAATATGTGCTCTTAGTGCTGAGGACAAAACAATTTTGCATTAATTAGCTAGGTTCACTTGACGGTAACCAGAAAGATATTCTAGCATTCAACAGGTGAATACTGAAAAATAAGTTCAACAGTGGAACGTTTAGTCTCTCGCTGTGGCCGAACAAATCTCTGTATACTATTGTACTTTCTTACAGTCGATGCGTATTTGGAGCTTACTGGTCTCTAAATTGGCGATTAGGAACCAAAACATGCGTGCTGTGCACGATACGTCGATTAAGCAGACTCATTTATGAAAACATTACATGTTTTTGAAGTTGTTTAAAGTGTGAGAAATATTAGTTAGGTTGATGACTATGCAACATGAGTGTACGTATATATTGAAGCAATCCTTTGTACCAAAAACCAACGATGAATAAATTTATTAGTCCACGCGCTTACCGCGGACACCATCTGTTTGGTATTGTATGGAAGTGTGCAAAATCTGTACGCATTATTGAAGCACATTAGAATGTTCTGAGTGGTCTGAGCAAACAGGCAACACACATTTTCTTTCTTGAACAGCCCTACATACTGTGTTTAAAATGTATGGCACAGCGATTCTTCAATGTGGTCACACCATGGTATAATGCACTGAAGTTACTATAAAATAAAAGGCTTGTGTGCCAGAGCTAACATAACAACCAGTATAATTTTTAGAGATTTTATTAGGTTCTTAAGTCAGGTATAGAAGGGGGCACGATTGCCTTCATCAGTAATCGAAAGGGAGGCAACGTTTATTTGGCACGCTCACTAAACACGGTCGAAGCCTCCGCATAACAGTTAAGAAGTTTGGAAAACCAGTGCCCCCGTAAAAACATCGGATTCACTACCACCAGGACACAGAAGATATCTATCTGAGGGAAGTAAGATTCAGACGTCAGTTGCAAACCATTTTTAGAAAACACTCAAAATAGGACGTATAATTTCAGAGGAAGGTTTGATGTTAGCTCGTAAGCGAAATGTTCTATATTTCCTGTTAAAAGTCACTTTTGGTTACATTGTGAACTTTTCTCTGCAAAGTCCGTGCAATGGTCCGAGATATCTCAGCACTTCGTTGCAAAAATATTTTTGGTTGTTAAATATCTGGGCAAAGAGTCAGAATATGTTTCCGACATACGCTCGCGTAATTCTAAAAAATATTTTCATTCTAAAAAAATAATTTTTTAAAGTGGTCCACATAACATTTTTGCCAACTGAACCGGCCTCTGCGCGAGGCGTTTCCAGCGCTTTTTATTTGAATCACAGCCCGAATTTTTGCAAAGGAGGAACCGATATTAGGCTGAAATCATTTGCAAGCCTTAGTGCAGTGTTGAACATCAAACGGAAATATTCAACATGTCGCTATAACATAAAATATGTAGCAGCAAGCGAAGGTTTGTCCCAAATGATGCTGCGTTTCTTCCTGAACGCCATGTACACCTACGAGGAAACAACTGGATGTTTAGTGCTGTCAGCAGTCACTTAATTTTAAAATACTCTCGGTAACAGCCCAATGTTTTACCCTTATACTAAGTGGACTCGACTCAACCCACATTCATAACGATGAGAATTTTCCGCGGAGCCTGCTTCTCTCACAGACGAGTGCACTATGAATAATAAATTTTTTTCTGGAACTATGAAATAATGAACTTAATTATGCGTCATGCATTCAAAAGCTTTTCGAGTTGAACAATAAAACTTTGCGTAATAATTGGGGAATTCATCTGATTTCTGTAGGCATATCGTTGTAGAGTTTCAGCATTGAATGACGCACGCTGTGTTATCTGGCTAATGTGTTCGTTTTTATGCGAAAACTGCTTTTAACAAAAAAGATGTTTAATTGATTTCAAAGTATTAAGTTCGGGGATGAATTGCCATATAACAACATTTTTCGCAACAAGATCTACAGTTCGGCTTTTACTTCTTGAAGGGCTCCTGCCGGGACGCATACGTCGGCGTTTTTTTTTCTTTACACATTCATAGTGTCTCGCCGGTGAATATTAGCCAATGATTTTTCAATTCTAAGCACGCGCTCATGGCAGGGTAGATGTATAGACTACCACAGAGCGGTTTAGGCAGGTTTGGTAAATAGGCATGAAGTTATGCCTCTGAAGCGAAAAGGAAATCTTCAACCGCTCCTTCCTTTTGCTTGAATAAAACTTTTTTGCTTCCAAGATTTATATAATTATCTAAGAACAATAATCAATCGCTAATAAGAAACAAGCAAGTTTTGTTTGGTGCACTCCTTAGACTATGGCAAGCTTTGTGTTATGTTACTTGATCTAGGGTCAGGGCACTTGGGTGCTTTCGACTAAAATAGCTGAAATTTTGGAAACTTTTCTTACTGCATTTTGTTATTTCCTTGTACAGTTACACCAACTATTGGTTTTTAACCTGTCAAACCTAGCTTTGAATTCTTCTCGGTCCATTGCTTTCACAAAAGCTTGATGCGCTGGGAAGTTTCTCCTAACGTAGGCAGTGAGAAACGCAATAAAAGAGTATATCCTGCAACAAAACTATGTGCCATTAAGGCACCAGTGCGTATTGTTGCCGTGATAGCTGAAAATAAATAGGGGATTGCTACTTGGAAACATTATTTCAGGGATTTTGTTATTACAATCTGTAAAATATTCTTTCTAGTCCGGTAGCCACCTGAATTATGCAAATGACGTTTCCCCTGCACTTCTCTGATCGTCTATGTAATTTACGACAGCTGTAAGTCCCACCGATTGTTGGTGAGTTTTTTGAAGGAAGAAACTAGGTTTACTTCCTA
Source organism: Haemaphysalis longicornis (assembly GCA_013339765.2). NCBI lineage: Eukaryota > Metazoa > Arthropoda > Arachnida > Ixodida > Ixodidae > Haemaphysalis > Haemaphysalis longicornis. Next base: position 141,620,491 of record CM023452.1, read on the forward strand.
TCAATGCGTCGAACCGAACCCAAACTGGAACAAAAACGGGAACTAGGCCAGAAATTAAATCCAAACTGAACGCTGCGAATTCGAAATGTTAATTTTGACCACGCGGAACCAAAACTAAAACTAAACAGAAAAATGAGTAACGGTTACTGGGTCACAATGAAACTGTTTCACTATGCGCAGTTGTTAACATGTGGTGAATGGCATTACAAGATTTTCTCTTTCACCCACCATCATCTTTGCAACTTCTCGCACACTTTCCCCTTCAAATAAGTGACAGCACTATCAACGCCTTCTTCATCATCATACCATGAGGAAATGTACACGCGCCAATATTACAAAGGTATGTGGGGGCTCTTTGTCGGGCAGAGTACAAGTCTGGGCGAAGGAAATGTCACAGTAGCTGCTACCGTCTGGCAAGAAAGCCTATTTCCCCGGTTCAAGGCCCTGTATTTTTGTTTCTTCTGAATCCAGGACCTTTGCTCAACCATACCCTTGTACTTTACCTTGACCCACGACGTTGGCCTAGCTTTTTACGCAGTCCTGAAGTTTTTGTCCAAAATCACAGCACTGGGACCATCACTGTGTCAGGCAGTCGTGTGTGATGTGGCCAGTTTTTCGATATCTTACACACAAGGGCGGCCGGCCTGGGGAACACAACCAATTCTTGTTCCCCCTCAATGTTTGAAAAATGACAGAGTCCTTCTTGGCTGATGCATTCTTTAGGCGTAGCTCGGACGCTATAGTTTGCATGAGCCCGCGCACGGGACACCTTAAGTAATCTTGGTGACGGTAATGGTGACACCACGGATCCCGAGACCCCATACTCACGCTCTAACCGACCGTGGTGATGAGTTTTACGGTGAAGGGTAGAAACCTCAGGGCGATTCCACGAGAGAACGAACATGCGTGTCCACGACCATTTTTTGTTCATTCTTTTTCATTTGTTCATTTTTTTTGTTCATTTTTTGTTCATTCTTTTGTAGTTCGGGCGATAAAAATGTTTGAATGTGCTCGGAGCGCAGCGGTGGTTCCGGCAACTGCAGATTTTTTCAAGTTTGCGTCTCTGTGTACGTCAAGGAGTACAAGGGGTGTGTATAAAACATTTCAGGCCATAAACTAGACCAGAATGCTAATCAGTATAACGCAAAATCAGCGTCCAGCAGCGAGCAAAAAAATTTTAAAAAAATTTGTGAAATCGGACCAGACGATAGTTTGTTACTGTTTTGACGCCCTCTATCTACATTTCTTCTTCACGGAAAATCTTGTAAGTCACTCATTTTGTGGGGCATACATGTCTGAACGCATCAGCAAAAGATGGTGTTTGTAGAAAACTGACAAGTACTGAAAAAATTTGAATAACTTCAGCTCTTTTTCAGAAATTGCGCAAATTCAAAACTCAATATAAAAAAAACCCAGACTCGATTTCCTTCAAAATTGCGGAAACAAGACTTCTTTACTTGGACAACAAAACTGTGGAAAAACATGTTGCATCATTTTGTTCAGAACAAAGTTATAAGGGGCCAAACGTGGGGCTCACGCGAAGCGTGTTGTCGCGCCGCGGTAAGTTCCGGCCGCTGTTGCCGGACGTTGCGCGGGTGTACACGGGCGGTAATTCACATTCCACTGCCACATGCCGGCATGGTCAATTTCTTTCCAATATTCCCAAACGAAAAAAAACTATTCTGGCGATTTTTTTTTGCCCGCCTCTGTTTTCTTAATGTGTTTTTAACGAGATAACTTTCTGGCCGATACCAGCTCGAAAGCGCTCCTTTACGGTGCCAGTGTTTTTCGGGATGCAAAACAAAAAAACAACGGTTCCTCCGATGCGCAGGCAACCGAAACAGATGGCGCACGGGCAGTTACAAGGGAGGGAATGGATTGACCTTCAGTTTTATTCTTTGCTCCAGGAATGGGTCTTGCACTCACCCCAGCATGAAGTGTGCGTCTGCGTTTATTGTGCGAATGCCGACCTGTCTGCTTTGGCCCTGCAAAACGTTACAGGGGTTGACCGAAGAATGAGCTACTAAAAGGAGCTTTGTCTTTGCACCTCACCATCGACGCAGTGTTTCTTGGGCGAGTGCCGGCAATGCCCAATGGCTGACAAACTTACCATGTCCGCTTTGGGCGTTTCGGACGAAGAAGACGTCACGTATGCGCTGTATGGGAAAATGGTTCTCTGATAAAAAAGAGTGTACCACGAGCTGCATTCGTGAAGGAGCTAGGCAAATGGGTCACCAAGTGGATTTCCCATGACTATATTAGGCGGACCCAGGCCATTGCAATAAACGAAGCGAAAAGATGCGAACGGCGATCAAGCATTGTACTGCACTTCGACTTCGCTGGAAATGGGACAGTTATTCTGCCAAATGAAGTCCAGTCGTACCACTGGCAGAAAGCACAGGTTTCACTGTTTACGTGCGTTGTAACTACAAGAAAATCAGTTCAGAGCTTCGCAGTAGTCAGCGATCACATGCAACACGATACCACACATGCATGCTATGCGCTCCACAAGGTGCACCAATGCCTGGAATAAAGTTCCCCTGTGTACAGCCACGTTGTTTACGTTAGTGACGGTGCAGCCAGCCATTTCAAGAACAAATATCAGCTGTACGAACTTTCCAGAGCAAACTGCACGTCTGCGAAGTGGCTGTTCTCTGCTACCGGACACGGAAAAAACTCGTGTGATGGAGTTGGTGGTATTGTAAAACATCACGCTTCGTTACACAACCTGAGGGCAGGCAGCACCAACGTCATTCGGGCAGACGCTGAAATGATTGCCGAGTTGCAAAGCTAGCTAAAGAAGGTGATCCTGATTCACGCATCTGCTGCAGGCATCGAAGAGTTTCGCATGCAAAAGCGTGAAGAATGGAAGCGTCTGCCACGCATCCGAGGCATCCAGTCCTGGCACGTGTGATCTGTCACAAAGGAATACCCAACCGAACAGCGTTTAACTGTCGCCAGAACCACTGAAAGTGAGCCCACTGCCATTTGCCTGTTTTCAGTTTCCTGTGCTTGACTGTATGAGCCCCCGAGAAAGCTGCGGTGCAGATATTATAAAGATTTTACTTGAGTTGTATTCCCACACGCATGCCTTTTGCGGTGTTCGTGACTGTAAATTATTAATCACGGTAGTTTGACATCCAATTTCCAAACTCGTGTCTTTTACTTGAATAAATATTCTTGTGAAGAAAATCTGAAATCCCTTCAGTAATTTACTCGTGCTGTGACCGAAGCGCCATAATAATAGAAAAGTTCGACCACTCCTACCACTTCTACCCGGTATAACCACCGGAAAAACTTTTCCTGTTGTTTCAAATTCTTCTTTCCTTTCCGTATGAGAAGAGTGGCGTTTGCAAAGTAGCGCTTTTGAGCTGGTATCGGCCAGAAAGTTAGCTCGTTAAAGAACACATTAGGAAAACAGAGGCGGGCGAAAAAAAATAGAATCTCCAGAATAGTTTTTTTTGTTTGGGAATATTGGAAAGAGATTGACCGTGCCGGCATGTGGCAGTGGAATGTGAATACCGCCCGTTTACACCCGCGCAACGTCCGGCAACAGCGGCCGGAACTTGCCGCGGCGCGCCAAGACGCGTCGCGCGAGCCCCAAGTTTGGCCCCTTATAACTTGGTCCTGAACAAAATGATGCAACATGTTTTTCCAAAGTTTTGTTGTCCAAGTAAAGGAGTCTTGTTTCAGCAATTTTGAAGAAAATCTAGTATGGGTTTTTTTATATTGAGTTTTGAATTTGCGCAATTTCTGAAAAAGAGCTGAAGTTATTCAATTTTTTTACTACTTATAAATTTTCTACAAACACCATCTTTTGCTGATGCGTTCAGACATGTATGGCCAACAAAATGGCTGACTTACAAGTTTTTCAGAAAAGAAGAACTGTAGATAGAGGGCGTCAAAACAGTAACAAACTATCGTCTGGGCCGATTTCACAAATTTTTTAAAACTTTTTTGCTCGCTGCTGGACGCTGATTTTGCGTTATACTGATTAGCATTCTGGTCTAGTTTATGGCCCGAAATATTTTATACACACCCCTTGTACTCCTTGACGTACACAGAGACGCAAACTTGAAAAAATCTGCAGTTGCCGGAACCACCGCTGCTCTCCGGGCACATTCAAACATTTTTCTCTCCCGAACTACGCACCTCAGGAGAAAACAAACTTGATCTTCGGGGGTTTCCATATTGCGCGCATATATAATAAAAAAATAGGAATGAACAAAAAATGGTCGTGCACACGCATGTTCGTTCTCTTGTGGAATCGCCCCTCAAGTGATGGCCGTCGGAGCTCCGGGACCCCTCTCCGTATCAGGGTAACCGGAGCGAAGAAATACCCCCGTCCCCTTTTATAAAGTATGCCGTATGGTATTTTCAGCCCACCCTCCCCAAGCATGATCGGTTGCTGGAAGATGCTGCACCGAAATATCTTTCCCCCTTTGCCATCCTTAACATTTCCTGAACTGGGGAATTTTTCTCGATTTGTTGTCATAAAATCCCTCAATCCAGCCTAACCTCTTACATCGCAGTCAGTGTTCGCGATTGCAAAATATATTGAAGGCATAATCGTAACTTTTTACAAGTATAAAAACCAAAGGACTGGTGAGGTCCGTGCCGAGGTAAACGACAGGCAGCACGGCACAAAGTTTGTAACTCAAACTTGACCTGCTGATCTGGACATCAGGGTCACACACCACCGGAGCCTCAGTTAGCTCCCAGGGTGTGATCTCTGAGTCAAATCTCTTGTACAAAAGGGAGGCGGATCTCCTGCAGATTGAAGGATCATGGGGTCACAGGCGTGAGCCGCATCACCATACGCATTGATGACAAGGAGTTTCCCACCAAGCACATCATCTTCCCTTTTAACGGCACAAAACTTCCTAAACATGAATGCCGCCTTTATCAGATGCTCATTCCGTCCCTACACCCCGAAACCACGGCGCTGTTTTAAGTGTCAGTGGTTCGTGCATGGTAAAAACTCTTGCAGTGGCCAAACAACATGTGTGAAATGCGCGGCCCTGGATCATCCTACCGACAACTGCCCACCCAACACCCACTGTTTTGTCATCTGCCGGGGGCCGCACCTGGCACATTCAAAGTCACTCACATCCATTTCACTCAAAGTCACTCGTAACATCCATTTCCCAAGGCGCGGAAGAGGTTCACCTCTTTCTTCGTGGGGAGGTACACCGACGCAGTTTGCCGGGGGGCGGAGAGGCGTCTGGTTTCCGCAGGGACCGAGTTCAGTGAGTCCGACTTTGTCTCTGCTCCACCCCCCACTGGGTTGCCTCAGGCGGCCCAACCCGCCACCACACCGCTTGCTAAGGCAGGAGCGGTTGTGGTGCCAACCACTTTCGTTGGGTCCGGTGCAGCTCCCGGCCCGGCCTCTCCGTCCTACACTGTGTTGGAGCGTGCCGCGGGGATGCACACCGGGGTCCACGCATTGTCTCCGACCGCCACCGCCACCGCACCAGCCGTGCCACCTCTGGCGCCCTCGACGCCCGCAGCGGTGGCGACTCGAATGAAGGGCCCCCGGAGGGGGGACAAGTCCAGGGGGCCGGCCCATCGGGCACCCCTTTGAGATCTGACAAGGAAATGAATGTAGGGCCGTTCCTGCCGGCAACGCAGCGCAAGGAGTGGACGCCGACGTCCAGGCCAACAGAGGCCCAAAAGAGCCCCTTCCGATAGTACAAGCCCGAAAGAGGACACATGAACACCCACACTGACTGCAATCATCCTAAAATGTAAATAACGGGAACAGAAAACAGCTTTCACTGGAACTACAGATTCATCCCTAAAAGTCGACGTTGTGTATGAGACGCTGCAGGACAGTAAGCCAACTATCACGTATCTCCAAAAAACTCCCCTTAATCTCAATTCCAATCAAACAACTTTTTTAAATAGGTGCACTGTTCAGAAGGGATAGGATTGGCTGCACACACTCTTCAGGTGGTGTGGCCATTGTCTCCCGGCCATAATTAGAAGGCCACTCCCTCTCTTTTACAACTCTCCTAGATGCTGCAGCAATCGGTACGATATTGATTAATAGGTTGATAACGGTATGCTTAATTTACTTCTCTCCTGATGTTGCACTTCTAAGCTATGTTTTGCGAGGCACTGGTTGACCAGCTACCCGAACCATACGTCCTCACTGGCGATTTTAATGCGCACAACTCTCTTTGGAGCTCCTCCCGAACGGATGCCCGAGGTCGCCTTACAGAGAAGTTTCTTACATCCTCTGGAGCCGCCTTTTAAACATAAAACAGCCTACAAAACATAACTTAGTCCACAACACATACTCACGTTTTGACTTGTCTATTGGTTTTGCAGTTCTCTTTCCATGTCTGGAGTAGGGTTGGGGCACGGACCCATATTGTAGTGAGCACTTTCCCACTTCATTAACATATATAGGTAAAGGCCCAAGCAGCCTATCTTTCCACAACAGGTTTTTGAATCAAAAGCAAACTGGAGTACATTCACAGAAACATCTAAACTACACCATATATCCATAAAACACCTAAACGTTGAGGAATCATCACGGTGCACATCCTCGACGCCTCTGAAAAGTTCCTTCCCAACGCCTCCGAAGCCCTGCGCAACCAGAAGAGGCCATGATGGAATGAGAATGAGGACTGTAGGTGGGCGCGAGAGGCCCAGAACAAGTTATGGGTTGTCCTTCACAGGTACCACACTTCGGATCACTTCATCTCGTTTGAAGGAGCAAAGGGTTTTGGAAGGCGTGTGCGTCGTGAGGCGAAAAGCGAGAGTTTGGCGCGCTTTCCTTTCATCGATTATCTCATACACACACTCTCACAAGTTATGGACAAGAATACGTAACCTTAAAGAACAACACACACAAAACCTGCCCCTGGTCAGTACAACAGGGAACACACTCGAAGACCAGGATAACACACTTGCACAACGCTTACAACAGCGTTTCATGCTCTGCACACTACAAAAAAACCCTTTCCTGAAACATAAAAATGCTTGTTAGAAGTCCCTACATTACAATAACAGGTCAAAATCTGGTTACAATTCTCAATTTATACACTATGAGTTGAGGGCTGCCCTGAACACAAGGAAACATTCAGCTGGAAACGCAGATAAGATTACATAGACCAAGATACACCACGTACACTGAGAGACTCTTGAAACCCGCCTACATCTATACAACAACGTGGCTTTCAGGGCACATTCCAGGGTCTTGGAGGGAGGCTATTGTAGAGGCGTTCCTGAAGGAGGGGAAGGACCCTTCTTCTCGCGCCAGTTGTCGACTCAGCGACCTCACAAGCTACCTGTGCTAGCTCTTTGACAATATGATCAACAGGGGACTCGTGTACTTTTTAGAGTACAATGATCTTCTCGAGAGCTGCCAGGCCGGATTCAGGGTGGCGTGACCCACAAACAACCAACTCGTCGCCTTTGAGTCCAATATCAAGGATGCGTTTGTCCACAAACAGTTGTGTCCTACGGTCCTTTTTGATCTTCAGAAAGCCTACGACACCGCTCGGCGATACGGGATACTCAGCGACCTAGAGGCAATCGGTGTTTTTGGCAATATGTTTAACACTTTTCATAGTTACCTGGTGGAACGAACATTTCGTGTAAGAGTTGGCACTGCTCTTTCAAATGTTTTCATGTAAGAAAATAGCGTGCCTAAAGGCGGCGTTTTGACCAGCACACGCTTCATAGTCAAGATGACCTCACTTCCAAAGGCGTTGCCACGAACAATTTCCTGTACAATGTATGTATATGATGTGCAAATATCTTTTAAATCGTGGAACATGTCAATTTGCGAACGCCAAGTCCAGCTTGATGTCAATAAACTAGCTGGCTTGGCTGATAAGAACGGTTTTAGGGTGAATCCAAATAAGAGCACTTGTGTTATGTTCTCTAAAAGGCGTGGGATTAGGCCACATCCACACATCAAACTGAATGGTGTCTCGATTCCAGTCAAAAAAGAACAAACGTTCCTAGGTATATTTCTTGATAAAAACTTTCCTTTGTCCCTCATATGAAACAACTAAAACAAAAATGTCTTATAATAATGAATGTTCTCAAGGTCATGTCGCTTCACTTGTACGATAAACGCATTCATCTCTCCTAAAGGTCTGACCTGCTCCACGGAGAAGTCAGCACTACTTATCCTGCCCCCTGCACCCCGTACGCGACGGTCAATGCCCACTGGTCATCCCGAGATTGAGCTGCATCACCCGGGAAGAACCATACCTACTGTAAACTAAATTCGAATCATGGGTTTAAATATCCACGCCACAGGAAGTGAAACGGAAATCATAAAGGCATTGGACAAGCAAACTACACAGACCATTCGCATTATCTCTCGCATAACCAACCGAAAAGGGGGTACGAAAGAAGAAAGCACCATAAAACTCGTCCACGCTTTCATCATTAGACGGATAATCTACCTCACCCCTTACCTTAATCTCAAGAAGGGGGGAAAAGTAAAAAATCAACAATATGAATAAAAGCGCATATAAACGAGCTATTGGACCGCCAATGTCAACCCCAAACGACAGGTTCTATTCCTTGGGGCTCCACAACCGCATCGACGAGCTCATAGAGACGGAGGAAATTATCACAATTGGAAAGGCTCTCCAAAACTCCTACGGGGTGACAAATTCTAAGAGAACTTTGCATTCCCTATAGGTCAACATAAGTCGAAGAAGTTCACATACCCACCACGCTACGAGAGCGGATACGCACAACTACACTACCCTTAAACTTGGATCCGACATATAATACCGCAAGGAGAACGGCAAGAGCACAAGCTCCCACTAAACAATATGGCAACAACCCCCAACACTATTTGTAGACGCAGTGGACTATCCCGACAACAACGCCATGGCTGTGGTGGTAGTGGACCACAAAGGACAAACGCTCTCCCCGGCGGCAGCTCTCAGAAAAAATAATACATCGTCAGAACAGGCAGCAATCGCTATTGCGATCACCGCAACTCGAGCCCGATACATAATCAGCGACTAGAAGGCAGCAATATGTAGCTACAGCAAAGGGCGGATATCCCAAGACGCCGCAAGAATGCTTCAATAGCTGCTATGACCAAATTACCTGTCAAGAAAAGTTATATGGACTTCTGCTCACGAAGGGTTACAGGGCAAGGAACAGGCCCGCACAGCTGCTTGCCAGATCGTCACCCGAGCAGCGATTAACCGCCCCCCCCCCCGGAGTGATAAGAAAGCACTACAGGAAATTCGACAGCGTCAAGTCGTGCAAAGAGATAACAACCCAGCAAACGACTAACATCTCTGCGACGTTCCAAAAAAGTTCAAACGTCTATGTCCCAGCAGCATCTCTATTAGACATCCGTACAACATGCAATATTTTTATGAAAACTTTTTGTTGTTGAGATAATGATGCTGGTACTTTGTTGTCGGACGGTCTTTCAACTATGCTAAACACGTACTCTTGATGTTGCGGCTGCTTCATTTGTGGACGGTATTTAGACATATTTTTTCCACGTTGTTCAGATGTTGCTGTTATGTACATTTTTTACTTCGTAGATGTCTATCGCAGTTACATTTATTTTAGTTATTTCTGCTATACTTTATTTTGAAACTCTCCGCAGGCGTACTGTTTTGAAGTTACTGAGGGATATTGTATGTGTTTTGTATGGGTTTTGTACCGAGGGGTTTTGTGCAAGTATTGTAATCCACCACTATTGCGTTGAACCTTTGACCTTCAAACCAGAAGCCCAATACCGAACCTCACGGAAAGAGGCAGGGACGTAGTGCAGAATTCGTTTACAAGCGACGTTGCCAACGAGCCTTCTAAGATGTTTTTTTTGGGGGGGGGTGGCAGCGGGGGTCATTGCTGTCAAATCTGAACAAAATAAGGTAGGATGATGAACGAAGACGCAATTAGGATAACTTTACTTGCTACGTGATTTAACCTGGATGTTACGTACCGACTGCAGCTCCATGAATTCAAAGTGTGAGCAAAGCAAATTTCGGGGCTGCCTTGATACTGAGGTTACCGTGAAACGTCCCTTGTAGGTTAAACGGCAAGGTACTCTGCCTTTTTTTGCCTTGAAAAAAAATTTGATGACACCCTCATTGCAAAAAAAAAAACTAAAAAAATCCGTGAGGTTTTGCCAAGATTCGAACAATAGACTTTCAAAACAGAACACCAGCAACTAAGCTTCAATCCACTGGAACACGACGGAAAACAATGCGTGGACCGAAGAAATTGGTACCCTAACAGAGGCTGCCAGCGAATATTGTTGGGTGATTCGTTTTGGTCGTACTTGACAAATTTGGGCGGTGCTAACGCTTGCTTCTTCCGCAACGATCTTGGAGGCGAGGTCAATTATGCTAATACTGCAAGTGATGTAACCAGAGGTCTCTTATTTAAGCCAAGAAAAGCTATCGCGCTTCATCGTTCCCCCTATGCAAGCTACGGTAGCCGCGAATGAAATTGAATGCACCGCTAGATTTCTGGCGTTGATAAACTTTGTTCGGTACGCACCGATCTTGCAGACATGCCCATCATGCGAACACTACAGCGATGTTGCCAGAGCTCCCATATTTAACTCGCCATAAGCTATCCCAAACCCATCTAGCCACGAAGGAATGCACACTTTCGTAAAGAAATAGCTTGTAATTTGCCTCAAGGCACCTGATTACCGCAGGGTAAAAAGAAATTGATTGTTTTGTGCGAAAGTAATAACCCCAAAGCAGGAGATGGACATAAAATCCGGACGATGTCGCCTGCTTTCGGATGCTTTCTGGCGCTGCGTCAACGCTGATATCTGGCGAGCATTAACATTGGCGTAGCTCCCGCGTCAGCTCCCGCCGCCGTGCATTTTGCCGACGCCGTCAACGCGGGGCGACGCCGACACGCGAAAGCGCGGAAAATACGCTGCAAGTGGTGGCGGCCTCACAACAAACCGTAAAATTACGGCGCCCGCAACCCCACACCAACGTTATTTCCAGCGTAGATCCTGAAACTGCCCTAAATGCCGTAATTTAGATTGTCGGTACAATGACTGTTTTCTTTAAAAAAAACCATGCTCAAGCTTTTCTTGCATGTAATGGGAAACTAATATCTCTATTTACCAATAACGTGGAGATCTATTTCGCAACGCGTTTTTATCAAGGGGGGTGTCTTTCAGGAACTAGATTTTCCCTCGGACAAACATGAGACAAGAAAGTGGCTTCGCGGCGAGCCCGACCGTCCGACAGTTGTATTAACTGCCCTCCGCATCGATGCGAGTACTACCGGCCGGTGACAGCCCGGGTGTGCACGCCTTCAACTTTCCTTATTTCAGTGATTTGACTACCATGGATTTATCTACCGGACGAAGAAATACTGACAAGTAGTCAAGGCAAGAGAGTACTACTGAACCTTGTTTTCTTGTCATAGGTATTTAACGCAGCAGGGGTGCTCTCGAACTTCGGTCCGCGTAAGCGGTGAGCCCTAACGTTTTGAGTGACTCACTTTGTGCGTTGCGCAGATTTGTCGGTAGCTGTTTGTAACTGGCTGCCGCGTGTGTAAACAGAATCAATTCTCGCGCAATTTCTAGCCCTGTGTTTGGCTAAGTGTTTGTGTCCTGTCCTGTTTTGCTGACCGATTGTTTTGATATGAATTGAAACAAGGGAAGCTGGAGAGGGCGAATATAAGTGCGTGTGCGAATATAAGTTCTTGTATGCGTTACATCGTGTGCTTTTAGCGTGATAATATGCGATCTTGGTTTTTCTTTCGTTTCTGCAGATGCCGTTTTTCCCCGTCATAATTGTTTTCAGTTAAAAACGTGCATAATATAATTGGATGATGGCCGTGCGTGTAGCATTAGAATAAAAAAATGAATCAAATACTTTCCGAGCGTACAGCATTAGAATAAAATGACATCTGGATGCTTTTTTCGCGTTTGGATTGAGTGTTCAATCTTTTCGAACGCAGAGTTTGTTCATGAATTGTTGGAATCGACAACGTGTATGCAACCCGAATTTATTTGTAACGTCAGAACTACACGCATGTCGTAACTGGTACAGTAGTAAGAGTAGCGCTGGTTGCGCTTCGTGCTCGTACTGCAGCATCGCGAACGTAAATTAACCATTCAGAACCTAGTAAGAATATTCAAAAATGGCTGTTAAAGTACTGTCACCTATGGAATTTCCAGCCTAATGAATTTTGTCTCCAACGTACCTAGGTGATCAGAGTACACAGCATTTTGGATTTTGCAGGTTTAAGGCAGAGTATGATTCTGTTGTCTGGCCTGTCATTTGCTATTAACTTACATGTTGCAGCCTGCGGACTGGTGCAATTTAGACTATGTTTGAATGTGATTGTGCAATAAAAATTTCTTGCACTACTTTGATGCTTCCTGCTGTACAACGTATACTTCATCTAATAATGTAGGCCTAACAGGACAAGCGAACCGGACAACAGAACGCGTTTTTCAGTTATGTGTCTTTTGAAGGTTTAAATATGCATATATACCAACTAGACCACCTTGCCATTCTGCTGCAGGAAGTGTACGTCTATGGCGTTGACACTGTCCGCGTTTGTGCATGTTTCCTTTTGCCACCTTTTGTGGACATAGCTTCATCCGTGTATATATTGTCACTTCAATCGACCAAGCAGTTAGGATAGACAGAGAAAAATACTTGCAAGTTCAGATGGGACCCGTAGCTGGGCTAAAATATCTCCAGAGATCCAGAGATATATTGGTACCTCACAATATAAGTCATAGTTCGTTTTAAGGTTGCATTAGTAGTGGCAATGCTGACATTACATTATATGCACTGCGCTCTGTTCCTCTCCCTTACTGTTACACCCATCATCTAGTGTTCTATTGCACGCTAAGTCCGTAATTAAAGTTAGACCTTTTTGTGAGGCAGGAAGTTTCTGCCCCGTGAGTGAGTACCGCTAAGATGCAGCTGTCATACACTGTCTTTTTCAGGGACAGTGGTCGGTGGCCATACTGAATTACACTAGTTTTAAAAATCTGCATTAACAACACAGATTTTCCTGTACCCATGCCTAGATTGAAGAACTGGTTTGCAAGGGAGGTGTTACTCCAACAGCCTGCACGTGGCGCCTGCTCAAGCTTCGGTTGACGGTCAACTTGGCGCAGGAGTTCTCCTAGTTTGGCAAAAAGAGAAGCACGTTTTTTTTTTTCACCTGCGAGTGGCATCCTGCATTGTGTGTAACTAGATATCTTCATGTTGTTGCAGACATCAAATTCTTTCACCAGAAAATGTATACGGCCAAGATTTTGATTGTCAGTCACATCCTGCACAGAATCAGCTTTTCCGACAATCTGCGGTGTCTTATTTTTTATTGCTAGAAGAGGTGTTAAAATTTCTTTCAGCCATTAAACCAAGAAATTTTTACTCACTTTCCAACTAATCCGGTCTGCAACTATTTTGGCAGTTTCTTGCACCACAACGGAGAACGCAAACTGTTAAAGAATCCCTACCATAACTGTTTATGGAGGCATGAACCATTGAACCACCATTGAATCATGCCCGTGCTTCTATGCGTTTTATTTTGCGTTATTGTTCTTTGAGTGCATCACGTGGAATGAATCATGTAGTCGTGTAAATATGTCTTAAAACCAACATTCAATCATTTCCGTGTAACAATGTTTTCGTTTCTTCCTAAATCATAACACTTTGTTTAAAAAATTGAAATAGTGTAACTATGTTTTCCAAACCAGAATTCAATAGGTTGTTTCTAAAGTTTTTTTTCGTTTTATTGTTGTCCTGCCATTTGCTTAAGTGTGAATCATTTCATCTTATAAATTTATACTGCTCTTGCAACCACTGTATAGTCATTTCTGTATACACAACGTTTCTGTAGTTCATAAACATTTTCCTAGGTGTGTGTTTGTTTAAAGTAGATGTAATTTGTATGGCACTCACAACCACCACTCAACACCTTTCTGTGTTTCTGAGTTGCTTTTGTATTGTTCCCCATACTTTTCACTAGATGTGAACTATTTAATTTCGTAAATTTGCTTTGTTTTTGTAACCACCAATCAATCATCTCTTTGTTTTCACACTTTTCTTGCGTTGTTTTTCACCCATGTCACTTAATGTGAGATATTTTAAGTTGCATAACTATCTTGTGCTTGTACCATTGGTTTACATGTTTGCTTTTTTTTCCCTTTTTTTCCACCTTTCTGCTGTGTATGACTTATTCAAAGTCATGAATACTTGTACTATTGTTGTAATTGTACAATGCGTACCCTGTGGGCCAGGGCAGATAGAAATCAGAATAAAGTGGTTGTGTTGTGAAATCATATTACATAATTTGGAAGTCAATATCAGCTGTTTTATCTGAACTCTGCTTTGTTTTGTCTATACTTTGAAAGATTTCTTACTACTCAGCTGCACTTGCAGCTAGGTTGGCAGGACTGTCGTTGTTTATTAGTTTAATTTTAGAATTGTTTCTCTTATAGTTTTATTTTAGAAGGCCTGTACGGCCGTGCTGTGTGGGACAATTCGATGACGCTACTGTGATTCTACACTGTCAAGGGCGCTTGTGCTCATCAGGACTGGTTAGCTGTTACTTACTGCCACTTATTTTCGATGCGACATTTCTTGTTTTGAGCTGTGCTTCGTGTGCATCTGCAAGAGTGTGTGGTCAGCTTGCCACTTCACATATCAGACAATGCAGTATGCAGCACTTCAAAAATTGAAGCATATTATTCTACAAACCAGGTGCCAGATAACAGCAAACAGTGCTGAGTAGCTAGCAAGACATGCATTTGAAGTAAAAATGCCCAGAACACGTAGGCAACCTTGTAAAGGGGGCTGGCCAAACTGCAAAATGTATAAAGAATGTAGAGAGATAGAGAGCTCTTTATTAGAAGAAAGCAGAGAGGTCTGCAGGCATGTATTTGCCTACATGCTACTCTGCGGGGATGGAGTGGAGGAAGTAAAGGCCCTAAAGGAAGTAGGGCAAAAGAGACGGGAAAAAAGAAGAGGTAAAAAAGAAGGCAACATGAAGTGTTCCGTGGGTCACGTAAAAGTCCAGGTGTTCTCACAGGATGACGATGTGGAGTTCTACAGTGTCTCTGTGACGCCGATGTCGTGTAAATAATCAAACAGTGCATCTAACAGTTTTCGTTGGGATGATGGAGATGACCATGGTCCAAGAACAGCTTTCAATGATAAAAGTCCATTGTTGAGGCACTCGATATTCTTGACGAGGTCGTTCCTTTCCTGGTTGTACGCCGGACACTCTAATAAAACGTGTTCAGCAGTTTCTGGCAAACCACAGGTATCACAGGAAGGGTTTCTTGTTTGATCGAGGCGATGTCGGTAGGAGTTCGTAAGTGCTGCGTTGAGTCGCAGCCAATGGTAGAGCGTCTCAAGTCGACGTGGCATTCGCTCTGGGGGCCTCATTCTCAGGTCAGAGTCTATGTCATACAGAAAATGGTGGTGAGTTTCGGGAAAAGACCAGAGACGGTTTTGTTCCTCTAAGGCAAGCTTCTTCGCTAGCTTTGTAAAGAAAATTTTCCTTACATTGCGCAGTTGTTGCCGTCTGTGAGCCGCCTAATCTGCTTTCTCGTTGCGGAGAACGCCACAATGTGCGGGCATCCATTGCAAGGTCACACGATGTCCAGCGACGTAGGCTAGATGGTGCAGGTAGGTGACGTCGCGAGATACGTGGTCATAGACGCTGAAGCAACTGGCATGTCGTAGGGTTTGCAGCGCTGTCCTAAAATCCGTGAATATAGCCCATTTTGCTGATGGCTAACAAAGAATGTAGCTGAGGGCTTGCTTAGTTGCATGAAGCTCGGCCGAAGTGGATGTTGTTGCACGTTCAAGGCGGTAGGATAGCGCTTGGACGGTAGACGAAACCTAGACGCCCGATGCACTACTGTGAGGTGTAGATGAACCGTCCGTAACAATGTGGGCCACATGTGAATAACAGCGACTGATGTGGTCGAGCACGAGTTGAAGGAAGCAGAATTGAAGGATTGTTTTGCTTTGATGTGACACCAGGTATGTTGAGTTTTATGCACACCGGTGACAGAGTCGTGGGGGGAAATCAGACGGCATGGTTGGTCGAGCTTGGGATGGCACAGATATGTTAATAGAGTTTATCATCTGTGCAAAGCTGGAGCTTTCGTTGCGTTGTACAACACGGGTCAAAAGATTGGTTGATGTGTGCAATCGATGCCGCAGGTATACTCGGAATGTCTCCTGTAGCCGAAGAACATCTAAGGGTAGGCAGCCGGCCTCCGCAACGGTACCACCGCAGGAAGAGCCCCTAGGAAGGTCAAGGCAGGTGCGCATACAATTATTTCTTGCCCCATCAAGCTGCTTTTTGCTTGTGGTCGACAGCCGCTGCAAAACAGGCAGGCAGGATATAACGCAGCAAGCCATCAACATAAGTGTTGGAGAGAAGCACCATCGATCGACAGTCGCTGCCCCATTGACTTCCGGCAAGGTATCCAATAACTTGCGCGCCGCGGAAATGCGAGTACGTAGTCTCCAAGCCTGAGAGGCCCAGGAGAGGTTTTGATCCATGGTTATGCCGAGGTATATTTGAGTGCGCACATAGGGCAGGCAACGGCCCCCAAGGATTAATGGGTACTGAGTCATCTGCTTCCGGGTGAATGCCATGGCAACGCTCTTCTAAGGTGAGAGGCGGAGGCCCTTCGGTGCAAGGTATTCAGAGATGTTTTGTAGTGCTTTCTGGAGCCACTGTTGTGTATTTAGATGTGACCTTGCTGCACTCCAAATACAGATGTCGTCGGCGTAAATTGTGACCTTTACGCGAAGAGGAAGCACACGCTTCATGTAGATTAGTGTAATGTTAAATAACAGAGGACACAAAACAGCTCGTTAAGGTACTCCTTTCTTTATACTATGACGTAGGACCTTCCGGTGTGCTCATAAAAAGCTCTCGTCCTTCCAAGTAGACGTAAATCCATGCATACAGCCTCCCACCAAGTCCAAGAGCAGCAAGGGACTCTAGAATGGCTGTATGAAATACCGAATCGATTGCCGACTTTATGTCTAGATAAACCACTGTTGGTATATTTCCGTGGTGTAATCCTTCTTCTAGGGACGCCACGAGAGCAAGGACGTTGTCGATAGCAGACCGGTTTTCTCGAAACTCATTAATTTCCGGTGGATAAAGATTCCTGTTCTCTAGGTACCAAGTCATTCTGGTAAAGATCATTTTTTCCATGATTTTGCCAATGCAGCTAAGTAGAGCTATGGGACGGAAAGAGTCGTACCGTGTCTGTTGCTTTCCAAATTTTAGAATTGGTGTAATTTTGACTCTTTTCCATTCTGAAGGCACTGTACTCCGCAGCCACGTAGAGTTATAATACTCCAGAAGCCAGCCGTAAGCGGGAGTGATGAGACAGGTGGGAAATCGTCTCATATGTTATGCCGTTGAAACCTGGACAAGAGCGTTTCTTGACGTTTGATATTGCCGCATTCAGCTCGCCTATCGAAAATGGAAGGTCCATGGCAGGTACGGAGGCCGGTGGCAGTGGGTCAGAAACGCGTAGAGAGGACACTGAAGGTAGAGAAATCGTAGACAGGAGCCTACAATACTCTTCAGCCGCTTCTTTTTGGGAAATTCCCTCGTTTAATGACAGTGCCCCGAATGGATTGAGCTGTTGGTTGTTGTTGCGAACGCCCTTTATGACTCGCCATTTACGAGAGAGAGGCTGGCGGACATCCAATTTACTACAGACGTCACGCCACCGTTGTCGACGCAACTTTTCCAAGTAGCATCTCACATGCCTTTGAGCTTTACAGGCCTGCCTCAAATCATCTAAATCTTTAGTAGGGCGAGCCTTCCGCTCAGCGCGCCTACTGATAGCACGCAGCCTTTCGTATTCTGCATCAGTTTTCATACCGAGGCGCTCCTGTACGACTCTCGAGGACTCCTTAATACAACGAGCCATGATTGGCATTAGGTCGTCATCGGAAGTGGCGGCGGGTATCTCCACGTCGACATGGTTTTTGATGGCTGCCCGGTCTGTGCACCTGAATTTGGTTTCGCGCCGGGACGCAGACACATCTGGGTATGATATTAAAATTGGCAAGTGATCACTGCCTCTCGCCTCAAGGTCAGTACACCAAGTTAACTTTTGGATCAAGTTGTTTGAAACAAACGAAAGGTCGATGCAGCGGCTGACTGTTGGATTTTTTAGGTAAGTAATACTGCCATATGTAATGAATGTTGGGCAGGACCGCGTAGAAAGTCACGAGCCTGTGCTACCCTTTCGCAAATTCACACACACACACACCAACTATATTAACTCAATAACGTACAAAGCCGGAGTAGACACTGCAGCACACAGACGGAGATCGCAGAGATGAGTCGGTCTGGATGTGACGACTCGGAAACGCACTTCTCTGGCTGGCCACGGGGCAGGTTTCTCGAGTCGTTGTGGAGGTGTCTCGCTGGAGAAACACGTGACGGTGGCTAATGGCTAGCGGTGGGACGAAATTGGTAAAGTCTGCACCACGGCGAGGCCTCGCTGCCCGCTCTCCACGCCACCGGCAAGCCGCTTACACTTGGGCAGGACCCCGGCTTCTTCCGGCGGCGTCCAGGGCTGTCGTCGGGCTTACACCGCGACGCGCGACACACAGAAACGTGGAAGAAAGCGCCGGTGACGGACCTCGGGCCGACACCGCGAGGGCGCCGTCCTGCTGTCGTCTTGCCCCACCGCTTCCGAACTCCTTCCTCCTCTTCTTCCCCTGCTTCGATGCCGCTTTCTCTTGCGCAAACGTTACGCCACTGGTACCGGAGTATTGGCCACCACTCTGCACCGGTCCTTTACTACACCATCATTCAATGGTTCAATACCACGTTTTATGAGCAGTTCGGCAAGTCTTCGTCCGCGATGATTGGTGTGTGCACTTCCCCAAATTTCGTTGTGTGCGTTGAAAGGGCTCCGCAAATTATGTGGGGTGGGGATGTGCTACCGATGACATTTTCAAGCCTGAAAACATCGAAGGTAGATCCTGGTTCTCGGTAGGCGCCAATAAACGTAAACCGCTGAGTCCCAATCACAGTGTTGGCCCACACATATTCCTCATTGTCATGAGGAGGAACGGGAACTGCTGCAGCCTGTATATCTGTTCGAAAACCAATCAATAGCCGACTGATGCCGGTAAGGCGGTGCGAATGAAGAGAATAAATATTTTGAGACGAAAGTGGTCGCCAACGCGGGACTCAGAGATTACGATGACCGGGAATTGATATGTCTGTACGACTTGGTGAAAACACACAAGTTTTGAGTGTAAGCCGCGGGCGTTCCACGGAAAGAATGTGCAGTTCTTGAGATTGGAGTTTAAAACCACTGTTGGAGGGGGGTCGCCAAATTATTCATCATTGTTGTACCTCACAACTATGAAGCGATGCCTTGAAGGATGAGGTAACCAGGGGCTCCAAAGCCAAGACGGCCTCGACTTTAGGATACCTTTTAAAAGAGGGGTTGGCTCGCAGCATGGCTTTGATAGCCGCAAAGAGCATAGGGATGAGAAAACTCACATCTGGTTGGGTGGGCTGGTGTGCCGTCTTATGGTCCCTACGAGTACGTCGCTGCTGCGTAGAGGTTGTTCCCTCAGGAGCATCTGACGTGTTTGGAGAACTTGTAGATGCGATCCGTTCTTGTACGGCTCTCGCATAAGACCTGTCCGGTAGCAAACTGTGAAGCGCTGGGTCATTTGATGACGTCACCTGTGTAAACACAAGCTCAGAGTTTGGCGGCGGTTTACGTCGGCTGAGCTTTTTCCTGGATTTTCTCTACACTGCGAGCAAAAGTAGCAGCCTTTTTCTTGGAACAAGCTCCATACAACGCGGGATGCGCACCTCCGCAGTTCGCGCAGTGAGGTTGGGTCTTAGAGGTGGCAATCCTTGTGCGAATGAGATCCAGCGCACATTTTACAACGCACTGTTCCTAGGCAATTCTTGGCGATATGTCCATGTCTCTGACATTTAAAACATTGAGTTGCTGATCCCATGTATTCCGTCACTGGGAAACTGCAAAAGCCGAGAAACACGCGTTCTGGCAGTGGTGAGTCAGATTTGAAATCGAGAATCACAGATCGTCGGCGCGATTCAGTCACAACACTGTCGTCATTACGGGCATAGGAAACTTGCCTGCGGGCAGATATCACACCCTGACTGCTGAGGTAGCGTCCAAGGTCTTCGTCCGTCTACTCGAGGGGTACACCTTGGATTCTCCCGGAAGTCGCCATGTAGGAGTGAGGTACACGGGCTTCAGTGGTTATACCCGCAAGGCTGGAAGTGTGGAGAAGACGGTTCGCAGTAGCAAGAGTTTAGACGGTGACCATAAGGCTGCCGTCTTTGTTCCACCGATGCTTTATGCGGTGGGCCCGCCTCCGGGTGATCGCCCCAAGGTTAGGAGGAGACAGCACGAAGGAGGATGGCACAAAAACCGTAACAAATACACAAAAGCGAAGAATTTGCAGAACCTGTACAACCAGCCTGCCGAAACCCTCTTCGTAATTTCGGGCATGCAGGTTCATCTAAAAAATATCGTACTAACGTACACTAGTCATAAGATAACACACTAATGCTTGTGCCAAAGACAGAATAACAATGTAGAACATACATCTCTATATGTCTTGCATGCTTACCACTACAATCTCCATTAAATGTACCACTAAGATAACATCTACATTCGGGTCCTGACATATAAGACGCGATGGCGTTACTTCGGCGACAAGAAGCGTTTTCGAAATCACTTGCTCTATTTACGCTTTGCGCTTCACGATCACTGCGTGCCACCGAGCAGAACAAACTTGAAGCGCAGCTTTTATTCCGCGTGGTCCAGGAAAAACATTGTCCCACTGACCTTGTGTGGCTTAATATGCGAGAGTGAAAGGCTGATTTATTGTGGTGCCTAACGCGCTAAAATACACAGGTGGTGAGATGCGCTGTAGTGGAAGGCTCCGGAATAATTGTAGCCACTTTTATCCGTCACGCTCCAGCGTTATTACTTGTCGCCACCAACAGAAAAGCCGCCACCCAAGCCGGGAATCGATCCCGCGACCCTGAGATCAGGAGTACAACGCCTCAGCCACAAAGCGAAAGCGACGGGCGACAGTGATAGGTTGCGACTGTAGGTTTTTGGTGAGATTGAGCGAGAAGGTATCAGTGGCACGATTAAACGTATTTATGCTGTGATGTGTACGCTGAACTGAATATTTTTGCCTTTTGGAAAAGCGAGGACCGTGAACATCTTTGTTACAGAAGGGATAGTAGGTGTTAAGGGAAATGGTTAAAGTTATGGTACAGAGTACGATGGTACGACGATGCAAGGAGTATTACGCTACAGCAACACGGATCACCGAAGAACGACGGCGTACCACCCCCAAACGAACGGATAAACAGAACGTCTGAAAAAGACAATCGCAGATATGCTGTCAATGTACGTTGACGTTGAACATAAGACTTGGGACGAAGTGCTCCCGTATGTCACGTTTGCGTACAACACGGCTATCCAGGAGACGACGCAGCTGACGCCGTTCGAGCTTGTTTACGGTAGAAGGCCAACTACGATGCTCGACGCCATGCTTCCGCACGTAGGAGACGACGACCTCAACGCCGACGTCCACGGATATCTTCGACGTGCGGAGGAGGCCCGCCAGCTCGCTCGAGTTCGTATAACGGACCAGCAGCTGGTGGATGCGGGCCGCTACAACCTCCGACGCGGAGACACCGAGTACCAACCAGGGGATCGTGTGTGGGTTTGGACTCCCATCGGACGACGCGGACTCAGTGAGAAGATCCTGCGATGGTATTTCGGACCCTACAAGATTCTACGACGTGTTGGCCAACTCACCTACGAAGTGATCCCCGATGGTGACTCCGGCACATCACGACAACGCACGCGGCCTGAAGTCGTCCACGTGGTTCGCTTAAAACCTTTCTACGGACGATGACGAACTTTTATTTTCATTTGTTCGGACTGTCGCTTATGTTAGCATCGGGTCGATGCACTCTTAGAGGGGGGTAATGCCGCGAACCATACATTGGGTTTGTTTATTTGTGTTTTGCTTTTACCGCCCGGCTGCGGCGGTCTGTGTTATCTCTGTGCCAAGGGAAGCACGTGTTCCATTCTTTCTTTATGTGCCGCATGTGTTATCTGTTCTGATAGGGAGAGCATTCCCATCTAACGTGAACAACCCAGAATAATCTTCTTGGATCTACTATGTTCTCGATGCGAATCGACGTTTCGAGAACCACGCGCGCCAAAAGATAAAAAGCCTGCAGTGCGGACGCCGGGCATTCGATTCGACGACACTCGCCTGTGCAAGTCACTTTGTTGACCGCTGCTTTGCCGCCTCTGTATTCTGTTGAGTTGTTAGGGGAGCACAAGTTCGCTCCAATAAACGTGTTTCTCATTCAAGACAACTGCGTCGTTCTTGTCTTCGCGACAATATTATCGGCGCGTTAACTAGAGCGAAATTTATGTTTCTTTCTTTATTTAAACATAGAACCAATACTATCATGGATTTTAGCAGGAAGGGTGGGAACATAAAATTTTGAAGTACACAATAGAGATACGTACGTCTCAATAGCAATGACAATAAAATAAAAGAATCGGATCATTCGTAATTTTCGGACGGAGGACAAGATACCAACGTTAGTCTAGAATTCTTGCTGGTAGGAAAGAAATGAGGCTACTTGTGGACCCATTGGCATATGCATCATGAAACACAAATATAATAGAAAACTACAATGGTGTTAAGTATTTCAAGCGGAGGAAAATTTATAGACAGCCAGAAAACATGATCAAGATTAGCCCAGGTATTTTCTTTTCTTAGAATAAGGTGGTAAATATTATTTCGGCTCAACAATACACAGAAGACGGGAATATTTTCACTGCGAACATTACTGGGTACAATATAGGGTAAAAAAATAGGACTGAACCACGTTTTCCGGCTTGCATAACACAAAGTTCGTTTTCAGTGTGTGTTAGGAACTTCGTTTTTATGCAGTGCTTTAAATATTCTGGTTTAGTTTATTGCATTCAGTTTTGGCCGACGAAAAAAATCAGTATTTAAAGAAGTTTGTGTTGAAAGAGAATTCGTGAATTCAAAATTCAGTTTTTACTCCAGTTAATTTGGTGTCTTTTAATGGTGACGAAATAATATTACCCTAATCAAGTAATCATACAACAAGGCAGTGTAGGCAAGTAGCATTAAACCAGGCGGGGCCGGGCGTAACCGGTATTAAGTGTAAGCTCGCGGTGTAGGGCAGCAGAAGTAACGTGACTTGTGTGTGCGTCCAATCTTACATCTTCAGTTATATTTCCATGATATTTATGCTGGTTTCCTTTATTAATAGAAATGCTTTAACACGGTAGTAAAAATTTGACCTTGATTTTTTTTTTACTTACCGACAAGAATGTACAATTGTTTGCATTGAGTGACATGGGGCATTTACTGGGCACCAAGGGGAAGTATTTTCAAAGGCAGAAAGTCAAACTACATGGTTGTCGGTTGAGCTTATTTTACAATGGGTCACACAGTCGTCAGCGAACAGCTTCATTTTCACTTTAATATTTGTCGGCAGATCAATAGGCAGATCAATATAGCGAAGCAACAAAATTGGTGCCAGTATCGAACGTTGTGGGACTTGAGATGTAAGGTAGGTGGTAGTCGAGTTCTCATTGTTGAATTTCAAATACTGCTTACGGTAAGCCAGGTAATTATTAATCCATTTAGATTAGTATATTTTCCTAAGGTGCCCTCAAATTTTCTTAGCAGATTCTTGGGTGATGCCTTGTCAAATGATCTTGTTTTGTTTTTAATAACTAATACTTCGCGATGCCTCGTCTCTTTATTACCGTAATTGAAGTTTGGTCACCAGACCTCGGCGCAAGCCATGCTAATAAAAATTTCATATACGTTTTTCCCCTAAGTAAACAGGTACATGTTAAGGAATTATTTGCTTCCATGTATTACAGATTTTAAATGTCAAGGATATTGTTCTAAAATTAGCTGTATCGCTTCCGCATTCTTCCGTATGCACAGGAACAAAGCAATTTTCCACTTTCATAAGAGCACGTTGATAGTAATTTGTTACATGTGATGCACAGATATTTAGCTAGCAACTCTGCATACCTGACAAAAAATGTTAGGAATGTTATACAGCCCTGCTATTTCCTTCGTGTCCAAGTTCAGCAATAGGTTGACACCGGCGTTAGTTACGACGTTGGATTTCTCCGCATTGGTACCAATGTAAGGAATGTTTCGGTCAGCGAGAGTGAATGCTGATTTAACGTTACCGTTCAGTTCGCTGCGTCGATAGGGTTATTTTTCCCGGAATTTTCTTGATTTGATTGTTTCGTCTGATTGAAGGTAGCACCAAAATTTGCAGGGGAAAAAATTTAGAGGAATAATTGTTCTTAGATGTTTGTACTCCCGTTTTCAAATCCCTCAGAACCGGAGTCAGTATATTTGCTGTTACTGCTCGAGGTTTTCGGTTCATTCTCTTTTCTATTCGCTTTACTTGGCGTTTCGCATCTGCTGCCTCACGTGTTATACACGTACTGTGGTTATTAACTCTTTTCGGTCAAGTGGGCACAATATCACATGTTTTAGCAGAAGCCGAGCTGGTTGATTTTAGGAACACCCTTTAGTCTGAGGCCCACACTCGCAGCCTCCACACAAATAATTCCCAGCCGCGAACAATGCACGAGCTTGTCTCGAGACGAGGCATCAGCGGCACATGCACATCAGCACCGTTATGTCGGCGCTCCCAACAAGAAAAAATGATAACGTGGCTTGAGCGCGTGCACGCGACATGACATTTCCTCCCGCTTATTTCAAACAATCATAGCCCCAACGCTCTCGAGATCCCCTATTCCGGGCTCTCCGTCG
This sequence comes from Haemaphysalis longicornis, assembly GCA_013339765.2. Classification (NCBI taxonomy): domain Eukaryota; kingdom Metazoa; phylum Arthropoda; class Arachnida; order Ixodida; family Ixodidae; genus Haemaphysalis; species Haemaphysalis longicornis. The sequence goes on from CM023452.1 coordinate 141,645,375, forward strand.
TACAGCTGGTGCCTGGTCGCGGGGCTCCGCTTCGGTTGTAGGTCTGTCCTCTTCCGGTTGAGCATCCGGCTGGCAAACCAGGGTAGTCGGGAACAGAACCTCCGATGCATGTTGCAGGTGAATTTGTGGAATGACTTGCTGCTCATGTAGCTGATCTAGGCAAGAACTTCTCAAATGGTGTGCGTGCGCATATCGTACTTTGTTGCCAATGCACACCAAATAAGTGCATGAAGACTTCACTTGCGCCACTTACCTGTAGCAACAGCACTCGCTTGACGCTCTGGATCGAGCAGGCTAGTTAGTGTCTGGGGGTCTGTTAATACTTGAAATGTTCTGCGTACAAGTACTTGCGAATTGTTTTACTCCAAACTCAATATTTAATGCTTCAATCCTAATCTGGCCGTAGTTTATTCCGCCCTTAAATGGTTTTGGATGCGAACGCAACCTGTTCTTCATCACCATCGACGCTGTTCGATAGCACCAGTCCCAGTCCATGTTCGGACGCATTAAAAGTAAGCTGTATTTTTTTTCACATCGTACAGCTACAGACCGCTGTTATGAGTCAGCGACGTTTTTTTTGCACGTTTCGACTGCCCCGTCGCAGCGACGTAACCAGTGCCATGCCGTCTCTTTGCGAAGCAAGCGATGCAAGGGTTCTACCACTGTGACGAGATTGGGAAAAATTCGCGTACAAGTAATTAACCCCCAAAAAGCTTTCAGTTAGACATATTTACTGGCTTTGGTGCGTAAGTGATAGCCAACACTTTTTCTGAGGTGAAGTGAAAAACATTTTTCTCAATTTCGTACCAAAAGTACGATATTTTTTGCTCGAACAGCCTGCCTTTTCGGCGGTCACCTTGATACCGTGCGTACCGAGGGGCAAGAGCACTTGGGCCACTCTTTGTCTGCAGTTTGTCCGTTTTGCCCGCAATTATCACGGCAACTACATCACAGGCTGTGCCTCACAATCCGTGCAGGATCTGATCCATCACGGCCTGTAAAACATTGGGCTCACGCGCTACGCCATAAGGCAATCGCCGGAAACTCAAAAGGCCCAAATACGTGTTGACAGTGAGCAATTTCTGTGCTCGCTGCTCCAGTTCGATATGAAAGTATGCCTGAGCGAGATCAATGACCGAGAACACGGTTACGCCTTGCAGTGCTGCAAAAATATCCTCGGGCATAGGTAATAAATAACGGTCTACTTCTACAACCCCACTCGCTGTGCAACGGTAGTCGCCACAAATGCTCAGACCTCTGCTCGTCCTTTTTAGGTGCGATCACAAGTGGTGGGCCCAAGAACTGTGCCTCACCTTTTATATGACTCCCGCTTTTTCCGGCTTTGCTAGTTCCTGTTAAACTCGCGAAGAGTGTACGGCACTGGTAGCGCCTTAAAAAAGACGGGACACGGTCCTTCCTTGAGCAGAATGCTAGCTTTGAATCCTTTTATCGAACCGTACCCCTGTACAAATACAACCCGTTATTTCTTGATCAGGGACACTTCATCGTGAACTGCTTTCGCTCGCACCACTTCCTCCTATTTTATGTGTATCTTCTCAAGCCAGTTACGCCTGAATAAAGAAGGCATTCTTGCTCGCTCAGCTTCTTTAGCGATAAATATGTGCAGGCACACGCTTTGGTAATGGAGTTTCACTGTTACACATACGGTACCTTTTATCGGTACTGGCGTGCAATTGTAGGTTACGAGTAATACGTTAGCTTTCCCGGAACTGTCTTTTGGAAAATGATTTGCAAATTCGGCTTCCTACATCACAGACATAGCTGCGACAGTGTCAAGTTCTATAGCTACTTCTTTTGCGTCTAACTCTACGTTGTCTACCATGCCAGGCATTAACGAGCTCTATTTTACCACCGGGTGGTTGTAAACTTAGAGGGGGAATGCCGCGACACTCGACTTTTGATTTTGTCTCTTTTTGTATTCTGGTCGCGCTGGCTGTCTTATGTCGGCTTTTTTGATACTCATGCGCTTTTTTGATGTTTTATTCGCCACAGGTCAGACTTCTTCTATTCAAAAGATGTATCGTGGGCCTCGCTTCTTATTGCATTTCCTTGATGTGTAGTATGAAACTCGGTATGTTCAGTAACTAGAGCACAACAGATAATTTCCCGGAAATCAAACGCCACGCACTTCCAGTAGCCGGAGCTAAACCTCTGACGTGTTTATCTTATTGATGGTTACATTTCTGCAATTGCAAGTCGGGTTTCCCTGTGTGACAATATCATAAGTAAAAAACCATTTATAGACTTCGGTTATATTTCTGTGAAAGTTGTCCAGTCAAGAATAATCGATTTCCTGTTTTCATCAACAATTGACTTCGTAGAGCAAATTCGAATACATAAAACTGTAGAAGACAGCATTTCACGTTCAATATTGGCTTGCCAAACACACATGACATCATGCTGAGTGAACCAAAAGCTGTCTGATCTAGGAGAACGAAAGTAGCTCGTAATGTGGCATCTTGTTAACTGAGCAATTTTTTTTATTTTAATACATAGTTCCGACCATGAGTGGTCCATGCAGGAAGGGCATATCACATAAAAACGACAGGAATAAGATGCACCATACATAATAAACTTCGTTCTACGTAAGTCACAATGAATTGGAGTTCACGCAATCTGTTCCAATCATACACTGTCAGTGAAAAAAAGAGTGCAAGAAGGTATCAATTCTCGCAAAGTATGGTGTAAGAAAATTGTGATGAGAATTACGTGTGTGCTTAGTTGACAGGAAAGATATATACAGTATTGGATAAATCACCTTTTATTGTTAAGTAGCAGGAAAAGGGTATCAAGTCGGTGCTTGAGTCTGCTCAACGCAACGGGCTGGATCTTTTTTGCAGTGATTAGGGCAGAGGGTGAATCAGATGGTGAGTATTTTCAGTCTTTAAAGCGAAGTGCTTTCCTTTGAACCCATCCAAATTTATCAATGTTAAGGTTTGTGTACGGGTCCCACAGAATGCTGGCATATTTGTTTTTAGCGCCACCAAGGAAAACAAGCTAACATTAACATTTGGAGGGGAGTTACGCAGTATATGTCTTTAAAACACTAGTTTGTGGATGGGCAGCTGAGCAGACGTTCTCTACGATGTATGTTACAAAACAAATTGTTCGTTATGGTTAAACCCAAGTACTTGTAGCTAGTGACTTCTCTCAGTGCACAAGGCCCTAGTTGTTACATATTTTTATCGGATTTTTTGGCGTGTCAACCACATGAACACGTTTTTTTTTCTGTTGAGGACCATTCCCCATTTATGACACAACTGATGTATATAGAAGAGATGCAGCGATGGCGTAGAAGTAGAACACCCGCCTCGCGTGCAGAAGGACCGTGTTTCGAATCCCGGTGCCGGACAATTCCTACCGGATTTAAAAAAGAAACGCGTATTGATGGAATTGCACAAAGGGGCTTGGGGTGCGGCCTGACCCCGGCGACCATTGCCGGTAATGCACTCCATCACCAGAGCAGGATTGGCCACCCTGGTGTAGTAACGGCCACAACCTCCCATGAATACACCAATTAACCCTCGGCCCTCAATCCCCCGCGGCTGCGAAGCAATGACCACGGCGGTGGTCAGACCTGTGACGCAGCAGAGGGTGCTAAGAATCCCTGGATCCGGAAAGGACGCCAATGGAATCGGAACCTGGCAACGTTTAACGCGCGAACCTTATCTAGCGAAGCAAGTCTCGAGGTGTTGTTTGAGGAATTAGAGGGCATTAAATGGGATGTAATAGGGCTTAGCGAGGTTCGGAGGACGGGTGAAGCCTTACGGTGCTGAAAAATGGACACGTCCTATGTTACCGTGGTCTAGAGGACCGAAGAGAACTGGGAGTGGGATTTCTAGTCAATAAAAGCATAGCTGGCAACATAGACGAATACTATAGCATTAACGAAAGGGCCGCAGGTCTTGTAATTAGGCTCAATAAGAGGTACAAGCTCAAGGTGGTGCAGGGCTACGCGCCCACATCCAGCCACGACGACCAAGTCGTGGAACGCTTCTATGAAGATGTGGAATCGGCAATGGCTAAAGTAAAAACACAGTATACCGTAGTTATGGGGGACTTCAATGCTAAAGTAGGCAAGAATCACGCTGGAGACAAGGCAGTTGTTAACTATGGTCTGGGCTGTAGAAATAGCAGGGGGGACCTACTAGTTGAGTTTGCAGAACGGAATAACCTACGCATAATGAATACCTTCTTCTGTAAACGGGAGAGTAGGAAATGGACCTGGAGGAGCCCGAATGGGGAGCACAAAAATGAAATACACTTCATATTATGCGACAACCTTGGCGTCGTGCAGGATGTGGAAATGCTCGGAAGGGTAAGGTTGGTAAGATCTCGAATTTGGCTAGATTTGAGGAGAGACCGCAACAAGCTAGTACGAAAGAAGCCGATAAATGAGCTAACAGTAAGACGTAAAGTAGAAGAGTTCAGGATCGCGCTGCAGAACCGATATTCCGCCCTTAACGAGGAAGCCGAGCTTACGACACAGGAAGCCAGCGACAACCTTACACGCATTATCACGGAGTGTGCAGTAGAAGTCGGGGGCACTATGGCTAGACAGGATACTAGTAAACTTTCACAGGAGACGAAAGATCTAATCAGGAAACGGCAAACCATGAGATACTCTAGCGCAGCTGACAGAATAGAACTAGCGGAGCTTTCGAAGTTAATCAATAAGCGTAAGACAGCTGACATACGGAAGTATAATATGGAGAGAATCGAATACGCTGTAAAGAGTGGAGGTAGCCTGAAAGCAGTGAAGAGATGTCTTGGCGTGGGGAAAAATCTGATATATGCACTTAACGATAAGCAAGGCAATGTCATCACAAATAGGGATAAAATAGTCACAGTGGCCGAGGAGTTCTATAGGGATCTGTACAGTAGCCGGGACATACAGGATAAGGCCGAACGGCACAGTAGCTCAGAGGAGATAGATATCCCACCAGTAACGACCGAAGAAGTAAGGAAGGCTTTGAAAGAAATGAAAGGGGACAAAGCACCTGGTGAGGATCAGATAACAGCAGACCTCTTGAAGGATGGCGGCGAAATTCTAGTTGAAAAACTGGCAAACCTGTATACGCAATGCCTAATGACCGCAATGGTACGGAATCTTGGAAGAACGCGAAACATCATCCTAATCCATAAGAAAGGCGACATGAAGGACTGAAAAATTACAGGCCGATCAGCTTACTGTCAGTCGTCTAAAAGGTATTTACCAAGGTATTCGCTAACCGAATCTCTTCAACCTTAGATTTCAGTCAACCTAAAGAACATGCAGGGTTCCGTAAAGGTTATTCAACAATGGACCATATTCACACGATCAATCAGGTGATAGAGAAGTGCGCTGAGTATACTGAACCCCTATATATGGCCTTCATTGATTATGAGAAAGCATTTGACTCAGTCGAAACCCTAGCAGTCATTCAGGCATTACGGAACCAGGGGGTAGATGAGCATTATGTAAGAATACTAGAGGATATCTACAATGGGTCTACAGCTACCATCATCCTCCATAGGGAGAGCAGTAAATACCTATAAGGAAGGGTGTCAGGCAAGGAGACACAATCTCTCCAATGTTATTCACAGCATGCTTACAAGAAGTATTTCAGAACGTTGGATTGGAAACAGGTGGGAGTAAGGGTTAATGGAGAATACCTCAGTAACCTCAGATTTGCTGATGACGTTGCCTTGCTAAGTAACTCGGGGGACGAATTGCAAAGCATGCTTTCTGCACTGGGCGAACAGAGTAGAACCGTGGGCCTGAAAATTAATATGCAGAAAACTAAAGTAATGATCAATAACCTCGTGACAGCACAGCAGTTTGAGATAGGTTGCGAGGCAGTGGAAGTGGTAAGCGAATATATCTACTTAGGCCAAGTTGTAACCCCAGATCCCAACCATGAGGCAGAGATAATTAGAAGGATCAGAATGGGGTGGGGAGCATATGGCAGACATTCTCAGATAATGAATAGCAGCCTACCATTGTCGCTGAAGAAGAAAGTATATGACAGCTGCATCTTACCAGAACTCACCTACGGGGCAGAATATTGGAGGCTCACTAAGAGGGTTCAACTTAAATTGAGAACGACTCAGCGGGCAATGGAGCGGAAAATGTTAGGTGTAACATTAAGGGACAATAAGAGAGTGGAGTGGGTCAGGGAGCAAACTGGTGTTGAAGACATATTAGTAGAAATTAAGAAGAAGGAATGGACGTGGGCAGGGCATGTAATGCGAAGGCAAGATAACCGCTGGTCATTAAGGGTAACAGAGTGGATCCCCAGAGAAGGCAAGCGTTGCAGGGGGCGGCAGAAAGTTAGATGGGCAGATGAGATCGAGAAGTTTGCGGGGATAAATTGGTCACAGTTGGCACAGGACCGAGGTAATTGGAGAATAATGGGAGAGGCCTTTGCCCTGCAGTGGGCGTAGCTAGGCTGGTGATGATGTATATAGGAAAGACTAGATAAGTGTATTTTGATCAATGAAAGGTTCCACCTTTTAAAAGAAGCCATCATCATCTACAACAAACCGAATTTGCACTGTGAGGGTGATGACGTTCACTTATATCGTTGATGTAAAGAAGAAAAATACTTTTCCAAGGACACTTTCTTTTGGTACAACTGACGAGACATGAGGAAGCTGTGAACATTAGTCGAAACAAACTGCATGCGGTTGATAAGATATTCTGCTATCCGGTTTACCAGGGTGGCTGAAAGGCCAATCTGATCAGGTTTAAAGAATAACTTGTCGTGAGGAACTCTGTAAAACTCTATACGGAAATCTAATTCAATTACGCACATTTCCTATTGTTATCGATAATAAAGGCAAGTGCGTGGATTACTGTAACCAGTTGTGTTACTGTTGTATATCCCTTTCTAAACCCATGCTGCGGGTTTGTTCAAATAGAATGTCGATCAAAAAAATAGAATTTGGGGGCCAATTACTTGTTCAATTCGTGTACAGCAGGCTGAGGTGAAAGATATAGGATGATAACTTTCAGGAGGAAGACGGGCGCCTTTGTTGACTACAGGATTGGAGGATGCGCCATTTTTTATATAATGGGGTGGTACGCAAACGTGAAATCAGCAATGTATTCGCATGGTGTCTTGCGCACCACGTCGCGGCACATAAACAGAATATCCCCCTTCGTTCTTGTGCGGGCATTCGTTGTCTGTTCGTTTGGCCGCTTTACGAGGTGGTTCTTCGGTGATTCACGTTGTTGTAGCCCAGCAGTTCCTGCAATTGCTTGGATGTGAAAGGTACACTTTTGTTTTGTATTTACACTACATGGAAGCTACGTCAAAGCACAACCCAGTGGATCAAAAGCTTGTAGACTTCTTGTGAAATCCACTAGGAAACAGCGCCAGTCTCTTCATTGTATAGGGCCTCTGTAATGCATGGCTATGACCGGGAAATTGCGGTTAGTTTGACAACTCTTCCGGAATGTTGATTTCAAGTTTTTGGTTGGCCTAATTAGCACTGCGCAGAATGAAGAAGTGTCTTTGGGCTTGTCGACGCCATATCGCACCGTGTCTGCCATTGGAGTTGCGGACGCAGTGGGAGACATCAGATGTAAGGCGGGACCAATTTAATTGAAGCAAAGCTTTGTGGTCATACCTGATACTGTTCTCACCCTCTACCGCCTGCAGAAAAGCAAACTTTTTCTAGCAGTGTCGATGAATGAATATTTGAAAAAAATATAACGCTTCCCGTGGCCAGAGCTGAACCTGGTTTCCTAAAGTTACTTATCAGGCATCTCCCACTTTATTGTATTTGGACAAGGCCGAAGCGATTTGGAAAACTGAAAGGAGAACCAAAGAATCTGTGGGTGGTAAGGTAGCTGGTCACAAAACCTCAGTTCTAACTTTCCATTTTGATGTTTACTAAGTTAGGCCACACGTTACCTCTGACGATTTACCACCTAAAAGGGGCACCCACCCGCCATACATCGCAGGCCCAGTTCAGTTCAGTGAACCTATATAGATCTTGAAGAAGAAATTAAAGGGGGGCACGTGGCCGGAGCACTCTTTCCAGGGACCCAGCAGCCTGTTCCCCAAAGTCTCTGGCTATCAGCTGGTGCTGGTCTTCATCAAATCGCTTTCCATAATCTCCTTCCATGTTTCTAGTGAGTCAGGTGTATTTCTGTCGATTTTTCATATACCGGGGCACAAACAGAGAAGAATAAACATAGATTTTCACAGAAATGAAGGCTGACGCTTATATTCTATGGCAAATGTTGTGATTACTGCTTAAAATACAACAAAAATGCCACCCGTTTCCACATTACATGAAGCGCTAAACAGAAACTTTTGGCACAGGAAGTGCACATTCAAGATTCAGTGCGGGATTTTAGAAAAGTGGTTCGCACCTCCAGAGTGGCACATACTCGCTGTTTGGGATTGGACAACTAAATAATTCCTCACAAGATACCTTCAGCTTTAACTATCGTCGTTAGTAGACGGACGTAGTCAATGAGAATTTTTTATTCGGTTTCTTTTTATGCGTGTGTGCGTTGCCGAGATAACGGGTAGGCAGGACTTCGGAGAGTGGCTTCTAATTTTCTGCGGGTTTTGAAAATATTTTACTCTTGGTCAGGTCAACCTTCTTCCGAATGAGCTCATTTTCTGAGGATAAATGCAGACAATTTTTAGGTGAAATAGAATGGTAGCTGCACGTTCTGTTCACCTAGGTAGTCGATCAGACCACAGAAAATAGCGTGTGAAAGCTGCTTGGCGGCTTCGCCACTCTCCGACATATTTCCGAAAAACGCTCGGTATTTCTCAGATGGTGCCGTTTGTGGCCAACAGGGGAACGTGATAGGCATTCGGTGTCCCTTGTGTTCCTGGCATATTTGTAGATATTCGCCAGATTTCATTCTTGAAGATGCATGTTGAGCCGCCAGAGACTGCCAGAGGGGTTGCTCAAATCTGTGAGACAAAATAGACTGTGATAATGTGTCATAACTTTCAATGGTCTGACATTCATGTATTGTCTAAATTTTTGAAGAGTCTCCCCTTTCTGAAACTAAGTAATGTATATCCTTTTGATAGACAATCAAACTGCTCATTCCCTAAGCATGTAAATGCAGCGAGCCGAGTGCAAAATATCGCTTCAATAGAAACAATTATTCTCAATGGGTTTTAAAAAGCGGAATATATATTTAAAGTGGTAAAATTGAACTTCAGTAATAAGAGCACCTTAGTAGAGGTGGAATAATTTGCGATATGCGCAATGGCTAAGGGGTAATGTGGGTACAGCTAAAGTGGGGACAAGAAGGCTACAGCGGGAGCAACAAATTTTTTCTAGTTTCCATTCACCCCGAACTTCGTAGTGCAACATCGAAGACATAAAACTTCGTATGTGGAGCTTGCACGCCCAGTATTGCCTGGTCAAAAACACACGCTATCGTGCTGAATAGATCCACAATTGTCAATTCTGGGAGCACTTAGGTAGCACGTAATACCGCAACATGTTACCTGAGCCAATTTTATTTACCTTTATGGTATTTTATTTTAGTACGTACTAGGGACTATACCTGGTCCAAGCAGCACGGACACATCATATAGAAACGACAAGACTAACATACACCGTTCAGAATACACTTCGTTATACGTACTTCGCCAAGAATGGATTCAGGCAATGTGTTCCAATCAGACATGGCTCGTGGAAACAAAGAGTACATAAAAGCATCACTTCAGGCAAAGTATGGAGTAAGGTACTTGGGATGATGATGTCGGGTATGCCTAGTTAGGAAAGATAAACACAGTGATCTATCAATCGCCAGTCTTTTGTTAGGTAGCATGAAAAGAAAGTCAAGTCGGTGTTTGAGTCTGCGCGACACAAGGGGTTGAGTGTCATTTGCAGTCCTTAGGGCAGAGGCCTACTCAGATGGTAAATATTTCGCAGATTTGAAGGGAATTGCTTTCTTTTGAACCGGCTTAATATTAAAAATGTTGAGCTTAATGTAAGGGTTCCGTGCAATGCTGGCATCATTTGATTTAGCGCTCACTAAGTAAATTAGCTAAGAAGCGAAAGATTTGGGTGAAGTACGTGGTATATATCTTTAAAACACCAGTTTGGGGAGGGCAGCGGTATACGTTGCATACGTGTAGGGTCTAAGACAGATTGTTAGCCATGGTTAAGCCCAAATATTTGTAGCTAGTGACTTGTCTCAGTGCAGAACCCCCAGTGGGTACACCGTATTTACCGTTTTTTTTCCGGGTCAACCGCATGAAGAGACATATTTTTGTTTCGATGTCGAGGATCATTCCCCATTTATTGCCCACTCATGTATACTGGAAATACTTTTGTTAATTCATTTTCATTATGAAAATAACCAATTTATAATTAAAACACAATCACCTGTAAACAACCTAATTTTAAAGTAGGGGTGATGACCTTCACTTATTTCATTGATGTAAAAGAGAAAAAGTAGTGGTCTCAGGACACTTCCGTGGGGAACACTTGATTAGACATGAAGAGGCTGTGAACGCTGTGCATTAGTTAAAAAAAAACTACATCCGGTTGCTAAGATATTCTGCTATCCAGTTTACCACGGTGTTTGGAAAGCCAATTCGATTCAGTTTTAAGATCAATTCGTCGCGGGGTACTCCGTGAAACACCTTATTGAAAGCTCAAGATATGTCAGTTTGATTGTTCTTATGGAGATTAAGGGCAAGTGAGTGAAAAGTGGTAACATATTGCGTCACTTTTGAATAACCCTTTCTAGACGCTTAAAGAAAGTGTGGAAAAGTGAAATGTTGATGCAAAACATTTGCAATTTCGGTTGCAATATTTTTTGAATAAGTTTATGGCAGGCTAAAGTTGAAGATACAGGGCAATACTGTTGAGGACCGAAGCGGTCACCTACTTTGAATACCGGACAGGAGGCTGGGCCATCTTTTTATAGAGTGGGGTTTTACGTAAACGTCACGCATGCAGCGTCTTCGTGCGCTTCTCGTGGGCTCCGCATCACCGCAAATAAACACATTATCCACCTTTGTTCTTGTTCGAGCGTTCGTTGTCTCTTCGCTTGGCTGCTCTACGCCGTGGTTCTTCAGTTATCTGTGTATCGGTAGCACAGGATTTATTGCATGGGCTTTGCATTGAACGCTACACCCTGGCTTTGTTTTGCACTCCTAGTGACCAACTTTGAAGCACATCTTGGGCGATGAACTTGCGACTTCTTGTGCAGTCACTTAGGAAACCTCGTCAGTTTCTGTATTGCATATTGCCTCAAGTAGGCCTTGGCCATGAGAAGGCAATTGTTAGTGAGGCAACTCTGAATGAAGGCTCATTTCGACCATTTGGGCAGGACTAGGGAGTGCGGCGTGGATTGAAGATGTCTGCTGGGTCATGTCGAGGCCATTTTCCCAGCTGCCCGCAACAGAATTTCCGGTCGTAGTAAGATACATAAGGTATAGGGTGGGGCCAGTTTTATTTAACCAAAGCTTTATGGTTATAAGAGATGCTGCTCTACGCCAAGGCCACTTGAAGAAAATCAAACTTTCTCTAAGGGCGATGATGAATGATGTATTGAAAGAAAACAACGCGTCCCATAGCCGGAACAGGACCTGGCTGCCTCGAGTTCCGTATCAGGCATCTACCTGATTAACCTATTTTGGCAATGCGGAAGCGATTTGGAAAACGCGCGGGACAACCAAAGAATTCTCTACGAGGACAATATTGTTGATCTGTAGGATATAAGGCTGTTAGTCGCAAGATGTTAGGCCCAACTTCCAATTTTAGGTTTAGGAGGTTGGGCTCACGTTACGTGTTGCGGTGTAAACCTAAAAAGGAGAACCACGCACCGTAAACCGCCGACCCAGTTCAGTTAAGCCAACAGATATTGATGTTGGCGAAGGGATTAAAGAGATAAACTTGACTGGAGTCCTTGTTTCAGTGTCCCAGATGCTTATGCACCGGCCCCAGAAATGTCGATCATCTTCCACTTGCTTTAACGCCTCGTTGACCAGAGTCGCCACCCATGTTTCTAGTGACTGCTGCGTATTGTTCTCGCTTTTCCATAGAACTGGGCACTAACACTGAGAAGAATACAAACACACACATTTTCCCTGAAATCAAGTTTTTGCGCTACCATTCCCCAAAGCACTCTGACAGGCTAGTTGGTCTCACATGATGGAAATAAAATTGCGCAAAATGGAGGGGATGACAGAATCAGACACACCACCCAGAGCTGTGTGGTTTGTCTTTTTATGTCGTCCTGTCTTTTTTGCGCTATTTTATTTCCAATATATTATCCGCCCTTTCAGTCACAACTGCTTAAAATACTTCGAGAAGGTCACCTTTTTTCAGACCACATTGAACACCAAACATAAACGTTAGCTATGGGATTTTAACACCCGAGAGTTGATGTGGGTTTCTATAGTAGCGGTGCGTACTTTCAGGGTAACACATACTATTATGAGCAATATGAAAGGGAACACAGGAACGCGTGGAAAACACCCTCAGACCCAGCTATCAGTGATACGCAGCGGCCGCCCTCGGAATCTAAGTGGAAAGGAAGACGCTGTTCTAACAACTGTTCCTATTCCCGCCGTGCGTCTTATCGGCTTTCCGACGATACTATTTCATCGGTGAAATGACGTAAGCTGCTGCTTTTTATCAATCCGAGCGTGGAGGGAGTGCAAACAGTTAGTGGAAGAGCGCCCTCCTTTCCTCCTCTGTTTTTCACAGCGCCATCCGCGTATCGCTCCGAGTCTGTTTCGAGGCTGTTTGCCACGCGTTCCTGTGTTCCCTTTCATATTGCTCATATTAGTACTCGCTGTGAGGCATGACGCAACTAAACAATTCATTACAAGGTAGCTTCGCGTTTAACCATCACCGTCGGTAGACGGATGGAGCGAATGACTTTTTTTGCTTCGGTTTTTTTTTACTCATTCGTGCTTTGCAGAGATAATTCGTAGAGGTCGTCGTGGAGATTCTCCAAATTTTTGGCGCAACGTTCAACGGGATGAGAAGAAATTTCCGTTCTTGGCGTGGGTCAAACTTTTTTACTCTGGGAGCGGAGTTTGCGAAGAAGAATACGGACATGTTTTACGTAAAGGGAAATTGTTGGTCGACATTTTGTTCGTCGAGGTAGTCGATCATAGCATCTAACTTGGGGTATAAAAGCTGGTCGGCGCCTTCGTCACTCTCGTACATAAGTACAAAAACACGCAGTGTTTATTCCATTGCTTTTGTTGTGGGTTGATAGTGGCACGTGATAGGAATTTGATGTCCCTATCTTTCCTGCCGCATTAGTGGGTGGTCGTCCAAATTTGTTTCTTGCATGCGCAGGCTCTGATGCCAAAGACTTTTTCAGAGACTGCGTAGTTTATATTCTTTTGACAGACAAAGAAACTGTACATTCCCTGGGGTGTAAATGCACACAACAGAGTGCACAAAAACACCCTCGATAGAAACACTTACTCCTCAACGGGCTTTAATAAAGAAAATAGGTGTTTGAAGAAGAAAAATTGCACTTGGCTTTTAATAGCACCTTGGCAGATTTACAATAATTTTCGGTATGCCTAATGGGTGAAGAGATTTAGTGAACCAAGGAATAGATTTCTCGTTAATTATCAAGATCAGTGGGATATATTAGTTAATTAGAGCAGACCATTTTATATTCAAAGAAAACCAGCTGTGTTCCGCAGAGCGAATAAATAAAGACGGCAGCAGCATCCACTCGCCACTCGCAGGCGTCGCTATCATAAAAAGCAAATGTAACGGCGCCAGTGTAATTACCAACCAAAAGTGGGCAACGCGACGTACGCTGTGCGGAGATTCATGCGGAGCGTGGATACTCTGGTGTCCCGTCTCTATATCCAATATATCCCATCTCAATATCCAATATATCCCATCTCCCGTCAATATATCCCATCTCTAGTGACTGCGTTCCTTCGGGAAAAAAGCCGTAGCAAATGTGTGGTGGTACTGCCGACCACTGTGCTAGTTCAGCCAGCTCAATGAGTGCTTCACCATTAATGAACTCATACTTGTGGCGAACCCGAGCGATCCACTTCCGATATCACTGTTTTCTCCCTAGCTATCCCAAACGTGCTTCGGGTGTCCCTTCGACAAGGCGCTTTCGGTTCGCTCTATTCATCACTTTTACAAATTAATCAATGGTTCTGTTGCGCCAGTGGCGACCAAGATGTTTGCCAAAACGTTTTAAGGATCCTTTTGTTTATGCGCTAGAAAAGTTGGAACATTCTGAGAATAAACTCTTTCATACACGCCGAAAAGAAACTGTATACTACTAAGATACCAGTTCTGTCGTTTTGTGAGGTATACCGGTGTTTACAATATCGCGGCTTCACAAAGCCTTGACATACCCGGTCTGAAAAAAAAAATGAACAAACTGCCAAAAGAAAAACACACGTAGATGCTATTGAAGGATAGTTCAATTGTTTACTTAGGTAAGATAGAACTTAATCATAAAACTTGCTTGAACAAATCCTGTGGAGTAATGTAATAGAACAATAAAAGTAGGGATCCCTAAAACGTTGCGTTACTTTTTGCGAAGCATTTCACGGATGTTTAAATTTTATGCTTCTCTCAGTTAGCTAAAAATCTAGATTATTATAGGCCCTACCCTTATTTAAGCTGTATTGTCTAATAATGCCGAAAATTTCACCTGAAATCACTTGGCAAATACACCTTGGTTTAGGTATTTTCAGGCTGGTTAAACTGCCCTTCCCGGTGCCTCCGCCGAGGGTTTTCTATTCTTTGTCAAAAATGTAGCCTCGTTTTATTGCCGTTTGGTAACCTACTCCTGTGAAAGGTGCTGTATTTCAATAAATCAATCAATCAATTTTTATTTGACAACTGCAAATTTATACAGGTGCCAGGGGGCAGACAAAAAGCCCGTGATACGCGGCTTGACAAATGTCTGCGCCCCCTAATAGTAATACATTGCTGCATCATGTAGCAAGATAGAAAGATAGATGGACAAAAAAGAGTGGTGGAAAAGAGAGAGAGAAAACAGAGATAAAACGGAACATAGAGAAAAAAAAACAAATAAAAATAAGCAAATGACAACATGAAATGTGTCAATCTGGTTATTATACAATGTTTAGAATAAGAGAATGGGGCAATGCACAACTGCAGCACTTCAAAATTGTTTGAACACATTTTGTAAAGAGTGCTAGTGAGGCGGAATATGAAATTATAATACACTATAACACATCGATAAATTTCATGATAAGAAATACAGGTGAAGTTCATACAGGTAACGCTGAAGCTTTACGTTCAAAGTTATAGCAAATTCAGTAACAATGGTAACGCATAGCTCAACATCTGGGTGCCATAGTTAGTACGTGCATGCGGTATATACCAAGTTTCATTATGGCGTGTCTCATAACGGGTTTGGTTTCGAGTTAGATTAGATAATTTCGTGATGAACGTGTTGTTATATTTTATTCCAAGATTATATCTTTTCGTAAGTAAGTAAGTATATAAATCCGGAGCAGCGCGAATACCCAGCTTCTGGAAAAGCGGTTTTGTGTGAGCATCATATGATGAATTGCAGATAGCACCGAACGGCTTTCTTTTGTAATAACTGTGTTTTATTGATATTTGACGCAGTAGTATTTCCCCAGACCAGCAAGCAGTTGTTCAGGTGTGAAAGAAAAAGAGAATTGTAGATAAGTAGCTTTATATTGGTTGGTAGTAGAAAACGCAACTTCGTGAATGCACCGAAAGTTCGCGATAATGTGTTAGCGAGAGAATCGACGTGCTTATTCCACAATAAGTCTCCGTCAAAGATCACGCTAAGACTTCGAAATGTAGTGACGATTTCTACTTCAGACGTTCCAATCGTGAGGCCAACGTTAACACTCACAGTGTGGTTTTTTGGTTTGAAGTGTACCGCCTTGGTTTTATTAGTGTTAACTGTGAGGGAGTTGAACGTGCTCCACTTGTTTAGTTTATTTAATACATCGTTAACATGAACAATAAGACGAGTAGCGTCGTTCAAACAGAAGAGTAATGTGGTGTCATCCGCATAGATTACATATTTAGTTGAATGGTCAATTCCGACTAGGTCATTTATATACATATTAAATAGGAGGGGACCGAGAATGGTTCCCTGCAGTACACCACATTGCATACTCATCACGTCAGACATTTGACATTTATTATCACCTATTGGCAACGGAATTTCAGATAGCTACTCAATAGATCTAAAAATAGCCCCCTGAAACCATAATGTTGAAGCTTCTTTAAGAGAGTGGTGTGATTTAGGCGGTCAAATGCTTTGCTATAATCCACAAAGACGCCGAGTGTTAGCAGTTTGTTTTCAATAGCCTGGAGGAATATTTCTTTTCGTGTTAAAAACGCGCATTCCGTGGAAAGACCCTTTCTAAAACCAAACTGTGATGTGGTTATTCGTGCGTTTATCCTTATAAGGCGCCACTTCCACGCAGATATTCCTAAAATGGCGGCGGGTTTAGCAAATTAAAAAAAACACACGTATGATAAACCTCAGTGATATTTAAAAATCCTTGCGGCGTTCCTTTGGAGAAAGTGAAATATTCATTTTTCAAGCATTTCGGATCATTTTGTGGCTCTTCGCGGCCCCGTGCGTGCGTCCCTTGACACTGCATGGGCACTTTATTTACAGTGTTTTCCAGTTACGTTGCACGGCCAAACTTTAGACATTTTTATAAGAAGATGGCGTCCTCAATCAGTTTCCGAGGACAGGAACGCGCGAGTTTACAGTTGATGGAAGCTTTAATTCTTCCAGGTAAGACTTGTGCGACCCTGTTTCTTGTGATACCTTGATGAGGTCACTTCGGCAACGTATTGCTGTCTCTCTATGAGTCCTCTATGGCTGCGCGACGAGGCTGGAGGCCCTGTCACCCATGCGCCCTACTAGTACAGTCGTGCCGTGCTTACGGCTGACCACCGCTAGGCTGCGCGCGAACATATTTAGGGATACAGTGATCTGAGGCATGTATTTGCGAGGTTCTAGTGTTTCGTGTGGGTTCCTGTGTAGTTTTTTTGGTTTTGTGGGGCATTGATGGTTCTGGCGTGCGTGGCTGCACGAGCAGTACAGAAAATTGAACACAGTTTTATGGCTTTCGAGGATGACTTAGGAGCCTTTAGCTCATTGGTAACGAAACTCAACCATACAAGGAAACTTAGGGAGACAGGAATAAACCATTTTTTGGGTGTCGTGCTGCGTGGCACTATGTACATGCTATAGCGATTTTTTTATTCTGAAGTGCAGTTCGACGGTTGCAACTTGTGTAGCTAGTGAAAGCAAATAAAAATAACTGTTCCGCAAAAGCCGGTTACTTTAGCACTTTCGTTTAGTAGCACTTCCTGCAAGATATATTATACACTAAAAGATAGACTAAGACATGGTTCGTGGTTCAAAGTAAATGAATGCGGTAATGTCTCCCCCCCCCCGCCGTACAAAAAAATCAAAATACAGTTCCCCACGTTCGCTTAGTGGGGCTGATTTACGGAGCGCGAGGTGTTTTTTTTAATGTGGCACACGCTGTCGATAAATACTCAGTATAATTTTTTTAGTAAAATGCCCAAGAATTCGTGTTAAGATTGAGCGAAAAGAAGCAGCGCAGATGCTTGGTATGCTGCTCTATGTTTAGGCAGGTGAAAGGAGCTGGCACGGCTACTTCACGCCTGGAGGGTGAATGTCACGAATTTATGCAGATTACAAAATGGCAGATGGTCGATCAAATTTTAGCTCACTGTGGACAATGATCCGTAATCGTATATCCGACTGGGGTCTGTTTGCTGTCAAGCAATTGCAATCATCTTGTCACTGTACGCGGGCCTGTGCGTGCCCCATTGGCCCTCGCGGATGTACATCCTTGGCGGCGTTTTATGCCACTTTGCGCGACCACTCGACAGCATTTGCAAGAATGCGGCGTCTGTAATCACTCTTCGAGAATATGCACACAAGAAGTCATTCTGAGTCAAAACACCGTGGGGCGCGCCTATGTGAACAGTATCTATTTGTCGTCAAACTCTTCACGCCTGCGCGTGCGTTCTTTGCTCTCGCAACTACAGTTCCTTTACCCCATTCTCTTTCAAAGTGGTATTACTTTGTAGACCTCCTTAAGACGCCTGAGTCTTTATTTACTTTCCGAGAGGACCCTTCGCAGAGTTCATTAGAAGTTTGCGCGCCATGCCACTTGCCCCTCTCGGTACCATGGCCTGTTCTTTGTCAAAACTATTACAACGTTCTATCGCCCTTCGCTCTCCTGCACGTCTTTCATTTATCTGACAGAGGTAGTATAAGTTTACAATAGGCTGAGTTCAATGCTAGGGTAAGACACGTAAGGCGTGCTTTTGTCGACAGTGGTCTATTCCTTGTAAAACATTTTGCATAGTTTGGTCGATCTTCTCGGCCCCAGCGCGCACGGCCTTCGCCCTCGGAAACGAATTATTTTTTTTCTGCACGTTGGTCGACCGCTTGGCGAAGTTTCTAAAAAGGGGAAGTCTGTAATCGCTATTGTATTACCCTATGATATCTATTGTACTGTATTGCGATATTGCTTCATTTCTTCGTGATTAGCGCGACCTGTTGCGGAAATCCGTAAGATGGGGGTGTGTACATTTGCTTTCTCGATAGACGCAATATTAAGCGTAGTGCTCATTTCATCCCATGTAACTCACCTCTGTCGACTTTGGACTATTTGATTTAAAGCATTTCGCATCGTTTCGTCGCTCATCCTCGTCTCGCGCTTGAGTCCGTCCTCGGATACGAACTTTCATAACAGCATTTCTTCTGTTTCGCCGCAGCTTCTCTGCGAAGAATTTTAATCTGGCGGTGTTTACAATCAATATCACAGAATACCCACCAGTCGGCTTCGGGCTCTTTAAATACCGTTTCAGAATACTCTGTCGGAAGTGGTATATTGGTTTTGAAGCTCTTTGTCGCTACGCACCGCCCTGAGCGTGAGTGTGCCTTTTGAAATTGCTTTATTTTCTGCATTTCTTGTCACTTTACGTGACCCTGTTTGCGGACCTCCATAAGAAGGCGTTTTGAACCACGTTTCGAGAATACACACTAGTGAGCGCATGGTATTTGAAACTCTGTATCACCTTCGTCTATCGACAGCTTTATAACCGTTTTCGCTGTTTTCACAGCGAATTGTCGCTTTTCAGTATTCTGCGAGTGAGCCCGCTATACAAAAAGATTTATTAGAGAGTTTCGAATAGCGTATGCACCCGTACGCAAAGAGTTAGCGCTCGCCATTTCTTTACGTCTCTCGCACGGCGCATGAACTGTACGGTAAGCTGGTTTTGCGTTTGGCGCACGCACGAGGAGCGGACGCTATTTCAGCAAAGTAGTGCGCGTACGTGAGGCGAGTTGCGTATTTGTTTGCTTACATTACAACATGGCGGCGAGTACAGTGACGTGGCTCCACGGTTCCACACATTTGTAAACAGTAATTTGCCTCTGAGGGACAAAGTTGCTTCCTCCCGTCTTCTAATTATGGCGCGTAGCTTGCGAGTTTCCGTCCCGCAGCGTCATATCGCCGTGACACCGCTGACAGTCTAAACGAAGGTTTGCAGCTAGGCCGCCGAGCGAGGATGTGCGTGTTTGCTGTGGACGCGCAGGCTCCGTAATAAATACTGCCTTGCCCTTCTTCGGCTGGGCGGTGCTGAGTGTGAAGCGGTTCAGCGAAGGTTTGCTCTTGGCCACCGGCTGTTATGCAGATAAACAATACAGATAAACTATGCAGATAAACAATGATACTCAAACATAACTGTTTTTCAGGGAGTGTTCACCTACAACCGCTTCGCCAATAGTCCTGGGCGTGTGTGCAATCTTGGGAATTTTTTTATCTCATCACCTACTGGCTGAACAATATTGCAGGCAAGCTCTCAGTAGTCTTAGGCGTGCTTTATATACAACATTGTGTGTTTTTGGAATTTATACATATGGGATGATATCCTCGATGCAGTATATGCGAACGAAATTGATTCCGATAACGGGCATGCATGTTGGCAGTTATTTTGGAACACTCCTAAAATAGATCTTAGATTTGATAGCGGTCCGACCATACTATTTTAACACACACATATATATATATATAAATATATATATTGCTGCTTGGAGGCAGGACACAGATGACAGGAACGATGGGATAGGGTGAAGCGATCTATTTACTGAATGTGCACACGGGCTGGGGACACGAGGCGAGGGACGTGGTCGAATGCAGGTCGCAGTGGGCTGGGGCTGCCCGAAATGGTCGACGGTCCCTCGACGATTTCGCCCAAGGCCGAGACGATGCGATGCGATGGCCAGGATGGGGATGATCGGGCACACTCCACCAAATTTTTACGTGGCGGCAGGACACATGAGAGGAACGATTGGATGGGGTGAAACGATCGATTTGCAAAATGTGCATAGCGGCCCTGACACAGACAACGCGTAAGATGCGCGCCAGAAACGTCGTCGTCGTCGTAATAGTTCTTCCGTCGAGGGGTTGTGAGGCATTGCCCACTTGAATCCCCTAACAATATATATATATATATTTATATATATATATATAATATACAGAAAGAAATGCGGGCAGTCTACAACGCCAAAGAAAGGCGTGGGTTCGGTCCCCACTCTGGGCGCGTGTTTTTCTTTCTTTCTTTCGTTCTTTCTCGCTTCTATTAATATGAAAAAAAAGTAATTTCACTAACGGTAAATATATATATATATATAGAGTCCAACGATTCCCCTATGCCTTCTTTGGCGTTCTAGACTGCCCGCATTTTCTTTCTGTATTTCCTAACGAGCCCCTCATTTCCTATCTATATATATATATATATATATATATATATATCCAGAAAGAAATGCCGGCAGTCTACAACGCCAAAGAAGGCATAGGGGAATTGTT
This sequence comes from Haemaphysalis longicornis, assembly GCA_013339765.2. Taxonomy (NCBI): domain Eukaryota; kingdom Metazoa; phylum Arthropoda; class Arachnida; order Ixodida; family Ixodidae; genus Haemaphysalis; species Haemaphysalis longicornis. The sequence goes on from CM023452.1 coordinate 141,666,266, forward strand.
AAAATATTTTTTACCGTTAGTGACGTTACATTATTTTTATTGATTGCGTGAGAAAGAAAGAAAGAAAAACACGCGCCCAGAGTGGGGACCGAACCCACGCCTTTTGATTAGATCTCGAATGCCTTACTAATTCGGCTATCTGGGCGCCTGTGTTCTCCTTCACTTTCTGGGGTATTTATATTTACTACAACTGTATCTGACGCTTGAGGGTGGTAGCCAGCGCCACTCAGACTACACGGGGAGAAGGGGACCTAATTTTCAACCGCCGAGGCGTGACGCGAACGTCTACAGCCTGTCATAAGCGGGTAACTGGCGGGAAGCCCTCTTATGCTACCTTGGCATCAAGGCTGCCATAACCGAGGCCCTCGCTAAGCTTTCGCACGATAATAGGGTTTGGATATGACGGGCTCGTTAGGAAATCCAGAAAGAAATGCCGGCAGTCTACAACGCCAAAGAAGGCATAGGGGAATTGTTAGAATATTTTTTACCGTTAGTGACGTTACATTATTTTTTTATTAATTACGTGAGAAAGAAAGAAAGAAAAACACGCGCCCAGAGTGGAGACCGAACCCCCGCCTTTCGATTAGATCTCGAATGCCTTACCAATTCGGCTATCTGGGCGACTGTGTTCTCCTTCACTTTCTGGGGTATTTATATTTACTACAACTGTATCTGACGCTTGAGGGTGGTAGCCAGCGCCACTCAGACTACACGGGGAGAAGGGGACCTAATTTTAAACCCCCGGGGCGTGACGCGAACGTCTACAGCCTGTCATAAGCGGGTAACTGGCGGGAAGCCCTCTTATGCTACCTTGGCATCAAGGCTGCCAGAACCGAGGCCCTCGCTAAACTTTCGCACGATAATAGGATTTGGAAATGAGGGGCTCGTTAGGAAATCCAGAAAGAAATGGCGGCAGTCTACAACGCCAAAGAAGGCATAGGGGAATTGTTAGACTATTTTTACCGTTAGTGACGTTACATTATTTTTTATTAATTACGCGAGAAAGAAAGAAAGAAAAACACGCGCCCAGAGTGTATATAAATATATATATATATATATATATATATATATATATAATATATATATATATATTATATATATATATATATTTTGCGCGGAGAAATCGTATGACAGCAAAGACCAACAGCCCAAAAAACGCCAAAAAAGACGAAAACAAAGAAGACTCAAGGCACTCAGCGCGAAAGACATCGACACCGGCTACGGCGCCAAGGGATCGCGACCACGGCACGAGCTTGCGCCGGCGACCAGCCAATCGTATACGCAGCCAGCGACAGCGGCCGATGGCGGAGGTGATCTCGTGGTAGAGAACCGAGGGGAGTGTGAAGAGTGACCGGGATGCATGGCGGTCGTGTGACCCTACCCGTGCCATGGCCCAACAGGTCCTCCATCAGCGGCACCTTCAGAACATCTCATCCGCAAGGAAGTCGTCTCGCCGTACATCGGTAGAGGACCACGACGCCCCTAAGAGGGCTGCGTCTGCTACAACGTGACAGGATCTCGGAGCGCGCTCTACCGCTGGCCCACGACACTTCGGCAGGACCGCGCAACACCGCCACACCACGGCTTGGCTTCGCGGACGTATGGGACAACCCCGTTCCAGCAGCGAACGCGTATGTTGACTTTTCCATTTCCTGGCTTTGACTGTTTCGCGATTGTTCGAACACATGACCGTTGCAATAATTGCTTCTTTTCAATTCCCAATTGTTATTACGTGCTGTCGCAAACCGCTCACATAAATAATTGCGTCCTCTAGCAAAAACAAATAAAGAAGGGCGCGAGAAAACAGTTATTTATATTTTAGCAGGGTGGCCGGCCCGTGAGTTTTCATGTGTGCCGAGATACTGGGGAGAAGGAAATCATAACGGAGATGCTCGACTGCGTTTTTACTATATAGGTTTACTATACGAACAAAAGATTACAGGGCAACGCTAAACACAAGAAGAAGACGCCTTGGCACTGCCATCGGCCTTGCGCTCGCACGCACTAATCTGCCGTACACTAAGCGCACGCGCGCACTGGAAGCCTAGCGCACGGCGCTAGCCAGATAGTAACACAACAAAAGAAAACCAAATACACAGGGTGGTCACTATAACGACACTTGATCCGCGTGGCCTACGCCTTAACCTCCGGCCCGTAACTTATAACTCAGAATGCTGTACGCGACACGCGCAATACTTTAGAGGCAAACACTTGTTTAAACCTCGAGAATTCAACAATAAAAAAATACTAACACGTACGCAACACGCAAAACACTCTAGGGGGAAACATCGTCACCCCCCAGACAACAGTACTTACTATAAAAAAATCTAGCAGCTCTGCAAGCCGTACCCGACTGGTGAAATGCCCTCAAACATCGTTACCCTTGAAAACGATAATTACGACACCCAACAAAGAAAAAACAAAGTCTCAGCTCGTTAGCTACGAGTGACGCTAGAAGAAACCCGAAGGAGGCGGATATCTTAATTTGATGCAACAATTACGAAGGGGAAGCGCGGCAAAAGAAACTCTCTATGAGGCAAAAAGAACCCGCCGATTCACCGGTGGATCGTCACGACGAGGTGGAGCCGGCCTCGCTGGACAGCAGCTTTCGTGTTTCGGGGCTCCGGGGTGCGGCTGCTTGTCGGCCATGGGACTCGCGGCGACGCGTGATCTCGAGCGTTAGGCCGTAGTCGCTCTGTCGCGAGACTACCGGCGTACTTCCGCTAAAGCGCGTCACCCCCGGACCCTTCCCCGCGTCGCAATTTCAAGAATCTCCAGCCGACTGCCACTAGCGACCGCTTGCGCTCGCTTAAATAACCTCCGGCGTCCGCCGGCCGTCCCGTAGACCTGCTCGACGTCTTCCCCATTGTTCCTCCGGACCCCCTCCCGGGGACTCCAGCCACTCGGCACGATCGCACGCGCACGTCCGAGCTAGCGATCATGACGTCACCCCTCGCACTTGCACGTCCGCTAGAATGTCGCAGCCCGCTTTTGTTCTCTTAGCAGGCAGGGCGAAACAAAGGGCGTGAGCACCAAGCCGAGGGGACCCCCGGATTCCTCAGCGAGGCGCATAATGGCCGAACCCTGTCTGGGAGGCTGTCATGTCGGCCGCCCGAATATAAAAAATGGAGGGCCTGGCCTGTAGTTTGTGCCACTTCCTCCCCCCTAAAGAATATTCTTCCAGAATATTCTAACCTACACAAACAATAGGCCACCACACATGCACAGGGCTCTAGACAGGCAATAAGGAAAAGCAAGAAAAAGTTCCCTGCTAGTCAGTGTCTCTTTTGGTCGCTCAACTTCGATGAATCGTTGAAACGCACACTCACGAACCTGAGCACGCTCCCACCTGAAGAGTACTTTCGGTCCACTGCACTGCGCACGTTCACGCGCCACCACATCGCGCACACATCTGTTTGCGTTCTCCGCCCACCATGGCCGCTCGCCTCTGACGCACTCTAGGTCTACTTACGCAAAAATACGCAAAACGAGAAACATCGCACCCTTCGTTCTCACAACAATCTCCCCAAAACATACGCAACCTCCGCTAAAATACCGTTCACGTGCTTAGGAGACACGCGTGCGCTCCACTATCTACGAAAAGAATGGACGCGCACCACACTCAAAAAGTCACTCTACGCAGAAACTCTATTCTTGTGCTGCGGGGACACAAGCAGCCTCACGCTGACAACACAAGAAAAAAACCTACAGCATAACGAAACATGCACCAAATCTTTAAGCATCCAAAACACTCAAGCTACGACAAGCTGCCCCCACACGCCTAGGCAGACTAAACTCCATTCCGGCGGCTCATGTAAACCGACCCCTTGCTAGCGAGGTGGGCTGTCTCTTACCAGTTATATCAAAACGGGGGATGGCCGCGTGGGAGTAGTTGGGTACGAATTCCATGTTGTACCTTGGCAAATCGGAGAATATCTCTCTGAACTCCAGCAGTATTTTCCGGGCCCCCTCCTGCTGTCTTTCAGTAAGGTTGGTTCCAACCTCCACGTCCCGAACAGACTGCGATTGGCGTGGTGGTGTGAGCTCCATATAACTCGAGTCTCCATCTTCCCATGAAGTGGCCGTTCCTGCACCTGCCACGCTGGCCTCCGCTTCTCTCGCTTGCTGCTCACAACTTGACCGACCTGATCATAGCAGGTCCTCAAGGTTCGGTCGCTCTTCTGTTCTTGCACGAGCTCGCTGCGACTAACCTTCGGAATGTAGCCCATCACCTTTGGTTTCCGGAGCGGCACCTCGACTTTGGGGCCGGGTCGCCTCGGGGTTTGCCGTCGCGTCGCCAGTCTCGCGCGTATAGGCGGTTCCCCTCCCCTGTGGCCGCGGCCCCTTGGCCTGTTTTTTATGGTGCCTCTAAAGCGCGTTGTCTGGTGCCGATGCTTGGAGTTTGGCCTCCTTGTCCCAGTGTGGATCCGGGAAATTTACGGGTCCGGCTCATTCAACGTTCCCCAAAACCAGGTCGTACATCGAGTTTTCCAGGCACTCAGCCTTCAGGCGACCGGAAAAGTAGCGGGTGGTAACCGTTATGAAGGCCTCAGGCTGCATTATCACCGAGCGGACCAAACGGCGAACAGGCGATTTGGCCCCGCCTTGGTTCTTGTCCGAAACCAGGCACCGCTTCACGATGACAGTATTGCAGCCCGTATCCCTAAGAACGCGGACTTTTCTCTCACCGACGAACCCTTCCACGATTCGCAGGCATTGGTTCTCCGCCGGAGACTCTTCAACGAAACCCGCGCCGACGACGGGGGGCTCCCTTCCGTTCGTGAGCTCGTCCAACCCGTCCTCGACACATGCTGAGGCGCATTCCCTTAGAGGTCCCGACGGCTTCTGTGGCGCCTCCAGCTTGCAACTCCAGCCATGGTGGCCCATTTTGCCACAATTGACACATTTCGTCTGACCCGACCCCAGATCGGGCTGAACGCTGCGGCAGTTTTTCGCAAAGTGTCCCACGCGGGAGCACAGATAGCACTGCTTCGCCTCCGAACCTTTGCTCGTAAGAGGGGCAGGGGCAGGGCCCGTTTTCTCCTCGGCCCCGGACGCATCCACAGCGGCCTTGTGCTACGGGGCGGCGCGTTTGGAAAAATTGCTCCATCCGTGAGCCTCGACGTACTGCTCTGCCCTAGCCACTAGGTCCGCTAACCCGGCATCCTTTCTATCCTTCAAAAAGAGTTCCAGACTCGGTGGGCACATAGACAAAAACTGCTCCCTCAGGAACAACTCGAAAAGAGCCTCATAGGTCTTTTCTGCTCCCGCGAGCTCTATCCACCGATCCAGGAAGTTGCGCAGCCGTGTCACAAACTGAGAGCATGTTTCCTCGTTCAGGGACGGACTTCCCCGAAACCTTTCGCGGAAACCCTCGTCGGTCCTCCCGAATCTCGCCATCATTCGATTTCGCACGCAGAAAGCTTCGCCTTCATATATCGTCTTGGTTAAGCAGAGGTATGGATGATTTTGATGTTTAATTTTGTACTTCACTCCTCTTCAAAGTTTAAGTGCGTCCAGCGTGTTGGAGATGTGCATGTGCTGGAGCACCCGGGCTCATGTACCCCTGTTTGAGGCAACTATAGCCGCGCGTTGTTGGTATCTTCACAAGGCATATCAAGGTTTTTTGGGTGCTTGGGAAAGAACACTTGAACACTAAAAACGCAGCCTGACGTTAGCTGTGCCACATTTTTTTTTAAATATCGGTGGCAACCTTTATTCCACGCAGGTGCCAAGATGGTAAGGGGAAGAGGGATGGCATGTTGCTTGGGCTGTTGGGCGGTTGAATAACTTTGGCTCTTGATAAAATGACCACTACAAACGCGGGAGCTCCGCTTCGCCTCTGTGGTTCCCATGCAGTCACAGTTTCGCTCTCCAAAACCGAAGGCGCAGAGCTCACAGTTACAGATAGTGTAAACTGCCACGGCGTTTCCACGGTCACAGGTACGTTTTTCGATGTCGTACGTAAGTGCATTGCTCCTCAAAACCGACATATCGAGGTATCCCAGTGGTAAGGCTGGCGTGGAAATCCCCGTCATTGAAACTAGTGACGATAATTTAACGAGGTAGAAATGAATACTAATATTAATAGTTTTATTCCTACTGAGATCGCGCGGAGCCAGGCGCAGAGCACTGCATAAAGCGCTCATGTGTCCATTACCAAACGTGGAAGCGTCAACTAAGTTTACGTAGCCGTTTGTGCATTTAGGAAGAAATGTTTACTAAAAGTAGTAGTTTTATTCCTACTCAGGACGGGTGAAGCGAAGAGTAGATAGCTGCAATAAGCGCTCATGTAATTGTAGCTCATACCCAAATTTAGAAGCGTCCGACACGTTTACGTAGCCGTTATTGCATCTAAGAACCCAACACATCTGTCTAGACTTCGTTTCACAAAATCTTCGTTTCACAAAATACGCTCACAAAAACACCAAGACATTGAAAACACTGAAGCAAACACGGCAAAAACAACGGGAGCCTGCGTAGTACAAGGCGCCGGCTCTTTCCACTAACGAGGGAAGTGCCGCGGGTTAACGCCACCCGTCCGGCGGCCCGGTCCCTATGGTGTGCGCATACTGTTTGCCTTCGAAGGACAGTAATAATGAAGAAACTCATCGAAGTACCAGCACAATCCGTGGAAGAGCTCCTCCGCCCTCAAGTTCTACCAATAAAATCCAATCTGCCATAGCTAAAGGGAAATGTATACTAGCATTGTATTGTCTATTAAAAACAAGAAACACAGGTCACTGACCAAGTCAAAAACGAATTGACGTTTCGGGAGCGCTACTGCTCTCTTGTTCACAATTATGAACAAGGGAGATTGCGAACAAGGGAGCCGTAGCGCTCCCGAAACGTCAATTTGTTTTTCACTTGCTACCTGACCAGATGGTATGCTGTCCAACCATCGACTTGTATTGTCTATTGTGGCTACATGGTCTTACTACTGACTAAATATACGAAAAAAGCGGAGCTGCTCTTCATGAACTCTAATCGCGGTGGTGTGCAGAATGTGGAGATTTTTGTGGGATATTTGCTAAGAAAAGAAATAAGGAGCGGCATGGCCAATTCAAACGGGACGTTGTCGAATGTGCGAAATTCGTGTTTGAAATCTATACGCATGATTTATTTCTTGCTCAAGAATAAGGAATATCTGCTCTGAAGCAAAACACACTTGTTTCATGTTGTTTTGTGTGTACTGCTAGATGGACGGCTCAGTCGGGTGTAGGGTTCATACGATGTCAATTTTAGTAGGCATCCCCTGGAAGCGTTCGCGGGGTGACCAGTTTTGCCCTTGAGCGGTGTGGGTCCAACCACACCCCCTTCCGCCAGTGCCTGGAACGGGGCAGCGGCTCGATGACGAGGAGAGACAGACGGCATGGAACAGATAGACGAAGAGGCGAACCAGACGGGTGCGGAACCCGTGCGTGGGACGTGGCAGAAGAAGGTGAGGAGGGCGCCACCGCAGCCGTAAGGGCGCGCTAGGAAGGAAGGTCACGGCGCCACGACAAGCGCATAACAGTGTGTGATAGAGGAAGGCGAATATTTACCTATGTTTCCTCGTACGGCGGCGAAGATTAAAGAACGCCGTGAGGCGAAGAAAAACACTACTGTTGCGTACAGATTCGCTACTTTCAAGTCTTACGCATTAGTGCCAGCTTCCTTCAATTTTCTTGTTGTAGGGGTTGGTATTCATTCTCTTCGAGCACCATATTGTGTAAGTAAACTAAGTGGCTTATGAGTGTGCAACTCATGAATGGATAATTATATGAAAAGAGGCTGATGAAGGCATAGCGTACCAAAGATTTCAAGGCTGTGCTTTAGAGAAAAGTTTATTTTCTTGTGGTTTCTTCAAATGTTCCTTTGCTTACTAGATATTTTATTTACTACAAATGGACGTGCGCACAATTGTTATGATTTCACTGCATCTTCCGGTGTTAGCATAAAAGTTCCACTGATATTTCATAATTCCGGAAATGTTGGTTTTAAGATTGCACTTTATGAGTGAATGCCTTGACCCGGATAAACGACCGGAGCAATAGACGCTGTAAGGAAAGGCAGATATTTTCTTTCTGAAGAATTCATTGGAATACATAAATTATTTGATAATAAAATAAAATGCAATACTCTCTACACTGTCTCTTATGATTTTGTGTAGCAATGTTCGTTTTGCTATAGCACCAAGTGAAACAAATCAAAATTCGTGCCTGTATTGATAAGCAGACTTTAAAATGGAGAAGGAGTGAAGTTATAAATAATACTATGTTCGTCTCGACTTCTTTGAACTTGGTGTTTACACAAAATTTGAGCCCGAAACGTGAGATTTCTGTTCATGCGCCTACAAACAGCAAAAACAAAAATAATAACGGTGAAAAACTCTCATTGCATCATATATTTGAAAGATTCATGAAGAGTTAAATTCATTTAAAAGTTATTTGTCATTAGGGCCATACTTAGACATCGTCGTCCCTTCATTTTCCCCCCTGAAATACATTTACTTCAGCTTTATATTTGGCTTCGAATATCCACCTATATTCCTCTCATTTTTTGGTGCATAAACATTTTTTGCACTGATATACTTCCCAAAAACATGCATGTAGTGCTATAGCGCTATTACTCGAAAATTTATTATTTAAAAAAAAAAACCAGAACACTCCAAGAACAAACAATGCATAAATATTCTAAAACATTTTTTCCCGGCTTTGAAGTGCTTCAGCCGGTTTTCTGAAGAATTAGTATACCGAGACACGGTCGTTTATAAGTTAATATTCACCTGCAGCAACGATTTACCTGATGTCGCATAGGGCGGAACATCGTATTACCAAAAAAGTGCGTGAAGAGCACGCCACCACTTTTGAAATAGTGCTTCTACGATCCTTGGTTCGCGTTATAGGCCAGAGTGTTCCTTCAAGCTAGTAATCACACATTTATCATTTTTAGACACAAACCTGTATGCATTTATTCAGGTATAACTATGTAGGAAACCAAATACTTTTGTAATTCGCGGATATTACTGAAAACAAGCAAAACAAGTGTTTGCTGGAGATGAAGTACACAATCATTTGTGAACGTTTTTGCAGTAGTTAAGGCAACACCAAATCTTGAGCATGTTGGGAATAGTGCTCAAGTTCTATCACGCGAAAAATGATAAACCACGAACACTTGCGAGTTCGGACGATACGGTAGAAAGTGATGTCATTCCGAGACGAGCTGCAGCGTTGAAATATTTAGCTTTCTTCGCCAGTATAGAAAACCCGGCACCATGTGTGGCAAAATATTTACTTTGTCTAGAGCGAAATTCGGCACCAGGCATTTTCCGCACCCTTAAAAGGTTTACATTACGCAGTTTTATATTGCCACAATGACAGGGCATGGGCACGGGGGAGGGGGGGGGGGGGAGGAGTAGGTTTCGAGTAGTCAGCCACCACCAGCATCTGTGTTGGCTTGCCACCCGAAAAGACCCATCAAGATGACTCGCGCGGTGGTGCCTGCGGCTCCAACAGTTTGACGTGAGGGTGGTATTCATGTCCCGAATACGCCACACCGACGCTGACTGCCTATCACAAGCTCTCTTGGAGCGAGTTACATCCTTTCTCGGAGCGGGGGAACTGTCAGTCCTTGCTGAAGAACTGAAGGACTCAAAACAACATTTCAGGCGAATATTGACGCACCACCTGAAGTGTGCGTGCAGGCAACCCTGTACTTTTTGCATACGTGGTACCTATTTAAGAAATTTGTTTGTTTGGAATTGAGGTTAGTTTTTTGGGGACACATGATACTCGGCTGATTGGCATGCCGCATCTCATACAGATCATCAATATTTTTAAAGAGGCATCTGCAGTTCTATTGGATGATGTTTTCTGTTCGTAGTAGTTATATTTACGAATGACTGGAGTGTGTGTGTTTATGTGTTGTCTTTTGGGGCTTGTACTCTCGAAAGGGGTTTTTTGGGCCTTTCTGTTAGCTTGGACGTCGGAGGCGGCTCCCTGTGCTGTGTCGCAGGCAGGAAAGGCCCGACATCCATCTATGGTCAGATGTCAGAGGGGTGCCCGACGAGCCGGGCCCCTGGGTCTTGGTCACCCTTCGTCCACCGAAGGGTGCCCTTCGGGGGCCCTTCGTTTGACCCGCAACCGCCCGGGGCATCAGGGGCCCCAGAGGTCGCACGGGCGGTGCGGGGGCGGTTGGAGCCAATGCGGGGACCCCGGTGTCCATCCTCTCGGCACCCTCCAACGCACTCGATGACGGTGAGGTTAGAGGCGGGAGCGGCATCGGTCCCGACGGAAGCGGTTGGCACCAGAACCACTGCTGCCTTATCAGGCGTGTGAGGCAACCCAGCAGGGAGCGGTGGCAGGGCCAGGTCAGCCTCACTGAACTGCGTCCCTGTGGAAACCAGACGCCGTTCCGCCCTTGGCTAGCTGCGTCGGGGTACTTCCCCAGAGCAAAAGAGGCGATCCTCTTTCGTGCCTCTTTAAAGGAGATGTTCGGAGTTGCTGAGATGTTTATTAATTTTCCTCGAGTTGAAATTTTTCACAATTAGAGAGTACGCTGCATGCTGCCCATGGCACTTAACACAAGTGAGGGTGTCGGATGGACAGTTGTCGCTCGAATGATCTTGTGCCGCAAAGTTTGCATAGGTTGTTCGGCCACGGCAAGAGTTTGTACTGTGCCCGAACCACTGGCACTTAAAACAGTGCCGTGGGTGGGGATGTAGGACGGATGGAGCACCGGATAAAGCCTGCATTTATATGTTGCGGAAGAACTGCAGCGTCAAAAAGTTAAGATGATGTGCTTGGTGGGAATCTCCTTGCCGTTTCTGCGGATTGTGATGCGTCTAACCGCAGCGGCGCCCTGATACTTCAAACCCGCAAGGAGATCCGCATTCGTTCCGTTCAGCAGATGTGGCTTGGATATCACACCCTACTAGCTGTGGAGGGTCCGATTGCGTGTGACACTGATGTCGTAAAAGCCAGTGTAGTTAGAGCTGGAATCTTTGTGGACTGCTGTTTGTCATTTACCTCGATAAGGACTTCATAAGTCCTTTGTTTTTGGCCCTAAACTATATTACATAACGGCTTCAAGGTATTTTGCGATAAATAATGATGGGGTTCAAAAGGGTGGGCTGGACTGAGGGATTCCATGACAAGAAAGTGAGAGTAAGTATCCGGTTCAGAAAAGGTTAAGGATGGCAATTGGGGAAAAGATACTTTGGTGCGGCCCTTTTCAGCTACCGATCACGTTTGGGGGGGGGGGGGGGGTTAGACAATACCAAAACATAGTGTAAACGCAGGGGACGGGGGTACTTTCATCGCTCGGGTTACCCTGATATCGAGAGAGGTTCCGGAGCTCCCTGCCTGGTAAACAGACAAAGAGCCCATCCACCGAAGAATGACCCGGGCTCCGATGGCCACCGTTTGGCGTTTCTTGCCCTTCATCTTTAATCACATCACCACCGTAGGTCACAGCTTATGTTGGGAGGATCGGTGTCCGCGGCGTCGCTAATACCATCACCAAGATTGCGCAAGGTGCCCCGTGCAGGGAACCGGCACCCACACGCGGCATTACCTATGTCAAGTGAACTGACCAGGTGGCTAGCCGTTTGTAGGGCGAGAGCAGAGTGATGAACATCTTGAAGTGGGGTAGGTGTTAATAGGCTAGATTGAAAAAAATTCCCCCTGTGTTGAGGAAGAGAAATTTTTCATAGCGGGATTAAAAGGAAATCTCAGAGAAGGGGGATGATTACTAAATCTGATTGATTAAATAGGCAATTTATGATAATGATGACGATGACAATTTTAGAGTACGCCCAATGTATTCGGGTAGGTTGATGTATTATGCTCAATAAGAATAACTCCAAACAAAATGGCATGAGGCGGAGAACTGCCTCACCCGCACAACGCCGCACAAAAGACACGCCTAGGAGGCTGGTGGGGATTGCATAAGCAGCAGCCACAGCGTTATATTTACAAAATTACAAAGAAGTTTTGTTTCCAACCTGCAACCAGCAACCACCATGAACACGAGCACCCTATCATATTGTCACGAGAAAGATGAAATGCAGGAGGATGTTCTTTAGATTTTTCAGGAATTCGAAAAAAACTCGAAAAATCCTTCTGAATCCATCTTAAACATCCTTCTAAATCAAAATTATCCAAAAAATACAATTGATAACGCAATCAATCGGGCCCGCCGAAAAGACCGCCAGTCAGCATTCAAAAGACAACTCACAACAAAGGGAAACACCCCAGACTAACATGGTAATAACATACGGTGGGAACATGCTGCAAGTAAGCAACGTATGAACAGGCTTTCATGAATCAAAAAAAGTCAGCAAGCTATCTTCCCCGAACTGCCTCGTGTATGTACCGTAAAGACAAGTACTTAAGAGATACGCATGTAAAGGCAATAATTGGAGTAACGAAACAACATTCAGGGTTCCGCCTATGTGGGAAATTACACGGCAAAATTTGTTCAATCCTTACCCCAACCAACATGGCAATATATAACCTTTCTAAATATTCCTTCCGAATAAAAATAAAGCCTCGACTGTGATTCCAGTAACGTCGTATACAGGCTCACCGTGAAATGGGTGACAAGGACTATATTGGACAGACCTAGAATGCATCCCGGCTCAGATTCAACAACCACAAATCCCACGTGACCTCACAGCCGGATGTACCAATCTCGAAACATATGCGCCTGCCGGACCATTCTATGGATCATATCAGAATTTCCCTACTGCAGCCCGGCTTCCGCTCTTCACTCGAACGCGAGCAGAGGGACACCTACTTTATACATAAATTCTAGGCATTCACCCAAGGCATCAACGAAGATCCGGGCCGGCTGTCATTCTTGCGGCAAAAAGCTGCGCCTTAGGTGGAAATACGGAGGCCTTGCGAGCGGTGGAAAGGCTGAGTGCGGAAACGGGATCGTTCATGTAACTTTAAAAAAAGCAAGAAGGAAAAAAGGCAACTCCGTTTTAGGGACTGAGCCAATCAAAAGCAACGCGATAGAACCCACCCTTTGCTCCCCCCGCCCGTTCTGTAACTATTACCTGTCTCATCGGTCACCTTGAAGGGCTATGAGCGGACCAGCGGGCCCCCCGACGCAGAGTGGCCTGAAATATGACCGCCGGACCGCCTACAGTCAAATATACGACAAATACCGCAGCAAACGCCACCAAATCCCAGTGTTCCTTGCCCCACGGCTTGCTAGCCGCGCGGCAAAGATTTGCTACACCCCTCGGTTTCGTCCAAGTGGCGGCAATGCGAGAGCCGCTGTAGCCGCAACCCGGAGAAAAACAAAACCGAAAATAGGGCAAAAAATTCGGAGTAAGGCGCGGGGACCATGCGTCGACTGGGCGGGGAATGCATGCATGCGGCCGTGCAGTTTGACCGAGTCGAAGATTTATGCCTGTATCGCCATCTTATGTCCGTCTCTCTCCACCTCCTTTTTTGCCCATTTTCCTTTCCCACTGACTATTTTCACATCCTTTACGAAGCACGCAGGACTCAGTCTTCATTTTGATTTTGTGTTTGCTTGTCTGCTTCTTGTTATCGTGTTTTCATGCTGCGTTTTCGTCCGTGTTCGTTATCCTTCCCACGATATCCACCTCTCTAGCCAATCGGAATGCCTCACTTGCTCAAACTCTTTGAAACACCCTTACCCCGCGACCTCTCATGGAGGGGCGAGGAAACTTTTGTATATTGTACTTTTGTATATCAGGAACTTTTTGTATAAAAGCAAAATGTGAGCAAATAAAATACAGCCCTTAAGAAGCAGTGTCTAACTCCGAAACCTTTTAGCAACAAAAAAACTGAAAACGTGTCAATCGACTTCTTTCACTATTTTTATACTGGCCCATTGACCTCATGATAAGCCTCTATCTCTCCCCCCTCTCTCTCTCAATATATATAAATATATATATATATATATATATATATATATATATATATATATATATATATATATATCTATATATATCTATATATATATAATATAATATATTATATATATATATATATATATAGAAATAAGGGTTGGCAGTCGAGAAAACTTTCCGAGGTTTTCTCGACTGCCAACCCTTATTTCTGTGTTATTTTCAACGAGCCCCTCATTTCCTAATCTGATTCGCTATTTATATATATATATATATTTTATATATATATATATACATATGTAGATCAGACCTAATGCCAGCAGTCTGTTTCACCATCCAGATCTTTTAAATTTTAATACCACAAGGACATGCCCAGAGGCTCAGGCATTTATCATCGGTGCTTGTTGTTACACATCACTGACCTGCCTAATTACCTTCCCGAATTCGACCACTTCTTGTTCTTGTACGTGGTCCATACAGCGATCATGGCTGCTGACATATGCCTTGATACCCTGAATGCAAAACTTGCCTCTGACATTATTCCCAGTTTGCACTGGTGTCACCTAACCGGTTTTCTTATCAACGCATCTAACACATTGTTCCTGATCTTCCATTCTAGCCAGCGGCACCTTACGCGTGAAGAAATAATAAATATTGTCAGTAGTGCCTGTCTAGCCTTCAACCAATGTTTTTATTGGAGTTAGTTTTGACAGTAATTTAAAATATATTGTGCACATTTTATATATAATCACAAAACGTTTTCATGGGTCACGGTATTACCAAAAGTGAGTCAATCTTTCTTTGTTTCCACTTTATGTTCACTTTACTATGCTTTTATTCATAGGCTTTTTACTTACTGCTTAACACTTATTGGTTTGCATCCCAACGCAACCAAAGTCACATCATTCGCGTTTTAAAATTCACTCCATTCCGTACCCATGTTTTTACATCCTTCGGCAGTTGAGTATGTTTCCTATCAATTAATTAGTTAAAAAAACCTGGCAATTTTCTTTTTTAGTTCATCACATACCTTTTCTTTTTTAGTTCATCACATACCTTTGAATGTTTTCACTCGGTCTAGACTGGTTAACCTAAATTGCACTATTCTGCCACTAATTATTATTTCCTGCCGCCCATCGCACACCCAATGACGGAAAACAAACTTCGCAGTTTGCCGCTGTTGTGTTTTGGAATTTGAGGCCAACTAATGTAAAACTCTCTTCATCGTTACAAGTATTTATCATGACTCTATGTGTTGTTTTCTGAAGTCATAACATGCGCACTTTTTATTGTCAATATTCAACTGCCTGTCCCCGTTTCTCTTGAATACGTGTTAATTTTATTGATTTATTTGCTGCACTGCCACTTCTTCAAGTTCTGTGCGATTACTTACAGGAGGTCCCCTTTCGCCCTTGGCTCTGGGATCGCCTTTATTCTCACGCGTGTGCTTATGATCAATGAGCAAAAAAATCCGCTTCTTACTCTGATAACAAACGGAACTCTCAAAATTATTCTAGGTATTCACTTCTATAGCCATATTTCAAAATTAAAAAAATACGAATATTTTGGCACCGAAGCGGATGTATGAAAACATACCCATCGCTCTAACCGGAAGCCTTTCGGCAACCCAGGCAAATATAGGAGGGAGGTTGTGTGACCTCCCCTAAACTAAGTGCTGTAAAGAAACTGACACAAGCATAAAATAGTAAAAGAGCGGCTAGCCAACTAGTGATACGGACAAGTCGTAAAACTGAAAACCGATTAATCGTTTGCCCTTTGGGGAATCTTTGCGGGATCATTTATCCTCTGGCATCCCATACTTGTTTTATTTTGGCGAACAGGGTCTGCCCCTTTCTGTATATATAACGACCTAACTAAAATTATGCTACCTATGGGCGTAGACATCGACGTTTGTCTCGTTTATCTATCTCCCCAAATAAACAGAATGAAACCTAATTCGTGGTTTTGAATACGTATTCACGAAGATAGGGCGCAGCCTTCGCGCGCTGTTATTGACTTACAATTTTGGCAACCCATTGTAACCACCGTGTTTACGTTTCCAAGCTGACATACGGTTTTCGTCCTATTTCGCATTTGTATTAAGAATGCGTGGCAAGCTGAAGATAACTTGCCTGAGACTAACAAACTTGTTGCACATAAGACATGTAAGGCACAGTTTATAGTTTGCCTCCCTTAGTGGGAGACTCATTCACCGACAACAGTGTCATAAGAATTCTGCGGAGGTTCATGACAACCTATTCAACACTTCACCAGCACAAAGCTTTGCTGAGCAGTCCCGTGTGCTTTGGACAACAACACTTGTAGGACTACTGCACATTTGCATTCTCCCCGGAGACACTGCATCCCCGTCTCGGTTGGAACAAGAAATAACTGCGCTGGCAACCGCTAAGCATTGGTGGCAGTTAACCTGTGGAAACAACAATCCGAACACACAAATTTCAAGCCTGACGAAAAATCCATGCGTAATGATTGCTGCTGTAGAGCTGCCGCCTGCACTACACTGTTCAAAATTTCCATCCACCAACCCCTGAGATTCACGGCTGTCAATGTTGACGGTCATATCGTAATTGATGGAGAAAAGAATTTTCAGCAAGCAAAAATTCATTCGACAGCAAAGCGGTTCTAATAGTGGAAACATAGCAAAAGCATTGGGGGTTTCTAGCAAACTAAAGAAACTGTTTTTAGATGCAGAGCATCTGATTCACTCGCCTTGTCCCTCCGGCGTCGTCGTCGTTGTCGTCGGCGTTGTCCACCCCTCCCCCATTCTCCTCGCCGCGCCAGCTGCGCTCTCCGCCGCTCACCCCTTCTCCTCTCCGATAGAGAACACTCTCTCGCGAGGCGCATTGGATTGGATTCGATTGGATTGGATTGGATTGGATTGGATTGGCTTGGCTTGGCTTGGCTTGGCTTGGGTTAGCTTGGATTTGGATTGGATTAAAGTGGATTGTGTTGGATTGTGTTGCGTCATAGCCGCGGCACGTTGCGTCATAGCCGCGGCAGACGCGCTGGGGCCGGCGCATGTGCAGTACTCTCTCTTCCGCGGTTTCCTCTCCTTCGGGCGCGCTGCGCATATAACCGGTGTGCCGTTCTCCGGCGAAGCAACATCCACGCTTGACTCAAACACCTAGAGTCCACGCCGCTTTACAAGTACGCCAACGTCGTCATCGACTGGGACCGGCTTACGCAGTCCCCTCAACGTAATGCGCGCTATAAAACGCCGTCCCTTCGCCGCTCCGCCTATGCGTCGCATCTACACAGGGGTTCCCGCGAGGGGAGGTGGGAGTTTTTTTTGAAATGGTGTTGACGAACTCGGCATATTTATTGTAAGCTACTTTGATAAGCGCTTCTTTTTAGTGATATGTTGGAGAGGTTGTATTCAAGTTTATGGTCTTTATTATCCGTTTTTACGTGTGAGGAGAGATCAGTGCCGAGCGCACCGTTGAAAACCTCGCAAGCTTCTTTACTCTAACACGCCGTCAAAACCACGGTCTATTACGTGTGCTTCCATGTTTTAAGAACGGGCTTGGCCCCCGGATAGAACTGTCCGTGGCGTGAGTTATGTTGTGTGCGGCAGAGACTTCAGCCCTAGCGGTTCGCTGATCTTTTGAGCCGTTCCTTTCAGCTGCCTTCATACAAATGAAACCGTAGTATCATCAAACAAGATAATTTTCATTCAGTGCCCTAAACCATATCGTTAGTAGGTACGCTTGCTTTCGCCGTGGAGAACGGGGATGTGCAAAATCTGTTTGTTTTTGAGGTAACTAGCTACAGTGCTTATAATGGGGCTCGTTTTGGTGATCGGTGCTTGAAAAACAAGTCGTATGATGGCCAGAATGGCTGTCATACAAAAAATAATATTTGTTTGTTGACAACCCGATTTGGCGCATTGAATCAATACCGTCTGTTGTCTTCCCTGTGGCGTTCACCATCGTAGTGCAGTGTTAATGCATTCGATTTTTGTTGCAAAGCTTAACAGTTGGATCCCCGCTCATCCGTTGGTTTTCTTTCTTGGTTTATGCGAGTGTATTAGGTGCAGAGCACTTTAGGCGCTCACCTTGTTGTTGTAGCTCGCTCCCTCGACCGGATATACATAGCACCAAGGCGGCGTCCCGGGGTAACGCTGTTGTTCGCGGCATACCCCAGAGTCTTCGAAACCCAACCAATTTATATAGTAATAAGCATTCGACACTCGTGAAACGCTGGCGCTTGTCATACACCTTCCTGTTGTTTAGCGCAAAGAAAACAATAGTACATTTTCGGAAAAATATACGTGATTAACGGCAGCACCCGCGTTCCCTTAGTTAAGGACGCCCTTTGTGTTGATTTTTAAACACAAAATCTGGCAGTGCAACGCTGCCACGTGCGGGGACAAAAGCACAAAGAGAACAGAACTCCTGCTAGCGCATTTTCAGGCAGGGGGACGCGATCACTCCAAAGACGGGAAATTTGAATGGCATAAGGTAGTAGCAGTGCGTAGATAATGACGGTACAACCCATTATTGCGAATCACTGCTCTGCCCTTTCGACAGCTGTCACATTGAGGGGACCCGCTTTAATTTTATTTTTTTTATTCAACCAATAAAGTCTCTGTTGTTTGATTTTATCTTCAACAACAAATAATTTCTTTAAGTTACTTCAGTGGTTTATTTCCACAACTTGGTCAAAGACAGTATACCTAGCACAACACAATCTCAACTTTTTCTGAAGATGGAACCTGGTCTCCATATTTATGAGGCTTTGGTTGACTGTGTTCACGACAGAATTTTTTTCAGCACAGTTTGTTCAGTCGGCGTATACGTGTATGAACTGGGTTGCCAAACAGAAACAGAGCCGAAACCCGAAAACATCCACCACGAACCCTCATCTTATTCTTCCTGCTCGATCGCAATGGCCATACGCTCAACTATCTGCTGGCTGGCGATCAGCTCATTCGCGCACGCTTGTCAGCTGTAATAGTTTTCGTTGCTTTAACACTATCCATTATCATGTGGACGAAGAGATAGCGGCGGTGATTTAGCGTAAGTAACGAGTCATCTTTGTGTACTTTACCAGTGTATGTAACAGGGCAGGCCTGTTCCGTGTTAGCGGTCTGCTTTGCCGGTTAACAATAACGTTTCGCGGGTTCATTCCGTTTTTAAGCCCTCGGTTTGGCAAAGTGGAATCATCCTGCCACGTTGGCAAAATGGTTTCTTGCTCTCGGACGACCATCAATACGCGGGGTCGACCACTGTGACACCGATACGCGGCACCAGGCTGAATTTGCGAGAGTTCCAATTTCTTTTTGTTTGTGCGTAGTTCTGTTGAGGAATTATGAAATTGCACAACTTCACAGCATTTTCTGGAGCCTGAGCGGAACAATAAGCATTATGTAGCTTTCAGGCAAAACACAAAACGCACTAGCCTACATTGCATGCACTCTTAATTTTCAAAGCGATCACCCCGTTAGTTTTACTGTTGCAAAGAAGGTTCTCTACGTTACGATTGAGCATACGGATGCTGAAACTGAAATCACACTGGCACGCCCCCACTCGCAATGAATTTTTCAGCGTTCGGTTCGTTCAACAACCAGCAGGAAGAGTTATGCACGCGTATCAGGGGCACCAGAACGTTCATTAAACCAGGATGTTCCACCACGTAGAAAATGCATGCGTATCGTGCGTCTGGTACAGCAGAATAAACAACGCTTGCTGCGTATCCTGAGCATTCAAGGGCTGCAAATGTCCATTAATGACTCCGAAAATGCGGGGGCTGGAACGCATAGCTAAGACATTTTTCGTTTGGTCCTCATTGTGCGGGTGAGTGCCCCCCAGAAAACGGCAAGTGATTCAGAAACGTGGGGACCCATGTGCACTGGTGTTTCTGGAAATCATCTCTGGCTTTCATATTTTAAGCCGAAGGTCTTATTGTAGGTCTTATAAGCCGAAGGTCTTATCTCTTGGAATGCATTCACAGCGAAGAATGCACCGATTATCCAAAACACCACTTGATATAAACAAGACGAGAGAGCAAACTGCTACATTATATATGTAGAAGCAGCCTCTATCGGTATGTGCAATGTGTATGCCACACTGGAAATTTTTCCAGGACAGGATATCCTGTTTCTCGTCGGGCTCATTATTTCAGCACTGACGCTGTCCTCCCGCATTATTGTGATGTCTCAATCGTTGCGGCCACTAGCAATGTGTCTGTAATTCTTAAATATAGGTCGAATCGGATTAATAAATGTGAATGTGAGTACACTATTACATCTGGTGCTCTATGTTTCCTTTAGACATCACGGTCATACGTGAGGCCTACTTAGATGCATGTTTTATAGTAAAAGAAGTGATTGTTACGATATTGCCGGTACCAGTTGAAAACATTCACTGACACGTCTTGTAGGCTTTCGGCACTGCAGGTAAACGCAAAGTTGACCTGGTTAAACCGAAATCACTTAAAATGCTTCAGAATTAAAAGATTGTTTCGCTTGCATGTGTTTGGAAGTTCATCACATAACCCACCAGCCTCCTGCAAGATAATCATTCAGGCAAAGATATTATTACCATTGAGGTCTGTAATTTGTCACCAAATAGCCCATCAGCCGTTTCCAGTGTAAACTTTCAGGCAAAGCTATCACTATTTAGGTCGGTCCTTTGTCACAGGGTAGACGAGGCAGTAATTTGGCATTGTAGCAATGAGCCAGCATGTCTGTGCACCTTTCCGTGTGAATCTGTAATTCCATTAGTCAGTGAATGCGTTTGAAGTTATTGTTATGCTGAGGGGACATTGCATCATAATTTTTCTTTACATGAAGTTAATGCAATAATTCTCCTGAATTCGCAGAAGCTTGTCTTTACAAGTAATCAATTAAGGTTCATTTGTATGATACGGAACTTCCCTTTTTACAAAGTGGCTATTTGGAAGTTGGACATAACAGAAAAAAACGCAGTGCAGCTGCGAAAAAGGACAAGGCCCCATTCCCCATAATTCTGAATTGATATTTTTTTCTTCGTCTTTCTTAGTGTTCTAAGAAACGTTTAACAACTTCATTGTTGAAATTGTCTGTGTGTTGTAGTAGTTACTTAGGACATACTTACGTCCAGGTTGCTGTGGTATTTTAGGATTTGCCATAGTTTGCTTTGGGTGTGCAAAACATCTTCCTGAATACCGTAATACCGCATGTAGAATTTAAACAGCTTGAAGCACTTGCGACGTGCTTCTCATTTGATAACGTCCACCTTGCAGGAACCTGAGTGTTATACCTTGCCGTTGAGATAAGCCGGCCCACCCTACTTCGATGGTCTCGATGCACTGCTCAAATGACGTCACCAGCTGTTTTTTCACGGAAGGTACGAGGGGTAAACACCTTATTCTCTGGAATTGTAACGTGGTTTACAATGATGTTCACAATAGAATTCAGTTACCAGAGCTTGTTTGATTTGAGTAGGAGAAAGTTTTAAGAAGTTGTCGGCGCTGATGTAGTCGTGCGGCTGACCGTACATTTATTTTTAGAATTATTTCGAATGACAGCAGGAATCCGTGAGTCGGGGAGCGCCCGCAGAATGCCGACGAGCAGCGCAGATGCCTTGGTGTTCCTTTTATGTAGCGTGGCCTGTCTTCCGTTCAGAGGCCACGCGCTGCTGACGCTGGCACAGCTGCCCATGGTGATGATAGTGGGCGCTTCTGGGCGATGACAAAATGGCCGCTAAAGGGCTCCAACCCTAGCGCGGAGCGCAATAGTTCAAGTCGTCGTCAGTCCAAGTCAGGCGACAGTCCAAGGCGTCGTCATAATCACTTCCGGCGCAGACTATAACGTCCGGCGGCGTGGGCTGGGAGGGGAGTACTGGACGAGCTTCAGCACAAATCGGCTGGTCCGCTGTCAGGCTGCCGCGAATGTCCAAATTTATGCAGGTGATGGGGCGGGTGTAAAAAGGCGGACGCAGTAAGTGTAGCGTTCCACGACGTGAGTGTGCCCATCTAGTAGCAGCACCCCTGAGCTAGTCATGTGGAAGTTGAGGGGATAGAGGTGGGCGCAGGATTGATGTGTTTGCTTGACACGGAATCTGAAGCTGACGGCGAGGATTTCCTCTTTATGTGCCAGGTGGGATGTCACCAAAAGTAGGCGACAACTCGGGCAGAACCGACCACGGTCCCATCGCATTCAACATGGGTGTCGTCGTAGTCGGAGCAATCGGTTAACTTGGCATTTTGGCCTCGTAGACCGCGGACTTCGTGGTCGAGGTCGGCGGTGACGTTTAAGCTTGACGGCGCACATGACTGGTGGTTGACGACTCTTCAAGGTTTATGACCTTGCCATCGTGCCAGCATGCCGTCATCTACCGTCATGCCATCGTAAATTAGCGTACCCTAATGAATTATGATGATGTTTATTTGCTTCCATCAAGTCCACATTTGAATTGGGTAACGTTCTGCGAACATTCTCTCACCTACGTCGTATCTGGCCACCGGTAATGGCGTTCTTTGTCTCTGCTTTGCTTTTAGGAGCCCCAGTTTAAAAGCCGTTTGGCTGCCCGCGTCCCTATTTAAAGTCTAATGATTTGCCTTTAGTGCTCTTTTTAAGCGTGATATAAGAGGAGATTATTTTTACGTTGTAGAAATTTTGAGTGCAGTTGTATTTTTATAAGGTTTGTGTTTGGTTTTAATCAATTTGTTAAACGCGTAATTTTTGTCTGGTATAAACAAATGTTTTATCAATTGACAAAACCTTTGATGCATTTTAATTAGACATATATGGCATGCTCGGTTGCATTCACTGAATTCTATCTGTGGGTCTCAATTACGAATAAAATACAAAGATGCGTCCTCATAGTAAAGAAGAAATGCCCGCGAACACATCCTCTGAATGTGGTTGGAAAATGAAGCTGCAAATGACACCCTCCATGATTACCCATGTGACGTCATTGGAATTCCCGCACATGGTTTTAGAAAGAGCGAAACCAGAGATCAGTGAAATGCACTAACCAGACACATTATTATTCAAAAGAGTTATTCTTTGCTTGCGGTAAATCACTCCAATGTTCATTAAGGTTGGTTGATTGAGTTGTATTGGGAAGCACATTGGGAGGACATTTTTAAAATAATATAAGGAACATCAAACCCGGCTTTAGACGATCTCACTTCACTTCTGTCTCTGCCGCCGCGGACGGAGGCGACGTGATAGGCTGCAGGTATAAAGAAGTGAGGTAGCATGGGTTGGTGTGAGCTTCCTTTATTTTAGGGACGAAGCTCCTCTTGCTCGGGGCAAGTCCTTCGTCGCGCCGCCGCCGTGTCCACTACTTCTTCAGGCGACTGCTAGAGGCGCAGCTGTGCAATTGTATATAGGTCGCCCGCTAGATGAGGCACCGCCGTTCAAGGCGGCGCGTCACAAGCCACTGATCATGAACACCTTGGAAGCGAAGGCAGCGGCGCGGAGAGGTCACGACGGGGCTGCTATGCTTTCCCGCCGGCAAGACCACGCGGTAAGAGCTCGCGAGGCCGAAGAAAGACGGCAGCGTCGGCAGCCATCGCAAGCCAACACCAGCAGCGATGCGGAGGCGGCGGCAGCAGCGAGGGCTCGCGCAGCCCAAGCAAAGCGGGCTCGTCGACAAGCGGATCCCGAAGTGAGACCCCGCGATGCAGAGGCGGCACGCAAGCGGCGGCAAGACAACCCCGAATCAAAATGGTCATGGGATAATTGCATCGATTGTTAAATAATCAACATCGTGTGTATAAATGTATATACAACCACCCCTATAACAACGAGTCGAGTCTTTACATGATGTGTGGCAGAATGTTTCACGGTTTTACCGGTAAGCATGGGACCTTCGCCCCACTCATCATCATTCACTTCGTGGAGATGGCGGGATTTTTTATCACTCATTTAGCATTTCCAAGGGGCGCACACGGCCGCTACAAAAGCCGTGGGCGGAGCTTAGAGCAGCCCGAGAGGTCGCTTGACGTTATCAAGTAACATTCGGCCACCACGCACCGCGCAAACCCGCAGATGTGCTCGATCTGTGCATCGTCTCCCGCGCGGCACCACGGGCTCGTAGCACAATCTGTAAGGCAACTGGCTCGATCTTCCTTTCTGAATTCGTTCCAGGTTTAAACTCTGTCGGTGCCAGTAACTTCTTTTGTTTGTTAGCGGGATTTTTCTGTTGACACCAAGAGTCACCACCGCACCATTGGGCACTAGAGATAAAAGTATTACCTTTAAAACAACAGGGTTAACGATTTATGGCAGCTTCTCATCCTACCACCTTTCGAGCATTTCTGTACTTCATGTAATACATATCTTAAACGGTCAATAATAATGTGAAAATATAAGATCTTCATCACTTACGTCTGCAAACGCGTTCGCATTCGCTAATTTTCTTGAATAAGTTTGGGCTTTGTCGAAAGAATTTCGGCACGAAATCCTTGGTAGGCTTACACTTGTCTTCATCGAAGTTGTAGTAGTAATACTCCAAGGGCTTGAACCTGCCAGTACGTTCTTTTGTTTTGTGCAAACATAATGATGATCCTAACGGAAAAAAATCCAGTTTTGGCAAAAAGTAAGTTTTATGATCTGCATTTGAACGTGCTTTCTAATGTGTAAAACAGAGTTGAGACAAGAAACAACCACAAAGAGAGCTTCCCCAAACCCATAGCGGACCATTCTGAGGTGTTCAGTCCCTCCTAGCTCCCTTAAAAAATGTAATCCTGTGCAGAAAGGTTGCATTTAAAAGTTAGCAATGAACTAGGTACTTTTGGCGCATCAAACTATGTTGCGATTATCTCCTACAGTTGCTCTATCGCGCTACGTTTGGCAGTAAAAAAAGTTATATCCGACAATTCTAACTGTTTACCGGAGTTGATATTGATGATAATGATGATGATGATGGTTTGTGTTTAATGCGGCAGGCAAGCAAGGTCAAAGCACGCCAGGGAAGTTATTTGATGGTTGATGAGACTGTAAACACTAAAATCTTTGAGTATAAGTAAAAGTGACGAAAAGAAGACACAATAGAGATGGCTGGTGTATAGGGCCAGAATAATTGCACGTGATATAACAAGAGCTGCACAAATTTTCCCTCGGCTAAATAGTCAAGATACGTTGACAAGAGAACATGACGAGAGCTGCAGAAATTTTTCCTCGGGTAAAAACTTAAGATACGTTGACAAGAAAACACGAGTTCGTGGTCTGAAAAGTATGATGGGTGCAGTGGAATGTGTCGTCTGTTTAATTCATGGTCGTGTTTGTCGTGTGTCAAGTGGCTTCTATGTGATTAGTATGTGGATTACGAATAGTTCCCTTACACACCTGCTACACATGGGTTGCGAAGATCGAGTGAGCAGGTGGGAGTTCGTTACATGTATGTGCCCTATCCGCAGCACAGACAGGCTGACTTCAGTGTATCTGTTGTGTGGGTCAGTTGTGTAGCGCCTTTATTGTGGTTTTATAACGTAAAGTTTGTTGTCTGTTTGTTGAATGCAGTGTAGTTGCCATGTGTTACGAAGCTATCGACTGATGTGCGTCTTTATGTAGGAGTAAAGTACTGTTGTTATGTAAACTGTGGTAATGAGAGCAGCAGCACCAGTCATTTGATCGGCGTTCTCACTGCCACGAATCCCACAGTGACGGGGTACCCCGTAAATAGTTATTTCTGAATTTGAAGCGTATGCAGTCATCATCACTTTTGAAATAAAATGGATCATATAGTTTTGAGACGACCGCCCTGATGACAGTGCCTGCCCAATGCGTGGGGAATCTGTCTACATGTTGCAGTTGGGAATTATATTTGATGATGAGATTTGAATCACGTAAGATACCATACGCATCTGGCGCTGAAATATTGACATCAAAATTGATTGTTTTTGTAACGCTATAATTTGTCTACGCGCTGAACAAGGGACACTAGATTCAGTTTTGGACGCGTCGCTGAACAATTCTAGGCAACTGTATTCGTCCTGCAGGAACAGGAAGTGCTGCAGAATTGCATTCCCGGTACCATATTTTTTTCTAGATGCGTGAATGACAGGTCGCATGATGGGTGTCGCATGATGGGATGAAATAATGAATGGGTGTCTTGTAGGAGTCTCAATGGGAGACATTGAGTGCACAAGCCTCCTCCCTCACTCTGAGAGAGAAAGGTAAGGTACTAGATGACCTGTTTAAAAAGAGTTTCAAGTTTGATGTATTGTTCATGATAGGTTTAAAAGGATGTTTGGTGAGAGGGACGATCTTGAATGCTTAGAATAAATCAACATATTCCTGATGATGTTCTAAGCACCATTTTTCACACTCGACATACAGACTCTCGACAGGGGTAGTGCGGAAAGCGCCGCATAAGAGGCGAAGGCCAAAATGCAACACTGGGTCGAACATTTTCAGTGCTTTCTTTGTCGCCGACCCGTACGCGACACTGCCATAATCGAGCCGAGACCCCACGAAGGCTGTGTAAAGCTGCAGAAGGAGTTGTTTGTCGGCCGCATTAGATTGATGTAAGAGGACCTTAAGAATGTTCAGTGGAATGCGGAAGGAATGTTATGTTTTTGTCAAATTATATACCTAAAAACTTGTACTCCTTGTTCACAGGAATCGACAGGCCATTAAGAGTGATGTCTGAATCCGGATCGACCCCATGGCTCCGGGAGAACAGAACTCAAGAACTCTTTGCAGGATAAAGAAAAAAACCATTCTTGTCTGCCCAGCCAAAACGTTTCTAGACAACGAGCTGGACTTGACGTTCGCTGATTGACATATTACACGGTTTAAAGAATATCTGGACGTCCTCTACACAACTGGAATAATAGATTATAGGTGGCAATGCTTTACAAGAGAGTTCGCCTTAACTATGAAGAGCGTGCCGCTCAACAGTCCACCTTCGAGCACGCCATTTTCTTGCGCATGAACCTTTGACACTGCACAACACACTCTCACTGGAAACGTTCTCTCTGACAAGTAACTAACAAGGGTGTTGTGATAATGTTACCCGAAACACCGTATGACTTGAGGTCACTAAGCATCCCGTAGCGCGAAGCGGTGTTGTCTCGAGGTCTCGAGGTCTCGCGGTCTCGAGGTCCTAAAACAGAGTTACGCAATACACCTTATGAAGAATGGCATCCTTGATGTACAAATATAGTGCGACCAGCTGATCGTTCGTCGATCGCCCCAACCTTAAGCCTGCCTGGTAGGTCCCGAGAAGACCGTTGTACTCAAGGAAGTAAACGAGTCTGTGATTTACCATCTTCTTGAGTGTTTCACAGGCAGCTCGTAACGCTATGGGACGGGAACTTGAATGGGATGTCGGGTCCATTCCCCCCTTCAAGAAAGCCACTACTATGCCCTCCCTCCAAGTGTTTCGAATGTGCCCCGAAACCCATAATTTATTATATAGATGCAGAAGTGCTTCAAGTGTCTCTGCATGCAGGTGTTGCAACGTTGTAAATGTGATGTCTTCTGGGCCTTGAGCTGACTGTTTACACGTTCTCAGAGCAGCCCTCAGCTCATGCAGTGAAAGCTCTTAGTTATAAGAAGATGTTGACCCGTTGTTTTCTGATATAGGCTTGTTTTCGCCCGATAGTTTGTGTTTTATGAAAGTGTTTATGCAGTGTGCTGAAGTGGACATGTGTTGGAAGTGTTGTGCGACTGTGTCAGCGTGGTCTTCGAGTGTGTCTTCTGTTGTGCTGACCACAGGCAGGATGTGTGTTTGTTGTCCTTTGTGTTTGCGCATTCGTGTCCGTACTTTTTGTGTCATTGTAGGAATTTATTGATATTATGAATGAATGCCAACTATCTAGTTTACCGGATGGCACACACATTTTCTAAAGCCTTTGCCCTTGTGATCAAAAGGAGGTTTCCCGACGTGGAGTACCGGCAAATATTACCCCACGCCCTGTTCTGGACCTCTCGTGCCCACCTACAATCTTCATTAAACCACGACCTCCTCTGGTTGCGCAGGGCACTAGAGGTGCGGAGAACGAACTTTTTGGCGGCGTTGAGGATGTGTACCGTTAGTAGTATGGAAGCGTCTTCAATTTGTAGGTTTGTTATGGTTGTGTAGTGTAGTTTGGATGTCTTTGTAAATGCATTCCAGTTAGCTCTTGCTTCATTGAACCTGTTATGGGAAGAGGAAGTGCATGCGCCTTTACCTGCATATGTTAGTGAGGTGGGGAAGTGGGCACTGCGATATGGTTCAGGGCCCTCACCCCACTCAAGATATGCAAAGAGAAGTGCAAATCAAATAGCCAAGCCAGGGTGTGAACAAGCATTGTGTCCTATATTTTAATATTTTGGCTGTTTCTGGTTGAAAAGACATGCTTCCGACAGTGTTAAGAATTTCTCAATGAAGCGACCTCGGGCATCAGTGTGACGAGATCCCCAAAGATAGTTATGTGAATTAAGGTCGCGCATCAGAATGAAATGCTCGGGTAACTGATTTACCAGGCCCTCGAAATCTCAAGTGGAGAGCTGGAAGTAAAGAGGGGTGTAAAAATAACATAGTATTAGATGTCTATTGAAGATTATCGTTCGAATGAAAACCCCTTTAGTATTGTCTGTAGTGGGACAGTGCGGCACGCCAAGGATTTTCTGGCAAAGACGGCCGCACATCCTGAGCGCTTGAGAATTGGCCAGCACCCTTTCTGTCCTTCCTGAATACCATGTTACCATTCAATTAATTTGTGGCAATAGAGTTTAAAGGGGTTTCCTGGAGACACGTCACACTTGGCTGATTGGACTAGAATAACTCACAAACACCATCAAGATTTTTAAGAAGGCATCTGCAGTTCCAGTGCATCGTAATTTCTCTTCCAATTATTTAATTGTAGAGCGACTGGAATATGTGCGTGTTTATGTGTCAACATTCAGGGCTTCAACTCTTGTAAGGTTTTGTTTCACCTTCTCTATTGACCTGGACACCACAGCCCGTTCGTCTCGTTGTGGTGCAAGCTGGAACGGCAAGACGTCATCCGAAGCCACCCGAAGTCATGAGGGTGCCCTGTGAACCAGACCCCCTTGAAATGACTTACACACTTACCGGTGCCCTTCTTTGGAGCCGCGACCGCCGATAGCGCCAGGAGCCCCCGGAGTACACAGGCGGTGGGGTGGAGGTTGGAACTTCCGCGAGTGCCTCCGTTTCTATCTCTATCCGTACCCGCGCGTGTGCTTTGGGACGGTGGAGGGGAAGCTGTGGACGCAGCGGCATCGGCAAACAACGTGGTTTCCGCAACAGCCGCTGCTGGCTCAGCGAGTGGTGAAGAGGCGTGTTCGGCTTCCCGGGCCAACCCTAGGTGATTGGCTCCGCATACCTCCGCATCCGCATACCTCCTCAGGGGTAAAGAGGTGAACCTCTTGTATGCCTCTGGGAAGGTCATGTTCTCATTTACGTTTAAGGCAAAGATTTGTTTTTCCAGCTGTTTTTTCCCAGCTCGTAGAATAGACAGCGTGCGGTCACTGGCAGTTCGCACAGGTCAAGCTCCTGGATTAACAATTGTCGGTTAAGTGATCATGTGCTGCACATTTTGCGCATGTAAGTTTGCCACTGCCAGAGGTTGTGCCATGCGCAAACCGCTGACTTTTCAAGCAGCGGCGTGGGTTTGGTACGTAGGGTTAGACCGGACACTTCATGAAGCCTGCGTTGACCGACTCAGGAAGTGCTGAGCGGTAAAACGTCAAGATGATGTTTAGTAGCTATTACTTGGTCATTTAGGCGTTTGGTGATTCGCCTCACTGCTCTCACGCCCTGATCACGAAGGCCCTCGAGTAGATCTGCTTCAGTCTCAATAATATATCCCGATGAGAGATCATGCCCTGGCAGCTATTAAGGCTGGGATGGAGTGTGATGTTGATGTCAAAATCGGCTATGCGCCCTTTCTTGACTTCAATTAGGACTTCTCCCGTTGTGAGCTTCTCATCCTTGCACGATTTGCCTATAAGGATTTCAAGAAACTTGGAAGCGAGAAAGACAGACCTGG
Source organism: Haemaphysalis longicornis (assembly GCA_013339765.2). Lineage (NCBI taxonomy): Eukaryota > Metazoa > Arthropoda > Arachnida > Ixodida > Ixodidae > Haemaphysalis > Haemaphysalis longicornis. Next base: position 141,696,093 of record CM023452.1, read on the forward strand.
AGGTGAGGGGTTTTGTCTTACCCGGGAATTCAATTACCAAAAAGCGCGAAAAATTATCTGGCTTTGGAGGAAAGCTCGAAGACAAAGCAGGAAGAGAGATTTCGTGCGGCCCCTTTCCAGGGAACATGTTTGGGGGGGGGGACCAGAGGCGGGGGAGCCGAGTAGAAAATACCATATGCTATAGTATAGAAGCAGGAGACCTGCTAGTTTCTTCGCTCGGGTTACCCTGAAACAGGCAGGGGGCCATCAGCTGGAGCTTGACCTCGACTCCGACGGTCGCCCTATGTTTGTTTCTGGCCTTCACATTCGAACTCCTTGCCGCAGTAGTTACACCATGAGTATGGGGGGCGGGGGGTCCTCAGTGCGGCCAATGCTGTCACACAAGATTACTCAAGGTGCCCCGTGCGGGGCTGAGTTGGTATTTATGTCGAGAAAGAAGGGATCGGGAGGAGTGAAACTACAAATGCCGCTGTATCTGTTAGTGGCCGCTCAAACGGGAGATTGTAGTTTTTGAGTTAAAGTTAAGAATAATTAGAGCTAAACAAAAACGTAATGCGAGAGGGTGATTCAAACCCATCTGCTTCAAAGGCTTCAAGTTATCCTAATGAACATAAAGAAATTGGTCAATTCCCCTTTGATTTCCCAGATTAGCTTATATGTCTCGGATTACATGTATTTTTATATTTTTATGGGCTGATCCACCTGTTTCGGATGGGACCGAAGAGGACAAGAATTATGTCAAGCCCATGTGGGTAGAGTAACTTGTTTCTTTCTTCTAGAGATAGGAATCCAATAGCCCCCTGGCTACATCATTGCACTGATTGAGTAGTCGTCAATCAGATAAAAAATCACAAGTTCACGAAACGGTGTTGGCGAGGTGATTTGCCATTCGTGAACTGCCATCTTGGGTTTGTAGTCACCGGCTCGTAAGACAAGGCTTGCAAAATTTGACTGGAATTATTTCTCGGCATAACCTGTCCATTTACGGATCGCCGTAGCCGGGCCTGGACGACAAAACGCAGGTCTGTGTAACTGAACAAATTTTCTTTTACAATAATCTGAGCGCTTCTCTGGCAGTGAACAATGCTTTATTCACTAACAACTTAAAATGTAGGCCAGCCCTTTTATTGTCACCATATGTCATATTTTCACCATATGCATATGTCATCGTCAGTTTCGTGGGCAACTCATATACAAACTATCTGTTGCGAAGCCTCACGCACACTAGGATACTTGCGCCGTAACCTGGAATTAACTGCGCCAGATATTAAAATGTTAGCTTACCAAACTTTTGTGAGACCGAAGCTCGAGTATGCCTGTTGAATTTGGCACCCCTGGCAATCATATGTAAGTAATGATATAGAAAGAATCCAAAACCGCACCGTCCGTTTTATTTGCTCCCAGTATTCTAACAATATCCGCGTGACCGCACTAAAAGAATCATTGAAGCTTCCATCTCTTGAATCTCGTCGAATTGTTTGTCGGCTCGGCCTGATCCACGCTTTCTTCCATCGCTCATAATCACGGCATGCCCTCTTGCAACCATCACACCGATCTTCCTCCCGCATTACCCACAGCCACCCTATAGCACAAATCAGCGGCCGCACCTCAGCCATGAACAACTCCCTTTTCCCCAATGGAAGAACCTGCCTGATAACATTGTCCCGGGCGGCAACCGCCAAACCTTCCGAAATAAACTTAACGGTCGCATGTCACAATCTCAGTAAATGCAGCAAACATATGCCCTTTTAGATTACTTTTTTGAGCCATGTATTTTGCCTTTATGTCTATTGCAATACATTTGTTGCCACTGTTTTCTTTTTTTCTTTTTTTTCTGCTGTTGGTGTTTATCGTTGTGCAGAAAATCTTACCTTGTCCACCCCCCCCCCCCTTATGTAATGCCTTCGGGCCTTTAAGGTGGAAATAAATGAAATGAAACGAAATGAAATAAATTGGGTGTTTCGCGTTGTTGGCAATGTCGTATCCATGAAACATAAAAAAACAAAACACAGCAGGTTAAATGACGCTGACGCTAACGCGAAAAAGTAGCTTTGTTAGCCTTTTTAACATGTTATTCCATATGCGTAATGACATTAGTGCTCAAGAACTGCTGTGCACACGCGGAGGTTTTCAGTCCAGACTCGTACCCGACTCATTGTTCTCTTAGGTATATTCGTGTCTTAAAATTTTGGGCAGGATTCGACCGGCACGATGAGGTAAATGACTTATGCCAATTGACCAATGTATTGTCACACAAGCTCAGCGAAGCCGATGGGAGTGCGTCGTTGGCCTGCAGAGGGCGTGTGTTATCGACTGTGCTTGTATATTTCACGTCTTTCGTCGTAAAGTATATTGCTTTCGTCGCTTTTATCACTGCTTAAAAACGAACGTGCGCCAAATTTACGCTGAAATACTTTCACCAGCAAGATTAAAATCCCTGTATAATTTTAATTGGGCTCTGTCAGCTTTAGCATTTGGTCAGACGCTGCCCATAATACATGTTAAGTACAGTGCGGAAAAGTGGCTATTGGGTCACATGTCTATTTTTAGATTTTAAAGAAAGCGGTTTCGCCGCGGATGCGCAAGTTCCGCTTTCGATCACTGATACACCCGGTGCGACACACCCAACGAAGTTACTTTCGTGATTCGCCAAGCCCGCTTTAGGCGGTGCCCACGATGCCCGTTGTTTTGGCGTTTTGCTCAACTGATCAGCTGAGCGGGGTGCACGTTTCAGGCACTCACTGATCGGCAGCCGACCAACCCCGCCGCATCCCACGCACGCACCGCTTGGTCGCTTCTGGTTACAATACTCGTCTTGCGCTCGGCGATCTGGAATGGTTCGTTCGTCGTGAATAAAAGCGAGGCCGGGCCTTCTCTTGCGTCCATTGCACGGGACTGAACGGCTTTCAGCCGTGGTCCCCAACACAGCTACAATAAAGGTGAACCCAGGTAAAGCAACACTCAACCAGACTAAGCCAAGCTTTCGGTTTGCATATCCAAGGTTAGCTGAGTTAAGCCGCAGCCATATTTCTCATTGTGCAACATTTCGTACTGATGTTTCTTTTAAAAGTGGTGTCGGTGTTATTCTAACGGAAGAGCCATTCGACTGTATCAAAGATTAGTTTGAGTTTACTGCCCTTCTAAGTGACGTAGTAAATTTTTGGAGGGTGAGAGCCAGACCATGGAACTATTGCAGTAGTCATACCCTTCATAGTACTTTTAGCTCCTGTCATTTGCTTGTACAGGTCACTTCTTCCTCTGAATACAATGTACGGAGTAGCAACACATCGCAAACGTCTTCCTCAATCTCTACGCACGGGCCGTACGGGGATTTTGCACTTTTAGTTCTCACCAACGGATTTTTAAGAGACGTCCTGGCACATACATTCAACAGACTTTGGAGGTTTGGGGGCAGCTCTATGATTCAATAGGTGTTGTTAGGTTGCGCCAACTGCGTAAAGCACGGTGTGATTTGTGGAATATTCAAACGACGCCTGTGGTGACCGCTTGCAAAAAAGCTTTTCTATGATCATACCTAAGTCATGCGACAAAATCTGCCCTCGGATTTCGCAGGAAGCACAGATGGCTGGCCATTCACCGAAGTCCTGCAAGATGTCCATGTGCATGTCCAAGATCATGTCTCGTTTGATATTTTAAGCAATTGTTGCCAAAAAATGTATAGTATCTAATCGTAGCCCAAACATTTGATGGGAACACGATTGCTGGGCTTGAGGCCAAACAGCCCGTACTTTTTATTGCGCATTCTATCAAATAATTTTGCAGCCTCTAGAATAGCGCAGAGTCCGCACTTGTCAACAATGCTACGTGTGACAATCTGAAAATGTCATATTCATCGAATTCAGTCAATGCGCGTTCGCGAGCTCACCTGTGGCAGTGCTTGAGCCATCTGTGCATGCAGGCGCTTGCCAACTTATGCACTGTATATTCATTAGTTTTCATTAAAAGAGCGCAGGTAGAAAAACATTAGCATGTTTTTGGTGTTGTTAATAAAACAATTTTGTTTGGGTGCCGTAGAAACCAAAGGAGGCAAGGAGAATGCCGGCGGTGTGAGGGAAGTGTGCGTCTGAGGTTTGTGCTTATCGAGGAGGGGGTGAGGATGACTTATGTCGTGGTGAGCGAAAAGGGCGGTGTAGGACATTTTTTGGATGCTGTTTCTAGGCGTAAGATAAACGGGAGCCCTGGAGATCAAAGACCGGGCGTGTGGGTATGCCCCCTTATTACAACACGCGCCTGGGTGGCCCGCAGTTCCCAGTAGAGTCACTACATGGGCAGAGGGTTTGAGATGTTTTGCGGGCAGTAAGACAAATGACACGCTTTATGTAATTTTGTATGCTAGTTTGGGAATCAAGTAATATTATATGTGTGTTTGGTAATTGAGCAAGGGAAAGGGAATGGCCCTTGCCGGTACTCTGCAGTTATTGGATAGGTAGTGGCTATTGTAGCAGAGACATGTAGAATGTTAGCGGAGCGCCCATTACTGCTGGTGAGAACACAGGGTGGCAGGATGCATGGGGTAGGCCGCTTTGTCTACGTAGAGCGTGTGCTCAGAGGGAGAATGGAGTGCTTGCGCGCCGCCCAGACGGCGTCCGTTGTGGTAGGTCGGAAGCTTATTTTGCGGGATCGTCTTAATGTGGACATGTACGCGGGGAAGCCGGCGGTAGTGAGTTGGATGTCCGCCATAATTACACTCAATTATCTGTTGAAAGGGGTTAGCATGGGTTTGCTCAAGTATCTGCTGACCGACTGGGGTGTCGGAAAGGAACGCGAGCTGGGCTAGGCGGTGGGTTTCTATTATTTCGTATATACTGAAGAGTTACCTCCTTTACCCGCATAACCACAATAGAAGACTCTCGTGCTTCCACCTTTACTTGGAGGTTTTAAATTTTTTTGGTAACGCACATTCCAACTCTGAGGTTTCTGAAAGGAAGTGCTCAACTTGGAACTTTCGAAAAATGGGCAACCAAATAATGAGTGCCTAGCTGCATCACAGAGAGAATATAATAAGATAACCACGCAGTGTGAGGGAAGAATAGTGAAGCTTCCATTTCGGTCTCACGCTAGTTGACGTTGAGAACGCACGATATTATTCCGTTTTTCTTGCAGAAGTTTCTGTTGGTAAGCTGAGGAGAGTCTACGATATAAAAAATGTATTTAGGAAACGACGACTGTGCACATGTGTCAAAATTTTCTGTCCAGACAAATATAAAACTAGCCCTAACGTTTTAGAGTTCGCTCTTAATACCTTAGGTTGCGCCCTTGTTACCACGTCAGTTTTCACTGGTTCGCCCGTCAAACATTGATCCCCATTTTTTGTTAGGCGAGAATCATTTAAATTGATTCTCAGAAAAACCAGATAAGTACGTTAGTTCTTCCCGGCGCCAAGCAAAAGAGACCACAAAATGCGACATTCGTATGAATTTTAGGCGAGAACCAAACAGCGTATCGCTTAGAAAAAACATTGTGTTTCAATTACAGTCCTAATACCCTGTTTTCTTAGGAAAGCTGCTTCGCCATTCTGACGAAATACAGCAGTGTTGAAACTGAAAGCAGCTCTCGACACCGGAAGTTACACTAGGCAGGAGGCAATACGAAAGTTACAACTGCTGGAAAATAAATATAATTAATTTGAGCCGCTTGTGAGGACTTGTGCACTACTACAAACCGAGTTTGGCTTGCGGTGCGCTAATACTCTGAACGAAGAAATACCACCTAATGTTACACGTGGCTCCTCAAAAAAAGGTGAATACAACACGCAAAACGTTTTATCTACTCCAGATATGGAATATAAAGAAAACTAAACAGCATAAAATGATTACACCACACTGTTAAACATGTGCCCAAAAGCGACAGATTTGTCATATTGTATGTATGGTAGAAAATGTTTTGCAATAGGAAACAAGCAAACACAATAGCCTCGGACTCTCCACAGACAAACGATATGGTAGCACATTTGTCGGCTGCTTTATTGTCCAGGAGATTAAGAACAGACCCGTGCTGAAAGACGTCCAAAGGAAGGCCCAGGTATTGTTTACTGACGATGCAAGAATTTTTAAGTAGGTGAAGTTTTAAGGTAACAGTACTTTAATGGGGTGTTCGTGAATATTTAAAAATAAAGATTTAATGTAGAAATTAACGGCGACCGTGTCCACTCCTGTCAGCGTGTTGCCTTTTCCGCCGGTTTCGTAAAAGAATTATTTAATTTTTTAATGCCTAAATAAGATGGCCAGGCGAAGTAGAAAAAAAAACAGCCCTTGTATGATATTCACTACAGAGGAGGGCTCGGACCTTGCGGACATCATTAGGTAATTATTCCAGCAAAAAGTCATTTTTTAAACTTCACTAAAATTCCTGGCCCAGCTGTTGCATTGAAAAAACATCTATAGTGCACGCGGGCAAGGACAAGAAAGGAAAAACCACGGAGTGGTCCTTTGAACTCCAAGAGTTTAAACATCTGTCTCAACAGTGGGAATTAGCGCTTCTTGGTGTCTCTCCTTCTTTTCCTTCTCGCCTGCGCTATGAAGTTTCATGTTTATTTGTGACCTTGCGAACGAGACGGTGGTTTGCAGTCTCCTGGGCATTACACTCTCCAATATACTCAGTGAAAGCATGCACAGCCAGGACAACATGATTCTTTCCTTGGACGATTTAGAATGGGCTACACGCCGAATTAGTACAAGATGTTTTTGAAAGTTACGCCCATTTTGTTAGTCATTCATGGTATACAACCCTTCTTTTAAAATATTTTATAATGTTTGCAACGTTTTTTATGTGCGGTGTACTTTTCGTATGCGGATGCCCTATTTCGCAAGCATTCTGTCGTGCATTTTGAGATAAAGACATTTTTATGGAATCAGAGCTTACGTAGGATAGATGGAACTTGCGTAACACCAAGTTGTTCTTAAGGCATTTTAAATATGCAAACACCTCAATAAAATAACTGAACAAATCAATTCGGCAAACGCACTGTTTCTTTTCAAAGAGCAGGCTATTCTGTTATGTTGGAAATAAAACCCTAATTTTTGTGTGCAGCTTCTTGTATAGAAATACAAAGGTAACTTAGTGCAATTAACAGTAAGGCACAGGAGGTCGCACCTTCAAATCACATTGAGCAATAAATAGCTTCTTTGAAAGCTATTGTAACGGTTCGATGGAATTTAAACCATTAAAATAAATATTTGTTTAAATCTCGAAGGCGAGAATACGTACTGCGCAGCAGGGTGACTTTCGCTTTTCCAATAAACGAAAAAAATTATTTCGTCACTTAAATTGCAAAGAATGTTTTCTAATTATGCATACTGAGGTTTAGCCGTTTACTGAGTATTAATTCGATTCAAACAAAAAATCAGTTGATGTACTTACCATTGCAAGCGAGAAGGCAGTCCTTCCTTTTTCTAAATGCATTAGTTTTGTTTATCGGTGCCCCACAGTGCCAATACTCTACACACTGTCCAGTGTTAGGATCGTAGCCGTAGTGTGGTTTGGGCACTCGGTGGTTTCTGCATATGCCTTCAGCCGACTTGAATGGTTTTCTGCAGATGTCGGGCGTCCTGCCTGAGAAAATATTCGATATTTGTAAGTATAAAGAGAATAATAACAAACTCCTAAGCAGGTTATTTTACTCAAACGGACTACTGCTATAGGCAACCTAAAAAGGCGGCTTTCCTGTGGATTCATCGAACGTTTCTATAATAATACATATACGAAAGTCACTAGGGAAATTGTTTTTGCAACAATTCTGTTTTCTCTCCACAGAGTGCAATCAAGTTGAACTATTACGCCGGAAGAAATACCGTATGTGGTCATTCTTGATGTAGCAGTGTTCCCCAGATAACAATGTATCTTCCGTACTCATTTTGGAATATCTTTTTATTACACTTTACTGCATACCGTAATTACCCGATTCTAACACGCACCTTTTTCAAGGAAAAATAGGCCGAAAAATCACATGCGTGTTAGAATCGGATGCGAAACCGAAACTGCCGAAACAGCGTAAATTTCGTCCCACCCATTGCCATCGCCATCTCAAGATGGCGCCAAAGCTTATAGCAACATGGACGAAGACATCCTCCATGTTTAGGAACAATATTTGGACAGGAGCAAGCATAAGCGCCTATGGTTTTCTATCGGCGTTCACAGAAATTGTCAAATCGTTCCACTTGCGCTCTTGATAACAGCAATGGGAGAAGCGGCTCTCACGCGTTCAAAACGAGCTGTCGGCTGAAGCGTGGCGCTCTGGAGAAGCTCGCGGAATGGGCGTGAAAGGCGTGGGCCACGATATCATCAACCATGGTTGAACATTCGTTCAGAAGTGTGGCATCGCGAACGCTCTTGGCGGCACGGAGGACGAGATGTTGTGGTCAGCCGAAAGCGACGAGGAGTGAGATGAGTGAGATTACTACGGTAAATAAATCACCCTTTTCTCCCGCATTCATTTGTCTGGGTTATAAAGTTCAGTGGGCGTTACGATCGGAGGTGCAAGTTTTTTTTGTTTTTTTGCAAGGAAAATGGGGTGCGCATTAGTATCGGGGGCGCGTTAAAATCTGGTAAGTACGGTACAGGAAAAGGAAATTATTGAATGACGTGTCATGGCCCATCCAAAGTTTTTGTTTAACATATAAATAATTTTGAATAAGAGTTCACGCAGTAGCCATAAACCGAAAACTCAGTACACACAGCCACACACCCCTTTGTTTGGTAATGACTACACTTTACACAATCATTGTTCAATAAATCTGGGGCGTCAGTTACGCTGCTTTCCGAAGCTACTGCTTATATTTATACGCTACATGAGCTCACGGGAGTCTCGAAGGGTACAAAAAATAACGGTTTCCTATGCTATGAGTACTGCCAACTTACACCATAGTATAAAATGGGGACAGCTTCTTTTGTTGCTTAAACCAAAGAACATATTTGAGACACCAGTTATCATACCACAATTTTTGCTAAGAACTAGTCTTTGGGTAAAGGACATGGAACACTCACTGGTCATACGCAACCACAAAGCCTGGCAATCAGATTTTGTGCCGTGGTTTTCATTACGAAGACACAACACTGTTAACGATCTGCTGACTGCAATAGCTTTTGTGAGCACTTGATGACTATGTCCTGTCACCATCGCGAACAACTCAGTAGTGACCGTGGTGTTGCATGATTTCCTATTTTCTTTCCTTCCTTCGTTTCTCGATAGTAGGAAGACGAGCCCTAGCCAATATTACTTAATAGGTCTATATGGCCTGTATATTTACCCCACCGGTTTTTGATGGAATGTAAAGTAAAGAAATTTTCTTCATTGAAAATTATAGTTCATGCATGTGTGTATACCGCACGTGTCAGCATCAGAGGGTAATCGGCCTCTGTATGTAGCCTTTACTTCCAATGCAGAGCATCTATAAAATGTATAGGCACCATGGCATATTCTGCAGAGCGACGTTATATTGTCCATAGCGTCCTGGGGTTTGTGCCACATGCCAGTGCTGGGCAAAATAGCATACATACGGCAATCAGGACGGCGTCTGAATGAAACTCTAAAGAGCACCATGCGCTGTGTCAGCAGCCGGCAATCTGGCACAGCACTGCGCCAAGTGTGAATGCACTCGAGATGTCCCAATCACGAAGGTGCTTTTTAAATGACGGGACAGAGTGATAAGGGATATCTGCGAAGCATTTTCTATGGTTTATGGCCTCGAAGGTGAATGCGTCAGTGCTCCGTCTGGAAAGGAAGACTCAGTAGAACTTTTGTATGAAGTAAGTTGCAAGACTCGCACGTGCACTAGGATGTCATACGATATGGCAGGGGTATTTGTATGTTGTTTTGTTTATAATTTTCGCAGTTGCTATAGTAGAGCATCTTCGCTTTCGTGTGTGCTTTTTTTTCATCTATGCTGTGGTCGTCGTGTTAAGTTCAGGGATACTTGTTTCATTATGTTTATCTTTTGTTCCTTTCTTCTGAGCGCTAATGGTGCGGATATTTGAAAATAACCAATTCTATCTTATTTTGAAGGAGGAGACATTGTCAGCTTGGTCACAACATTAGAAGAGGTTAGTGTGCTTCCTCAACCTGGCCGCACGGTTCGGGCTTAGCGAAGGTTTTAGTGGCTCCTTACGCCGCGAAGAGTGAGAGGAACCGCATTTTTTGTGTTGTCTTCTCCACCTATTCTCTTGGTTGTTGTGAGTGGTGCAGGGGCCCTTTTTTGCAGTTGTAACCTTGTTTAGCGTCAACTGCTTCCTCGTTCGTCGCTTGTGCTACATACGGTTTCTGAGTAGGAGTCAGGTGTGTTATGATTCAAACAAAACCACGAACCCATTCTCAAGTAGGGTGGTAAACTTCTCCTCAATTTTGGCTGAGAGCCAAAAATGAGTTTTTAAATATCAGTATCAAGGCCCCCGAAAACGAAGAGCAAGAAGGCCCTGGGCGATTGCGAGCCAATTTATTTTCAGCTGCAGTTAAGATTTTCTTTCGTTGCCAACACTCATATTTCCCGTGTGAACAAACAGTGCCATTGCCAGGGTAATATGTCGCCGTCAACAAGAAACAGCAAATTTGCCACCGAGCAGGAGAGAAGAAATTGCAGCTTAGGCGCGGAATGACGGGATCACGTGATGAGACCAAAGAGCACAAGAGTGGCATCAGAACGGCTAACAACAAAGGGCGGGATCTTTGCCCTCCCCAAAACGGTCAAAGTACTAACGAAGTAGAAGAAGGCGATTGGCTCCCTTATCTCGGAGAAGACGGATGTAGCTGCAGCGCAACAGATAATTCGCGAAGGAGACAGCAACGAGCAGTTACTGGCAACTCAGGAGCGGAATAAAGAATGAAGCGAAAGCATCAACAACGCCGACGAACAAATGAAAAAACAACTGACTGAAGAAAGAGCTTATACTGCATTCAATAGAATAATTCAATGTGAGGTGAAAATAACGTTAATCTAGTTTACGACCTAGTTCAGAACAAGAGATCCTATCATCATCATCATCACCAGCCTGTCTACGCCCACTGCAGGGCAAAGGCCTCTCCCAGTCTTCTCCAATTACCTCGGTCCTGTGCCAACCGTGACCAATTTATCCCCGCAAACTTCTTGATCTCATCTGCCCATCTAATTTTCTGCCGCCCCCTGCAGCGCTTGCCTTCTCTAGGGATCCACTCTGTTACCCTTAACGACCAGCGGTTATCTTGCCTTCGCATTACATGCCCTGCCCACGTCCATTTCCTCTTCTTAATTTCTACCAATATGTCTTTAACACCAGTTTGCTCCCTGACCCACTCCGCTCTCTTCTTGTCGCTTAATGTTACACCTAGCATTTTCCGCTCCATTGCCCGCTGAGTCGTTCTCAATTTAAGTTGAACCCTCTTAGTCAGCCTCCAAGTTTCTGCCCCGTAGGTGAGTACCGGTAATATGCAGCTGTCATACACTTTCTTCTTCAGCGACAATGGTAGGCTGCTATTCATTATCTGGGAATGTCTGCCATATGCACCCCACCCCATTCTGATTCTTCTAATTATCTCTGCCTCATGGTTGGGGTCTGGGGTCACAACTTGGCCTAAGTAGATATATTCGCTTACCACTTCCACTGCCCTCGCCACCTATCTCAAAACTGCTGTGCTGTCCCGAGGTTATTGATCATTACTTAGTTTGTCTGCATATTAATTTTCATGGCCACGGTTCTACTCTGTTCGCCCAGTGCAGAAAGCATGCTGGTTTGAATTCGTCCCCCGAGTTACTTAGCAACGCAACGTCGTCAGCAAATCTGAGGTTACTGAGGTATTCTCCATTAACCCTTACTCCCACCTGTTCCCAATCCAGCGTTCTGAATATTCTTGTAAGCATGCTGTGAATAACTATTGGAGAGATGCGTCTCCTTGTCTGACACCCTTCCTTTATAGGTATTTTACTGCTCTCCCTATGGAGGATGATGGTTAGCGTAGACCCATTGTAGATATCCTCTAGTATTCTTACGTATTGATCATCTACCCCCCCTGGTTCCGTTAATGCCTGAATGATGCTAGGGTTTCGACCGAGTCAAATGCTTTCTCATAATCTATGAAGGCTAAATATAGGGGTTCATTATACTCAGCGCACTTCTCTATCACCTGATTGATCGTGTGAATATGGTCCATTGTTGCAGTAACCTTTACGGAACCCTGCTTGTTCTTTAGGTTGACTGAAATCTAAGGTGCAGAGATTCGGTTAGCGATTACCTTGGTAAATACCTTGTAGACGACTGACAGTAAGCTGATCGGCCTGTTAATTTTTCAAGTCCATCATGTCGCCTTTCTTATGGATTAGGATGATGCTTCGCGTTCTTCCAAGATTCCGGTTACCATTGCGGTCATTAGGCATTGCGTATACAGGTTTGCCCAGTTTTTCAAGTACAATTTCTCCGCCATCCTTCTAAGAGTCTGCTGTTATCTGATCCTCACCAGGTGCTTTGCCCCCTTTCATTTCTTTCAAAGCCTTCTTTACTCTTTCGGTCGTTTACTGGTTGGTGGATGTCTATCTCCTCTGAACTACTGTCTCGTTCGGCATAATCCTGTAGTCCGGCTACTGTACAGATCTCTATAGAACTCCTCGGCCACTGTGACTATTTATCCCTATTTGTGATGACATTGCCTTGCTTATCCTTAAGTGCATACAGCTGATTTTTCCCCACCGCCAAGACGTCTCTTCGCTGCTTTCAGGCTACCTCGTTTTTTACAACGTATTCGATCCTCTCATATTATACTTCCGTATGTCAGCGTCTTCCGCTTATTGATTAACTTCGAGAGCTCGGCTAGTTCTATTCTGTCAGCTGCGGTAGAGATTCTCATGGTTTGCCGTTTCCTGATTATGATCTTCGTCTCTCCTGTGAAAGTTTACAGTATCCTGTCTAGCCATAGTGCCCCCGACTTCTACTGAACATTCCGTGATAATGCGTGTAAGGTTGTCGCTGGCTTCCTGTGTCGTAAGCTCGGCTTCCATGTTAAGGGCGGAATATCGGTCTGCAGCGCGATCCTGAATCCTTCTACTTTATGTCTTACTGTTAGCTCATTTATGGCTTCTTTTCGTACTAGCTTGTGCGGGTCCCTCCTCAAATCTAGCTAACTCGAGATTTACCATACGGTGGTCACTACACCTTACCCTTCCGAGCACTTCCACATCCTGCACAACGCCAGGGTTAATCGCATAATATGGAAGTCTATTTCATTTTTGTGCTTCCCATTCGGGCTCTCAGGTCCACTTCCGACTCTCCCGTTTACAGAAGAAGGTATTCATTATCCGTAGGTTATTCCGTTCTGCAAACTCAACTAGTAGGTCCCCCCTGCTATTTCTACAGCCCAGACCATAGTTCCCAACTGCCTTGTCTCCAGCCTGATTCTTGCCTACTTTAGCATTGAAGTCCCCCATAACTACGGTATACTGTGTTTTTACTTTAGCCATTGCCGATTCCACATCTTCATAGAAGCGTTCCACACTTGGTCGTCGTGGCTGGATGTGGGCGCGTAGCCCTGCACCACCTTGAGCTTGTACCTCTTATTGAGCCTAATTACAAGACCTGCGGCCCTTTCGTTAATGCTATAGTATTCGTCTATGTTGCCAGCTATGCTTTTATTGACTAGAAATCCCACTCCCAGTTCTCTTCGTCCTCTAGACCACGGTAACATAGGACGTGTCCATTTTTCAGCACCGTAAAGGGTTCACCCCCTCCTCCAACCTCGCTAAGCCCTATTACATCCCATTTAACCCTCTAATTCCTCAAACAACACCTCGAGACTTGCTTTGCTAGATAAGGTTCGCGCGTTAAACGTTGCCAGGTTCAGATTCCATTTGGGGGCCTGTCCGGGTCCAGGGATTTTAGCACCCTCTGCTCGTCACAGGTCTGACCGCCGCCGTGGTCAGTTGCTTCGCAGCCGCTGGGGACTGAGGGCCGAGGGTTAATTGGCGTATTCATGGGAGGTTGTGGCCCTTACTACACCAGGGTGGCCAATCCTGCTCTGGTGAGGGAGTGCGTTGCCGGCAATGGTCGCCGGGATCAGGCCGCACCCCAAGCCCCAATGTGCAATTCCAAAATTGCGTAGTTTTTTTTTTTTTTTTTTTTTTTAACGCGACTGCTTATCCGTTTGCGGAGCTAGCTTTTAACCCCTGGGCGGGGCCATCGTGGTTCTGCATGCTTCGCAGTTAACATTTCGACACGGCGGGGTCATACTCTCGCAAAAGAAAACGAAAAAAAAAAATAGAAAGCAGCGCGAGCTACATACCGCCGCCCTTTGCTTCCAGTACGTAGCATCGGCAGGGGAAAACCCCGAAAAACGCGACTGACTATTCCGTTTGCGGAGCTAGCTTTTAACCCCTGGGCCGGGCCATCGTGGTTCTGCATGCTTCGCAGTTAACATTTCGACACGGCGGGGTCATCACTCTCGCAAAAGAAAACGAAAAAAAAAAAAAAAAAGCAGCGCGAGCTACATACCGCCGCCCTTTGCTTCCAGTACGTAGCATCGGCAGGGGGAACCTCGAAAACGCGACTGACTTATTCCGTTTGCGGAGCTAGCTTTTAACCCCTGGGCCGGGCCATCGTGGTTCTGCATGCTTCGCAGTTAACATTTCGACACGGCGGGGTCATCACTCTCGCAAAAAAAAACGAAAAAGAAAATAGAAAGCAGCGCGAGCTACATACCGCCGCCCTTTGCTTCCAGTAGTAGCATCGGCAGGGGAAAACCCCGAGAAACGCGACTGACTTTTTCCGTTGCGGAGCTAGCTTTTAACCCCCGGGCCGGGCCATCGTGGTTCTGCATGCTTCGCAGTTAACATTTCGACACGGCGGGGTCATCACTCTCGCAAAAGAAAACGAAAAAGAAAATAGAAAGCAGCGCGAGCAACATACCGCCGCCCTTTTCTTCCAGTACGTAGCATCGGAGGGGAAACCCCGAAAAACGCGACTGTTTTTTTCCGTTGCGGAGCTAGCTTTTAACCCCTGGGCCGGGCCATCGTGGTTCTGCATGCTTCGCAGTTAACATTTCGACACGGCGGGGTCATCACTCTCGCAAAAGAAAAAGAAAAAAAAAAATAGAAAGCAGCGCGGCTACATACCGCCGCCCTTTTCTTCCAGTACGTAGCATCGGCAGGGGAAACTTGAAAAACGCGACTGACTTATTCCGTTGCGGAGCTAGCTTTTAACCCCCGGGGCGGGGCCCTCGTGGTTCTGCATGCTTCGCAGTTAACATTTCGACACGGCGGGGTCATCACTCTCGCAAAAAAAAACGAAAAAAAAAAATAGAAAGCAGCGCGAGCTACATACCGCCGCCCTTTGCTTCCAGTATAGCATCGGCAGGGGAAAACCTCGAGAAACGCGACTGACTTATTCCGTTTGCGGAGCTAGCTTTTAACCCCTGGGCGCGGGCCATCGTGGTTCTGCATGCTTCGCAGTTAACATTTCGACACGGCGGGGTCATCACTCTCGCAAAAAAAAACGAAAAAAGAAAAAAAAAAGCAGCGCGGCTACATACCGCCGCCCCTTTTCTTCCAGTACGTAGCATCGGCAGGGGAACCTCGAAAAACGCGACTGATTATTCCGTTTGCGGAGCTAGCTTTTAACCCCTGGGCGCGGGCCATCGTGGTTCTGCATGCTTCGCAGTTAACATTTCGACACGGCGGGGTCATCACTCTCGCAAAAAAAAAGAAAAAGAAAATAGAAAGCAGCGCGAGCAACATACCGCCGCCCTTTGCTTCCAGTACGTAGCATCGGCAGGGGAAACCTCGAGAAACGCGACTGACTTATTCCGTTTGCGGAGCTAGCTTTTAACCCCCGGGCGCGGGCCATCGTGGTTCTGCATGCTTCGCAGTTAACATTTCGACACGGCGGGGTCATCACTCTCGCAAAAGAAAACGAAAAAAAAATAGAAAGCAGCGCGAGCTACATACCGCCGCCCTTTGCTTCCAGTACGTAGCATCGGCAGGGGAAACCTCGAGAAACGCGACTGACTTATTCCGTTTGCGGAGCTAGCTTTTAACCCCTGGGCGCGGGCCATCGTGGTTCTGCATGCTTCGCAGTTAACATTTCGACACGGCGGGGTCATCACTCTCGCAAAAAAAAACGAAAAAGAAAATAGAAAGCAGAGCGAGCAACATACCACCGCCCTTTGCTTCCAGTACGTAGCATCGGCAGGGGAAAACCCCGAAAAACGCGACTGACTTATTCCGTTGCGGAGCTAGCTTTTTAACCCCCCGGGGGCGGGCCATCGTGGTTCTGCATGCTTCGCAGTTAACATTTCGACACGGCGGGGTCATCACTCTCGCAAAAGAAAACGAAAAAAAAAATAGAAAGCAGCGCGAGCAACATACCGCCGCCCTTTGCTTCCAGTACGTAGCATCGGCAGGGGAAACCTCGAAAACGCGACTGACTTATTCCGTTCGGAGCTAGCTTTTAACCCTGGGGGCGGGCCATCGTGGGTTTTGCATGCTTCGCAGTTAACATTTCGACACGGCGGGGTCATCACTCTCGCAAAAGAAAAAGAAAAAGAAAATAAAAGCAGCGCGAGCTACATACCGCCGCCCTTTGCTTCCAGTACGTAGCATCGGCAGGGGAAAAACCCCGAAAACGCGACTGACTTATTCCGTTGCGGAGCTAGCTTTTAACCCCTGGGCGCGGGCCCTCGTGGTTCTGCATGCTTCGCAGTTAACATTTCGACACGGCGGGGTCATCACTTTCGCAAAAAAAAACGAAAAAAGAAAATAGAAGGGAGCGCGAGCTACATACCGCCGCCCTTTGCTTCCAGTACGTAGCATCGGCAGGGGAACCTCGAAAAACGCGACTGACTTATTCCGTTTGCGGAGCTAGCTTTTAACCCCCGGGCGCGGGCCATCGTGGTTCTGCATGCTTCGCAGTTAACATTTACACGGCGGGGTCATCACTCTCCAAAAAAAAAACAAAAAAGAAAAAAGAAAGCAGCGCGAGCTACATACCGCCGCCCTTTGCTTCCAGTACGTAGCATCGGCGGGGAAAACCCCGAAAACGCGACTGACTTATTCCGTTGGGGGAGCTAGCTTTTAACCCCCGGGCGCGGGCCATCGGGGTTCTGCATGCTTCGCAGTTAACATTTCGACACGGCGGGGTCATCACTCTCCAAAAAAAAAAAAAAAGAAAAAGAAAGCAGCGCGAGCTACATACCGCCGCCCTTTGCTTCCAGTACGTAGCATCGGGAGGGGAACCTCGAAAAACGCGACGGGCTTATTCCGTTGCGGAGCTAGCTTTTAACCCCTGGGCGCGGGCCATCGTGGTTCTGCATGCTTCGCAGTTTAAAATTTCGACCGGCGGGGTCATCACTTTCGCAAAAGAAAAAAAAAAAGAAAATAGAAAGCAGCGCGAGCACATACCGCCGCCCTTTGCTTCCAGTACGTAGCATCGGCAGGGGAAACCTCGAAAAACGCGACTGACTTATTCCGTTTGCGGAGCTAGCTTTTAACCCCTGGGCGCGGGCCATCGTGGTTCTGCATGCTTCGCAGTTAACATTTCGACACGGCGGGGTATCACTCTCCAAAAGAAAAAGAAAAAAGAAAATAGAAAGCAGCGCGAGCTACATACCGCCGCCCTTTGCTTCCAGTACGTAGCATCGGCAGGGGAAACCTCGAAAACGCGACGGCTTATTCGTTGCGGAGCTAGCTTTTAACCCCGGGCGCGGGCCATCGTGGTTCTGCATGCTTCGCAGTTAACATTTCGACCGGGGGGGTCATCACTTCGCAAAAGAAAACGAAAAAAGAAAATAGAAAGCAGCGCGAGCTACATACCGCCGCCCTTTGCTTCCAGTACGTAGCATCGGCGGGGAAACCTCGAAAAACGCGACGGATTATTCCGTGTGCGGAGCTAGCTTTTAACCCCCGGGGCGGGCCATCGTGGGTTTTGCATGCTTCGCAGTTAACATTTCGACGCGGCGGGGTCATCACTTTCGCAAAAGAAAACGAAAAAAGAAAATAGAAAGCAGCGCGAGCTACATACCGCCGCCCTTTGCTTCCAGTACGTAGCATCGGCAGGGGAAACCCCGAAAACGCGACTGACTTTTTCCGTTTGCGGAGCTAGCTTTTAACCCCTGGGCGCGGGCCATCGTGGTTTTGCATGCTTCGCAGTTAACATTTCGACCGGCGGGGTCATCACTTTCGCAAAAAAAAACGAAAAAAAAAAAAGAAAGCAGCGCGAGCTACATACCGCCGCCCCTTTTCTTCCAGTACGTAGCATCGGCAGGGGGAAAACCCCGAAAAACGCGACTGACTTATTCCTTTTCGGAGCTAGCTTTTAAACCCCCGGGCGCGGGCCATCGTGGTTCTGCATGTTCGCAGTTAACATTTCGACACGGCGGGGTCATCACTCTCCCAAAAGAAAACGAAAAAAGAAAATAGAAAGCAGCGCGAGCTACATACCGCCGCCCTTTGCTTCCAGTACGTAGCATCGGCAGGGGAAACCTCGAAAAACGCGACTGACTTATTTGTGGCGGAGCTAGCTTTTAACCCCTGGGCGCGGGCCATCGTGGTTCTGCATGCTTCGCAGTTAACATTTCGACACGGCGGGGTCATCACTCCCCAAAAAAAAACGAAAAAAGAAAATAAAAGCAGCGCGAGCTACATACCGCCGCCCTTTGCTTCCAGTACGTAGCATCGGCAGGGGAAACCTCGAAAAACGCGACTGACTTATTCCGTGTGCGGAGCTAGCTTTTAACCCCTGGGCGCGGGCCATCGTGGTTCTGCATGCTTCGCAGTTAACATTTCGACACGGCGGGGTCATCACTCTCGCAAAAGAAAACGAAAAAAAAAATAGAAAGCAGCGCGAGCTACATACCGCCGCCCTTTGCTTCCAGTACGTAGCATCGGCAGGGGAAACCTCGAAAAACGCGACTGACTTATTCCGTTGGGGGAGCTAGCTTTAAACCCTGGGCGCGGGCCATCGTGGTTCTGCATGCTTCGCAGTTAACATTTCGGGCACGGCGGGGTCATCACTCTCCAAAAAAAACAAAAAAAAAAAATAGAAAGCAGCGCGAGCTACATACCGCCGCCCTTTGCTTCCAGTACGTAGCATCGGCAGGGGAAACCTCGAAAAACGCGACTGACTTATTCCGTGTGCGGAGCTAGCTTTTAACCCCTGGGCGCGGGCCATCGTGGTTCCGCATGCTTCGCAGTTAACATTTCGACACGGCGGGGTCATCACTTTTGCAAAAGAAACGAAAAAAGAAAATAGAAAGCAGCGCGAGCTACATACCGCCGCCCCTTTTCTTCCAGTACGTAGCATCGGCAGGGGAAAACC
Source organism: Haemaphysalis longicornis (assembly GCA_013339765.2). Classification (NCBI taxonomy): domain Eukaryota; kingdom Metazoa; phylum Arthropoda; class Arachnida; order Ixodida; family Ixodidae; genus Haemaphysalis; species Haemaphysalis longicornis. Next base: position 141,715,374 of record CM023452.1, read on the forward strand.
CCGAAAAACGCGACTGACTTATTCCGTTTGCGGAGCTAGCTTTTAACCCCCGGGCGCGGGCCATCGGGTTTTGCATGCTTCGCAGTTAACATTTCGACACGGCGGGGTCATCACTTTCGAAAAAAGAAAAAAAAAGAAAAAGAAAGCAGCGCGGGCTACATACCCCCGCCCTTTGCTTCCAGTACTAGCATCGGCAGGGGAAACCCGGGAAAAAGGGGACTGACTTATTCCGTGTGCGGAGCTAGCTTTTTAACCCCCGGGCGCGGGCCATCGTGGTTCTGCATGCTTGCAGTTAACATTTCGACACGGGGGGGTCATCACTTCGCAAAAAAAACAAAAAAAAAAAAATAGGAAAGCAGCGCGAGCTACATACCGCCCCCCTTTGCTTCAGTACGTAGCATCGGCAGGGAAACCCGATGATGATGATGATGATGATGACAGGCTTTAACCTCTTTGATGGGGCGTTCTGCGACCGAAGCTACCAACTCCAAATGGAAGCCCGCCTGGAAGCCCGCTAGGCAGCCCGCTAGGCACTATATCTAGGGAGATTGAAAAGCATTTGAACCACATTTGCGTTGATAACCCGTTTCGAATTCGCAATTCCAACGAGCTAGTTGAGGTGTTGCCTGAGTTGCACCAGAAGGGGGCCTATACATTAAAATTAAAATAACATGGCAATAACACGGCATCTGTAATTGCAGTGCGAACGCTACGAATGGAGTTAAACTGCCGAAGAATTGAAAAGCTAAAATTTTGCGGAACTGCTCCAGAATGCCACTGTATCTGTGATTCGTGTACGTGAGACGTTTTCCTCAGTTATAACTTGAAAAAGGCGTGGACGTTCAAGTATTTGTTGGCATGTCTCGCGGGACGGGGGCTGCTGCTGTAGAACAATTGAGTACTCCAAAGAAGTAAATTAATATAAAGCGATGAAAATACAGGAAGAAACCTTCGGGAAACAAAGAAACCGTTGCAATGGCGGATGTGTTGGTGGTTATGCTTACAGATATTGACTTCTGCACGAGAAACATATTACCTCCCTAGGCATGGGCAGAATGAAGATCATCACATTGGCGCAGTACCCACTGTGGAACACGAAAATGACGTATTACTCTAGCTGTCAGTGCTCAAAAGGACGATCTCACAGGAGTTATTATGCAGTTCTTCTAAATAAATGATAAGGCACCGCTCCGCCACATTGGTTACTAAGCAAAACAAGCGAACATGAAAGGAGAGCGCTGAGTAGCGGGACAAGCTGATAAGTTTTCATACTTCTACCGGAGCATTTGTTTTCGGCAAGGAACGCAGATGAAATGGGCAAATAAAGCTTGGAATCCCAAAAATAAAAACAGCCACCACATACACAACTTCTTGCTTTTGCAGCTCACCAGAGAGAGTATGCGTTTTCTGCAAGAAAAAGACATGCGACTTAGGACCGCAAAGAATGCCCTTCTCACTAAGAAGAGAGCATGCGTCAGGTTTCACGACAAAATCACAAAACCTAGATTTGAGGGAAAATGTAGGGTGCGAACTATGCAAGAGACCTCATGCTGTGTCGGTATGCATAACGATGTGGAGAAATCCTGGGCACTTGAAAGTAGAGACAGCGAAGCTGACGACGTGTATTGTGCGTAATACAAAAATAAATATCATACTATAGTTTTGTACCTTTGCCTATGGCTTTGCCTACAAATAGTGGGCACATATCAGGACAAAATCGCTGTTTGGTATTTAAAATATGGAGGTAGTGTTCACTGGTAGATTTGCAAACCAAATAGGCACTAAGGCGATAATACAGAAAAGGCGTAAAAATTGGTTCATTTGGAGGAATCCACAAAATCAAATTCATCGACGTTGCAAAAGTGACAATAACATCACGGGACAATAAATGAGCAGAAGTAATCGATTGTATGCCCTTCGATCTTATATGTCAATGTAGGCAGCCTGCTCCGAACGATATCGTCAACGGTAAGTTAAATACTAGTGCGGCTAGTCACTTCAAACAGTACCAATGCTATAGTAGCAGACGCGGTCGTTAGGGTAAACAGATGATAGAAAGATTTTGTGTTTTTCAATGGCATAAATTATTGCCTAGAATGCAGGCCGACGGCGGTCGAAGTATTGGTTTCGCGAGTGAGTGGTTATTAGGAGAAAATAAAACAAGGCTCACGCAAAATGAAGTATTTGTCGTAATAAAAGGTATATCTGCTCACACAAACTTTCACAAAACACGGGAGACATATTGTATCCTGCAGTAAATTCTATCACATAAACAGTTACAATACTTCAGGAGCAGAAATTTTAGAATTGCAGTTATAGATGGGACAACAAAATGATCAATATCAAGTCACCAACCGTGAAAGAAGGCAATTTTAAGATAAACGAGAAAGAGGCGATAAACATCCCTCCAAAGTAACAAAATCTTCAAACACGAAGCTACGATACCTTTCTAAGACTGTGCAATGCCAAAATATGTAAACTGGGGAGCCAGGGAAGGCGTTCAGAAATTGTATAAAATAGTTACTATGCTGTGGTAATACATGCCCCAGCACGCAGTCATTTAAGAAATTCGAGCCAATACAAAAATGTTTGTAGTATTCAACGCCTCTAAACACATGTTCACGAAGAAGAACAAACTAGCTCCTCTTTAGTCTTGCTAAGAAAATATGTCATTTACTTCAACCGAGAGGCGCTACACCACTTCGTTGCGGCTAGGCCATAGCTATTTATAAATTTGATTACAAAAAGGTGCCGAGTGGGAGATGTAGACAAGGATTTCCTACACGTTTCCCTCCAAGAAGAGGAGATGTATGGCATGAGATTTCTGTGGGGGAAGGACGGCGCTGCTAAGCGAGGTTCACAATCGGTTCGACCTACAGGAGGTTTCTTCTCACACCTGCAATTAGGCACCAGTATGATAGCTCGGTAAAGATATAGAAAACGATCAAACAAGTATTCAAAGATAAGGTTATAAATTTAAGAAAGTTGACATCGCGTGAGGACCGACCAATTCAAATAACAGATTACAACAATAAGCACCGTGATTACGTAGAGATCCACTCGAAGGGGTAAATAAGGAGCCTTGGCACGGTGTGGAAGCCCTCAAAAGACCTACTACAGGCCATTGTGTAGTGGACTTCCTTTCCAGAAACCGTATACCTCACGAACAGGACCGTGGTGAAAACTGCAGACAAGATATTAAATGCGAATGCACTTTATAAGCGACCCCAAACCATCCACCGCCGCCGGCGGCGGGCGGCGGCGGCGCGGCGGGCCGCAGTGCTCCTCTATTTTAAAAAAGAAACAGCATCCGGCGCCAGGTTTCGATCCGAGGACTTTGCGGCCGCAGCGCGACGCTCTACCGACCAAGCCACTGACGCGACGCTGATATCAGTGTTAGTGACGCGCCTTATATCTTTAACGCATTCAAACTACGTCGTCAGCGGCGTGCGTTGGCGACTCAGCGGCGTTATAGCGGCTTGATAACTGCGTGGTGTACACGTGATACTAAAACCCGATGGAAGAAATGGAAGAGAAGGCGGCGAGGCGGTGGGCTGCGGGGGCCGAGCGCAAGCGCCGCAAGCGGGCCGACAACCCTGCATTCGCACTTTCACATCTCTCCCCTCGGGGAAATGCGGGGGGAATTTTTTTTGGTCTACTGAGTTGGTTATCCATGTTTACAATCGATGGTCAGAAAGGCTTTCAAGAACGAAGGAACACTGACGTACCGTTGGATGATCTACTTCTTGTTCAAAGTTTCACAAGTACAGGAGCCTGATGTCGCAAGCGGAAAAACTGTGCTTGCTGTACTCTTTCTCGAGTCTCAGCAAACAAGAACAAAGTTGTGGAAATACTACAAGCTGCATATCTTTGCCCATGAAAGTCCACTAGCTTCCCCAGTGACAGCACGCATTGCGGCACTGAGCAAGCATGAATTACGAATATCGACGCTGCTGTTCGCGAGAATCCGGAAAGCTCCACTCAAAGAGTTAACAGTGGGAAATCTCTGGGTGATGGCAGCGGTATTACGTATTATTTTATAATCAATGCTGAAAGTATACGTTCTGCGTCACGTCATGGAAACAAATCATGTTAGAGCCTGCTGGACCAACCTAATGATTGCCCTATGTTGGATCAAGGGATTAAGAGTCAAATAAGTACGAAACAGGAAGTATCAATCTAGCTCTTAATTCTATCCAATCTAGTACAATCAAGCCGATTTACTAATATAAACTTCAAAGCGCACAAATAGACGGGGACAAAGAGGGGGTACACACACACGCGCTTAAGTGTGTGTGTACCTCCTCTTTGTCCCCGTCTATTTGTGCGCTTTGAAGTTTTTTCGATATCATGCACCAACTAGCCCAACTTGCGGTATTGCTTCAATTTACTAAAACCGCAATAAGCGCAAAATCAATGATCGACTCCAAACTTTCCGGGAATCAAAACGAATGGTTTGACGCCGAGTACGAGAAGATTTGTGTGATAGCACTAAAGTGCCGATTGGTGACCAGTCCCGAGTGCCTTGGTTGAGGAAAGAAATCACTCTTGTACGCCGAAATTTAAGTGCTGTAGGGCGGCCACAGGGAGTGATAGCGCGGATATTTTTTTCGCAAACACTGCGAGAAAGAAACGTCTCAAATACCGGTAACTGGGAAAAAGCTGGCAAATGCAGTGATTCGAATAAAACTCAGGAAAAAAATTGGCGGCACTTCTTCAATTGCGAAGACCTTTGACTACGGTTTAAACCAAGCTTTCTTAGAAGGCAACTTAATCATCACATTCAAAGGCGCTTCAATATCAGGCACGTATCGAGCCGACACGTCATCATTCTTCCAAAGAAACAGTTTACGCGGAGTTCGTGACACGTTACAGGGTGGCCAAGGCTTGGAAAAGCCCTGAACAAGGGTGCGACATTTAAAAGCCATAACACCATACGTGCTAGTCTAATTACACCTCCACTCCCGGGGAGACAGTCAACGATTTTTTACGATTTGTAATTACAGGGATTACTTTACTACCGTTTTAGGCGAGGTACCTAGACTACATTGTGAAACAATCAGTCGTACTTTTTACCTGCGCGGTAATGCGAGCAGTGCACTTGGAAGTAACCCACAAGAGTCGACTAGCACTTTTAGAGGTCTGAAGTACGTTCTAAGTGTGGTGGTCTATTCCTGCAGCAATATTGTACCACGGTGCAAAAACACTTCTAACAGCCGATAAGGGAATCAACTGAATGTTTGGGTGCCTTCTACGCAGACTAAAGACGTCGATGCTAAACATAAGACTAACGACCGACAACTTTGATACAGCTTTCTTCTATTAGTATTTTCTAATTTCGTAA
>CM023452.1:141720817-141833714 GCA_013339765.2 Haemaphysalis longicornis
AGGCTTAACATTCAGCACGGTGTCCAACCAAATGTTCAAATATAGGCTTTCATTGTTGCCATCACTAACAGCTCTGCCCTTCATAGTATTGCTTGGCATAGGGGGAGTTGAGGGATGATGACTAGAAAACTTTCAGCTGAAGTGCACGGAAATGAAGGACGGCTAAGAATATTGGAACGCTTCTTTGTATATATGTGTGTTTTTTCTCCAGTAAACTTCAGTTTTTACAATGCCGACGGAATTTCGTGACTGCAATGGCTTCTGCCTATACTTGTCAAACATTTACTCTTTCCCTTGTATCTGCATCACCGTTTTGCGTGAGGGTTGGGTCATAACACCTAGCCTTTTGCTTCTCGCCTATTGGAGCTAAAACCAAAACCACAATTATGGTTTCCTTTCCCTGCAATACCATGCTTAGCTTGTGTCGATGTCCTCAGTTTCCTGCACTCCCTACGTCGAGATATGGCTCGCTATACTCCTCCCAAGCTGTGCTGACAAAAGTGGGCTTGGTAAAACTGCCAGCACCTCTCAGCGCATTCAGGGCGAGCAAGTATCGTACCAATCAGTGCCAAAAGACGAGCCAAGATATAAGCGGTGGCTGAACACGCTCTGTGTCAGTAGAGGCGCTCAACTGTAAGGCGATCAACCTAAGAGCTTTCCCGGCTCATCGCTGTTGCAGTCACTTCACAATAAGAGAAGTGTTTCGACAGCAGGCTAACAGTCAGCCGATTCAGCACCGTGGCAGGAAGCTGCCGCCGCCATGTCACATTGGGGCGCTGAGCACTGGTCCCCTCCAGGAGCTGGTGTGTGCACGTGGATGGAAGTTGCCTTTGGAGCAATTGAGGTTGCTGCACAAAAGAAAACAACCAGTGTCAAAAGACCTTCCCTTTGAATCACCATCATATTCAATCAATTCTTCAAAAAAACTGGTTATGAACATGTCCGCGTGACGACAAAGCAATGGGAGTATTCCTATTATGTGAGTATTACCATCATGTATGTATCTATGAACGTCTGCATGCACACACCACGCACGTGTGTATGTGCCTGTGCACGCGCGAGGCATACACTCTAAGAAAGAAGGTGTGGTAGTTTCTCCCTTAAGGGTGAAACACGAATGTATCATATATTGCTCCCTAAGAGGTACAAAGTTCTCCCTTTAAGAGGGAGGAGCGCGTTTCTACCCCTAGGAGTGCAGGAAGATTTCCCCCTTTCGTGAGCTAATGGACGAGCGTTCCTCCCCTGGCAGCGTCACCCAAGCAAGGCTTGTTTTGCGAGAAAAGCCTACCGAGCTGATCGGTTTGACGATCGAGGAAGTACAAATACGTAGGTTACAGTGGTTGTGTGCGCTTAAAATGCGCTAAAATAACCACGAAATTACCTACCGAGCACCAGAACTGCGGTTAGCAAGCGATGTAGCCAATCGTATATGGGCGACTTCTTGCATTCGTCTCGCTGCGCGCCCTGCCTACGTGTTCAGAGCGAACGCGCCGCCGTAAACACAGTAGAAGTCATGCCGATTGCTTTCAAAATGCCGCCTTTATTTCCGAAAGGCTCGTAACCCCGCCGTTCACCGCACACGAGATCAAAAGCATACAATGCGGCCGTTTCAGAACAACCAGTTGTTGTTAGTCGTCTTACCTTGCTACAACCCATGCATCAAAACGCGGATGGTCTGCAATCGTAAATCTCAGCGCAAAGGCAATGCAGGCAACACGAAAAACGTATCCGTATCTGCCGAATCCTCGCCAATGCTCGCCCTCTAGCGTGCTCGAGGTAAAGCAATCGTAAACGTTTTAAAATGACTGATAGATGACGCAAAAAAAAGTAAGGGTGGGGAGGGGCAGCTACTAAGCATCACAATCAGTGGGCACTTACATCAAGGCGTTTCCTTGGTTTCCTTTATGGATAATGTATATTATTATAGCAAACATCACGGAGGCCGCATGTGGGCGGGCACATATTGGGAAGAAACACAGCACAACACCGCGACATAAACTTCGTTAAAGGCACTGTCAACACACAATACACGCAACCCACAACATATACACGTATACAACATATAGTACACTTTTGACATGTCCGCATGATCACAAGCCACAACTAAACATTGAAATGGCGACAAAGTATTTATCACCCTGATCGCCGAGAATGCAGGTACGAACAGTGAGATTGTTGCTTGTTTCGATAACCCACGCCAGTGCGTAAGCATTAGGTACTTTTTGTTATTTCATCAAATGTAACCCGTGCAATTGCAAACTTGTATTATTTTAGGTTTTTGTACGAAACAGTAAAATAGCTCAAAGAAGAAAAAAAAACGTTCTACGAAACAGTACGGCAGGTATGTTTGGGTAATGACACTCATTGCCTCGCCTTCGCTTTTTTAGCGTAGAGCGCACCACTGGTCTGGCAACCATTCAGCCCAGATGTTACTGAAGGGGAACCTTCTGTTGTTAGTAACTCATGCGTCAATATGCTGCGGTCCGTGCTCGTTGACAAAAAAGGGGCTGTTTGCTATCATCGCTGACCTCTTTTACCCTTGGGCGTCAGTATAAAACGTCCACAAATGCAGTGGTAACTTTGTACAGGGCGCAGGAGAGTGGCTCACAGCAAGCATGCAGCGGTGCCCACAGAATGTGCTTCAAACACACGGCTGGCGAGCCCGGCTTTAGCGTGGCGGGCACATGTTAATAATAAAAAAAGACAGCGAGAAAACAAGCAAGCAGCACATCGCAGGGGAAGTGTATCTCATATTCGTCGTATGCGCCCGATCGGGGAAAGCCACAGTGCAACGATGAACGGTTTCGTTTTCGGCGTCGGCGCCGACAGCAGATTGCAGATGACAGGGAAGAATATTTCCTCCCCCGTTTCGGTGTTTCGAAGAGGCCGTACAGAGGGCACTAAACCCTCGATTTCTTCCCTTTTTCTACCCTTTTTTTGTTAGTGTATGCATGACTGTGTAAAATGTATTAAACACTTTTCGACACTTTCAGTATCCCGGCCTTCGTTTTTCTCACTCCCCACAAATCAATTATCCCAACAACCCTTTAGCATGCTGCAATTACTCATGGCCATGGTAAAACAATACACTCGCATACTCAAGTGCAGTATTTATTACACACACGCACCAGCTACATTTTTCTATGTCATTTATGATTCAGGCACCATCTCCACCATGCGGTGATCGCAACTGATATCAAGACACCCTAGTAGGACTAGAAGCGACCAAGTTCCGAGACACACAACAAAAATTTTCAATAAAACAAAGCGAGAAATAAAAAGAAAGGCAAATTCGCCGCCCCTGACGATGCCTGGAAAGAAAGTTTTTCATAATTTTGCTCCATGTTTGGATACAAAGCGGGGCAGAATTCCAAGTATGCTCCAAAGATATACCGTGATTTATGCCCATTTTTTCCTGACAGGTCGTGCCAGGCTTGTTTGAGACAAACTTGCGTTTCCCTTTTCAAGGTTGCATGGGGTTCTTCCAGAACACATGCATTTTTTTATGTTTTTTGACTCAAAAACACCTTGGTATTGCTTTGTTTTGTTAACTGCTGTTTCTTCCTTTCAGGTGTACGCTTGCACCTATTCAAGTGAGTGGGCACATCCTTAAAGATGCAAAGCCTTACACTGTCTCAGCCCTACCATGGTGATTCACTTTGATAGAAAAAGTGCAGTTACTTAGCCATGGCAATAGTCACTTCTGCTGGAGGGGCCAACTTGCTTTCCAGCTGCAGTTTTGCTTTGTACAGCACAGCCTGCCCTGCGTAAAGATTAACGAAGTTGTTCAACTCTGTATCAAGTATCAGTATGTGGAGAAGAATATTGTGTCAGAAAATAATCTATTCGCGTAGCACAGGCACACATTGTTTCAATGATACTTGCAGATTCCACCATCCATTTTTCTTATAGTGTTAGATCAACAGGTAATTTCTAACAGACTGTGTCATCAAGTATGATCATCTGTCGTAACACAGCACGTAATACAGGAACGTTCATCACTGTGTAAGAAAATGCTTTCTTTCTTTTTGCGGTAGTGATAAAATGGCGACTGAGATATAGTCATCTGTAATCCGTAACCTTGTTATTCTGTATTAGTGTCCTGAAACGAAAGATCGTTGTATAAGCTAATTTGTAGCTGGAAATGCTACTTCAGTGTTCTTAGGTCATGTAAACCTCGCCTATGACACCAAAATACTAATGATTGCACGTAAAAAACAGTTGAAATTGAAACTTCATTCTTGCAAACTTACCAACACTGCAGGCCACACACACCTGCCTTAGTCAATGCTAACGTAAGTGTAGGAGCATCCATCACGCAAAACCACACTACATTCATTTTCTGTACGTACAGACTCCATGTCAAAAGCGAGTGTCAGATGATTCAAGTACTTTTTGTGTATGATATTACTCTTGATTAGGACATAAAGTAGTTACTCCCAAATAAAGTGTGTGTGCATTGCTCATCTAATAAAGTATTTCCCCTTTTATGCCCAGCAGACATGCGTCATGCTAAGGCAAGTTCGTTCCTGTTCCATAGCTGCATGACAGGTTTTTTGTTTCCAAATACGCGGCCTTAGCTCGCGACTGGGAGGTCCTAATTGTTTCGAACCCTCATAAACTTCCCAAAGGTAATAAAAACATTTCGGGTTCGAACCACGTCGCCGTCGTGGACCGCACGACAAGCGTTAGTTCGTTCAGTGGGCTCATAGCATATTATACGTACTCGTGTTCGGCTCTGCCCAGAAGTGCTGAGAAACGCAGGCGTGTTTTGTTCCTTTTCTTGCCTGACATGACGCTTTCTTTGAAATATGATTACCGCCTTCCCCGATGTCATCTACCTTCCTTCCCGCTTCCGTATGACTGCGCTGTATTTCGTCCGCACGAAGTAACCCTCAGGATGTTTTGAACGCTGCGCGCGACAAAAAGATCTCATCGCGAATGCCCTGTTATGAACCGGCCAACAAAGAATGCGAATGCATACCTTCAGAATCCCCCAAGCAAGTAAAAAAAATGACAGCGTGCGCTTTTCCTTTGCCTGTGCTTGTACGTGCTGTGTGCGGCAAGGGGGACTTCGCAGTTACCCTATTGAAAATGTTTGAAGAACACAGTAACTGTTGACAGACTTACCAGAAAGCTGTCCACACAGGTTGCTTTATCCAAATGGCGTAAGCGGCCGTTCCTCGTGTGACAGGGGCACATGAAAATGTTTCGACCAATTCGCATCACTTATCCCTCTCAAAAAAGAAAAAAAAAGATGCTTGAAAACGTGGCTTGAATATCCTGCAGCACCGCGTCACCGACCGCTCTTCGTGGTTTCAATCCGGGCTTCACAGTCCGGTCACCCAGTGCTCTTGGCACGGCAAATTGAGTCATTGCAATCGGGTCCGTTCGTGCGCTGGCACGAGGATTTAAATAGTCTTTATTTGCCCATACAAGCGGAGCTGATGAACATTGCAATTGTTGCAACCGCGAGCACTGTCTCTCTCTTGGCAGCAGAGTTTGGCAACAGCTATCACCCAAATAAAAAGACTGAAAAGCACAGCCGCGTTATCTGCTTGTAATCACGCTGGCTGAAGTATCTATTCGGGTATGCGTACGGTGTCGCTTTTGTAGCTACATGCAACCGTCGCGCTCTGCTAACTCGTTTTAATTAGCATTAAGCAACCGTTGAAGTGCTGATACACCGAAAGAACAGAAGACTAACATGGCGCCCGCCCGCTTCACACGATTACCATACCTGCGGGGTTTTTTGCTGGCTTGGGAGCAAAGCCAGCACTGGAACTCCCTTAAGAAAGAGAAGTTAATTAAGTTGGTTGTTTACTTTTATGCTCACTGTTTTGGCTACTGGAATAAAAATACGCATAATTCAGTATTTTACGCCATACCTAGGAAGTAATTTTTTTCTGCAGGAAGTTTCTAGGGCACATCGCTTGCTAAAAACTCCCTTTCCGGCTACTTTAATTTTAAAGTGCAAAAACTGATAATGGAGTTACACTAAAATAATGAGGAAAAGAAAACAAAATATGGTAAAATGTCGCACTTTTCCAGTATTCGACAGCATGCCCGATTCTTTACCGAAGTGTCTGATGAAATCCCAGGAACGTTGAAGCCCCCAGTTTTCGGAATTTTGTGATTACAATTAGTTGTTACGGTAGTTTCGGTAGAATGTAAACTTTATTTGGAGTTTTAAGGTTGTATTTCGAGAGATATGTAATGGGTACATAGCAAAAGTCGTTTACCCCAAGAACGTAGCACCTTTAACCACATAAAATATAGATATTCTTTGAGGTAAATTCGGTGTTTACACTTCAACGAATAGCGAAGGGCTATAAGCACACAACCACCCTATTATTTACCATGCCAAGGAGAACGTTCATGCTAGAAAACCTGATCATTCGGAGGAAAAGGGAAGTAGAAATAATGGCAAGAGGAAAACACGATCAAGCAGCATTAGAAAACAAATCAGCTGATTCAGTTCGCAGCCGACGGATATTTTGGTAAAAAATAAAGCTGGAATTACTTGCCATAAGGGTGGCTATAATATTCAATCAATCAATCAATCAATCAATCAATCAATGGTGCTGGCACACCACATACAAAACAATAAAAGAAACGTAGAACAACACGGCTCAACACACAAAGTCCTCGATATGACAGAAAAGATAAAGTAAAAATACTTACAGAAATTAAAAAAAAGCAAATAAAAATAGCGTTGCAAACTATGGCCCTCGGCCAGCAAAAACGTTCAAGGCACTTGAGCAAAGGAAATATACAACAAAATACACAGTGCATATGATAGAGAAAGAGTGTACATATAAAACGAGAGTTTAGATTTCTGAAAATTTACACTGCAATAAAGTGTTAGCGCAAAAAGAGCGAAGTCTTTGCAATGTCCCATCTTGTCGAGACACACAACAAACATAGCAACGCGTTTGACAGAAAAATACTGAAAAAAACTATGGCAGGAGTATAAACATAAATGATCAGACCAACAAATCGCAGAGATAATAAAAATAACGAATGAATCAATCAAATATTTATTTATTAGTGTGTAAAGAAACGATGTGTTGTTGCGGAAAGAAAAGTGCATACCTCAAAAAAATATAGAAATTAGCATTGCTTATTCTGAACGAGAATAAGACACTTTGAGATACACACACGCCGACACACGCACATTACCCGCGCACATTTGCAAACAAGGCAAGTGTAAGACAACAAGACAAGATTAAAACTCTGTACACTGAAACATGTAAACCGGAAAAAGATATTAGATAAAAATCACGCCACAATGAAGGCATAAATCTTATATACACAAGTGAATCATCGAAACAATTAGCACACATACATAGATAAACCTAACCCCGGTTGCATATAGTCTGTGAGTTCAAGTTACATACAAGGGCAAGCAAAGTTCTCCTGGTTTGTCAACCCACGCAGTTCCTTAAAAAAAAGCTGAAAAGGGACAATGGAATACGTCCAAACTTTCTGCGTGCATATTGTATAGGTGCTGATTGCGCCCCACGAGACTCTTGACAAGGGCGGGGACATGAAACGATCTAGGTGCCCTGGTGTTGCCTTTCGGGGTTCTCTAGTTTATAGCACCCAATAACTCTGTGCAATCAATGAGCCTGTGAACCAGCTTGTACAAGAATAAAAGGTCAGCATTTACCCTCCGGCTGTGTAGTGGGTCCATTACAAGCACGCTGGCGGCATCAACACCAGGATAAATTTTCGCCTTCGCAGTAGCGTACCTATGTTTTACTATTGAGAGAAATTTAGTTTGCACTCTCTCAATGGCCGCCGCGTTGGACCGACACGTTGCATTCTATACCAAGGATGCGTATTCAAATACAGGGCGACACATTCAGGTATAGAGAGGAAGGAATGTGTCCGAATAGTTGAATTCTCTGGAGACACGACCGGTTGCACCTAGTGTTCGCAAAGCACGACGGGTAATCTCATTAGTATGAGCTGTAAATGTGAGCTTACAGTCCTGTGTCTCTGATTTGACATATTCGATTCAGATCTTCTTATGTGATATTGATATCATCTGTTTTATGGGTATACGACACCACTTTGGTTTTCGCACTGTTAAGTATCAACTTATTTCGGTTGCACCAGTCCGAAAACGCGGCGATATCACATTGCAGTTTTGACAATCTGAGATGTTGCCAATCACTTTGAATATTTTAATATCGTCTGCGTATAGCACGTACGATGAGTACTGAATTGCTGTCGAAACATCGTTGGCAAAGAGTGAAAACAAATGAGGTCCAAGGACAGAGCCTTGAGGCACTCCGCTGGTGGCTGAGTACATTCCGGAGTGTAGCCCGTTACAGTGAACGTAGCACTGACGACTGGTAAGGTAGTCACGCAGAAGATCTAGCAACGGATCAGGAATGTCAAGGTGGGAAAGTTTTTTACATTACAATGAATGGAAACCACATCGAACGCCTTGCTAAGGTCACAGTATACCACGTCAAGTTGGCCTCGGTCTTCCACTGCGTTTGACGCATGTTCCATAAGAGAAACTAAGTTTGTAGTGGTTGAGCAGCCACGTATAAAACCGTGTTGATTTGGAATAATTTCACATCTTACTCTGGATGTAATGAGGGAATAAATTATAGATTTAAAAATTTTAGAAATACTGCACAGGGGGGAAATCGGTCTATAATTTTTCGCATTTGTTTGTGACCTGGATTTGTGTACAGGTACAACTTTAGCAATTTTCCAGCAGTTAGGAAACGTTCCAGTACTAATACAGTTGTTAAATACGCATACAAGCGCTGGAGCAAGGATAGGACTGAAAGCCTTGAGTAGAGCCATGGGAATGCCATCTGGGCCACACGCTAGCGAGGGCTTCGCGTCCCGTGGGCTTTTCATCCCGCTTTCCTTAGCTAAAAATGCCGTGCTCGGTGCCATACCGCAGCAATGGCAGATGGGAGCTGACGGAACGTTGCAGGTGTCCCTATACACCATTTTAAACGGCTGAGCGTACGCGGCAGGGACGTCATCGATGATCACTCCATTGGAGTTAAGAAGATTAGTGCATTCAGTGTTATACTGGGGTGATCTACTGCGGACATATTTCCATATATCTTTGTGGTTCCTTTTAAGATTGCTTTCTATGGACGTAATGTATGCAGCACGATCACGATCATACAGTTTTTTACAATGTGACCGGTATTCGTTAAACTCTAACTTCCATTTTGTCTCCCCATTCTTTTAAGCTTTCCTGTGGGCACGCTCTTTGCTTTTAGTGCCGACCGGAGTTCACTCGAGAACCAGAAAGGATACCTCGAAGATTGGGATTTCTTTAGCGGTATATATTTGCGCATACCTTCTTGCAGTACTTTGGTTAATTCGCTGGCCTGAAAATTTGGGTCATTTGACGCGACGATTGCCGCCCAATCGAAATTCGACAAGTACTGGTAAAAACTAATGTAGTCACTTACAGCAAACTTATAGCGGGGGAGTTCGAAAACACGTGGCTTGGCCTTTTGCACATCACTTTGAATAGGTAGTACTGTAGATAAGGGTGGATGGTAATTGTCCGAGGTAACCAAACCAGTTGGGCTTAGATCAAGTAAGCTCCCAGCAGAGTTCACAACGTGGTTGCACTGTTCAATACCAGTAAATGAAATAAAGTCCAGTAAGGCTGAGGCGTTTTGAAGACCGTAGGTGTTGTAATGAGAAATACTAAGGTCATCCCATTCAATTCCCGGCGAGTTAGTCACCAAGAATCATGATACGGTGTCTATGATGAGAGGAAATTACATTTTCTATCGATGTTAAACAAGTTTGAAAAGAAACTGGAGCTATGTTAGGAGCTAGGTAAAATACACCAAGCAGGACGCGTTCGCCACCGATGCAACACAATTCAACCCAGACAGACTCATCCTCTGTCTCCAGGTTGGCGCGTTTCACGAATCTGAATGAGCTAGTGACGGCTATCAAAGCTCCCCATCCCGTGCGTGTGGCACGGTCACTGCGGAACACGTTCTAATAAGGCGGAAAATAATCTTATGACAAGATACTGGTTAAGAGCCAGGTCTCCGAAAGAACAACCACAGAAAAAATTGAGGAAGATAGATTACAAAAAAACTCGTTAGCTTTATTCCTTAGACCACGGATATTTTCATTTTCTAACTCAGATGCGTGGATGTGACGATCATGAAGAATTCCCTGGAAAGGTTTAAAGAGGCAGTTTGTCGGCCATAGGCCCGGGTCCAGCAGCTTCTGAAAAGTTTCGTCGTCTACTGCAACATAAAATGAGGCGTAGTATTCGTACTTGGTTTTCAGTCGTTTGCACGCTAACGGTGCCATCGCCACGCTGGAAACATATGCCGACACCTGGGAAGACGATGTTTCAGGAGCCAGCTTTGTCACGAACAGCGCCTTCGATTGCCGATGTTGACTAGCGACCGACAACGTTGTACTTATTGCCAGTCCAAAGCACGCAGATGATTGCTCCTTGGTTGGAAGACGAGAGCCTGTTGGCTGTAGAAGCGGTGGGCTCTCACCAGTGGTGGACGATTGCCAAGGCGTGTCCGAGGCTGCAGTTCCGGGCCATTTCGGCTACACTGGCTCCATGGGCCCGCATACAGACGGCGAGAGCGCCGGAAGCGGCGACGATTTGTTGCCGGGCGGGGAAGCACATGCGGACGACTTCGGCGACGCTACGCACCAGCAGAGCCCAGCTGCGCCGGCCACACAGGCCTACTGGTAGTGGCCGCCAGAGTAGGAAACGATGTCGATTCAGAGCGTTGACGCGTCAGCTCGTTGCGAAGCGTATGCACTTCCTGCCGCAGCGATTTAAATGCGGCTGCGTGTGCATCTGCCTTCGCCGCCGCCTCCCTGCGCATCCCTTCATTCTCCTTCTTCAGTTTAGAAACCTGATCTGTCAAAAAGGATATTCCCTCGAGCACGCGAACAAGATGGCTGTGCAGGGGAAGCTTCTCAAGGTCGGCCAGTTCCTTGGGAGGGGCGGCCGCTGCCATCGTCGCCGCCGGCCTGGTAGAGGAAGGCGCCGAGGCTGCTTCGTCTCCGTCAGTGAAGCCGATGTCGCGGGTAGGCCTAGGTTAAGCGGCGGCACACTCACACTTATTGCAGGTAAACTGCCGCTCCCCAGACTTCAGCATGTTGAGTTCATCGTCCGGCCAGGTTACACACTTCGCATGAACATGTTTCCGACAGTCAGCACAATGAAAAACTTTTGTTTGCAGTAGGAATACTGCGAGCAGGGGGAACACGCATCCGTACTCGGCGCTATCTTGAATAATAATAATAATAATAATAATATTAATAATAATAATAATAATATAATAATAATAATAATGGTTTATTACATTAATATAGCTTTGCCGTGAAAACAAACATCATAAATGTCAAGATAACAAATATTGATAAATATCAAGTAATGAATAAACATTCAGAAATAGCCCTTAACAGCTAACGAAACAGCGCTGGAACAAGCAGAAGGAAATAACCACATTGTACAAGTTTTCAGTGTGGACCCGAGCAATCGGGAAAGAAATCCGGCGCAGAATTGATATGGGATAGAGTGCACTCGCCAAGTACCCCCAAATCATAATGAATACGCGACCTCCATAGTTCAAGAGAAGAATATACCTTGAATGGATTCTTGTCTTAATAACATATAAAGCAGAATCTTCGCACCTTAGTACACATCTCGAAAGCAAACTAGTTCGGTCTTACAGGCTATGAAACGAAGAATGCGAGGGACATTACTG
Organism: Haemaphysalis longicornis; assembly: GCA_013339765.2. NCBI lineage: Eukaryota > Metazoa > Arthropoda > Arachnida > Ixodida > Ixodidae > Haemaphysalis > Haemaphysalis longicornis. Next base: position 141,732,574 of record CM023452.1, read on the forward strand.
TTGGACTGGAAGCGAACTTCTTTCTTCAGGGCACCAAGTGAAGTAAATGATTTCTTAGTTATAGTAAAGAAAAAATGAAATTTTGCTGGCCGTGCAGCTCAACAAAATGACAAGTGGTGGACTTCCCATTTAACGGAGGGGATACCGAGAGACGGACATAGAAGGGGAGGCCAACAACTTGATGGAGGGATGAAGAAGAGGACTCGAGCAGCTCGACAGCAAAGATTGTCTCGCACAGGATACGCGTGGTAGAATGGAAAAAGAGCAGCCTTCTACCAGCAATGTACTTAAGCAAGATGTTGGTGATAATGAGTTCGTTCCCGTCACGACGCCAATAACAGAAGCCGAAAGTATGGTATCGCTAAATACCATATAACACGTACTTCGAGCGCTCAACAATGCTGGCGTTATAACTTTAAACTTCATATATATACTGGTCAGAATGTGTATCTATTTTATTCAAATGTTATTTGAAATCATTTGAACCTGTTTTTATGGGAATAAAAAAGGCAGAGAGTTTCGCCGTACTCAATTCGCGTAATTAACTCTAGGTAAACACCTTCTGCCCTTATCAACAAGAAGCATTTTGTGCAACATGCATTGGAGTAGCTTTTTTGTACCGTATCAAATTTATACTATTTGGCTAAATTTCACCCTCACAACACGCTAAAGTCAAACCCGGCTGTAACGAACCCGGATAAAGCTAATTATGCTCTATATCGAACAAAAATATTTCAGTTACGGAAATACATGGGAAACATATTCCTTATGACGAAGTTCACATCCGATATATCAAACTCGGCGCGCCAAGAATAGCCGCCGAAATGTATGGTCTCAGAGCGGGGATTGAGATGTTGATTGGCCGCTACCTCGGAGCAAGAGTTGCGGCTGAGACATTGCGCCTTGCATGGAGTGACGTGACGCCCGACACTTTCCGTAACTGTTTCCGGTGCGCGGGATTCACGGCGGAACCCGCGCAGTCAGCGAGTCAGGACCAAGAGAGCCGCATCGGTGAAATGTGCAAAGAGCTCCCCCACGTTCCCGATGATGTCGCTAGTGAAAGCCGTCCGACGCTTATAATGGAGCGCTTTCGGCAGGCGATGTGCTCCGTCAATGCTTTTTAGAATTTGGAGGACGCGGATTTGAGCTGGTGCAAACAATGTTTTGAGTACAGAATGCTATGGTAGTTGAACGCGCCACAACGAAAGTGATAAGAAAAATCACCGCTTTTTTCTTTGCAAAGTGGGCAGTTCAGGAGGAATGTGGCTGTATTTTTTGCAATAAATGGAACATTGTGGGTATTGTAATGGCTACTTCACTGTTTTCGTTTCTGCATGCGGGGATGGTTGAGTTGGGGAGCAGGAGGGGGGCTCCCGCGGATTGCGAACTTGTAACAGTAAGTTCGTTATAGGCGGGTTTGGCTATATCGAACCCTTAGATATGTCGAACTAATCACGGTGCATATTGCAATTTGCTGTAAACGGGTTTGACTGTATATTATTCTCACGGTCCCCTGTGAGACACTGCTACTCCCTTAAACAAAAAAGTTACAGTTAAGCTAATGTCTCCACTCATCGGATGATTGCACTGTTGCAACTTAGCAAAAACCTTTCGCTACAAATGGCTCAACCTACGACCTAACAATATGAGCTACAACAATCGAATTTCCCCATTGGTTGAATACATTCTTTCGAACCTCACTCAAATCATCACGGGCAACAACAACTACGTATCTTCACTGTAATTCCAATGTTTTCCAGCGTCCGTTTAAAAACTGATTATTGTTTTATAAATGTAATAGGGCATCAAGTGTGTTTTGTTTGATAAGTTGTTTTTTTCAGATCATTGCATTCTCTCTTAAACATCACCTCAGATATAAATATAAACCGATGCAATCACAGAATATCATTACACACAGTCGTACAGGGTGTACTCTAGAATAGTGTCACTAAGTAAAAAAATTGACTTTTCTTCAAATGTGATCACCTTTTACGCTCTGCATATCCGAAATAACCCCCGCTTAAGCCTTACAGGTATCGATATCTGACACCTCGCCCACCTGTCCCCACGTGTTCATTTCTTTTCACAACACAATATTACCGAAAAACATAAGCTTATCTTTTCATAACTGCTTGCTTGGCTGTTTCCTGCAAGAAGCACTTTCGTACAGGTTTGACGCTAGAATACGCAGCTTCCGTCTTGTAGCAAGGCCGTAAAAATCTGGTTCTCTAATTCAAGTTCATGCAAAATATTCTGGAACACTTGGTTGGTGTGACATCACCCACGCGGATTTTGGTTTGTGCATGACACATTCAATACCGTACGCTTGTTCGATTAGATTGTCGTGCCAAGGTATGTCACCTGCACCTTCTTCACCAACGTTTTACGTGAATTGCGGGCTGTACACTAGAACGACTAGCACTTTTTAACACCTAGTGTTGTATCCGCGGATACACCAATATTTCGTGCACGTTATATAGGTCACGGAAATGACCCCAGCATAACGAACACAGCAGAAACACAAGAAAAAGTTTTATTAAAGCAGGCGCAGCTGCCGTCTTGGAGAGGCGAATCGAAGTAGTGCATCATGATGCTAGCCAGCGCCGACAGTTGGCGTAAGCTGCGTGGTAGGGACGCCGATGGCCCAAGGGTGCGAACGCCTACTGATTTGATGCAAAGAGAAACGCTGGCGGGCAGCGAAACGGGTTTGCGGGCGCATTGTTCAAGCTTTAAATTCTACGTCTCGCGTTCTGTAAGCTTAGCTTACAGAACGCGATCATCTGCCGTATACGCAATCGTCTGCCGTATACGCCATGAGGCAAAACCGAAGTGGTTCTGCCTTTCCCCAAGCGACCCGCTAGCAGGACATCGCTGCACATTTCGCTGCAAATTTCACTTTCGTGCTTTACCGATTCTATGACAGTGGAATTAACCGCAGGTTTCTTTTCGTATTTTTGTATCTTTTAACCACCAACAAAATCATCAAATGAAACCGTGTAACACCTAAAGTAATTAAGGTAAACTATTCCGTGGATAATACAACACCGAATCCTCCTTTCCGCACTGAACCCAATGGAATATCATAAGCTTCGATAAGAGCAAGCATAACTGTGTTAATAACACCCCTCATAACTTGAACTTAGTTCCGTAGAATTTATATCGGATGTAAACTACCTTTGATAATCGCGTTACCCAGTGCCCTCTATGATGGCCCCGGCTGTAACGGCGGAAATGCTATAAAAAAAACAAAAAATTGTTTCAGCACAGTGGAACTGCTTTTCACATACTTAAAATAAGACAGCTTGTTTAGACTAAGTTCACACGAGCAAAAATAACCTGACGTATGCAGGTATATCACGTTTGCCAACTCCCGTCAGCTTTGTAAACGGAATATATCTTATACGTAGATAGCAGTAATTTGCTCGTACTGACCGCGGGAAAGCTCAAATGCCAATCAACCGAATATAGGTTGCGCAGGTTTACATCTTGCGCTGCCTCTTCAAAACAGAGGTCTATAATGATTTACAAGCACTCCATCTACGAAGCACACCTATGATTTTACACAACAAAGTCATTTTTCTTCCCTACGTGTTTCCGTTTTTTAGTGCCGGCTGTGCTGATCTGTACATAGTTTTTCATGCAATGGTTCGTGAAAATAATTGAATACATTTCACAACCGAAGATATGCGACAGCGTATATACGTTTATCCTGTAATACCCTGTAATACGGAAGACATAAGACACGGGAGATTACAACCAATGTTCATTGCTCATGCATTAGGAGAAAGTGGATTAGCAAATCAGGGCGCAGTGCGAGGTGCGGGCAAAAAAACTATGTTTGTTTGTAATTCCATTTGAGCATACTTTCTAGCATATTAGCCCAGTGAAACCTGGAAGTATTTGACCTACCCCCCAAACAGGGCGCTGTCCACTTTCCTCCTGCATGTAGGATATTTACTGCGTGACACTCAAACCAAAACCGCTCGACCACGGAAGATTGCAGGCAGGTGGCGTCCGGCCGTGCAACCTAAATGTGAAATACCCCATCAGCACAACGGGAGGTCATCGGTGAGGGCAAAATAACCTTGTTAAATACCCCATCAGCACAACGGGAGGTCATCGGTGAGGGCAAAATAACCTATCTGTTCATGTGCACACCCTCTACTCACTCCACGTCAAACCGCAAACGTATGTATGGGCAACTGGTGATGTGCGCGTACTTTGGTCTTTATTTCTTGCTCATTAACACTCCTATTGAGTTCCTTCAATACCCGCTCGTCTGCGTTCGTGCGGAAATCACGTGTCCGTGCAGTAGCGAGTAGGACATCGAATATCTCTTGCGCTATTCCAGCAAGCAAAGACCCCTATGTGCAACTATCTCCCCTATGTGCGCACCTCGCGCCATGGGTATCTCACTCTTCTTGTAACAACCAAACAAAACTGCTTATCGCAAACAACAGAGATATAGTAATAGGCCGAGAGACATCCACATTTATGTCTCGGTCCATCACAACGGGAAGGTTATGAGTGAGAACATGTACCATGCTTGTGCATGCCTTACCCCCACCCAACCTTCAAAACAACCTCTCACGTCCTTCTAAAACGGCCAATAAAAGCCCACATTTTAGGCTCTTATAAGCCCTATTAGGTTCTTATAGGAGCAATTTAAAAACTAAATTTTTGGTGGTGAAAAAAGTGTATAAGAATAATCGCACAACTATAGGAATTCAAAAAAAAAGTAACGTACAATGCGAGAAGTTGGAAGAAAAAAGTCTTAGTTCGTGTGTGTACAGCCCAAATAAACTCAAGGGGACCGGCTAACAGGGAAGCTGTCTTGTCCCTGAGAAGTATTGCTGGACGGCTGTAACTATATCATTGAGAGTGAACCCAAGCAAAAGGGCAGCAAACGAAAGTAAGACCGGCGTTGAAAGGGGAGCCCAGGTAGGTGAATTGGCTCAGCGAGGTGGCTTCTTCTCATTATAAAAAACCACGCAAATGTAAGAAAACGTGCTTTGTGGTTTCCGGCTTATCACAAACACCACAACGACCTGAGGAGGGGAGGATAGCGCGGCCAGTTCTCGCACTTTCCAGCGAATATAGGTGGCGCGATGGGGTATCTAAAATGGACGACGAGACAATGATCGGGACGTCACGTAAGCACGTGCGTATGAAGGTAAAAGCCGATCCGGGCCTATTAGTGTCTCTTTAGACTATCTTTTTTCTTGCCGATGAGACACGAAGGCGCTTTGTCGAAGGCGAAGTAGTTTTTAACGCCAGTCAGCCCGATGACAAGCCGAGCATCGAAGAATTCCGCCTGCAACCGAATGGCTTCACAAGCCAACCGCACTGCGTGAGCGTTTGTTGGCACTGCACGTTCTACAGAGGATGCTACACTTCTATCCATGCTAGTAAAATTGTTCAAGCATACTTTACGAATATTTATTAGGCGCCAAGCAGAGCTCGGTAGACGCAACCTTGCACAGCGTTTGGCTATTGCCACTTGCGCAATTGTGGCCGGTTAAGTGCGAATAATGCGAGTAAATTATAATTTTGTGGGCTGTTGTTGCAAGGCAAGATCCAACGGCGTTCATGCAGGTTACAGGTAATAATAAAAATACAGAAGCCGAATATCAAACGCTGACGCCTCTACGGCAGGACCTGTTACATCAGCTGTGCTGTGCTTTCAGCGCGCTGTCGGAAACGACGATGCCGCAGTAACAAGTTTGTTTATTCATTACAAGTATCTACATCGTCCACTGCTGTGGGGGTTTGAGAAAGAAAAAAAGCAGCAAATTCGAAACAGTAATCGCACTATGCTTTAAAGAGAATGAAGCACGAACAACCCAACAAAGCACAAAATGCAACTGTAATGCAGCATCTAAGGAATTAAACCAGCACGTTATTAAAAGAACAATAACCTTGTCCTGGTTGTTCTTGGCTTCACCTTCTTCTCCTACGTGCGCATTGGAACGTTATGTGTTGGCAGGCGCCTTTATTCAACCGCGGTTTCAGTGGCTGTATACCACCTATAAAAGACACACTCAACTCTCACGAAAAAAACAACATCAATAACGAGAGAGCGTACTAAACTTACGGATACTTCTCTAGAAGAAGTCAGCTTCCGTGAAGTGACTAGTACTGCAAACCCCATTGTGTGGGTTGCTGACACCTTTTCTAATGCGGAGCATAATTAGCCAAACCTTTCGGGATTTTTTATCTGTAGGAAAGGTATGAACGCTGGCTTTTCCCGGCACTGAGCGATTTCTATACTGCGGTACACAACACATTCGATTGCTTTTTGGTTTTGCGCTCTTAATCCCCAGTTTCCGAACGCTCCGGCTGCCTTCGCCAGTGACGCCGATCATCTACAAACAGCTTCCGAAAAAAGGCGCGTGGTGGCGCCATCGTTGCTGGAAAGCGCGAATAGAAGTTGAACTGTGGAACTATAGAATAATAAGCTAGTAAATATACCCTCGCATTCACAAGATTCGCAACGGCGGGAGTTTTAGGCATATTACAAATGGGTATTACCGCCAAAGGATGCGGTGACACCCAACTGCAACTTCGCCACAAGTTGCCCCAAAACATCGAAATGGACAGACATCGATCGGAGGGCCGTGTAACGATGACCACGCTAACACATGTGATTCTTCATTCAGCCATAATTCCTTTTGACAAGGGACCCACTCCAGCCGGATTAATCTTAAGTGGGAAAGAACACAAAAACCCTCTTCTTCGCGCATTTGTATATGCGAAGAAGAGCTGAATTTTTGGGGGAACTGAACTGCACACCCCTCATGAACCGGTCACAACAACGAAATTCAATATTTGAGGAGGTATATTTTCTATACTAGGACTATTGCATAAACTCATCACGGGGGATTGGCGACGCTGACCGATGGGGCGTGCTTGCTTAGACGTGAAATCCTCCGGATAACATGTCACTCCGAGAGTTATTCCATCTGAACAAGAAATATTTGCTCAAGTCGGCGTCCCAAGCGAGGGAGATGTGCTTTATGTGGAAAGGATTCACAGCTAGACGAGAAACAGTAGCTTCAGGCAGCTACAGCGGTGACTCCACGGTTTTGCGGCAACCATTTCCTTCTGGTAATTTGCGCTTCTCTGGGCACCGACGCTCCTGTATCTACCGCTTTTCCGTTTAGAAATTAAAACCTGATTATTGCCCAACTACCGTTATTATCCGACTCTGCAACTTGTGAAAGACAGTTCGCTCGTAATGAGTGAAAGAACACTTATGAAGGATGTGTCAGCTGTGACGAGGAGAAGAGGAGAAGTGGTGCGTAGTAACGGGCTTTTCCACACTGTGATCTGGTAGTTTAGACATACTGAGAAGAGCAGTAAAAATATATCTCCAATATAATTTGATGATTTTCTGAATCTTTTAAGAACAACCAGTGCAGCGGCCCCCAGATTTCTGGCCCATCGTTGTCAATACTGCCACGGAACAGGGCATCGAAACAAATTGAATAGTTTACGGCATATGCTACATAAACACTCTGCTGGACGAAAATATAATAAAAATAAAAACCAAAACACTGCAACTCACAATAGTTTTTATAACAAATCAATAAAAAAAGGAAGAGTCGTCGTGGTTGTTCCAAGAAATTATACGAGTACTTCATATAAGTTATATACCAATGTATGCGTTTTGCAATGAATTAACCACTCTTTGCCACGTAAATGATGCGATTCTCGCTATCTAATGAAACTTTAGTAAAAAAAGCAGTATTTTCTTGTGCCACCCAGAGTGCGCCTAACAAGTTTTTTCTGATTGGTTAAGGCCATTAAGACTGTTTTCTTTATTCAATTTTCGAGGTAAATCGGTAGCGTCTACAGATAAAACGTACCATTTCATAAATACCTTGGTAATTCCGGCAAGACCTAAGTGATATCTCTCCCCTGTGGTGTTCTTTGATTTTTTTTTAGGGGAAGGTGAACGTACTAAGCTTCTCTAATAGAGATGCGAAAGGTACAATCTATTTTTAATGAAATGTATTTTTAATGAAATGTACCCCCTCACGACCGCGTAAAATAACGACTACCCAAGAAAGCACTGACATGCTGCGAATGTAATCATCGGCCCACATAGACACAGCTTGGAGAAGCTGCTGCATGGTACTTTTAGGTGCAACTATCAGGAGCAGGAGCGCCTCAGTGTGAGCCTCTAAGAATGTGATATTACTCTGTAAACTAACACTGCTGTCTCGATTGGGCTCCTTCGCTTCTTTTTGACCTCCTCCACGCTCACTTATTTTCATTGTCCAACCTATACGCATGGCCTTATAGGGGCCCGCTGAGTACGCCAGTGTCAACGATAATATATCCCTCGTTTTCGACCCCTTGATCTTGTTAACTCTCCTCATATCAAGCAGACTGCAACAATTATTACCAATAGCCTGCTCTATGGCCAGATTTGTACACATCAGAGGGATGGAGGTCTTCTGACTGCGCGCCTTTTGCAGAGCCTCTTACTGCTGCAAGCGGCCAAGCAGCCGCCCTTACACTCTAATGGTGTATTATGCTAGAGTGAGTTCGGGCGCCATGGACTAGACAGGCCGCGTATAAGCAAGCGTTCCGATATGTAGCAAGCACACACGTTTAACTTGTCCTTGGCATGGCTGATGAACAGGCAGGAAAGTTTGCACTTGCTGCAATAACGAAACAATATTACTCTGGAATATAAATGAATTATTTTGTTATTATGAATATTACTCTGGAAGACTAATTGAATAATTTTGGTATTATGCATTTCAAGCTCAAGTAACATTTTTTTTGTCTGGAAATATTTAAATGCTTCATGCAAGATGAGCAGAAAAATGATGTTACTACTTTTAGACGATTATGGTTTCCAGGCAAAAAATAAGCCATGTGGCTAGACAGCCAAGTATGTGAGGAAGGTTGATAATAGCAAAGTCGGCGCCCGCGAAGGCGCGCGCCTGCAGCATCAGATTTCCTTCTGGTATATATCAGCACAAAACTTTATAAACCAGCCCAATAACAGCAGCGGCTACCCGGAACGCTGCCTTCCCGCCAAGCTGCACATGGTTGACTGCCGAGGCTACGACACACAGCTATACAGTCTGCCGGGTCACTATGACATCAGGGGACACAAGATATTAAAGCCCTGGCGGCCAGGCAGGCTGCTTCCCGAGACGTCACCGTCTTCGATGAGGCCCGCACCGCCCTGTCCTGCTTGGTCCAGATGATGCACCCCGACCAACGAGTTCTGAGTAACCAGGCACAGAGGCTTCAGCTTGCGCGCATTAGCAGAGACGCCTGGTGCCTTCTGCTCATGATCCGGCTGCCGGCTGCAGTAAGGAGTAGGGAATTTAGCGGCCGGGGCTGAAGGATTCCTCTACGTGCTCGGACTCGTCACAACACAAGACGCTGGAACATCTGCTTTGATCCCGTTTCCATCACGCTGTGCCGAGATCACAGCTGCAGTGACGGCTCATGCATCAATGCCTTTGCTGCACCGGCAAGGCGAACCTGCAATTCTCTAAGGGGCCCCTGAAAAACAATAAGAATTCTTAGCCCAACTCATTCATTACCTGGAGATGCCCGCGCTCACACAGTGGCTACAGCCAGGACAGCTTTGTTGATGACTGCTGTGCCTAGTCTTACAGCCTTTTCTTTCAATCTTTCATATTTCTTTTTCTCTATTTTAACGAGTTTCTCTATCCTTTCATCCCCTTCTACTTCCCTTCTTCCACACTGAGTAGTATGCAGCTGAACTGCTTAACTGCTTTGAGAGCTGAGAAATACATTCAGCGCACACGCTTTCCTTTTTGTTACCCACAAACCACAAACAACTTTGAAGAGAATGTCATGCTGGTCAGAAATGAGTAGTAACAGTTGGGCGCTGCAACAAACACGAATGAACTGCTGGTATTTACCGTAAGTGCGAAGCAACTGAACAGGGAATTCAGAAGTTCGTAGTCCTGCCTTTCGGGGAGGTACTTTATGCATGTAAATTTCTGAAGACTCAATCTTTCTTCTGGTAGTATATTACCCTATGGTCACCACCCAATCTTTCAATAAACGCGTTCCTTATTTGGATGTTTGCATGGTACATAAAACTTGAATAGTGTGCCGGTCTGCAGTTTTAAATAGTTATACTTCATGTAACAGTACATTGTGATTGCGATAAAATGCATAGCTTTGTTCGGGGGCCTATTCATCTGAGGTTTGCACGTTTGGCATTTTTTTGCAGAGAACGTGTTCGCTCTCACTTTTTTTCGGTGGCAATTATGTAAAAAATAAAAAAAAGCTACTCTAACGCGTTACACTGGAGTGTAGCGAAGCTGTATAAAACCTTTACGTACCACCACGATGGTTTAGGGTCATGATTCCAGCCAATTTTCTTCTTGTATGTGACCGTAACGAATGTTACTCCAATATTGTTGCTACAAGTGTGAGCTTTCTTCATTTTTTCGTCGAGAAGTACACACTCAAGAGCGTTTGGCGTTCTTTTTGTTTTTTATACCTGCCCGGTGGTCGCCGCCAGCTTGGCCAATTCTCCTAAGTGTGTGTCATCGGCCTGACAAATTGTTCGCCATAGACTGAGGCCGGGCGCCGCGAGGCACCCACACAGGAGCACACAGCATTTTCTTGGCTTTTTTGAACTGCAGACCAAAAACTTTAACGATTTACTGAACAGCTTCCCCATTAAAATGCATAAGTTGGCCAAATGTGCGAACAAATGTTTACGAAAGGGCTACCTATTTAGCTTCCACCATTTCGGATTACAAATTCGAAATTTGTAGCGTAAATGGTAAAATGCTATCCTAACATTTTTGTCTCTAAAGATGTGAGAAATATCATTAGAAACACTTCACGAAGAAAATGTTTCATTAAAGGTGGTGAAACTGGCGTGATCTGCACAAAAAGTAGCGAAAAACTTACTAAGAAAATTGAGGTTGTACGCATGACAAACGCGTTTTAGTCTTCCCCCTTGTTTACTGCCACAAAATGCCATTACTTTTGTGTTTAGCCTGAATACCAACGCACGGAATGTAAGTCCCGTGGTTATCTTCTTTGAAAAACAATGGCAATGTTTGTTAGCGCCTTACTCAGCATTCGTGCGAGGTCACTGTCTTAGTTAAAGACTACTCGCAATTTAAATGGAACATAAAGACCCATAGGAGCATTTTGGAATACTATATATTCCGTACAAAACGGGTGGAAGTGAGTGCTCCCCAGGGTAGACGTTTCCATATTGGTAAAATGAAGACCATTTTGTTGATTGCTGTGGCCAATATGTGCAGTGAGTTCTTTTTTTGCCTCTTGTCCTTAGCCACATTTTTCTGAACGGTGTGTAAATATTTCAATATCGATACGCACAATTTCACAGAATGAGAGCGAGAGATAACGCACCAAGTGTTGAACAAGTAAATGCGTTGCTAATCTCAAGCGACACTTTGCACAGCTTCATCATTAGATACAAACCATCGCGTTAAGTTGAAGAGTAACGCAGACATTTTGCATAGCGTTTTTTTTATGATTCTTACAATTACTAAGAGTCTCTCATTCTTCTTATGCTGTTTTATTCTGTGTTTATCATCGTTTATAGATGAAACTACCACGCTATTTTTAATGTAATACTCCACATATTATGATAATCGAACAAATTTAAGACCCTAATATCAGTCACACGGAAAAAAGTACGTCATAAAGCAAAAAATTCACACATGAAAATTGTAGTGCCACAAGAAACTGCTACGTTTTCTGCGGTGTATTGCATAAGAAAAATTAAGGCGGAAAATCTGTTTTGAAAGTATTTGTGAACGCGGAGTTTGTGTGGAATAACTGTGTCAAATAAGAAACAGTGCTTTACAATTACCTTTATTTGGGAGAATTTTGATAAGAACATGGTGTATGCCACCGAATCTTTTGCTATGTCCTTTCATTATGATTGGTACTGTCACTGTGCAACAAGAAGACTACAGCGAACCAGCAAGGTAAGCCATCGCCTGTGCAGTGACAATAGCTCTGTCGAATACTTTGAGTTCCCTGTCACGCGAGTAGGGGGACTCAACAAAGAGAACCACGCTTAACAATCTTTTTGGCAAGGTAGAGCGCTTACTTCATGATAACGGTGCTTCACCTGTTTCTGATAAAGCCGTGTCGAATGCTTCTTTTAGTCTTAATTCAAATGAAGAATACTGCAAAACGTGTACAGTAGATTTACGTATATTCAATCTCGGGTACTTCGAACTAGGTTAATTCAAAAAAATTTCAAAAATTATTTGGCGATCAAGGTTTCAATGTTTATTGAAGGCGCCTAATACAAACTCTTCTAATGCTTGCATTCAGCTAATACATACTTTGTGCTTATTCTAGGCAGGAAATATCTGAATTATTTTACTTCTATCGGAACAGTTTGATCAATAAATCACTAGCAGTCACGACTAAAGTCGATTGCCTGCACAGATGCATCAAGCAGAATCGCACGCGGAAACCTCCACGCGTGAATTAAGGAAGAAAAAAAAGAAGAAACAAGAGGCTGGCGTCAAAAACGTAGTTTGTTTTGATGTCTCATGCAAAGACAAAACAGTTGCCTATTCATTCTTTTTTGTTTCAAGGTGCAAAAACCCATTAGTACTGCGTGGGAAGTTGTAATGTTAAATATCAGGAAATGCTTCTTCACAACCAAAGTTTCTTGTAGCCCCGAGTCATATCTATTTAACTCGTAATATTTCAAACTTAGCTTAATTTAAACGAAATCCTGAGGTCCCCATCATTATGAAATATAGCACTCTTTGCATTTGTAATCCACGCGACATGTGGTGAAGACTGTTGGAGCGACCTGATCGGAAAACCCCACCTGAGTGACCGCCATGGTTGCACGGTTTATACTTACCAATCTATTCAACTGCTCGCTCTGCACCGAATTGGGACTACTCTCACGACGGTTGAGCTGCCGAGACCACAGCGTTGCCTTGTTGTTGCCGTCGAGTGCTGTCATTCAATGTTCGAGTTAATTTTCATGTTCTCGGGACATGTCAGAACGAATGCAGGCCCTGACCTCACCGAAATTTCCAACCAAATAAAGAAAATCGCTTACGGCTGAAGAGCAATTAATGAAGAGAGGCTGGGGATAGTGGCAGAAAGTTAGACGCTCTATTTTTGCTCAAAATGATCTGGCACGTTTTCAAAAAGAAGGTAACTTCCATGCTTATCGCAATAGAATCACGCGAAAAGGGGATCGATGAACTTAAAAAATTTAGTGCTCTTTCACTCTGTGAAGAAGCATGACCTGCAATGCTGGACGCAGTCCACGGAGTGCATGAAAACAAAACACGGGTATCTTATGTTCCGATGGACCGTACTTCCTAGCCAAATAGTAAAAGGAACCTTTGAGGGATCCAAGCTGTGTTCTTGCAGCCAAACACGGAGCTGCCTCTGTCTCTTCCGTTTGATAAGCACCTTACTGTTTTTGTAAGGCCTGTTCGAACTGTTGCCGCAACTATCACAATAACATCAGAGAACGCCGTCATTTAACGTCTCAACCAACCGAACTGCGTGACATGGCATTTTCGTAGGTCCCTAGATCATGATACGGGTTTTGCGTCGGTAATATGAACATACCCTAACACACAAACCCAATCCGCTCTACCCTTAAGGACTCCGGACAGGTCCCATTGTGCCATTTAACATCCGCGTTTACAGCTCGCACCGGCACAACCGACATGCCATACACTAGTACGGGCATCGAAGAGCTGGACTTAAGGCGGTAATGGCTGAGCCACCAGCTTTCTGTTGTTCTTCCACTCATTCGCACCTGTGTTCGGGACAATGCTTCAATTCTTGCTGTTCTTGATCCAAATGAACAGCATGCATCCGTTACATTGGGATTTAAAACCTGGAAGCCCTTGAGCTCTATTCTGGATGTGGCTGTTCGTTTTCCTTCCCCCTCGTATGAATCTTACTCTTTGTGTAAGATGCCTGCGTAACACCAATACCACTCAATTAAGGAGGGCAACCTACTAACCGCATTGATCCAACAAATTTCGACATCTAAATCGCCGACCAGCACAACCGGCATTACATCGGTAGAAGCATGAAGCCTAGCTGTACATGCACGTCTGCCTATTTCTACTGGCAAACCATGCACGCATAAACCGTCAACCGGTGATGGTGCATACGCAGCCGTGAAATACACAGGCGAAAATGTCACGCGGCAGCACTTCCAAGCTAAAAAAGACACATGGGCTCAAGCCGCATTTCACCTGGGGAAGTTCCCTCTTATCAGGAGAGGTTCGCAGCTACTTGGCGAAGTGGTACTTGAGCGCAAATGGCGACGGCGAGTTTCGGTCCTTTTGGAGGACAGCGTATTGGCAGCCGTTAGCTTGGCTTGGCGGGAGCGGCGTCTGTTTATGTCCACTCAACCGAGTAAGCGAACGCAGCAGCGACAAGAAAAGAAACCCCGGAGAGGAGCATCTAGCGAAGGGTGCTGTTGAGTACGACACGCGCAGCTATGGCTTCATCTCTCTCACTGCCATTCCCTCCCACATGTATCATGCATTGCCACCAAGGAGCGCCCTTCCTCTGACACTATCAGATGCTGTTGCATTCTTCGCAAATCCAAACCACGTGACGTTTGCTCTGGAGGTTCACACACGATGTGCAACAACATGCTGGCAGCTGCCTTGTGCGGGGTAAAACGAACCGCGTGAAATTTTCCCGGGAGGCTTAAACACGATTTTAAACATGGTGACCGGCTGGGGCATCGCACTGTGAGGTAGGAGCAGAGTAGCCCACGCTATCGTGCGACGCAGCAGAAATCTGCCGTGACCGAGAAGACTGCAGCTCGCGCTGCACATAAATTTCATCTTAGGGATTTTAGTAATCGTCTGTCCATTTTTCTTCCTCCAACCCGTGCGTCTGTTTATTTTTCGCAACCATCTCATAACCGCACTACTGCCGCCAGCTGCCAACTGCGCAACATGACAAAGAGGCATCGGTCGAGGCGAGGTGAAAAAAAGTTCTGAAGAGGTGTCAGCGGTGGTGAGCAGGAGCCGAGGAGCGATTAAGTAAATCGGTGACACCAAAATGTAACTAGGGGAGGTCGGGGGTTAAAGGTATACTGGTTTACAGTAAAACAGAAGCTGAAGATCAAACCTAATTATTTACGGCCAACCTGCGACTGAAGAGATAACAAGAATAACACCCGAAAAAATGTGCACAAACAGACTTTAAAACACACGCTTGAGTTAGACGCGCTTGAATATAAACGAATCCATCGTGCAGGCAGGCCTACAAAACGCGGGTGGTCTTCTTCAAACTTTTGGATTCCCAAAAAAATCTGCAATACTAAAAGAACGTAACAAACTTGAAGACCCCATGTACTCCATGGAAGATTTTTCGCGCAGAATTATGAAAGTAAGAAAGAAACTTAAGGATCGCGCAAAAGAAAACCGGAGTAAACAAGAAACAGTGTCTTGGGCCTTCGATAACTTGTACTTTAATAACCGCGCCTACGTCTGGACTGAACAAAGATGAGAGAGGGTCCCATTACCTACCAAAAACGATAAGCCACAAACCAGGACCATAACCCGCCGCCGTTCACAAAAAAGTGATCCTAGTGTATCTGAACGCACGAAGCATCGTTAAAAAGGTGCAGCCTCTTGAAATGTTTTGCTGCTTTATAAACACGACATCGTAGCTACAACTGAAATTTGGTTTTCACCAACTGCCCACAATCACAAAATACTGCCACCAAACTACGAGGGTATCAGAAAAGATTGGCCTTCCCATTGGGATGTGTGGCATTGGTGATTCGGCGAACTATTTCGTATACTCTTCATCCGGCTGCTCCTAACACTGAGGCACTTTTTTGCAAGATAATCTGCAACCGCATGGCAGTAGTGTCCGGCTGTGACTATCGAGGCCCCTCTTCCGACAGCCAGTGCAAAACAAATGTCCACGATTTTCTTCAACAACATTCCCGTGGCCGCAGAAACATCAATATGGGCTACTTTAACCTCCGGGATGTAAATTGGAGTAACATGTGTTACACGTCACCTTTATCAAGTGCGCTCATTGGTTTAACACTAAACCTTCAACTCCGCGAGATCAAAACTCGACCATCTAGCGTTCAAGAACATCACGTATACAAGACCAAACATTCCTGAGCCCGCAATGTCAAATCCAACGAGGCCATATTGACGTTTTGGAGGGACTTTGGAACCACAAAATGTCAATTTGCTAGTAGCCGAACCCTAGTAGCCGGCTTGTTTTTTCTGGATGATGGTTGTACACTAACATATTGGTGCACGAATTTCCGGAATTCTCACACTTCGCTGGCAGGTCTGACACAAATGGTAACACGCTCTGGCTTCTAATAAAAAGATTGTTTCGCACGGTTTAAATTGTCTTGTTCCTTTTTTACAGACTCGACAACGCAGAAACAATCCACTGAAAACACGAGAAGTCATACATACCAAATGATGTGTCAAAAAAGTACATAAATCTTTAAAGAGAAATGGCGCAAACGCTTCCATTCGGTCTACCCTGACACGTGCAATAGAATTAAACTTCAAATGAAACGAAGCAAAACAACACCACTTCAAACTAAGGCTTCCTTTCTTCCTAAAAATAACCCACGTAGATTCTGATAACATTTCCGCCCCCCAAAAGCCGGCACCCCCAGTTTCTCGCATTGAGAAAAAGCACGAAATCTCAGTTTGTTTTCACTCAGTCTTTTCAACAGATACCAAAAAACCCTCGTCATCCCATCTCTTCACAACGTTACAATGAACTCATTACCCGTGATGAGGAAATTTTAAACATCTTGCTATAGTTTGACCCAAAGAATGCTTGCGGGCCTGATGACACTCCTAACAAATGTCTGAGGCGGTACCGCAGAATGGTGTAGCAGGTGCGTAGGACTGCTTTACCGTAAACCCAGTTCTTCAGCAAAGGTTACGGATGTCTAAAAAAAGGCAAGATAACATCGATACCTATCACCGGTACCAGCACTAATCTTTTTAGCTTCATGGCCATCTTTTCACTTGTACATCATGTAAAATACTCGGCCGCCTCATTTTAACGCATCTAACATTATTGCTGAGAGCTGTTTTTTTTCGATATCGTTTATTTTTTCGATTTTTTACATGTATCTTTTACCCAGTTATGTATCACCGCTTTGAGCGTTCCTTTTAACAATTGGTGCCGTGCACCTTGTATATATAGCATTCCCTCTATGGAACGCCTCAAGGGGTCTTTAGGGTACTCAAAAAATGAGTAGACAAACAAATAAATAAAGGGGCCTTATCACCTAGCCAACACGGCTCTAGAAATAGACTGTGAACAACTACGCAGGTCACCGAGATTTTACATTACCTGACTTTTTCTATCAACAAATGTACACAAGCTGCCCTTATACCGCTTAACTTTTCTAAAGCATTCGACTCGTTGTGCCACAGCCACCACATCGCAAAAATAAAAAGAATTATGGGAAAAGTGAATTGTGCAAATGTGGTCCAAGAATTCGTACATGACTGTTCTCAATTTTTAATCTTTGTCCACGTGCGATCAGGGAACAAACCTGTCACGTGTGGGGTACCATAGGCTCCGTTCTTCGCTCACTTTTCTTGCTCATCCTTAATATTGACATCAGAGCAAATATTGCAATTAGTATCAAATTTTTTCTTGTGCAACATACGGCAAATGGGTATGATTGAAGAAGAAAACAGTGTGTGTGACAATTACCAGGCAAAAACAACCCACGGATTTATGACACGAAACTTGTTAAAGCAAATGAACACAAATATTTCGGGGTAATTCGAACATCCGAGCCTAAAGAGGACTCGCAGAACGCAAACATTACATGCGCTGTCAATGCGTATTTGACTTGATTTGACCAAGCCGACGCAACACATGTGATTTAGCGCGCCGTAGTGGGGGGCTTCGGATTAATTTTCACGATCTGGTGATCTTTAACGTGTGCCGAAATCTCGAACACACGGGCGTTTTCGCTTTTTGCCTCCATCAGAAAAATGGCCGCCGCTGCCGGTAATCGAACCAGCGACCTAGTGCTGAGCAGCGAAACGAACGTCTTAGCCACTGAGCCACCTTGGCAGGTTCGTTAGCATTGCGAAGCTGTTTTATATTCGAACATTTCTTTCGCTTAATCAACTCAATTCCTAACCCACACAATACATTAATTAGGCCAGTGCTAAAATAAGTCAACACTGAACGGATCCCGTCAACTGCCACTAACGTGAAAAAAAAACGGAAAAGGTTCAGTGGCAAGCCATCAGATTTATATGCAATTAGTATATGCGTACAAACTCTCCAAGCAACATGTTAGCTGATTGCGGACTTTTTACACTTCAATTTAGAGCACACCAATGGCGACTAGAGTACGTGTTGCAACTCTTGCACAATCAATATGAAATTGATGCAGAAATGGACATCCGCCTTTAGGAAACCCGGCAAACAAGGCAAAAGCAACTGCGAACAGTGGTCGAACATTTCTGGCGGAACGATATTTTTAACCATTCATTTAACCGTAGTAGGTGTCCAACTACGTCTGCTGCTAACTCCGCTGGTTACTGAGAAATCGACTGGAAATATCGGCTTGTAAGCAAAACCGAGTGCCAAATGTCATACAGAAATATATGAGTTCTTACAACAAACCTTGAGTTATTTTTTGTTTTTTTTTCTGGGCGTAAGAAACATTTTCGGAAAGGTTTCAGGCACAGGCCTGAAACGTTTTCTACGTGTGTTCACTGTCTCAGGCTTTCGCCAGAAGCAAAATAACAATAGTAGCGATAACCTTCGATTTTTTTTAATGTATACATAAAAACACACAAATTCCAAGCATATTTAGAGAAAAAGTGTGAACTTAGAAAACATGGCTGAGAACATGGTTATTCTGGTTCACGATGAGTATATAGCTTTGATAAAGAACTCACAACAAATGTTTTAGAAAACTCGTATAGTTCACGAGAAAAGTTCCGTTTTTAAGCAGAAAAGGTAATATGAGCAACTACACTTGAAAGTTTCCGCCCCTTTTTTTCACGTTGTCACTTGTGAGGAACCTTCTGAGAAAAGCATGACAATGCTCCGAGCGCAGGGAACTTCACGCTGAAAAGATCGCTCTAATATGGCAAAAAAGAAACCAAATACGTGTCGCAAACAGAATGGTAGGCTGCCGCCTTTTCGACCTTTCACAATGTACGCCCCAATTCATTTCTACTAAGGCTGCGCCATCGTGACATACACTGCTTAAAAAAATCAATTCACTATGCACTGTATTTTCAGAGAATTTTAAAAATAAAAGTTATCAGGCGTTTTTAAAGACAAAATACCTTTTATATAACACAATGCGTAGCACAAAGTTTCAGTAACTAGGGCAGGCTGCATAGGGGCGCGTTTAGTGCCTTCTGGTGTGCATGTGAGGATGCCACTAAGTTAGGAAGTTCTCAAAGAATGTTAAAAATATTTTGGCAGTATTGTAAACTGTTCAATTTTTTGTCGGTTTTACTATTTATCCCGTCGAAAAATTTCCCCGCATTTCCCCGAGGGGGAGAATGTGAAAGTGCGCATGCACGGTTGTCGGCCCGCTTGCGGCGCTTGCGCTCGGGCCCCGCAGCCCACCGCCTCGCCGCCCTCTCTTCCATCTCTTCCATCGGGTTTGTAGTATCACGTGTACACCATGGTTATCAAGCCGCTATAACGCCGCTGAGTCGCCAACGCACGCCGCTGACGACGTAGTTTGAATGCGTTAAAGATATAAGGCGCGTTACTGACAATATCAGCGTCGCGTCCGTGGCTTATTCGGTAGAGCGTCGGGCTGCGGCCCGCAAAGTCCTCGGATCGAAACCTGGCGCCGGAAGCTGTTTCTTCTTTAAAGAGCGCTGCGGACGCCGCCGACGCCGCCGATGGATGGTTTGGGGTCGCTTATTAAGTGTATTCACACTTAAAATAACATACATTTTTTAGCTAATTTTTTTCCTAATCGCGAATAGTGGGCTGACAAGAAAACAATACATTGTTGGAAAATTTTCACTGAGTCTGCATTGACGTTAGGTTGAAGTACTCTGCACAGTGTACAGCATTTTACACAAATATATGCCTGCATCGCGTGTTGCAAAGTATGCTGTTCCGGAGACCCTTGACAATTTATTACAACTTTATTCCTGATTTCTGTAATAATAAATTGTGTCAGCTATTACGTAATTTTGTTTAACTTACTCTACACGCATGCGCGGTATTTGTTACTTGAATATAAATAGTACTAAATATAGACCTGTACAATTCCCAGATGTGTTCCGTCAAATTTTGTTGAAATATGAGTAGCGCATTTTTTTTCTCGGCACCGGAAAACTGGCTGTGTGACAAAAACCTGCATGTTTTCTTTTTATGATACTGCTTTTTCACCACTGGTATGTTATCTACCGAACTATTTTTACCGTCATTATCACTGTCCATTCAGGTACACCATCCTGATATAATGTTATTGTCCTTGTCTATTCATGTATGCCCACCAGCTCTGGAATCGAAAGAGATTGGGAGTATTTCAAACGAATAATTAAACAATGCCTTAAGCTCAATTTCGGCTGACCGGCAGCATCAATTTGCGGCACGAGTGAATCACTCACACGCGATATTAAAGTAGCCCCGGATTTTTGGAACAAGAGAGTTTCTTGCTGGGCAAGTTGCTGCATATTATGTTTAGAAGAAACCAGTTCAACATAGGAACAAGGACTAATTGCTAGCGAAAAAGTGGCAGGAACGCTGCTGGATTAGCAATTGAACGTTTTTTTACAAAGGTCAAACATATATACTGGATGTAAATACTTATAACATGAAAATATACACAACTTACTGCCTCAGACATGTCCCTTCACGGCCGAAAAACATAATCGGGGAAATGGGTCCTTGTCACGCCCGATGAACTAAGTCTTGACACATGCCGGCCTAAGGTACAGCTTTTATTTTTCGGTCAGCAGTATCGACGGGCTGCTCACGCACGCGCTGCCTTTTGCGTCTATCATACTGGCTTCCATTATTTCACTCGACAGCTTGTTTTTTTTCCCTGTGATAGCAATATCTAACAGGTCCGCCCTGCATCCGTACTATCGGCAATGCATACTCAGATTTCTTAACGTGGCCGTTGTTTTCAGAATTGCTGTGTGTTCTCTTGCCCAATCGTTCTTGCACCAGCTTGTCTGTCCCGCATATTCTTTTCCACAGCGTCTCAGCGGTGTACTGTAAACAGCGCCGTCGACGCACTCACAATATCTTGTCTTGTGATTGTTGTTGCATATGTGCTCGTCTGAGGAGTTGTTTACTTGGTGGCACATGGTGTATGCTTTCATGAGGGCTTAGCACACCACCTTCAAACCGTGTCTTGCCACTATTTTCTTTATATTGTGGGACAGGTCGTGCACATACGGAACTAGGATGAACTTGTTTCTTTCTTCGGTGGTGTCGGTCGAGTCGTCTGCATTGCTCTCGCGTTTTAGTTTTTGCAGAATGGACTCGCACACAGCTGCGATAAATTGGTCGGGGTATCCTGCCTTCTTTATTTGAGCTGATTGCTTGCAGAAGCTGACACGCATCTGGTGGTGACTGGACCTTTGAACGGCTGACTTGAGGGCCATGTTAAACTAGTCCCCTCTTGACCATCTCTGAATGGGAGGAATTCTACGGAAGAAACCCTTTACTTGAGCGGGTTTCGTATAGCCAACAGACATGCTCAGGTCTGAATTCAAGAGTCAGATAAAAAAACCTGACAGTGTCTCTATGTGGGAGTTCGTGCATAAGCACGAGCCACTGTCCTTAGACACTGTCTTTGCAAGTGCGCAGCACACCGTCATTGTAGTCGTCGGATTGGTTCGAAACGTTTGTACTGCAGAGGACAAAAACGTCGTCCATGTATCCCAAGAGCACTAGGACCCATCCATCTTCCAGGCTGTCTCTAACCTTCTGGTTCCACGCTACCATAACACCCCGATTAGTTCGTGGATGTGAGGAAATGGCTTTGGATATGTAGAAAATTCATATATATCTCTAACCTTGACCCCATTAGATGTACTGAATGTCTTCTTTCCGCTGGAACAGGCTGCAGATGATCAATAAAGAACCCTAAAATAGTCCATCAGTTTCCTAAAAATCTACCAGAAGATTCCTTTTTTATATTTTTTGTTATTGTGCCCCTTAGAGCCTTCCACGGTATCTTTTCTGGTCGCGGAATGTAGCTTTGCGCTCAAGTGTTTGGAGACATTATTTATTTAACTTTGTTTTTTCATCACCTACCCTACAGGGGCGATCGCATGAACTGCGTTATAATATATCGTCAGGCTACTTTTGCTCACACAAGACCGTTGTAAAAAAACAGAAATATCGATATGCAGTTATTAAACAGAAGTCCGCAAAACATCAATTGAATACAATTACTTTCTCCGGATAAACGTGATTAGGGAATGAAATGGCGCTTGTAATAAATAACAATAGATTTGGAATAAATTAGCTTGTGTCTGCAGTAAAATTGTATGGCGAGTAGAATAACTTGCGCGTAAAAACACGTAGTTAGAGCGGATATGAAAATAACGCCCTCGCGGAAACAGAGCAGTCTCGTTGGAATGGCTTTATTACATGGGTGGTCTTGTCCGCGATTGCATCTTCATTGGCGACCCGCGTCTTTCGCCCTCCAACGTGATTTTGGGATTGCGATCATACGTGTTCGTCATCGGACGGCGTGGTCTACACCGAAGCAACCCCTCACCCGTCGCCAGCTTCTCCTCATCATCAGTACGGTTGGTGCATATCGAACGACATTCTCTTTTACATATGCACCGAAGGCATGGTGTTTTAGTTACCTACCATTGGTCGTAACGTTCGCTGTTAACTTAGCCAGCCTGCTTCATTTTTGCAAAGTTTGACTCAAACCGTATTTATACTATTCTCAGTTATCTCTGTCCTATGTTTTATATCCCCGGGCCTCCACGTACCTGGCTTATTGCAATATTCAGCTGCTTGTTTTTATTCAACCCTTTGGCTCATTTTTTACGCTTCGGTCGGGCAAAGTCACGTATCAGAGAGTGAAACCCTCGTCCCTGGTGATCTGTGGAGTGATGGGTTGATCTTCTCGAGAGAGCCCATGACCTCATCTTGTCGGGAGCACTCATAGAAATGGGGAAAATGCCTGTATGTAAAGTTCAGTTAAAGATTTAGCATTCGACGCTGTATTTTCTAGAAAGGTCAAACCAGGAGAGTGACCTGTAACCAACAATGTGTATGGCTTATTATCACTTGTCACTAAAGGACAGGTAGAATGGGATTAATAAATGAAAGAAAACAAACTGAAATATTTACAAAACGTTCTTCCAAGAAAAAGCGAAAAATACAGTAGGCGAAACATCGAACAAAAATATTCACCAATGTTGCAAATAGTAATGGTACCCTAGCCTGGAGAAATCCTAAGTCCTACTTCTCAACACGCGAAATTCCAAAGACCGTGAGAACTACAACGGGTTCAGGTGGCCCGCCGTAAAATTATTCACACGCAAGCGACCCAAGCGAACAACCGTAAAAGGCTAACTTGAGCTGGTCATGTAATAAAGAGAACAGACACCCTGTTATATAAGGGTAAAATATTAGTAACGGAAAGATGGGAATGTAAGTTCATGGCTATCTTCATTTGACCAACAAATCGAGCATACTTTGAGGCAGTGATGGGACAATGGTATCTTTTATGACGCTTACCCGTCGCGCAGTGGACGCACACAAGCTGATACTGATGGTTATGGCGGTGTCGGTGGTATTGGAGACGACGACGATGGCCACGATGATGATGATCGTCGGGGTGGTGGCGGGGACGACGAATATAGGGATGGCACCTGTGGCGTACATTTGGCTTCTGACAAACTTCTGGCCGAACATGACGCCGAGTGAAACAACCTGATAGCAGGAGCCAGAGTTAAAAAGCTGGTAAATCCCGAAATAATTTTAAAGCTACGCTTTAGTGTTTTTATTGATGCCTTTGTACGTCAATACGTCGGGCAAGGAAGCGAAACTTCTTTCACGATGATGATCAATGTTCGGGTGTGAAGCGAACGAAAAAACTCTTCCCGTGGCTGGAATCGAACCTGCGTCCCATGACGCATAAGAACATAATGCACCACGTACTCAGTCTCGCCCTATACTCGAAACCCGAACATTTGCCCATGGAGGGCACACACGAGTGTTGCTGTGGGTATTCTAGAAAAGGGATGCGTATCTCCAGAGTAGCATATGCTCCCAGTGTGCGATCGCCAACCAAAGGCTCCATGGCAAGAAATGTTCGAGTTTAGCCAACGTCATCGTTAGATGGCGAAATACATAATTTCATCAGGGCCGTGGTCATCCGTCTGCCCTCACTGTAATAGAAAAATTGGCTTCAGACATGCTTAGACTGCTTTTGCAACCTTATTCGTTTTGCTGGTTGTGGTAGAAAAAATATTAAGAGGCGCCTTTGAAACAACCATCCCACTGCTTCCTTTTGTGGACAGTGGTGGGTGACAAAATTTACAACATTTCTGCGTCAGTGGCAGATGATTGTACCTTTTTCTGGCTAATAGGTATAAAGAACGAATAATTCACCTAGTTAATGTTTCAAAAAGATTCATGTGAAACTGCATGCGACTAGTTCGCAAGACAAAAGCTTCGTCGATGGTTGCATGTTCAGCTTTTGCTTTGGTGCCATGAAAAGTAAACTGGTTATCTCGGCGCTCGTGCATGAGATTGATACGCATTTTTTGTTGAATTTATTATTGTAGAAGAAAAAATCGTTGCAATTAATCATGCTTATTTGCAGATTCCCCAGTGGTGCTCAACACATGCTCAGAATGTTAAGTCAGCTTTCCAGTATTGCAAGAGCGATGAGGGTTCAGTGACGGTTATCTTCCTTCTTCTCTAAGTAATCCATTCTATATTTTGAGTAATTGAATCTTTTACCTCATCGCAAGCTTTGAAATTGTAGTATTTCAACAAAAACACATGTGCCCAATTGTCCATCACGCGCCCGAATAACTTGATCACCAACGTGACAATTTTTTTTCTGTTCAGTAAATACCCTTCACTCTGGAATACCGCTTATAGCACGCGAGAGCGAGCTTATGTATTTCATCGACTTTGCTAACAAACATTAAGTATATTTACGACCTTAACTGAATAATTCCCCGAGTGGCCATAACGCGCGATCAAAAATAAGAAGGAAAACAGATGGGCGGCCGCGTGCAGCCTCGGCGAGCTGCATTTAGCGCACTCCATCATCCTGCGCCATCGTTGGTCTCATTTGCGCTGCCACCACGCAACAATATTTAGTAGGGCCAATGGTTGAACAGGTTTCTAGCACGTTCGCCATCTGTGCTCTAGTTTGTGGACCAGGTGTTCATAATCCAGTTTGAGGCCATTTTCGGTAGGACGTTTTGAGGTACAAACTGCATGGTGATCGAAATATTCGCAAAATAATCATAATGTTAAGTCATAAAAATGTTTGCTTTCTAATTTTTTTCTGAAGCAACATACATCTAACTAGCCAAGGAAAGTTTCGTATCTGGCCAGCAGGGAACTCAAATGACACTAATGGATAACCAAAGGAATATCCCAGTCTACCACTGTCTACTGGCTACACCCGGGATACAGAAACAAACTACTGGCACAGCCAGGCATTGAAGTTGGGCCCGCATTGACAGCTCAGATACACAGACACCTGGAGACAAAGAGGGAGACAGGTGTTTGAACTCAACGCCTGAGGGAAGCGAGGGCGCTTTTTGGGGGCAACATATGAAACAATAGGAAGGGGACGGAAGATAGATGACGCCATAACAACGTTAACCATAGCTGCGCATTCCGCCTTTCTCCGCACCCTCTCACAGACGCTACATTTCCGGCGATGCTGCGTTCAGAACGCCTCTCCCGCGGATCCCAGGTAGCTCCTGGCAGAGTGTCTGGTTTCACTCTTTGTAGAGCTACGTGTGTGAGTTTGAGTGACGCCGCATGGGCAAACATTGTGGGTGTCATTTACAGCTGCGCAGTCCCACCACACCCCCAGGGTGGATCGGAGCCAATTGCTTAATGTTGGCAATTTTTTACAAACATAAGGGGCAGCTGTCGCAGAAACGTTACTGTGTTGCAACAAGTTTTCTTGAGCAATTTTTCTTGCGAGTACAAGGCGATGACTGCAGCGTATTGTTTGATGCAGAAGTTGAATGAAGCGTAACATGCATCACTATTATGAAATATTTGGTTCACGGGGAAGAATCGATAAAAATGTTAACATTTGTGTATGTTTTCGTATAATTAAAGACACCATAAATCAGTTTTGTGCCCATTAGTTCTAAATAAAGGAAGTTAGACAGTTTGTATGTATCTGTGTGCGCAAATTTAGGATCCGAGACACTCTAGAAGGACGAATCCATTGACGAAAACAAAACAAACAATAAAGATTGCAGAGGTCTGTTCTCATTTACAGATTATGCAGTTGGAAGAACAGAGATGCCTGAGTTTTGCCGGCACAAACCGGAGACAGGAAGATGTAGAGCCCACGTTACAAAATGGACTTACAACTACACAGACCGATCCTGTCAGAAATTTTCAGGCTGCGATATAAAAGACAACTGGTTTGACAATGAGAATGAGTGTAAAAGAACCTGCAGAGGTGAGCGATTAAGCCATAAAAATAGTTGCTGTTTTTTTTGTGCAAAATTAATTATAATAAATTGGTTTCCACCAATTGAACTGTGGGGCGCCATATTTTCATGTTCCCTAGATCCGCATTACGGCATCTGTTCACTCGTCAACAAAAAAGGTGACTGCACAAAGATACCAAAGTTAAATGGGGCCACGTTTAACCCAGAAACACGAAAATGTGAAGTGGCGGAAGGCAAGAAGTGTCTGCTGGGAAGAAAGTTCTTCAGGACCGTGTCTAAATGCTACGAGGCATGTCACGGTAAGGCATAAAACACGCAGTCAATGTTCTTTGTGCAGTATATATTTTGTACTATTTTTCCTCGCAATCGTCCCTCGGGATTTGTTATGCTACTACAATAATCTGCTTGTAAATACAAACAGAAACTATATGTTCACTGATTGTGGCGTTTCATTACCAAATACCTGCGCTTTAAACTGAGTTCCAAATCACTACCTTCCATCGCTTGTTACCTATATGATGCCTTGGATCTGTCTGGTGCAACAAACGATACAGAGATGGGTTAGATCAAAATTCGTAGGCGCGCGATCAGAGAACCGGTTTCGGTCATTTTAAAAGACAACAAGCGACACGAAAGATGATGCTCTGTGTAACTAAAAGGTTTACTTGTCTTTGCAGCTGCTATGTGAAGTTGAAACTGGGCGGAATTGTCAATTATAAAGTGCGAAATGTGAAATATAGAATATTACCTCGGTGAACAAGGCAAACACCTCACAACATCATTAGAAACCCTAGTAGCATTGTTCAGAAAGGGACTGCGCAAAAAAATCCGCCTAAGCTTTCCGCCCCACATTTTCACCTAAACGGAATCAGTTATAGTATATTGTTAGGCTTGTGCGAATGTGTTAACGATGGAACACTCAAGAATCTCCAGCATTGTACCGATAAGAGGAACACTTGAAGTACAAAAGGGTTTTTCACTCAAAACGGTTTGTTGCCGGAAACTTATTTTAGGAGTTGCTCATTACTGCAAGAACAAAAGCTTTTTTGGAGATGCTTCAGAGCGCAGATTGCGAGAAAGGGTTGTGCAAAAGTTAATGATATAATCATTTCTGGTTATGTGCCCGCTTTTCCCACGGCACACAGCCTAGCTCCCGTGACCAAGGTTGAGGGTGTAATGTAGAGGTTGCGGTCCATCTATATACACCGTGCATTTTCCTACGTTTGCGGTTTTTAAGTAGTTTCATATGGGCACGAACAGGTGGCCTCAAGTGGTTTTGTTTGAGAGTTATTCCTTATGGCCGCTTTTATTCACGTCAACCACCGTCAGCGTTGCGTGGTGCGCTGAAGTTCTCCTTATTTCTGGAACCCTTCTGCTTCGGCATGAAAGGGCCAATAAACGATGAATGAAACTTTGTTTTACGTGAAAGATGATCCGCTACGTGGCACTCTCAGGTTTTGCTCGATGAGCAGCGATGCGTTACTTCCTGAGAAATCCGCGAAAAATGCTTGCCTTTCTCTATGGCCTGTGATCGAATGCGCCTGCACGGGATCAGCATGTAACCTTCTTAATTAATCACTCCGCAACCACGCGGAACAGTCACTGTAGGCATTGCTGATAATCGCCTATTACTAAAGTATTTTAACCCTAAAAGCCAAGTCTTAATTCAAGGAATTACTTGAGATAATGAGAAAGCAATTGACTCGGTCGAAACCTCAGCAGTCATTCAGGCATCTGAGAACCAGGGAGTAGATGATAATTATATAGCAATACTAGAGTATATTTACAATGGGTCCACGGCTACCATCATCCTTCATAAGGACAGCAAGGAGAGACCTATAAGCAAGGGCGTGAGAAAAGGAGACACAATCTCCCCGATGTTATTCACACCATGTTTACAAAAAGTATTGAGCACATTGGATTCGGAACAGGTTGGAGTAACCGTTAATGGAGAATATTTCAGTAACCTGACATGTCCTAATGACGGTACCTTGTTGAGTTACTCGGGGGAGGAATTGCAAAGCATGCTTACCACACTGGACAAATAGAGTATAATCGTTGGTTATAAATTATTAAGCAGAAAACTAAAGTAATCATCAATAACGTCGGGACAGCACAGCAGTTTGAGGTAGGTGCCGAGGGAGGGGAAGTGGTAAGGGGAATATATCTACATAGGCCAAGTTGTGACCCCGGAACCCGACCAAGTGGCAGACATAATTTGAAGGATAAGAATTTCGTAGAACGCACACGGCAGATATTCTCAGATATTGAAGGGCAGCCTACCATTTTCCATGAAGTAGAAAGTGTATAACAGCTGCATCTAACCAGTACTCCCCTACGGGGCAGAAACTTGGGGGCTCACTAAGAGGGTTCGACTTAATTTGAGAACCAGTGAGCGTGCAATGGTACGGAAGATGATAGGTATAACGTTAAGGGACAAAAAGAGAGCGGAGTCGGTCAGAGAACAAACGCGTGTTAGGGACATTGATGAAATTAAGAACAAGAAATGGACGTGGGCAGGACATGTAATGCGAAATAAGGATAACCTTTTGGCATTGAGAGTAACTGAGTGGATCCCTAGCGAAGGCAAGCATTGCAAGGGGCGGCGACAATTTAGATGGGCAGACAAGGTCAAGAGATTTGGGGGGGGTAAAGTGGTCACAGTTAGCACAGGACCTGGGTAATTGGAGTATAATAGGAGATGCATTTGCCTCGCAGTGGGCGTAGATAGGCGGGAGATGATGGTAATGGCCCCAAATCGTTGGATTTGTAAGTATCGTAGAAATGAAAAGCTTGAGGCTATATGCCAGTGCTCATACCTGGGAGTGAAAATGTTGTACAGTAGAAGTATACGCATGTACACAAACACTCTCGAATCAAAATGTCGCACTCACTTGAAAGCAGCTTAATTTGAAGAAATCGTCTTCTTTTGGCTGTGGGGTGCTGCCAGCAAAACGAATTCCATTCGGTGCAATAAATCATCGCGAACATCATCGAAACGAGCGAAGAAAGTGTGGACTTTCTTTATTTGGAGTAAAACATCAAACATTGACACTATCTCAATTTCTTCTTTGTTGTGTAACTCACAGACGTCTTCGCTCACGTGGGACGATCACTGCTGTCGCTTGGTTATGGCTGTGCAACTAGCAGCATTTATTTTTGGATCTCGCAGGCGGGTCTCATTAGGATCCTTCAGAAAAAAGAAATAGTCGGCCGTACACGTGAATACGGAGAGAAACAACCGAACCACAGACCGGAAACCGAGTGGCACCGAAGAAACGATAGAGAAAACGGGCAAAGGCGGTGGTGCTGCTAGTCTGCTGCACATTAAATGAAGCTTTGTGGTGGCGCTAGCACGTGGCACTCAACACTATATCTACTCCACTTGGTGAAACACAAGTTGACACGGTGCTTTGTGTTTCACGTGAGAGTTATGGCACTGTTACTTAACTGGAATTCGTAACTCATGTTTCACAACTGCAAAGGAGAAAATAAATTACGTGCATTATAGTGAAATATGCGCTATACAGAAATTTGGTTTTCTGAAATATGTTTATATTGAAAACACAGAAAATCTAGCGGGTATTTGGAACATGTTTATTAATGTGACAAATATGTTTATGTGGGATTTGTAGCAACGAGATTTTATCGCGTATCTGAAAATTAACGTCTTTCTAAATCCGCTGCAAGCCATTAAGAACTCGTGAAACAGCCGCTTCGATTAATTTACCTTGGGGGAAGAAAACACTCTAAACACGCTCAGAAATATAATGGCAACATTTGTTACCTGTTGCTAAGCCCACATATTTCTGTTTTTATGCAGGCATCTATATAGGAGTGGAGGAGCTCAGCCATTTGAAATGCTGGCAGGCTCAGCAATAAGTATTGGCCAGAGCTAGATGATACAACCATGTGACATTAGATTTGTAGCAGCTACATATTTGTCAATCATAAGCACCCTTCAATCATAAGCACACTCCCTTGTCGGCCGTCTATAAAAAAATGAAAAGCACCTGCTTATTGCCATATTTAAACAAGCCAAGTTTTTTTTTTCTGCGGTGGTCAGAGTTAGTTTGGAAACATTCCTATGTCACAGAATGTTAGCCGACGGTACGCAGTAGGTAACGTTTTGCACATCTCTGGGCTGCACCAAAAACTCTTCAAGAGGCATTCACCGGGTATTTGTTTCCTTCACCTCTATACCTCACAATGATTACAAGCATAACTATGTTGCAAGTAAACGCAGGCAACGCTTACGTTCATTTAATTTTCCTCTACCCAGCCAATGCTAACTTTAGTATGGATGCATACATACAACAACTGCTGACTTATAGAGGTGCACTTATACGCCGTATCTCTTCTTCCGAATTTTCTTTTCATTCGAAACTTGGGGATGATCAGGAAACTAGGATAACTTTTGGTTTTTTTAAGAAACGCTGTGACCTTGTTTTTTTGTCTCAATATTTTTTACTTTCAATATTTTCAGTAATTATTCCTATTTACACACTTATACAGATAAAGTTGCAAAATTTGCCAATTAAGCATTCTTGTGGAGATCCTTGAAATTGCATGGTTGGTGATGGCTGGTATTTGCCAATCAAAAAATGCTTTTGAATGAGCTGTTATATTCGACTGGATATTCCCATCCGTACCAGCTTAGGATGAGGAAGTGGGTTACCATCCAGTCGAGTGACATCGCCCCATGAATTCAACATACAATAAAGGTACCAAAGCCTGAAAAGAAGGCTTTGGTGTTAAATATATTTATTCCAAAAATTCCACTTTCGATAGATAACCGCATAGAAAATGGAGTAGGAACTGAACACCTTTCCGTTTAACTTTGTGATTTTGTACCACTGCACGTATATAGTCTGTACTCATTGAGAATAAAATATTTCACGTTATTCCAGCGAAAAGTGACAGATGTCAGATAACCGTAATGTCCCCAAAAGAAAATCAACGATATAATCTGCGCATGCGTTAGTATGCTCTATCGGTAATGCAGGAGTCCGCTCCTCCATGTTACAGCCAGTTATTGATTGGCGCCGCCGGCATTGGGGGCATGGCAAAACACATAAGCACGAGCGTTGCTAAACTGTTTCGTCGTTCACTGAGTAAAGACGGGGAGAACGGACACTGACACAGAATACACAGAAGCAGAACGATGGGCGATGGAGAACTCACAATTCTCTTCAGAATACGGTATTGAGTAGCGCAGCTGAACCTTATAACGAATTGGCACAGCAAATTGGAAAGTATCCAGTAGTACAAGGGCAGTAGAGAGAGTGGGTGGCTGCGTATACTGAACCTTTGGGAGATTTAAGAAAATTTCACGCGATCTCCGTGCCAATCTTAAATTGATTGATTATAAGGTTTAACATGCCGGCGCTACGCAGACGACGAGGCACGCCGTAGCGGAGGGCTCCGGATTATTTTGATCACATGCGGATCGTTAACCTACGCCGAAGCCTCGCTCATACAAGCTTTTTGATTTTCGCCTCAATCAAAGAAGCGGACTTCGCGACCGGGAATCAAACCTGCGTTTTTCTGCTGAGCAACAGAACGCCTTAGCCACTGAGCCTCCGCGCAAGCCCACCTCCATCTTGCCCTTGTGGCCCTTCATCAGCATTATTTATGGGGATACGCGCGCTTTTTTCAGGCATTGGTAGATGCAGGGTGTCGTTCACGCCACATTTTAAAGGTGGCCTAGTCAACAGCAGCAAGCGTATTTGAGCACTCTGAAGCACCCCATGAGGGTTTTTGAACACTGAACCCGTCATTACTATGTAGAATGTGTTATCCTTAGCTCAACGGAAATTCCCGCGACAACTTCACTCTGGTCATCATTCGGTCTGGTCTGGTCAGCGATCATCACAGGCCCTAAGGCAGACACATGTAGCGGCCAGACCTCGTGACCACAGTGCACTCTATAAAAGACAACACCAGACCAGTCAAGGGCACTTACAGCTGTGGCAGCTTGTGAGCACTGCGTAATCTTCCTTCGGCCCTTTGCACAGCTGGCTTCAACTCGATGCCGGTGGCTGAAATACGACACATGCGCAACAACTTCTCTCTGGACATCATTGGAGCAGCGGCCGTCACAATCCCAGAGGCAGACACACGTAGTGGCCAGACTTCGTCACCTATGTGCACACTATAAAAGACAGCGCCGGATAAGTCGAGGGCACTGCAGAAGTAGCAGCGTGTGAGCACTGCATAATCTTCCTTCGGCACTTTGCAGAGCTGGATTCAACTGGACGCCGGTTATTGAAATCAGATGCAGCCGCGACAACTTCACTCTGGTCATCGTTGGTGCAGCGAGCGTCACAAGCCCAAAGGCAGACACACGCGGTGGCCAGACCTCGTTACCAATGTGCACCTTATAAAACACAGCACGGGACCAGTAAAGGGCACTTGCAGCACTGGCAGCATGTGAGCACTGCGTAATCTTCCTTCGGCATTTGCACAGCTGGCTTCAACTGAAGGTCGGTGGCTAAAATCCGACGCATGCGCGACCACTCCACTCTGGCCATCGTTGGTGCAGCAACCTTCACAAGACCAAAGGCCCACACCCGCAGTGGCTAGAACGCGTAACCAATGTGCACGATACAAAACACAGCACCAAAATAGTCGAGGCCACTTGCAGTTGTGGCAGGGTGTAAGCACTGTGTAATCTTCCTTCGGCCCTTTGCAGAGCAGGCTGCAACTGGATGCCGGTGGCTGAAATGCGACGAATGCGTGACAACTTCTCTGTGGTCATAATTGTTGCACCGAATTTCACAAGCACAAAGGCACAGACAAGCAGCGACCAGACGTCGCCACCTATGTGGACCCTAAAAGGGACAGCACCGGACCAGTCAGGGGCACTTGCAGCAGTGGCAACGTGTGAGCAGTGCGTAATCTTGCTTCGGCCCTTTGCAGAGCTAGCTTCAACTGGACGCCAGTGGCTGAAATCCGTCGCATTCGCTACAACATCCCTCTGGTCATCGTTGGTACAGCAATCATCACAAGAGAGAACGTGGACACACGCAGCGGCCGGACCTCGTAACCACTGTACACCCTATAAAAGACAGCACCGGACCACTCGAGGGCACTAGCGGCATTTGCAGCGCTTAGGCACTGGGTAATTTCCCTTCAGCCCTTTGCAGAGCTGGCTTATACTGGATGCCCGTTGATGAAATCTGAAGCATGCATGACAACTTCTCTCTGTCCATCGTTGGTACAGCGAGCGCCACAAGCCCAAAGGCAGAGACACGCTGCGGCCACACGTCGCGACCACTGTGCACCCTATAAGGGACAGCACCGGACTGTCCAGGGCCCTTGCAGCAGTGGCAGCGTCTGTGCACAGCGTAATCTTCGTTCGCCCCTTTGCAGAGCTTGCTTCAACTGGATGCTGGTGGCTGAAATCCGAATCCACCACGAAAACTTCAATCTGGTCATCGTTGGTGCAGCGAGTTTTACAAGCAGAATGACAGACACACGCACCGGCCAGACCTCATGACCACTGTGCCCCCTATAAAGGACATCACCGAACCAGTCGAGGGTGCTTGAAGCAGTGGCAGCGTGTGAGTACTGCGTAATGTTTTTTCCCGCGCTTTGCAGACTTTGCAGAGGTGGCTTCAACTGGAAGCCGGGGACTTAAATTCGACAGATGCGCTACAACTTCACACTGACCATTGTTGGTGCTGCGAGCGTAACAAGCCCCAAGGCAGACACACGCAGCGGCCAGACCTAATGATCACTGCGCGCCCTATGAACGATAGCACCGGACCAGTCGAGGGCACTTGCAGCAGTGGCAGCGTGTGAGCACAGCGTAATCATATTTCGCCCCTTTGCAGAGCTGGCTTCGACTGCACGCGGGTGGCTGAAATCTGAACCATGCGCTACAACTTCCCTTTGTTCATCGTTGGTGCAGCGAGCGTCACAAGCCAAAATGCAGAGACACGCAGCGGCCAGACCTCATGACCACAGTTCGCCCTATAAAAACAGCACCGAACCAGCCGTGGAAACTAGCAGCAGTGGCTGCGTGTCAGCACTGCATAATCTTTCTTCGGACCATTGCAGAGCTGGCTTCAACTGGACACCAGTGGAATAAATCCGTCACATGCGCGACAACTTCACTCTGGTCACCGTGGGCGCAGCGAGCGTCTGAAGCCAAAAGGCAGAGACAAGAAGGGGCCAGACCTCATAACCACTTTGCACCCCAAAAAACAGCGCCGGACCAGTCGTGAGCACACACAGCAGTGGCAGCGTCTGAGCAATGCGTAATCTCCGTTCGTCCCTTTGCAGAGCTGACCTCAACTGGAAGCCGGTGGCTGAAATCCGACGCAGCCATGACAACTTCAATCTGGTCATCGTTGGTGCAGCGAGCGTTATAAGCAGAAAGGCAGGCGCACGAAGGGGCCAGACCTCGTGACCTATCTGCAACCCATAAAAGACAGCACCATAGCAGTCAAGGGCACGTGCTGCATTGGCAGTGTCTAACACTTCATAATCTTCCTTCGGCGCTTTGCAGAGCTGGCATCAACTGGAGGCCGGTGGCTGAAATCCGACGCATGCGCGACAACATCACTATGGCCATCGTTGGTGCGGCGAGCGTAACAAGCCCCAAGGCGGACACTCAGCGGCCAGACCTCATGACCACTGTGCTCCTCTAAAGACAGCACCGGACCAGCCGTGGGCACTTGCAGCAGTGGCAGCATGTGAGCACTGTGTAATCTTCCTGCGGCTCATTGCAGAGCTCTCTTCAACTGAACGCAGGTTGCTGAAATCTGACGCATGCGCACCAACGTCACTCTGTTCATCGTTGGTTCAGTGAGCGGCACAAGCCAAATGGCCGAGAAAGCAGCGTCCAGACCTCACGACCAATGTGCGCGCAATAAAAACATCACCGGACCAGTCGAGGGCACTGCAGCAGTGGCAGCATGTAAGCACTGCGTAATGTTCTTCAAACCTTTCGAGAGCTGGCTTCAACTGGACGCCTGTGTTAGAAACCTGACACATGCGCGACAACTTTACTCTCGCCATCGTTGGTGCAGCGACCGTCACAAGCCCAAAGGCACACACATGCACAGGTGAGACCTGATGATCACGGTGACCCTACAAAAGACACCACACGACCAATCGAGGGCACTTGCAGCAGTGGTACCATATGAGCACTGCTTAATCTTCCTTCGTCCCTTTGCAAAACTGACTTCAACTGGATGCCGGTGTCTGAAATCCGTAGCATGCGCGAAAATATCACTCGGATCATCGTTGGTGCAGCGAACGACACAATCCAAAAAGGCTAACACACGCAGCGGCCAGACGTCATAACCACTGTGCACCCTTATAAAAGACAGCACCGTACCATTCGAAGGAACTTCCAGCAGTAGCAGCGTGTGTGTGAGCACTGCGTAATATTCCTTCGGCGCTTTGCAGAGCTGGCTTCAAATGGACGCCCTTGGCTTAAATACGACGCATGCGTGGCAACGTGACTCTGTTCATCGTTGGTGCAGCGAGCGTCACAAGCCAAAAGCCAGACACACGGAGCGGCCAGGTCTGATGGCCACTCCGCGCCCTATAAAAAGAGTACCGGACCGGTAGAGGGAACTCACAGCAGTGGCTGCGTGTCAGCACGATACCTCGGCAAAGTTGGCGCGGCTCACTCAAACTAACTAACAATTTTTTTAAGTGCGAATGCACTTTATAAGCGACCCTGAATTCGGTTGACCGCCGTCCGTCCACATAGCAACAGCTGCGGGTGCGCGCACTCCTCGTCTTCCTTGGCAACAGGGGGAGATGGGCGACAGGGCACATACCCACGTTGGGGATTGGCTAGGAATCTCCTCGTCTTCCTTGGCAATTGGGGGAGATGGCCGCGCGCTGCCTGGCCGCTGACATGGCACATACCCACGTGGGGGATTGGCCAGGAATCTGGCGTGAGAAGGGCTAATGCACCCGTTAAAAGGAGTACTGACACGAAATTTCAAAGCTGAGATCCGCTCTAGCAATCAAGTACAACGACAACACAAATAGGTGTCTGTGCATGGCACATACCCACGTGGGGGATTGGCCAGGCATCGGGCGTGAGAAGGACTAATGCACCCGCTTAAAGGAGTACTGACACAAAATTTCAAAGCTGAGATCCACTCTAGCAATCAACTACAACGACAACACAAATAGGTGTCTGTGAATAAATGCATCTTTCTTTCTTTGTAGTTGTGTGTGTGTGTGTGTGATCTCTCTTTCGCGAACATTACCGAACCGCGCAAATTCAACTCCTGCATTCGCACTTTCACATTCTTCCCCTCGGGGAAATGCGGGGAAATTTTTCGAATCACTACTCACTCATACTCAGACTCAATGCTGAGCAGCACATCTGCGCTCACTCAAACTCAAACTCACATTGAGCGCGAAACTCAGAAATCACTCGGTCTCAAAAGTCAAAATATACTCAGACCTGAAAATGTACTCAAACTCAAAATGGACTAAAAACTCATATGTACTCAGAACTGAAAATGTACTCCAAACTCAATATTTACTCAAATCAACATGTACTCAGAACTCAAAATGAACTCAAACTCAGAATGTACTCAGAACACAAAATGGACTTAAACTCAAAATGTACTCTGAACTGAAAATGGACTCAATATGTACTCAAACTCAAAATGCAACGCAAAGTGAAAATGTACTCAGAACTCAAAATGGACTCAAACTCAAAATGTACTCAGAGCTCAAAATGGACTCAATCTCAAAATGTACTCAGAACTGAAAATGTACTCAAACTGAAAGTGGACTCAGAGCACAAAATGGGCTCAAACTAAAAATGTACTCAAACATCAACATGTATTCAAAACTCAAAATGAACTCAGATCTCAAAAAGGTGTGAGAACTCAAAATGAATTCAGAACTCAAATGGCCTCACAACTCTCTCGTTCTAGGAATTTACTGTGGCTCAGATGGACTCAGATTTTATTAGCATTCACTGTTGCCAAATTCACGCGTGGTAAAAATATTATGCGTGAAATTCGTGAGCTCAAACTCTTGCATTCGGCACGACATGAAACCATATCTCCTGTGAGGTCGGAAACAATTTTCGTTGCAGATGTAATACAACTATACCTGCTGCCCATGATGACTAGTGCCGGTTGCAAACAATTGTACGTATATATTGGATACCAAACTCTTGATGTAGGCTCCGTGTTCGTGTTTAATACAGAGGTGGTCTAGACTCGATGGTGTACTAGGTCCGTGGGTCGAAACAAGCAAGATTGAACGAGGGGATGTGAGCTCACTGCTCTGTCCATTTATGTCGAAGCTGTTTAGTGTTATGGTTCCGTGCATTCTTGCTCTCCATCTTGAAAAAAAACGCCTTGCATCAAAGCGAACTGTCCCCGCGAATCTCTGAAGCACGAGGCGTTCATGGATATGCCTTTGCTTTTTAATGCGCTGCAATCTTTGCCGATCACCCCATCTTCCTACCCCCACCCCCCAGGATCGTGTAAAGTCCTGCATTTACACAAAAATATAGATATCACGGAAGTTCAACCTTTAATCATTATAGAAGCGTAACAGTACACAATTGATCAAAATAAATGTTAAAAAAACTAAAAATAATAATAAGATAAAATATAGAAAATGGCGAACCATTTAACGTGGCAGTCATGGATAGTCTCAGATTGGGTTAAAATTCGGAGAGATTTGGCGCTAAAGAATCTAGGGTATCAAATTGAGGGTCTCGAGGAGGGAAATCACGTGGGACAAACAGAAAAGTGCCTCGTTGTTTGCTGAGGCACTTGCATTAGTTTTATTAGCATTTGCTAGGCGTATGGTGCTATGATGTGTATGGTGCTATGATGTATGGTGCTCTGATGTGCAAAATGTTCACGTGGTAAATAAAGTTATCTTTACAGTAACAAACGTGAGCAGGTTTGAACAAGGCACTGAAATGTTGTATTTTTTTAGAATTCGTTTCAGACCCGTGCATATTACCCATATTTGTGACTAAGGCAACCTGTTCAAATGGTGAGCCCGAGCTGCGCTATGGATTCAACCCTGAAACAAAACAGTGTGTGCGTTTTTGGTACTGGGAGTGTAGCGGCAACAAAAACAACTTCCGAACAGCCACAGATGTCTTCAAAGATGCTACCGTAAGTTGCGCTTAGATAATACTTTCAATACAGTAGTAACCGCATAAGTAGAGTATTGTACATTAACTGTATATTTGCTTTCCACTTTAATAGTGTTTTAACACATCGATAATTTCTACAGCTCGATCATTTGATATTCCGAACTGTCTTCGGTCTGAGGACCATCGTCAATACCGCTGGTGTTGCAAACCTTCAAAATGCTTCTGTTTTTCTATTGTCGATTTTGAGTGCCGGGTGTATTTCAAGCACAGCGAGAAAGTGGCAGTTGTTGAGAGTGTGAGAAACCAGGGTAACAATTTTACCATAAACTCGGATGTAGTACTCCGCGAAGGCTGTTTACATTTACGGCGAAGTTTTTTCATGTTTATATTTCTTCTCATAAGACTCCTAAAGTTTGTCAGAACGCCCAAATGATGGCTCTGTGCCATCAAATATTTGAAAAGGTTCGTAAAGGCGTCCACAATGTTTCTACCTGGGGTAACTGGGAATACTTAGGTAGATATTGCTGCACTTGGGGTTCGCGAATATCATCCTTGTTGCAAACAATTATGGTAGCACACAAGACATATTCAGTTTTAACAGCTATACTGTTTAAGCTGTAAGGAAGACCATCGCCAAAACCATACTCGTTTAAATAATGTCGGAGCGTGGACAGCACTGGTCATTCGCAATGCGTGAGTATGTGACACAGAAGCCACACATGGAAGAGGCACCAACTCGTGGATGTCCCATCGCCATCGCTAGGACGAAGAAGAAGTCTCGTCTCGTTGGCTCTCCGTCTCGACTTGCTGGTCAGCGCGACTTGGTGCTTCGGTGCTACCGCTGCTGCTGGTGCGGCTGAAGAATAAAGCCTGAAAACCCTCTTATAGTTTTGGTGGAGATGCGGGGTAGTAGTCCGGGTCAAGTAGTCGACAGCAACAACGACCCATCGGTTGCCATCTGCAGTGCAAGGAAGAGGTCCATAAAGGTCGATTCCTACACGGTCGAATGGTCTTGCTGGACACGGTAAGGGCTGCAAAGGCCCAGTTCCTTGGCGGGGAGGATATTTTCGGCGTTGGCATCGAACCCACGAACGGACGTATTGACGAACGAAGCGGTACAAAGCTTTTGGTTTATCCATCGGTGTTCGCAAAAAACAAATATCAAGAAAACAACCTACCCGTCTAACGCCGCCCGGCACTACCTTCACCAAGCCCGTAATGTGTAGCCAAGCCTTGGTTGCCTAGCGATAATGTTCAGGTAGTTTAGTCGTCAGCCGCCACCGCTGGGCCTTGGAGAACACCCTTTCCCGCGTTCGTGGCGTGATCAGATGCCAAGTTGACGAAACGAGTAGGCGCGTGTTAAGGCGCCTGCTAAGGCTTTGCGTCAGATGTGAACGCCTGCGAACACAGGGATCCTGGGTTGCCAGTCATTGACAACTTTCTGCGGCAAGTTGAAAAATCCTATGCCAAGTGAGTAATCCGGGTTTTCGACGAAGGAAGAAGGGCAGCCAGCTCTGCTGTGTAGCCAGCTTTTCAACACTAGTGATAGCTGCCCGAATTTTTAATAACATGGTCCTTTATGGTTGACCTCCAAAAATACCAAGAAAATATGACAGCACTTTGCACATGAGGTGCAACGCTGAAGAAAGAGCACAACTGGCATTCCCTCTCCCTGCGTCGAAGTGAAGCGGTTGCACCTCACATTTATTGCCGAACATGCCGCTGAATGTTTCACATGACTGGAGGAACCAGAACATTTTGTCCCCACCCTTCATGTCTCTCCCAAACTAGGCGGCATCAGCAGAAGGTAGAACCCGTGCACACGGTTTCGCAAACTCGGCGCCTGTAGAGCGAACTCGGCGTGTTCATTGCCCCCTTGAGTCTGGAACGCACGTGAACTGGCGAGGAGAACAGCAGGCGAGAGATCAGCCACGAACACAATCTCATAGAAGCCGGTTTTCTAACACGGACATCAAAGGTTATAATCCGACAACGGGAAGCGTTTTTCCGCTGCATCGTCTCTTTTGGTGTATGCGGTGGCGGTCTCTTCATTGTCTTCGGCACCAATTAATGGGGAGTTAGATTATAAGTTTTTGTAATTTTATTATTTTTTAACCTCAAAAATAAATGCGTGCATTTGCCTTGACGTGTCGTAATGAGTAGACTGGGAAAGGAGCATGGAAGGGTTTTTGCGCGCTACAGACACGCAACCTTGCCTTTACCTCTATTTTTCCGCTTAAAAAGTAACCTTATTCACTGTAATAGCTTAAAATCTGGCCTTTCTCCATGCAGGGGCTCAGCACTACGTGCCAACACAACGTTTTTCTTCCCAACTGGCTCAACATGGTTTTGATCCCCGCCCCTGCTAACTTCATATCCCCTGGCGTCTGGTGTCGCCCAGTGATTCGGTTGGCAGTTTCAAGGCGTAATGTCCCGGGTTCGACTCTCAAGACCTCCCTTAATACATTTTTTTACTAAGACGCGCACTCCAAACACCCGCTGGTGGGATCACTTCCCCTTCATGACTTTCCCGCACACTTATATGTTTTTGGTCGCCACGGGTGAGTAACGCTGGACATTAACAGCTCCGCCTTAAAACACCCTCCGGGGCGTGCAGCTCGCAACGATCTGCACCCATGCCCGTAAATAAAGCCCGGCCTTGCTCGCCCAGTTTCAATGATTCAACGCTCACCCATCACGTATCAGCCGGCGCTTCTTTTTGCTGTAGTGGGCCGGCGGTCGTCTGCCTCATCGGATGACCTACACGCTACATTCCTTGAAGATGCTGGAGTGTGCTGGGGTACAACCTTGAGCAGCTTTTCGGTGCACCACAGCCCGTTTTTTTTCGGGCTTCGGATGCTTTGCCGCTAGATCTAGACGTTACAGTGTTGGCCGTCGGACAACAAGGCGCAACATCAGCTGACCCACCCCTTCAAAAGCGCGCCTGCGACATCGACACTTGGGGACAGGGGACTACCACTACGATTTAACGCTCAACAATCATGTATCTAGAGGTTTTTTTTACGACTGTTGTTCCTACCGGAATTATGATTTTTTTCCTTTTGGCGGGGTCATGGTCTTCTAGGTATTTGAAATTTGCTCGGAGTGTAGCGTTGTACCTCAGCCGCCTTTTGTTACTGGACGTTGACGTGGAGGAAAATCCTGGACCAATGAATGAGTCCCAGGAATCAAAATTGAACTCATGTTTGACGCTGTTAAGCGCCTAACAAAACAACGGTGTCTTGCTTGAATCCGTAAATAGGGTTTTACGACCACATATTGCTATTCAAAATGATGTAGAACCGCTTAAAACGCGGGTACAGTCTATCGAATCTAGAATACAAACCATAGCTAACAACTTAACATGACCACCATTTTTCTGCAATACAAGATAAAATCGACCACATGAAAAATCGATCTCTGCGGTTCAATGTTGTTTTCTTTGGCGTTGACGATAAAGAACCATCTGAAACATGGAATGCAACTGAGCGTGTCGTTAAAGAATTCTGGGCGTCAAAGTTAGGCATAATCCTAGATTACGTTGTACGAACTCATAGATTGGGTTGTTTGTACGTGACAAAAAGAGACCATTAGAGCCAATTTTTTAACGATAGGGAAATGGAAACAATTTTGAACAAATGACCTAAACTAAAAAAACATGTCCTTCAGCATCTCGCGCGATTACTCGCTGCCCATTCGCGACAAGCGCCGAAAACTTGCCCAATTTAAGAAATATGTGGCAGAGGAGGGTACCCGCTGCCGCTTGGTATATACTACAATGTTCACTAAAGAAGCCATCTACGTGTGGGACACTGAAAATGAATGCACTATCCGATTAAATCCTCATGGTAACGTACACGCGGTGGTAACCCCCGTAAGCGACACGAGTGGGTGACGTAGCTTCTCCATGCAAAAATTATATTTTCTTCACCACTTGTACCCCGCCCCTTGAGTCGATCATTGTCCATTCTGGTTTACAAATATTCGTAGTGTTCTTTCCAAAACTGTCCCTCTTTCTGCACTGACAGACTCGTCGTCAGCATCAGTAGTAATACTACCCCAAACATGGCTTAATTGCACGTTTAGCGATAACAACATCCTTGTTTGTGCATCTGAATTAAACTTGTTTCATTGCGAACGAAACCAACGAAGGGGCGGTGGTGTCCTCCTTGCCGTGAATAACGATCTTGTTGTTACCCTTATCTCAATATGTTCTTTTTTCGAATGTGCCTTTGATTCCTTGAAGTGCCCTGGTAATTATGTTATAATTGATGTTATTCCATCCCACTGATGTCGGTTGCGTGTTTTCGGATGACGTTTCTCGTGTCTTGGACGGTATTCATGCCCGTTTTGCGAATGCTGTACTTATAATTTTTGGTCATTTTAATTTTCCTTCAATTAATTGGAGTGAGCTTACCGTTCCCCCAAGTGACGTTGAAGCGCGAAAATAGTTGCAGAGTTGCCTAGACTTCTCTTTAAGACAACTAATCAGATTTCCTACACGCTGACCAGCAACAACTTCGTATTTACTCGACCTGATTTTAACAATTGAACTAGTTGCTTGCTTCAACTTTCATATTGTTACGCCAATATTACACGCCAGGGGTTGCAACCATGCCAGCCTCATCACGGAGTTGGAGAAAGAAGGGGAACGAGGTTGCACTCCGGCTTGGCCCCATCATTCACGGACCGCTTTTACCATCTACGCTCGTCCTACACCATCCAACCTCACTGTAAATAAATCCATCTCGTAACAGTTTGGTGGAGGTGCTGGGTACGCCACGCCGGACCTCCAGGATTTCCGCCGTAGCCGACGTGTCGCGGGTCTGCCACCACTGTCTCCTACGATGCCTCAAGGTGGGAACACGTCCCGGGCCCCCCACGCCTGGCGGGCATCCCCCGCGAGAGCCCCGAATGTTCACTGGGAACGCCGATGAAGACGTTGAGGAATGGCTGAGGCATTATCGACGGGTGAGCCGATACAACCGCTGGGATGCCGCTGCACAACTCGCGAACGTCGTGTTCTCGCTAGATGAGACTGCCCTGACCTGGTTTGATAACAATTAAAGAGCAAGCTCACAACTTGGGACCGTTTCGTCGAAGAAATTTCATCCCGCTTTGGCGACTCCGTGGGAAAGAAGAAGCT
Source organism: Haemaphysalis longicornis (assembly GCA_013339765.2). NCBI lineage: Eukaryota > Metazoa > Arthropoda > Arachnida > Ixodida > Ixodidae > Haemaphysalis > Haemaphysalis longicornis. The sequence continues at coordinate 141,776,501 of CM023452.1, forward strand.
GGCTGAACAGACGTTGCTCTATCGCGCCCAAGTCCCAGGCGAGACGTGCACCACCTACTTTGAAGAGGTCTTAAAGCTCTGCAGACTCGTCGACCCGCAAATGTCTGAAGTGATAAAGTGGGTCACCTTTTAAAAGGGGGATCGCTGAAGACGTCTACAACTTTTTAATAGGACGTGAAAAGTTGGAATCGGCGTCAGACGTTGTCCAGCATATTCGCACCTTCGAGGCGTTGAAGAAGCGTCGCATTACACCTAAGTTCGGCCGTTTGGCTAATGTTACGACTGTGGCAAGCGTTGACCTGCAACCGCCTGCCGACTTTGCTGAAATGATACGACGCATTGTCCGCGAGGAACTGCTACGACAAGAAGAGCCCCGGCACTATACCGACAGCGTACGCATCCGGGACAGCTACGTGCTACAGGACGTCCAGGCCAACACACTTTCTCCGTCGGGGTGTTCCATTCCGCGATGCGAGCTTTATGACTCGCACTCACAGTCCGCAGCGTTTGATGTCCACCAGTCAGAACGCAACAGTCGCGACGTTGAAGGTTGTCTCAGCTTTCCCCAAACGTACAACGTATAAACCAGCGTCCTCGGCGTCCAACGTTTGAACCTCGTTCTGACGACGTGTACGAGGAATACTTCCCTGACCGCCGTGAGCGTGGCCCTACCTGCTACAATTGTGGTATGGAGGGACACATTTCCCGCTTCTGCCGCCGTCCCGTCGAGCACCCCCGGTACGAGCAACCGCCCATGGGAACCGCCCCAACACTCGGAATGGCCGCTACGACATTTCCCTGCCAAAATATCTGCGCCCTATGGAACAGCCACCGCCTCGTCGTGATTCGCCTGCATCTGACCGGAGTATAACACCTCCCAGCACACGACAGCGGCGTTCACCCTCACCTTTCCGGCGTCGGTCGCCACCGCCGGAAAACTAGCCGGCGCGGCCAATGGAGGTGAGGCCGCAGCACAATCACCCCGTAGTATGCCTCTTACCGGACAGTCTCAATTGGAACTACCTTCGCCTGTATCTATGCTAAAGAACACAGTTGAAGTATTGGTAGATGACACCAGAACAATGGCTTTGATTGATACCGGAGCAACAGTGTCTGTCATGAGTTTAGCTTTCAAAGCCCGCCTTGGCCGTAAAGTTATGTTTACATGGGACCGAATGGTGACTTTTCGGGGTGTTGGGGGTGAGTGCCTGTGCCCTCTTGGGGTTTGCTCAGTGAATGTTTCGTTTGGTGACCACACGTTCAGAGCGGAATTCGCGGTGCTTCCGCGATCTACGCACGATGTTATTTTGGGTCTGGATTTCTTAAAGCAGTGCGGGGCCACCGTTGACTGTCGCAATGGAGAAATTTACGGGGTGGGACCTGCTACCTGCCCTTGTGGAAGGCTCTTTTTCCGATAACCGTGCCTTCTGCGTATTGGCTGACACAATCATACCAGCGAGGTCAGCGGCATTTGTTTCTGTTCTTTGCCCCGGAGTTGACGTAGACGGCTTTGAAGCATTGGTCGAACCAGTTCCTCTGAATTGTGCCAAAAAAGACATTCTGGTGCCACGGTCAGTTGTTTCAGTTGTCCAAGGATACACCGCATTGTGGACAGTTAACTACTCTTCTGAGCCCGCCGTGCTTCCCCGTGGCCTGAAGCTTGCCAAATTCTCCGAATTTGCGTCTTCTTCAGTGGCGGTTTTGACAGAAACCTTGGATTCCCCTTCTCACAATTGCCCGGTGGGAAAACTGCCAAGTTGGAGGGCATGGTAAATGGATCCCTTGGCCCAGAAAAACGTCGCGCATTGGTACAAGTGCTTACGCGGTACTCAAGTGTGTTTGATTTCGCCCGCCAACATCAACGCTCTTCTGTACCGAACACACGGAAAACCCCCCATTTAATTAACACTGGAGGAGCACGGCCCATACGGCAAAAGCCTTATCGCGTCTCTCCTTCTGAGCGACGAGTCATTTAAAGAACAAGTCCACGAGATGTTGCAGAAGGGCGTGATTAGGGAATCCTCAAGTCCTTGGGCGGCGCCGGTGATTTTGGTCAAAAAGAAAGATGGGTCATGGCGCTTCTGCGTCGACTACCGGCGCCTTAACGAAATTACCAAGAAAGGGCGTATATCCATGCCCCGGATAGACGACGCAATAGACTGTCTCCATTCGGCTTCATACTTCTCCACAATTGACTTACGATCAGGCTACTGGCAAATTCCTGTGCACCCCGACAAAAAAGAAAAGACCGCCTTTGTCACGCCCGATGGACTTTTCGAATTTAATGTAATGCCTTTTGGACTCTGCAACGCCCCTGCCACGTTTGAGCGCTTTATGTACACTGTCCTTCGTGAACTTAAATGGGAGGTGTGCATGTGCTACCTTGATGATATCGTGATTTTCGGTCGCACTTTTCAAGAGCACAACGCTCGCTTGGCCACTGTTTTTGGGAAAGTTTGGACAAGGCTGGTTTTCCTAAACTCGAAAAAATGCCGATTCGGCGAAAGGCGAAAACTTGTACTCGGTCTCGTTGTCGATAAAGAGGGCGTCCGACCAGATCCGCAAAAAAATTTTAGCCGTCAGCCGCTTTAAAGAACCGTGCTCTGTTAAGGACCTCCGCAGCTTTTTAGGACTATGCTCCTACTTTCGCCGTTTTATTCCCGGATTTGCCGACATAGCCTACCCTCTCACATGCCTTCTCCAGAAGAACGTCCCATTCAAATGGAGCTCTGACTGTGACATCGCTTTCCGCCACCTGAAGCATCTCTTGACTCGGAGCCGGTGCTTCGTCACTTTGATCCCGCAGCCCCAAGGAAGTGCACAACCCATGCCAGTGGTATTGGACTGGGGGCAGTCCTTGTTCAACGACACAGTGACGGGGAGCATGTTATTGCTTATGCGAGCCGCACTCTCAGTAAGCCAGAGCGGAACTACACAGTCACAGAACAAGAGTGCCTCGCGGTCGTTTTCGCCACACAACGATTTCGCTCGTACCTCTATGGACATACCTTCACAGTCGTCACAGACCACCATTCCCTCTGCTGGCTCATCAATCTTCGAGATCCGTGTGGGCGACTGGCGCGCTGGGCTCTCCGACTACAGGAATATGATTTCACGGTGTCGTACAAGAGTGGCCGCAAGCATGCCGATGCCGACTGCCTTTCCCGGCTGCCATTACAATCAACGGACTCAGATGCTGACAACCTTGATGAGTGCCTCGCCTCGGTGTCGACGGCGTTTTCCCCATATAGCTGTGTTCAAACGAGAACAACGCAAGGACAAGAGTTTGGACCACCTTTTCGCCTCAGCCGAGTCGAACCCTACTAGCCGTTTCTGCCTCCACAACGGCTTGCTTTTCAAGAAGAACTATTCCGCCGTCGGTTCGCGCATTCTTCTTGTGGTACCCAATTCCTTCGCAACGTTGTTCTGAACATTATGCACGATGACGTAATTTCCGGCCACATGGGGCTTGCCCGCACTCTTCACCGCACCCAACAACGCTTTTATTGGCCCAACATGCGCAAAACTATTGAGCGCTATGTGGCTTCTTGCAACCAATGTCAACGTTACAAACATCCCACCACTGTCCCGGCAGGCCGACTTCAGCCTGTGGACCCGGCATACCGTCCTTTTGAAAAAGTTGGCATAGACTTGTTGGGACCTTTCCCGCGCTCATCACAGGGAAACCGCTGGATTATTGTATGCGTGAATTACTTATCACGCTACGCTGAGACGGCATCCCTACCCTCTGCAACTGCGACAGAAATCTCGCTCTTCTTGCTCCGGAACGTATTGCTACGCCATGGCCCCCCAAAAAGTCATAATCAGTGACCGCGGGCGCCAATTCACTGCGACGGTGGTTGAAGAGCTTCTTCGCCTTTGTGCCGTACAATTTCGCCACTCCTCGCCATACCACCCTCAGACTAACGGTCTGACGGAACGAACCAACCGAACATTGACGTCCATGCTAGCGATGTCCCGTCGCTTCGGACCACAGAAACTGGGACGAGCTGTTGCCATTTATAACATACGCGTATAACACGGCGAAGCATGAAACCACCGGTTACAGCCCGTTTTTCATCCTTTACGCCCGTCAACCTAGCAGCTGCCTGGACACCATGCTTCCTTTCTCTCTGCATGACGAACCCTCGTTGGCGAGGATGCTCTGCCTAGCTGAAGATGCCCGTCGACTTGCTCGCCTACGTACTCTCGCGTCCCAAGAGCGCTCCAAGAAGCGATTTGACAGTCGCCGACGTGATGTTACGTACGCGCAGCGTGACTTTGTGTGGCTATGGACGCCATTGCGAAAGCGTGGGCTATCCGAGAAGCTTCTGTCCCATTACGTCGGCCCGTTTGTTGTGATCCAGCGTATCAGCGATGTTGCGTATGTTATTTCACGCTTAACTTCAAGTGGGCGACAATCCAAAAAGACACAAGTGGTGCATGTTGCCCGCCTAAAACGTTGCCAAGAACGCAGTGTAAGTTAACTTGCCCAGAGGGCTTCGTCTGGGACAGGGGAAATGTTACGCCAATATTACACGCCAGGGGTTGCAACCATGCCAGCCTCATCACCGGAGTTGGAGAAAGAAGAGAACGAGGTTGCACTCCGGCTTGGCCCCATCATTCACGGACCGCTCTACCATCTACGCTCGTCCTACACCATCCAACCTCACTGTAAATAAATCAATCTCGTAACAATATGTTTAGTGTTCTTTCTGACCGTGGCATTATGCTCAGAATCCTGATTAGCCCACTGGTCGAAAGAATATCAACTTACAAAATGATTAGGTGCATCACTGCGAGCCAGCCTAGTTGGAACTGATTCGTTTTGAAGGTAATAGCGCACAGAAACGGGGACAAAGAAAGGAACCACACGGACAAGCGCCTTGTATCAACTGAGTGGTTTATTAGAAAAAATACAGACTTTTATACCCTACAAGAACCCATCACCGGCACACATAGCAAAAAACGTGTACACTCATCAATTCACACACACGCCGATAGTAGCGACAGTTCCTTATCTAACAATGTTACTGAGGGATGGCTTACACAATCTTCTTTTTGGTGGGAAATATGGAATGCCTCAACGATCTCTCTTGACGTTTTATTGTGATGCTTGAAGAAAATGACAGTGTTGTCGAAGCATGGTGTACATCCACACGCGTTGCAATGTAAACCAAATGTGTGCACGGGCGTCCTTTTAGACTAGATAAGTGTTCTATCAGTCTAATATTTATACACCTTCCAGTCTGATAGACATACACTTGACCGCACGTCATTGGTATCCGTGCTATAAAAGAGGTAACTTTGATGGCATAAACCGCAAATTATCTGCCTTCAGCGGAGCATTGTTACATGCACACATCCAGTGCAGCATTCAAGAAAACTGATTTGTGTTGATACTAAACTTACTGGTCTCGTCGACAAATTTATGCCTGCGCTGACCATGAGAACCCGAAGCATGGTTCCTTGGTTTACGCGACAGCTCCGCCTTTTGTACAACAACAAAAACGTTTAAATAAACAGGCCGTCCAAACTGATACCTATAATTCTTGCGCAAAATACAAACTAATGCGATAAAGAATATCAGTCGCTTTTAAACTATACCCGCCGGCTTATCTTTAGCCATGATTTATCATCTATACTTGAAAATATTTCGCGCGAATTCTGGAGCGTTGTAAACACCAACAGTTATCCTGATATAGTCATGAGCAATAACGATGGCGTTTGAGTTCTCACATCTTTATGCGCAGAGCTGATAAAGCAGTGGTTTTCCTCAGTTTTGACCGAATACATTTCACCCGCTATCAAGATGCGTAGCTTGGACACTCGAGTCATGCCGGACATTTTTATCGGTGAGCCTGGTACTCTGTGCCCTTTACGAAAATAAAAATTTCTTCAACGTCGGTATTATTGGCTTTAATATAAAATCCTCAAATCTACAATATTGAAACTCACCCACTTCTTATGCGCTTTGTTTTCAGTCTTGGTCAACCGGTACTCTACCTCAAAATTGGCTGACAGATTAAGTCGTTCCCCTCTTCAAATCAGATGACCGTTCCTGACCGCTAACTTACAGGCCAAGTTCTTTGGCTAGCACGATTTGCAAACTAATGGAGCATATCATACACACTGAAGTCATGAACTATTTGTACGGTCACAGTGTCATTTTTAATTTTTAGCACTGTTTTCGCCAGGGATTCTATGTGACACCCCACCTGCCGCTTTTGTTCACGACCTCCACAAATCTATAGATGCTGGTTGCCATGTCGACGGAAGTTTATTGGGTATCGCGAAAGTTTTTGACCGCGTTCCTCAGCACATATTGCTTCTCTAAAATTACAACATAAGATTCACACTTAAGTTCTTGCTTGAGTCAAAGCTTTTCATTCCTACAGGTGTCAATTCCATTTGCTATGCATGTTATTGTCCCTTCTTACCGGTAACATCTGGGTACCCCAAGGAGGGGTTCTTGGTCATCTAGTCTTCCACGATTATGTGAATGGTCTACCAAAATATTTTTATTCACACGTTCGATATTTTGCGATCGACTGCGCAATATACCGTAACATTTCTAGCGAATCTTACCGCTTAGCTTTGGAATCTGACCTTAGCAACATTATTTATTTGTGGTCAACTTGGCTCATATCGTCAAATTTTTCTAAAACAAAGTGCAAACCCTAGTAAGGCTGCTACCAGTTTTTTCTAGTCAATACTCATTGAATAATATTGCATTTGCGTTAACATATACCTCGAAGTACCTCGGCCTGCACTTTCAATCAGATTTATCATGGCACCATCATATAGAACTCATCCTCGCCGCTGCTAACCAGTCTCGGAGGTTATAGAAACGAAATCTTAAACAGGTTCCGTCGCAGTTAAGAAGCCTTGCTTTTACCACTAAAATTCGCCCTAAAATAGGATATGCCAGTGCCATTTAGGGCCGTCGTATAGCTTACATCGGATCAAATATTCAATTCTTGCAAAACTGTGCTGCTTCGTTCATTTACTCAGATAATTCTTTCTATAAAGCGTTACTAACTTAAAAACCATGCTGAGCTAGAGGATTTGGCCTTTGATCAGAAATATGCGCTCTTATCACTTTTCAACAAACTCTAAAAGAACCCATCATTACATTACTGTTTTCCTTGATCCCCCTTTCCATCTTTCGACGCTGTGATCACCCTAACAAAGGTAAGCGCCCGCAATCTCGCTCACTTCGTTTCGCACCGTCATTCATCCCGCGCAGTATTATTCGGTGGAACAGTTTGCCCGCACACATTGCTACCGAGAAGACTCAGCTGTTTTTACTACTCAGGGGCACTACTTTGATTATGTTTTTGCTTTTGCTTTTGTTGTTTCGTTTCTGTTTTTCTTTTTCACATTTTATAACGCCATGGCGTTGCTGCCGATATTCATGGTTTGCGTTTTGTTCCGGTTGTCAGGGTGTACGGTATCTAGTTGTACTCTTTTCTGTTATTTTTACACCATATAAAATTGCCTCCCCCCCCCCTCCGCTATGTAATACCCTCTTCTATAGGGTCTTTAGGGGTAGCTTGAATAACTAAATAAATAATAAGTATATGTAAGGTTTTCTCGCCGGCCTGACCGCTTGGCCGTCAAGAATACTCTGCCCATGATTCGTGGCGTGATCAGACGCTGAGTTCACGAAGCCGGTTTCCGTGGGTTCTGGCGCCTGCTAAAGCAGACCACTTTCGTAGAAATGAGCAAGCCTAGAATACAATTCAGGCCTTCCGTTCATGCATAAATTTTAGTGATAATTTCCGAAATTTCTATAGGCGGCAACAGCTGAATGTGAGCTGAAGAGGGGGTAAGAAGGGGGGCACCAGCTCTGCAGTTGCCCCAGCCGTGGATGAATACCGCAACCGGCGCAATTTTTTAAAGAAAGAAACTGCGCGAACACAAAGAAACTGAGAACGTTCATAATGCCTGTCGTTTACAAAATGCTGTTAGGGATATATATAAAATTTGCAGTAAATTTAAGCACAAATCCATCGATCTGACAGATTATAATCAATATTTGATATGCTTTTGATTTCGTTAGCCTTAGCCATTGGCGAGCAGCTGCTCATATTACGTCATGTAGCCTCTTTTAGCGATATTTTAGGTATTATTGCTGTCGCTAATATTTTTACAAGTCATCTTTATATGAGAAAAACTTGCATATTGCCTTTATGAACCAAATTAGTGAAAGGATGGTGGTTGGCCATGCGGGCAGATGAAGCCTGGAACGCACAATCCAAGCGTGCCACACGTGAATTTTACAATGCAACACACTGATGGTCTGCTATATAAAACGACCACTTTAAGTTTTGTACTGCCATTTGATAGTGTTGCAAATATTAGAGAAAGAAGAGGTGGCTATCGGCAGCTGCCCACAAATACCACAATCATTGTAAAGATCCATCCGCCATTAAAGATTCGCTCACGTCCCGCGGTCCTTGCCTCGGTTCTTCAACAAAATGGTGCCGTGACCAGGATGGAAAGGATAACACAGTTGAAGACCTGAGCGCGCACCGCCCCATAACGATGACGGGAGTGACCGCAACGATGGTACTGAACTGTTACCGCTGACCATTGACCGCAAGCGTCCACAGGAAAACTTAAGGAATTGAGGACGAGCCAAACGTGCATGTACCGAATCCCACGCCCTCAACCCATTTTACCGATTCTTGACGGACGCCTCGTGGAAACCAGTGAAAGTCATCGACAACGGCTTCAAACTTTCACATCACCGATTCTTGGTGAAAGCCTTTTGGAGACTAACGGACAACTGCTTCAATTACGCCGACCATGACCGTTCTCGAGGACCAACCGACACTAACGACGCCGAGCGCGGGCATGGAGTCTCTGTATGAACGACGAGCCCTCATCCGAAACGACACAATTGCACTTGTCGCCCTGGATGATTTAGAGAGAGAATGTGAAGCATCATACGAATTCGAAGACTCTATCCTGCTGACAAAATTTAGAATGGCCGGATTGTTCCCGGAATTGCAAGAGCACTCTACCGACTACACTGTAAAAATAGCCCCGGAGGAAGAGTACGGTAGCGTAAACATTAACGAATCGGCTTTGCAGAACGGCGACCTTCTAAACAGAAACAGTTATTTGACGACGCCATTGAAAGAAGCTCATCAGGAACCAAAAGTCACCCAACCAGCTGCTTTCTTACAAGGAATTATCGAATCAACTGGCGAAATAAAGGCAGCCACTTCTGTTGATTGCTCAGACAAGTTCGCTTCCAACGATGAAGTTTACCAAACTAGTCATAAGAGTAACGGCAACGCAGTGGGGCCATCTGACCAGTCGTCTTGTCCGTGCAGTCCTCCCGAGGCGGGGAGATCAGCGCGCCGGAGCGACTTAGTGAAGGCCCACAAAAACCACAGGTTAAGAAAGGAGCACATCATAAATATCGACAACCTAAAGAAAACCTAGGCTCACCGATGGAGACAACTGATAGATGTTGTCATCACCGCAGCACAGCTTCCACGAGGATTGTGTGGGCCAAGCACAACGTGCAGATGTTAAGACCGTGGTGTCAAAACGTAAAAAGCGAATAAAGCTGGACCCACGAAAAGCAGGTACAAGTACCACAAAGACGGCTCCACGGCACTACATTAAAAATTGCCGACTGAACGGGACAACGAGAAAGAAAGAAAAAGCCCTGTGTAAAAGGATCGCTGCCCGCATAACACGAGCTACCGATACCAGATATCCTCCAATCAAAGAAACGCGATCCGACGCGCATGTCTCGAGACGCCTGCACGAGCATTGACAAGTCATCCAGGACAAACAACGGTCGAGACAAGCCACTTGCCTTGGCCCAACTCCACAAAGTTCAGGTATCACCGACGCACCAAGCAGGGGGGGAAGCAAAAGTACAGGCTATTAAGGGGCGGCTACAACGGACAGGACATCGCTTGGTATCATGGACTGATAAACGAACTTGAACTTCAGCTTGTTGGGACGACAAAGGCATTAAGGCGGAACAAAGACAGTAACGCGGAAATTTAAGCATCTTCCTGTGCTAATCGCGCGCCCGGGAGGATGTAGCAAATATTAGAGAAAGAAGAGGTGGCTATCGGCAGCTGCCCACAAATATCACCATCATTGTAAAGATACATCCGCCATTAAAGATTCGCTCACGTCCAGCGGACCTCGCCTCGGTTCTTCAACAGATAGCATTGTAATCGTCATTCCTACTAGGAACGCTTACGGCAGGGGCTCTACGTATTATCCCACAGAATCATTCTGGATAGCTTTTGCAATTCATTTTAAATAATACAGTTGCTGAATCGTATCGTTCATCTTCTCTCCTCTCCTCGTCCTTCCTTATCGGTCTTGCGCGAAGAAAATGTCTTTTTTCAGCGGCGTATGGCGTTCTTAAGGTCAATTTTCTTACATACATACAGATTTCCGCATGATGGTTGGTAGTCGTTGCATGGGGAACATGACGATACAGACCTGGCCTTAATTTCGTAGACTGCTTTTTTTTTCCGTGGGCGGGGCTGTGCGCTCCGGTGAATGCACAAAAGAACACCAACTGAATACACTAAAATGGACTTGGAAACATTATGAGAGACATCTTGAGCAGATGTGAATGTTGCAGAGGTCGACGGCTGACGTTAGCAGGAATGCATAGAAAACCATGCGAGTCTACGTTACAGCTATGGAGAATGGGGGAACTTTCGTACTAGGAGAAAGACTTCACGTTATAAATTTGTGCGCTAAAGGGATAACGCGCTGCTAATAAGAATAGGGGACACGCTCATTCGAAGCGTCAGAGTTATCTGCACTGGCCGCTGGTAAAGGGAATGCAAAAGATATCATGTATTGATATCCTAGAGCAACTCAGCATGGTACCCGCTGATCGCTTTGGGGATTTCAGCACTAAGGTCGCACATTGTAACTTAGGAGAAGTACATTAAAGCTAATGCTACAACTCCTGAGACGACAGCTTTCGTGGGAGCCCATAATGATGGGAAGATAAGGTGAGTGCTGCCCAATGAACAGACATCTGGCGGAGATTCGTTAGGGAGCTGGTATACCTCTTTCATTGCAACTGTGTCGGAGCTACGTAGACAGAAAGCTTGGGAATACTGACCCAGTGAATTGCATGTGTGGTGGTTGTGCACAAAGATGACACCTGCGAAAAGCTTATTTATAAAGTTGATGGCAGCAAGATGTTCAAGAAACACAAAATGATTTGGGTCCCTGATCAAACATTACGCTGTTTCAATTTTGATAAAGCAATAAAATACCACTGGACTCTTAATGCTGCAAAATAAGACTATGTACCATGTTTCACTAAAACCGCACTGTAAACCCTCTATAGAAATGTACTTACAGCGCCAGTCTTCATGAAACAGGACTTTTGCAGGAGAACGCGACATCCCCTTTCCCTGTGAGCAGTTTTTGAAGCCCGCAATCGGCGAGGATTACATTTACGTAATCTTACCAACAAACCTCGGCTGATCTTGTGAAAAACAGCGTGTAGTGAGGCCAAAATATATTCTCTTCTACGCCGTTTTAGTTTACTCGGAATCGGTTTGTAAGAACTCCTGGACATGGTCTAGAACAAGCGCAAAGAAAGTATGTGCGTGTAGCAGTGTGTCACAGTGTCGATTGCTTTTTTTTAGCCGTCGTGGTGACTGTGATAGTAGAGGGTTTGAGCATGCCTTAAGTTCCGTATGTTCCTGTGTTTTGTTCACACCGACACCAGACCGGCCATTCACGTGTTCGTTCAGGTGGGGTTGCTTAATTCCACTGACTGGTGTCGGGCACTCGCCCTGTTCGCGCATTCTTTACGAACGCAGAGGGATAGCCGATCCAGCCGTTTCTGTGTGCCCATGCGCACTCCGGTCTCGGCACGATGACAAAACATGGAACATAGGGTATACACGGTATGCTAAAAGTCCTTTTTATGGGCATCAGGATACGTTGACGGTTCGAAGTAATACCCCATTTCAGCACGGAGGTGAACAGAAGCACTGACGAAGTATAGAATTCCGGAATGCATGTTGCTAACCTAGTTGGTTGATCACACTTAGACTAAAATATACGCATGACATTCTAAAAGGCGTTTAGAAAACGTAAGGATGGCGTATAGATTGATCTATTGATGTATCATCAGAAATGACGTTGGTGGGTAATGATTAAGGAATGTCGTTTGCGACACCCTTCTTGTGTTTTTTTGTTATTCAATCCGTGTGCGCAGTTTTAAGTCTAAGTAAGGATTGAAGTCGTGTTGCTGATTGGGAACCTCTTGTATCTTAGCCCTACTGGTTGATAAGACATAATATTATTTCTTCTCTTTTCAGTACATGAGTTTGCTTCGAGAAGGTGCTACGATGTTTTGTGTACAGGTGCCTTAAACAAGTAAACAGAGCACGGGTTGGAGCTTCTGAAGAATGTTTCCACCATATCCGTAGCTGGCAACCTTACGTGACTTTAAAAAGGTCATTTTAAAACCAAATCGGGCGGCACATACTTTAGTTATTCTGCAAGCCGCATGAAATAGAATTTATGATGATTTCAGGAAGCAGTTCTCCGCTTACTCTTGGATAATTCTCTGCGTGTTCTGTTTCACCACTGAAATACGGGCAATTGTAAAACATTTGTGTAGCAAAAAATAATGGTTCTAATTTTGGAGAGGGATGGTTCGGCTTCCTACCAAAATTTTTTTATAAATCATTTCATTGTATATTAACACTCATTTTCTGAAGTAATAGTTTTTCACTGTTATTTCCTATTCTCAACCTATTACGGGTGAAAGTACCTCTCGCCCTAATTTTACTGCCTTTTTTTGCACCATCCTACACCCTCGGCTTGCAATTTTGGGAGCACAAACACGCATTTTGTGCTCTTTAAGAGCTAAATTGGTTGATATTATTGAAACAAATTCCTTCACTGATAATGGATGGTGTTCTCGTGCCCAAAATGTGCTATATACAGTAAAGTCCATTGATCAAGTATGGAGTATAACGCGCCCATGATTCCGAGGTGATGGGTGCGCCGTCGTGGATGCCTCCAGATTAATTTTCCCCCGTTGGTATGACTAACGCATATATACGTGTAAATGGGGAAGTAATTTCTCAAACTGAGCTGTCTATTCATTTAAAGCCAGTACACAATGGATACAAAATTATGTCTTCCAAAAATATAAATCGGGAAAACAACAAATTGTGGAGAGTGCTGGGTAGCAAGCCATTCAAGTAACCTGCAGTGTAAGCAAATCGCAGTAATTTCTCATTTACATCCAACAATATTATGAACATCAATTGCTTTAAACTGTATTTCTGAAGCAACCAGCATATTAACCTTGTAGAAAAACAGACTTGATAACCGTGTAATATTTACGTGTTATACATTCCATTAGTGTACGTTCAAATCCATCTAAAGCTTTAGATTGGGATTGTGTATGGCAAGAAGTAAAGTCAGAACACGGAGTGACATAAAAAGAAAAGAATAAAGGCCCAAGCACATGCAGCGTATTTTCGGCGTCGCGCCAGCGTCAGCGTCGTTCGGCGTCGACAAGCGTCAGCGCGCGCGCCAAAATGCATGGGGACGCGGGCTGACGCTCGGGCGACGCCGACAACTACGCCCGCCAGATATCGGCACGAGCGGCGGAAGCGGTGCTGTTGCCAGTTTCCGGTTGTGCCAGTCCGACTCGCTGTTTTTATGGTGGCCGGCTTACCGAACATCGAAGCTGGGGTTGCTGGACCTCTCCTGCGGGCCCGCGCGTTGACGCCGAACGACGCTGACGCTCGCGCGATGCCGAAAACATGCTGCATGTGGTTGGGCCTTCAACCAGAAACAAAACAAAGCACCAAAATGGGAAATGATGTCCGCGCCGCTATTGGCAACGCTCTGACACTGTAATCACGACATGCGCCATCAATGTAGATGAGTGCCTTCTAAGTAAGTGCAACTGAAGGCTTAAAAACACACTTTTCATTCCTCGTCGCTATCGTGTATGCGATGTAAAGTTGGTCATGATGCCGCCAACACTCACGCCTGCATGAACTCAGGTACCGCTTGAGAACTTTTGTGCTTTCAGAAAGTGGTGGTTTTCAACCACCGACGTTACTGTGAGAATGCAGATGACTGCCATCGCCACCATTTAGGAAATAAAAGAGCACACGCCGGCATTTCTTAAAAGGGACTTGCAGAGAAAATACGCTTGTATTTTTCGAAACATGTCAGGTTTTATATGGCCCTCAGTGCTTATCCTCTAGCAAATGATGGCGTATTCACTGAGAAAATAATCAATTTCGGTTGAGATTTTGATTCTTCCGCTAAGTCGTATGCGTTCGTCGAGTCTGCAATGGAGTCACATGGGCAGGTATTCAAACGAACTTCCACTGTGTTATTCTCTGCGACCTTTCTTACGGTCACTCCTCCAAGATGCGCTACCATACTGAGCCGCGGACCATCATCAACCGTTGCTTTAATTTAGCGACGAAGCTCTTTAAAACTGAGGCTTGTAAGCCGTCCGGAGTCCGTGCTCACGGACACCGCACGTCTGCGAGCACGGACGTCCAGCGTGAAGAAAAGGTTCACAAGAGGTTAACAACGACAAAATAAAAGGTACACAAAAGTTCAGACAGAGAGAGAGATGGAGAGGGAGAAAGAGAAAAAGAGAGCCGTGTAAATCGAAACATCTGCGAACAAAAGGCTCACAAAAGATCTACAAGAACAAAATAAAAGGTTCACAAAAGGTTAGAGAGAAAGAGAGACGCACAGCGCAATGTAAATCGAAAAATATGTGAAAAAACGGTTCACAAATGGTTAACAAGCACAAAATGAAAGGTTTACAAAATGTTATACAGAGAGAGAGAGAGTTTCACAAAGGTTAAAGTGAGAGGGTAGTGCTAGTGAAAGCGAGATAGAAGGTTTGAACAGTTTCGCTAGGCTCCTGGAGAGCCCCGCTGCCCATGCCCTAGAACCGTTGGATAGGATTGAATTTTATTGAATTGGATTTGACTGAATTGGACTGAATTTAATTGGATTGGATGGAAATGAATTAGATTGGATTTAATTGAACTGAATTTGGATTGGATTGGACTAAATTGAATTGGATTGGGTTGGATTAAATTGAATTGTAATGGATTGCATTGGATTGGAACTGTTTATACTGTACACACGCTGTGCCACTCATTTACATGCATTAGTAGGCAATGTCACTGGTGATTTACGGTAAAAATTATCCGCAGTGCTTCGCCCATTTGTTTTAATTCACTTCGTCGAGATTCGCGGATTTTGTTTACGGTATTTGCACCTGGATAATTTTTATCACGGTAGAATGCAAATGTTTGCTGTAACATGGGTATGCTGGACAAACAGTGTCACGTAAGACAACAATGCTTACGCCAGTTGGCCAGTGTCGGGTAAAAAAACTCTTAATCGGCGGACTTCCGTGCAGAGAAAACAAGCATAGAGCGCCCAGTACCAACAGCAGTGCGCACCGGTACTTTTATATTTACGTGTATATTCGTAACTCTTATTGTCTACCCCACCATCCTTACTGCTCCATAATGAATATACATTACATATAAGCGCAAATAGCTCGTTCTGAAAGCTTAAAGGACATGCCTAATTTTAGTTTGAGTTTGTTGGCCTCAGCCAATCGCAGGGCTGGGCGTATAATATCGTTGGTTACAGTGCGGAGAATGAGCTTAAGGGTCGCATGGTCATTCTGTTTTCTGCTAATTATATAGCTCATTTCATCGAATTCTGAGTTCACAGTGGTGATAGGATGGTTCTAATGATGCAATATTACGAATGAACCAAACTTCTATTTTGTTTGCGTGGCCCCTTAATTGTGGCTCCCTGTCTGTCCATTGTACACGCCACCGCAATTGAGGGGGATTGCATAGGCTACACTGTTGCGGCCGGGAACGAAACGCATGACATGCTTTACCCTACATGTCGCACTTGGTGGTGCCAAAGCACTCACAGTCTTGCGCAATCACCAGATGCTATTACCGGCGAATAATACCGCCATTATTCTCGCGTACTGTCCAATCAGCTTCAGTTTATGCGATGTCTTGCGGAAGAAGGCATCACGTTTATGCAGCCATGCTTTCTCTCTTCCTCGTGCGGCACGGCCTTCAATCGCGTCTATTTTACCATTCCTCGCGGCAAGCAAAAGTACGGTCATCGGGTTGTTCGCGTTAGGAAGCCTATCGCAATGTTGTAACGTTTTGACGTGAATAGTGCGTTTCTGTATAACGCCGACCCTAATTATGTAAGCCGAGCTGTTTGCAAGCTTCCGTACCATACTTTTTCGTCACTGTTTTCCCGAAGTGCAAAGAAATCCAGGCAAACCGAGTAAAGTCCCACACTATTCGGCTCCTGGTTCCGAAGTGCTTGAAGCCATTCCGCTGATTTGAGGTGTGTAATCAGTGAGCCCACCTAAAATACCGACCACGAACATGCGTAGAGAATATGCATGTCTTTCTACCCAATTTCGGTAGTTGTCGTATTAGGATTAATACGTAAAACTAGAGAAACCAGATTTTCTTTCAACAAGGAACTGCCCATTTCTGTTACTACGAAGCTCATGCCTTGTGAGCAGATGTTATTTTTTAACCTTTGCAACTCCACTATGAACAACCTAAGTATGAGCCAGGAACGACGTGCGCTGTATTGAACTTATTGTCTCACGTGGACCAAACTATAAATATTGAGAAAGTTTTGATGAAACCAGAGTTACCACCATTTTCCTCTGGTGCTTACCAAGAAAGCTATTTTTCTGGGAAACCATTCCCGTTTCTCCAGGACCTTACTGTAAAGATCCCCATATTTTGCAACAAGTCTGACCATTACGGGTTTTATTTACGTAGAGTAAAGAAAGAAGTGGTTTGGAGATGCGTTTGGGACGCATGCTATGCTCCAGCTCAAGTGTTATTCTCCTTTCATGAGAAAAACGAAAATCCGCGTGTGTGCCTAACCTACCTAGTTTTTATTTAAACCATAGGACGTTTAAAGCTTGATACAACTCCCCTAAGTCCTGTACAGTCAGGAACAAGGAAGGGAGCAATAATGCTAATGGCCCTCCTGCGATAATGATGGGTATAGGGAATTTTTGTTGAAGGACTAGGAAAATACCATGGGCGGTAAGCGTGTACAGCTTTACTGAAAAATAGTGTTTCTGGTAACGTTGGGAATCTGGTAGAGTGACCGGAGATGGAGTCCATTGGTCCGGAGTTGGGGCAAGCATTGTGGCACAGTAGTACGAAGAAGGAAACTTTATGTACAAAAATTTACATTTCGTTTGACTGAGTGGACCAGATTCAGTGGTCCTGCAGACACAAGAATAAAGAACCAGGTGGTGTCCGCCACCTTTTAGCCTTTCTCCCGGTGCTTTCAGGAACGTACCAATCACGAAAATCCGTGGCACTGAAACCGACGTCCACTCACTCACTGAGTGAAGGCCCTTTCTCTCTCGCACAGGTCAGCGTCATGTTGACTTTTGTGATGCAGTCCTCCTAAAGTGAAGGCCTTACGACCATCCGAGGTTGAAGTGACAGGGGGACGCCGCGGCCCCGTCGGTAATCCGGCTTCGGGCACTCGTTGAATAGCGGAGTCTCGGGCCCGCAACAAATTGGCCCTACAATGCGCGCCTCGCAGCTGAAGAATACAGGACCGCTTCGATTACCGCGGAAGGAGCAATGCCACGCGATGTCTTTGTCAATCCCTCCGCGCAACATAATTTGTCATTGTGACTTGCCTCACCGACGGGTGCTCAATCGGCTTGTGTCCAGGAGCAGCGTCTTTTGCCGCCACGCGCTGCATACAAAGCCGGGTCGCACCATGTTGGGGTTACTGGCGAAAGCAAGACGAAAGAAAGATTGTGTAATTGAACCGAAAATTTTGCACAGGGTTTTCGCAGCGCCACACTCTGATCGTATTAGTATGCACATACTTTCTATTCGTTTGCCAAAGTCCTAGACATAATAGGTCGAGGTGTTTCAATTGCAGTCATGTAGGTTTATCTAGTATAGAGTGTAAACCCTTAAGAAATAGCAGGGTATCTATAGACTGACACCCAAATGCAACTATGCTACCGCCCGTATACTGTGAGATAAAGGGAACCCGTGGTACAAAAACCTTACGAGGTCGTGCTCAAGCAAGTGCGTGCCGGTAAAAGTTATGCACAAAAGGGAATTACCTTTAAGCGAGGTCGTTCAGATGTAGCCTGTGGGAAAGGGCGGCACGAAGTGCATCTCGGAAGAAAACTCAGAACCAGGGATGTTAGGCCACTACAACCCGCGAAAACTGCCAGCCTTAGGAGGTGAACGTACCGATGGAAGCGAACAGGAGGCCGTCAGAATGTGAGCGAGCGGAACGAGCATCGGATCTTGCTGGCGTGGGGTTGCTCATGATTTGGCGGGTACAGCTAAGGGTTCAACAGAAAAGGTTACCGGCGGTCAACAAATTCTCCAGCCTAGATTTCGTATTACCTTTTGTAGGAAGTTCCTAAATTTTTTGAAATTTCTTGAGTCCATTTCCTCAGGCACGTGACTGATTTGGTTCCTTTGGAATACTTGGTAGTGGTCTTGATACTTTTGTTTACCGAGGTACATTTTAGTGTTTGCTATGCTCGACTGTGTAAAATGCGTAACTCGATAACAGCATTTTGAGTTTCTGCAAAGCTCAGTTCATCTTTAATGGCGCAAACTTTGCCAAATAGTTGACTTGTACCTGGCTAAGAACATTTTTCTTTGTGTTGCTTATATAGGGGTTAGCACTGAAACTTGCGCGCTAGAGCTTTTGCGCCGTAGTGCTTGCAATATGTATACCTGCCCTGATACGTAAAAGTTTTATTTGCATTAGAACATTACATGTGTCGAAAATCCGTAAGCCTTCTTTACGTCTGCCAAGATACGGTTTAATGAAGCACCTGTCATCACCCGAATATGAGTTTTTCGTTGTCATACTGGTTGATTTATCCCGAATGCGAGTTATTCAAAACAAAATATCGCGGTATTTCTGCATGACACAGTGTTTTGACTGTGGTTTGTTGATAATTTGCCTCCATTATTACATTTCAGCTCAATCGCGATGTTTGAAGCATACAGATGAAAATAAAGGAAGAACGTTCCCTTCTTACTTCTTCGATAAGGCTACTGATAAATGCAAGAAGACAACAACTTACTTTTGGAAACAAGTACATGTTGGTGACAACCGCTTTCGTACCATGGGTGATTGCAACAAAACATGTACACCAACATATTACGTGTAGCACAACATAAAGACGTGGCCACAACCTATATGATCTGTGTTTATGGTGGGATCATATCAACTTTCCGATCAAAGTCATTGTGCGCGACGGCTTTTGCTAAGGTGTCACTTGCAGATGCCGTGCTGCGACATGTAATCCATTTTGGAGATTTGTGAGAGTGTGTGGAATCCAATGATTTCTCCAATGATTTCTTTACCGCTACAGGATGCTCAAACAGTGACGGTCGGTGCAGGGTTTAAAGCGTGGTTCACAGTCGTTGCTGAGGCTGCTGTGCGGAACTCATATCGAAAAAAAATCACATCCACATTCTCTTGGTCATCATGCGTGTACGCTGTGAGAGTAACGCATTCTTTAACAGGCACCATTTCTACTAATAGAGCAGTATTCAAGCATATCTACATCGTAAGACAGGTTCTGCCATACACGACAAAATACGGTCTTTGCAACGCTTCGTGTTAAACCTCAGTATTTATCACGCCGTGGCGATTTGTTGTAAGACATGGAATCACATACTCCGTTTCAGAAACCGTTTTAGAAACCGAACGTATACTTCCTGGAATTACCCTAACAGTACTATGCTCTTCGGTGGCAAAAATCATAATTCTGTTTTCATAAGCCACTTCGATACCTCGGTATAGGAAGGGGGGGGCCATTCTTTGCTACCACCGTCGCTACAGAGAAAGGCGCCGCTCTTGGCAAACCGCTCGCGAGTGGAATGCCGGTAGTTGTAAGCGCGACGTACTTGTGTATCGCTGCTGTCGTTCTGGTGCGGGGCGGGTAGCAAACCTAAACACAATGACTTTTGCAGATCGATAAATCTTGAGAGTGGAGGCGACTGTTACCGAACAAACCACCAGCATGATTTCACCTGTATTCAGTAGTTGCCCATTCGCAAACAACGCTCGATGCCCCATGCTGAAAGTCCAGCTGAAGTGCAAATCCGTTTTCTTTTGCAAATGTTTTGACAGTATGGTTGCCTGCGTGTAGCCTGGCGCATCGAACATTGCATAGCAGCTAAACGCAACTGGAAAACCCGCGTGCCGGGTGGTCCACGCATGCTGCGGCCATAGAGTTTCTTACAATACACTCTATACTGGAATCTGGCGCTAGCTTCTTTGCAGCTCACATTAAGGCCGTCAGTGTCATCATGAACCGCCATTAGATGATGCGCTCGCCTAAATGTCATCATTGGCTTCGACTGAAACGTTTTACGACCGCAAATATAAACAAAGTTCCACAAAAACGCGCCAAATAGTGTGCAGTTATATAAGTGGAAAACAGAACACGCTGTTTCAAATCTAAGAAAAAAGGAGGTAAAGCTTATCTTTGCCGGAACGTTTGTTCCTGCTATTTTGCAGGCCAAGGTGGTAGTTACGACAAATGCCAATATTTAGGGAGGAAACTCATTATGGACTCCTATTTATTTACCACTACCGTTATTTCCAATAATAGGTTTTTAGAAGAGTTCGGAAAATTTTTTTGCCGTCTGCCTTTGAAAACGTCACCTTCGTGGTGAACTGGTGCACCGATCGTCAGCCGCAGTTTAACAAAAAAGAAGAAAACGTGGCGTTAAACAGTCGTGGATGATGACAACATAGGAGGGATTCAGGTGCCCGTATATGTCGTATATGCGCCCCACAAGGAGAGGATATCGCGGGAGAGAGAATACTGGACATGCGCACAGCGCGCTGCGCCGCTCACCGGCAGAGTGAGAGTGAGCTGCGCCAGGCGCCCGCAGATGTTGAGAGAGAGAGTGTTCGCTATCGGAGAGAGCAGAAGGGGTGAGTGGAGGAGTGACGCAGCTGTGCGGACGCGGACGCCGACGCACGAAGGACAGGGCCGCCGGCACGAGATGCTCCTCTCGGCGTCGCATCTAAAAGGGGGGTCTTACCATAAACCTCCATGACGACATGGATTACGAGGCGCACTTTCCTCTCTAGTATACCTACCAAGAAACTCTATGGCTGCGCAAGGGACCTTGTCAGTGGATGACGTAATGACGTTTTTCCTGAGCCAATTACTATGTTTGGGAAATACCTTCTAAAATTTAATACAAAAAAAGGTGAAGAGATGATGCAACTTAACCTAAATCGCTACCGACGAAACGCGGCAGTACCACCGAAATACGTTTACAACAGCCATCGTGAATGGTTTCGAGAAAAAATCTCGAAACGCCTCTACTAAAGTGAAACCTGTGAAGGGCCGAAACATGCACGCTATCAGTGTATTCAAAGATTGACAGTCTCTCGCTTGCAACGCAGGGTGCGCTGATTTGGGGTAGAAGGAGCCCCGGAGAGAGCGGGGTCGCGCGCGCTTTTAGGCGGTGACGCCCTCTCTTTGATTGAACCGATTTAGGCTATTCTTATGCCCATCTGCCTTGGTTACTGTTAGTTGCAGAGGTCAGTGCGAGAACAGTGTAATGCCAGCCCAGGAGAATCGTCTTAAATTAGGATTGAGGCCCCGGCAACAGGTAAGTATATATTTCCGCGCATCGACCCGCCACCCCCATAACACCTAGCCTGAAGAAACGGTAATTATTTGAGTGCAACACAAATTTTAGCCCGCCTACAAACAGCCTTTGTGCTCGAAGATTGCAGAACCGAACAGGGAGCGCTACACAAATCTTTAAGTTATGTTAGTTTATTTTTAACAAGCTTTATCCATTAAGCAATTTTATCATAGAATTTCGTTGTATTGCTAGGTGTGGGAAAACGACTGTCCCAGTGTTTTAGCACAATAACCACATGAGAATCATCCAACATGAGATGCCGACAGTGCTTACCCGTAAGCTACATCGCCCCTAAAAATAGCGCATGACCGTAGAAAGTCATTTCTTGGTGCGAAAAGGTCACTATTGCTTCATGCTTGTAATAACATTTGGCTGCTCCGAAGTTGGTTAATAGTTTTTCCCATAACAAGTACTAGTACTGCGTGGCTGAGCAACAAAAGTCCGAAGGGAGCCATAAAATCTGCCTTCACTCTTACGAGCTAATGCTACGTTCGCCTTTTAACACGAGGTACCACCTACGTTTACAAAAAAAGCGACTGCGTTGCTTGTATTGCACTGAAAGTACTGAGACAACCTGTAGGACCAAAAAAAGATCACGTAAAGAAGAAAACTCCAGAAACTTAGACAAATGTTTGCATAAAATTAGTTGTCGTGTAGAACGCTTTAATAAAGACGAGAACCCATGGGGCTTTGCGAAGCAATAAATATGGGGGAAGGCAGGGAAGAAGGGAAAGGTCACCATTCACACAATATACACTGTTCCGGTATTCGGGTCCCACTCACAAAACGCAGAGCTCACTCAGTCAGTGGTGCCAGAAAGGCCCAGTTCACGCTGTATATATTAGACGCAGAGCATTTCTTTAACTCACGATATTACCCGGTGTTGTCGGCGTGCCTCGGTGTCCGCAACAGCCGTTCCAGGAGCGCCCTCTCCCCCACTTCTCGTCTCCCGCATCACGCTACCCTCCTCGCTCTCAACAGCAGGTCCGCACCGCTCCCCCTACACTATATAAAAAATAATACTTACGGGCGCCTGGTTTCATTCCCACGACCCTGCGGGCGGAACGCAGGTACATGGTGCTCTACCCAGTGCGCCACAAACCGGACACAGAATGGAAGGCTACGAACGCGCCTTATATCCTTGACTCATTCAAACTACGTCAAGAAGCTGCTGATACAACGCATTCACTACCTGTGGGCGGAACGCGAGGTACATGGTGCTCTTCCCACTGCGCCACAAAACCGTAACAGAATGGAAGGCTACGAATGCGCCTGATATCCTTGACTCAATCAAACTACGTCAAGAAGCTGCTGATACAACGCATTCACTAGCACCAACTCCCTAAACACTAAACGTTAACGCAATACACCCACCCCCTATGCGACGCCTTTACTCGAGTCCCCTCGCGGGGAGATAAGCCCTTTTGATTGTGAACAGGAGTGCTAAGTTCGGGACAGCCTGCAAGACTGCTGTTGAAAATAAACCGAAGAAAGGAAGCCACCAACGCAACCAGGGGGACCTCGGTCCACGAGCGCGGCTCAGGCGGCAGTCGGTCGTAGCCATCTTTGATACACTAACGTCTGGTCTGCTCATTCCCTTTCGCTACAAAAATCTCTGGTGCCGAAATACACCGCCCTCCGGTCCCGCCAAATCACGTCATGGAATCGCTTACTCGCAGCCGGGGTGTTCTCGCACCATCGTCACGAAGAACATCACGGCAATCGAGGCGCTGCTTCAGAACCCGGCGGCACCGACTCTCCACTTGAAGGACGCACCACGACATCATTCACGACCAACAGCGAGCCTTGCACGTGTTGCGCAGCCAGCTTCAGGCGAGTTTCACCGAAGAGGAATCTGACGCCGACGTTTTTAACACAATCGACTATGACGAGCGCGTCTGCGCCCTTAGCACGCCCGTGCGCTCCGTCATGAGCCTGGCCCCTTCAGCTAGCGCAGCCACAGACGTATCTGGCGAGCCTTGTGGGAGCGCACCTTCGCAGCATCGAATGGACATCCCTAAAGCAATGCAGGGAACCGCATCGCAGCACTCTCGAAGCTCCAATTTCCGACGTTCTCGGGCAAACCACGCGTCTGCTAAGGGTTCTGGGATCAATAAAATTTCAGCATCCACTCGAACGCAACCTTGCACGCATCGATAAATTCTAGTACCTGCTCTCCTACTTACCGGTCCCGCAAACGATGTAATCAAAGGCATAAGGCTGGCCGACGACAAATACGACTTTGCCGTCAAGGTCATCACCAACCGATTTGGGTGGAAGGATCTTCTCGTGTACGACCACCTGGACAAGTTACTCTCCCTCGAGCCGGTGCAGAGCTCGGCCGCGACCGACGAATTTCGGGTCCTGTACGACAAGGCACCTTTCGCATAAACACGTTGGAAGGCCTCAGAATCTCCCCCACTCCGTGGGCCCCACCGCATTCTGCTGCGGGCGTTGCCGCATGACCTGCTCCTCCTGTACCGGCAAAGGCTTAAGGAGCCGTAGCAGGACACATCCGATTTCTCGGCGTCCCGTTCCGCCAGGTCGAACTGCGTCAAAGCGATTCTGGACTTCGAGAGGAGAGCGCGAGAGGAGAGCGCGTCCGATCGTAAGGTTTCGTCCAGGCGCAGCGGCCGGGGGAGGCAGCAACGCCTCCGCGCATCGATCCGCCAACCACAATTACCCTCGGTACCCAATATCCATCCTCGATGCTAGACGAGTGTCAGCTTTGCAACGCTCGAGACTATATTGTATTGGTGACGACGGACATCGCAAAGGGCAGCTGACAATCAAAACACTTCGGATATCCAACTCGGAGCAACCGTTGCAGATGGCAGCCGTCGAACATCCTCCGCCGTGCAGGGTGACGTGGCTGCACTTTCACTGCAGCTTCCCCAGTACTGGCCTGAGGACCCACCGCTCTGGCTCGCCCAGGTAAACAGCTGGTTCGCCATAGCTTGCATCACGTCGCAGAGTCAAAACTTTAATCACCTCGTATCCGTGCTGCCTCCCTTGATCGCAACCCACCTTAGCGACCTCAATGTTTCACCGCCGGCGACCGCCCCTTTTGACAACCTGACGAGTGAATTTATCAAGGAACAGCGACGCTTTCGAAGGAATACACTGTCGGAACAGCGACGCTTGCAGCTTCTACACTCTGAAGAACTCGGTGATCGCAAACCCTCACAGCCACTGCGTCGCCTTCAACAGCTGTTTGGAGAAAAGGAAGCCAAGTTCGATCTTCGAGAGCTTCCTCTTTAACGCCTGCCCATCTCCGTCCGGATGGTCCTGACGAGTGCGAGCACTTTATTAATTTCCCACCTGGCCCAAATTGCTGACTCCGTCATGGACGTTTCCAGTCCTGTCGAACGTCCCGTGTTCAACGTATCACTCCCGGAAAGTTCCGGGTCACCCAAAACAGCACCCACAATGCCGTCTCCACCTGCGCTGCACAGCCTGCGTGAGGAAAACTATTGCAGAGATCACCAAGCTTATAGATCAGGTCGCCGCTCTCCCAGCCGAGTGCCAGCAGCCCTCTCCCTCGCGCGGCCGCTCCTTCTCGCGCCGCCGTTCACCGTCGGCTTCATGGCGACGCGTATGCTGGTATTATCACAACTTTGGAAAACAAGCCCGGAAGTGTACAGCACCCCCCACTTTTCAGGAAAAGTGCCCGCGGCACCACTACAGGCGGCGAGTGGTGTCAGTGCAATGTAAGCTGCTCGTTGTTTCTGCCGGACAGACCACAGGACTGCGTTTTCTCGTCGACACCGGTGCGGAGGTCAGCATCATACCGTCTTCAGCCGCGTTCCCCAAGAGCTGCGAGATACAAGCAACTTACAAGCCGCTAACAAGACTCCAATCAACACCTATTGAGAGCAATCGCTGTCCCTCAACGTTGGCATCCGAAGAACATTTCGACGGATTTTTCGAATCGCAGATGTGGCCAATGCCAATCTGGGCTCGGACGTTCTGCGTCACTACAACTTGTTAGTTGAGCGGTACCGCCAGCGCCTCATTGATGCTACAATGCCCCTCTCTGTGCTTGGTATAGCATCGAAGGAACCACACTTGGCGGTCGCAAGCACCTTGTCAAAGTCGGCCAACGACACGCTTCATGAGGAATTCCCGTCCCTTCTGCGGCCTGCCAACTTCCTCCTCCGTGTCCTACAAGACGTCACTCACCAAACTGTGAATACTTGTCCACCTATTCAGCGCTCGAGCTCGTCGCTTAACGCCTGATCGCTACAAGATCACGCGTGGTGAGTTCAGACATATGCTTGAGCTCAGAATCTTTCGACCATCGTCAAACCCTTATGCATCCCCGCTGCACGTGGTGCCGAAGACGTCACCTGGAGACTGGCGTCCTTGCGGAGACTGCCGGTTGCTTAACAACGCCACTGTTCAGGATCGTTACTTGCTTCCTTAGATCGCAAACTTCACCGTACCATTTAAAGAGGCGACGGTTTTTTGTAAGATCGATCTTGTAATGCCTACACAGAGATTCCTGAGGAGCCGATGGACATTCTCAAAACCGCAATCATCACGCTATTCGGAATTTTTGAGTACGTACGCATGCCTTTCGGCTTTCGCAACGCTGCACAGACGTTCCAACGGTTCATTGACACAGTGACACGAGGACTACCTTTCTGCTTCGCTCACATCGATGACTTCCTTGTGTTGAATAGCGTCGCAGAAGCACCCATTCCGCATCTTCTCCAACTCTTCAGCCAGGCCTTGTCGTCAATAGAGCCAAGTGCGAGTTCCGTGCTGACGAGCTGGACTTCATCGGCTACCGTGTAGACAAGAATGGCATTGGCCCCTTGCCTTCAAAAGTACAAGCCATTCAAGGCTTTCCGCCGCCATCTTCCACACACAAGCTCCGCGAGTTTCTTGGCCTCATAAATTTTTACCGCCGTTCCATCCAGAACTGCGCCACCCTCCTCCGGCCGCTGACAGACCTGCTCAGGGGGAAACAAATCAAATGATCTTCAGTGGTTTGATCTCCAGAACAGGGTGTCGAACCGGAACCGGAACCGAACCGAAAACCGGAACCGAACCCGAATTTTTGCCCGGAACCGGAACTGAACCGGAACCATATTTTTCCGCCATTTTGGAACTGAACCCGAACCGGAACGAATCGAAGGAACCGTTCCGAACCGGTTCCGGGGCCTCAAAAATGTAATTTCTTATTGTAATTTTTAAATGTAATTCTAATTTCTATGTAATTTGTAATTTTTAAATGTAATTTCTAAATGTAATTCTATAGTTTTCCATTTCGGTACAATACCTTGCGTCTGAAGATATTTTGCCACTCGCCAGACAGAACCATGAAATATTTTGCGTAGTCTGCATTCCCAAGGCCAATATTCTTTTCTAATTATTGCCCTCAATTTAATGTAAAGTTGTCCGTATATACTATCAGTTTGCGTTAGGTACTGCCCATCTCTCCCAATTATCTTTTACGTTTAGCATAACTTAAGTTATAACGCATATTGCGAGGCAACATATCATGAAAATTCTTCTTAATGGTTTCTATCTGACATGGTGTTTAAAATCGTGTAAAGTTTTCAATGTGCTGTTAATTCGCATGCATACCTGTCCGCTTGTGAAGGCCTTCAGGGACACCATCAACAATAAATCCATATCTTCCACTTATTCTAGTTTGAATAGGCAGTTATATACAAACAGCACTGAGACACCAACACTCGCAGTTCTCAAAATTAACGTCACTTTTTCTTGTATACAGTGCCGTTGTGTCCTTTGGTTACTGCTCTAAGAGAACATGAGATATAAAAAAATGGGGAATCCTAATTTCCACTTTTAAAGTATATTTGATAGCATTTTCATGTTATCTTGAATCTGCTCAACCTTAAACTTAAAAGGCGGATGGATTGAAGTCGATTAGTGCGGGTTAGCGGGTAGACTGGGGTGAATTAGTTAGGTGAGTGAATGAGCTAATGTGAATTAGTGGGACTGGTGTGTTGATTAATTTGGATTAAAGGAATTAGCGGGTCAGTTAAGGCGGATTCGACGGTCGGACCAAACATATATCTTTGGGGTCCTTGGCATTTGGAAATTTTGCAGCGTTCTCCTCTCCACCAATCAGGAATTTTGTCACGCACAAAAAAGCCGCAAAATTAGTAAGTTATGTGACGACCGCCTGAATGCTATAAAAGGTCTTTTTTATGCCCGTATTGCGCTATTATGTTGTTGCTATATTAACATTGACATCTCGGACTAAAGTTAATAACTAATTGCCTAATGCATATTTTATATTCATCAAAGGGTTTTCAAAACGTGTGTATATATGAGGGGAGACAGTTGGAAAGAAACTAAACTGCAAGAAAAAAAGGGAGGGACGATCAACTGGTTTGATGCAAAGACGCCGATAGCATTCTTCAATAACTTCTTTTTTGTTACCGTTCTGCAGCCTCCCACACGTGTAGCATCTCAACCCCCGAACACAGCCCCCTCTAAGCTGAGGAAGCGGCGATAGCACGTGCGCTTAGCCAAAGCGGCGCCAAAACTCTCATAACAGACTCTTAGCAGGAGTGGCCCAACTTTGCCAACGGTCGATTGCATGTTACAACACTTCCAATGATCAATCAGAGACCACCAACGTGACCAGTCACGATTGTATGGGCACCAGCTCATACTGGCATCCACGGCAAACAAGATCACCAACCTCGTGGGTCGAGATTTGACTCGCTTAGCCAGCGCTGATGAAGCCCGGCCCGAGTGCATGCATCCTGCAGTCACAGACCAGGAAGTTACTCAGCACTATGGCCTCTTCCATAGAACGTATTCCTCCCCGCACAAATCGCTACCGATTAACCAGGAAAGATTACTCCGCACCCTGTGGGCATACACCTTCCCACACAACACCAGACTTCACCTCTTTGACGGGACACAACTCTCTCCATTTCGTTGCTTCTGTGGAGAGCCTGGGAACATCATACACATAGTAGGCGGGCTGCGACAAGTGTGCCGTAGTAGATCCATCCAACCTAACGTTTCATAGAGAATTGGGAGACAGCCATGGCCAGCTCCGGCCTGGAAGATAAGTTGCTCATGATGGAAAAGGCTGTCGATTCTCCCCTCGAATGAGGTCGCCTCTCTGAAACTTTGCCTCGATTGAATTAAAATCTCTCTCTCTCTTCTATCTCTCTCTCTCTCTCTCTCTTCTCTCTCTCCTCTCTCTCTCTTCTCTTCTCTCTCTCTATCTCTTCTCTCTCGCTCTCTCTCTACAAGTGATCATTACTGCTGCTTGTGACTTCACTTGCCTATCATCTTTCCTAGAGCCCAATCGCTGTCACCAGTCGCTGAAGGGCCATTAGCAAGTTCCTATCTCCGGTGGTTCCCTATCCAATGCCGTCCTATACACGCCGCCCAATGAGTCTTTGTAGCCATTCTTTCTTTCTAACAGCTCTGTTAGCAGATAAAAGATGAGCAGAAGGAAATTTCTTTAAATGCCACCTGCCACGCTTGCAGTCGGCGCCACATACTCGTCACACTACCATAGAAAACATTTTGCAGGTACAGTTAAAGCAGCTCTTCAAGACTTTAGATAAACTCGCCGCTGTGGCTCAGTGGCTAAGGCGTTGCGCTGCTGAGCACACAGACGCGATTTAGATTCCCGGCCGCGGCGGCCTTTTCTGATGGAAGCGAAAAGCGAAAACGGTCGTGTGTCCGAAATTTCGGCGCACGTAAAGATCCCCAGGTGGACAAAATAATTCGGAGCCCTCCACTATGGCGCGCCTCATCGTCGGCGTTCCGTGGGCGCGTTAACCCAAAATAAATAAAAAATAAATAAATAAATAAATAAATAAATAAATAAATAAATAAATAAATAAATAAATAAAATAAGCAG
Source organism: Haemaphysalis longicornis (assembly GCA_013339765.2). Lineage (NCBI taxonomy): Eukaryota > Metazoa > Arthropoda > Arachnida > Ixodida > Ixodidae > Haemaphysalis > Haemaphysalis longicornis. The sequence continues at coordinate 141,806,153 of CM023452.1, forward strand.
TAAATAAATAAATCAACACTTTCGATAAACGCTTTACTCTTCTTCGCATTTGGAAGCACTGCGAAAACTATAGCTATTGCGAGCACAGAGCAACAGTGCGTGATTTGCTCGTCGCTGCGGATACACCTTCCGTTTCTGCTTCGCTTTTGTGGCTTTTTTTTAAGAGCTATCAAATGCGTTCTATTCTGCAACTTAAGGAAAGCGGCAAACAGCCGCTACACCGCTGTAATGACGTCATTCATTGGTCGAAGAACGCGAAAAACGGGAAGGAGAGAAAAAATTTTGAGCAAGTTTTTATGTTATCTGACGAGGAGAGAGCAGTAATTTTTGGCTGAGGCACATTGCGACCCCCTAATCTAATGTGTTGGTTGACTACTTTATGCAAGCACTCAAGATTTAGAAAAAAGTTGAAAAAGTGTTGCAGGTCGCTTAGTTTGGCGAAGACAAAATATTCGGACAAAGAAACCTTCATTATGACTTTGTTTTATGCCGAATTGATAAGGAAACGAAAAACGAGCACAAAAAATTAACAGAAAAAAACACGCTGCTTTTTTTTCTTAGAACCCGTTTGAACCGTTTGAACCGGTTCGAACCGGTTCGAACCGGAACGGAATCGTGCTCTGGAACTGAACCCGAACCGAACCCGAAGGCTTGAACCCGAACCCGAACCGAACCCGAAAAAAATTCCGGTTCGACACCCTGCTCCAGAAGAATGGAATGTTGGGCTAGGTGATTCACAGTGACCATAATGAACAGGCAGCGCAAGAAGGGTGGGACAAACGAAGAATTGACGCCGACACAGGGCAACTCACAGTAGATTTTATTAGAAAACACACCCCACACACCCACACAAAACGCACACACACACACACACACACACACACCACACACATATAAATATATATATATATATATATATATATATATATTATTAAAACTATATCTATCAATATCTATAAAACAAGGGTTTTATTGTACACAACAGTTTCGAAAGGAGAACCTTTCTTCTTCCGGGGTTATTTTATTTTAGAATATACAACAAAAACCTTATACACACTTTGCCTCCGAGGGCTTCCCTTTCTCCTCACCCTCTTCAATAAGAGATCTCGGGGAGAGTACAAGAGGGGAGAGTAAGAATAACACGTCGTAACTACACTACAGAAGGTGGGAAAAAGCAAGAAAAGAGAAACGAAAAGAGGAAAGTTGTAAATGGGAAGGAGGCAAAGCTGCGGTATTTATAGACAGAAAACAGACGCATAAAGTTCAACCAATGTGTATACCCTACTCACAAGCACACCGGTACCGCAGGATACGCTCTGGACGGGATGATCTCAAAAACATGAGGAACTAAAGACCGCCGTGATTGGTCAAAAATATCCAGAAGAAATTAAGAAATTATTGACGATGCGATTAGCCGAGCACGCAATTTACAAAGTGAAGACATTCTGACTGAAACCCTAAAAGAAACCCACCATGAGACTAACTTAGTCCTTACGTACACGTCCAAAACTTGCCAAGTATACAACATCCTGAGACGACATTTTAATATCTTAAGAAAGAGTGAGCGCTTGTCGGCTGTTTTTCAGCGGCCCCCTCGTGCTGTGTACAGACGGGCCAGAAACATGAAGGACCTTTTGGTCAGGGCAAAAACAGAAGTACCTGAGCAAACTATAGGCTGCCGGCCATGCGGCAAACCGCGCTGTAAACTTTTTCCCCACATGGAGACCACTAACGTTGCCCAGGCCACCAGGTCAACCTCTACACATAAAATCAAAGACAACCTGAACTGTGACACCCCTAATGTAATCTACAAACTCCGCTGCCTTGTCTGTGAGGAGGAATATATCGGCCAAACAAAAACATCTTTCCGCAAAAGTTTTGATAATCACAACACACACGTGAAGGGCCTCCCCGACCTTCCGCTGTCCAGGCACCTCCGACTCCCGGGTCACTCGTTTGCAAAAATACAGGCCGTCTTAATTCATTCCGGCTTCCGCAGCACATACGAGCGGGAACAAAAAAAAAATCCTTCTTTATACATAAATTTCGGACGTTTGCCGAAGGAATAAATGAAACCAAAGGGAGATCGAGTTGCTTTCGAAACTGACGTAACCACCCTGAGATGTTTTGAGGGAGGGCGAAACGAATAATCATCCCATAGTTTTTTTTGTCTCTTTTAAGTTCGTAGAGCACATCCTTCGCCGCTGAGGGGAACCGCGTTGTGCCGGCATCTGTGAGACGAGGGGGTCGGTGGGGGTGGAGGGGAGGGAAGGCGGGTGGCGATGCGGGACGGTTGGCGTGGCGTGGCGACTGCCGCTCCAGCGGCGGTGAGGTGATAAATCATTCTCCGCCTGTGGTTCTTTCCAAGGACTAAATCGTTTTCTACACAAACTTTCCAGACCATTTCACTGAGACGGACCCGTACGAGCCTCCGCGCATAGGGAACTCACTGATCCTTTTTTTCAAGGCTGTCTACGAATCTTTCGTTTCCCGATCAGCTTTCTTCGGGCACCTGCGGCCTTGTGGTTCTTATCTCTGTCTAACGACGGTCTCCCACCGCCATTAACAAATGCCTTCGTTCTTTTTTTACTTTACCATTGATCACCAGTAGGCAGAGGATGGCATGCTTCTCTGCCATCCACAGACTTGTCGTTCAGGCTTTCGAGCTTCGACTCTGCAAATTTTACGTACCTCTTTCTCTCTCTTTCCACACGCAGACGCAGCACGCCGTTTTCTCTGTAGACACACGTTGGTTGAACTTTATGCGTCTGTTTCCTGTCTATCAATGCCGCAACTGTGCCATCTTCCCATTTACAACTTTCCTCTTTCCCTTTCTCTTTTCTTGCGTTTTCCCACCTTCTGTTGCATTATCCTTACTCTCCCCCTCTTTTACTCTCCCCGAGAGCTCTCATTGACGAGGGTGAGGAGAAAGGGAAGCCCTGGGAGGCAAAGTGTGTATAAGCGTTTTTCTGTCAATTCTAAAAAAAACCCCTGAAGAAAAAGGTTTTCCTTTCGAAACTGTTGGGAACAATAAAATCCTTGTTCAGTGTTCTCCAAGTGTCTTTTGACCTATTGAACGAAGTTTTCATTCAAATTTGGACCTATGTCTACGGTAGTCCGGAACTTCTTACCTGCTATATATACCTATATATATATATATAAATATAAATATATATATATATATATATATATATATATATATATATATATATATATATATTGCCGCGAACCATACATTGGGTTTGTTTATTTGTGTTTTGCTTTTACCGCCCGGCTGCGCCGGTCTGTGTTATCTCTGCGCCAAGGGAAGCGCGTGTTCCATTCTTTCTTTCTGTGCCACATGTGTTATCTGTTGTGATAGGGAGAGCATTCCGATCTAACGTGAACAGTCCAGAATAATCTTCTTGGATCTACTATGTTCTCGATGCGAATCGACGTTTCGAGAACCACGCGCGCCAAAGATAAAAAGCCTGCAGTGCCAACGCCGTGGCATTCGATTCGACGACACTCGCCTGTGCAAGTCACTTTGTTGACCGCTGCTTCGCCGCCTCTGTATTCTTTTGAGTTGTTAGGGGAGCACAAGTTCGCTCCAATAACGTGTTTCTCATTCAAACAACTGCATCGTCCTTGTCTTCGTGACAATATATATATATATCACATTATATATATATATATATATATATATATATATATATATATATATATATATATATATATATATATATATATATATATATATATATATATATATACAGATACGGGACGAGGGACTCGGTAAAGATACATATCAAGGTTGCAGTCGTCATTGCCAGTGCTATTCGGCTTTTTTCGAAATATTTAATAGGGCCGAATGACGTGTGCTTGTCACGTTTCCTTGATTCATTGATAAATAAGCGAAAATATAAGTCGAGAAAAAATCCGCCGTTTTTCCGGGAGCGGGACTCGAACCCACATCTCCGCATAACCGGTGCGGTGCGTTCGCCATTACGCTATCCCCACAGCGGCTTCTCTGTCGACTTTAAAACGGGGGTTTATATTTACAAGAGCTCTGAGCCGGTCAACTAGCGCCGCCCCTCGACTACCGCGGGAGACGTAGAACGTCTTCTTTAACAGTGGCCGCCACGTAGAACGTGGTCGGAGGTCGGGGTTAGCAATTGGCATATCCGAACTGCTGGAGCCAGTGCCTCGTAATGCATGTAGCAGAACAGAGAGATACGGGACGAGGGACTCGGTAAAGATACATATCAAGGTTGCAGTCGTCATTGCCAGTGCTATTCGGCTTTTTTCGAAATATTTAATAGGGCCGAATGACGTGTGCTTGTCACGTTTCTTTGATTCATTGATAAATAGGCGAAAATATAAGTCGAGAAAAAATCCGCCGTTTTTCCGGGAGCGGGACTCGAATCCACATCTCCGCATAACCGGTGCGGTGCGGTGCGGACGCCATGACGTCCACTTCGACCATTGCTGCAGCACCCATGCCAGTGCTCTTTCAGACCGGCCATGCATGTGGCCTCGTCAGAAGCCGCCACCTGCATGTGTCCTCGTCACAAGCCGTCACAAGCACGATGCCCAGAACATCACAATCGAGGCCCTGGAAATCTTCAGCGTGTGCAACATCGAAAGCCCGCCCGTTAGGGAAGAAATTGTTCCTCCGGTGGCCGATCAGGGTAAAGTTGCGGTGGATGCCCTACTTGCGCCCACGTTTCGAGAAAACCAGGTCAGCGTATTGATCGATTCAGACGCGTATTGAAAAGTTGGAAAAGAAAAGTTTCCAGAATTTCGGCCACTCTCACGTCCATTGAGACACTTCGGGGATGAACCATACAAAGTTCTCAACTCGAGAGAACAAGCCCTTCGACCACTCCATCGACTGCACTTTCTTTCCCTTGGGGAATCGCCCTCCGAGGACAGCGCCACAGGTACCGATGTCTCGTTCACCTTCCGCCTGGAAGCTACCGGAATTCAGGGAAATTCAGGAAGCTTCGTGTTCAACGTCCTCGCCGAAAAACATTTCAAACATGGGGTTCGAATCGCCACATACTGGCACACCACTGTCAAGCCATCGAGGAGTGGCTTCTTGGAACCTGCCGAAAGGGGAATACCTCCTGGTGCTTCGATTCACTCGCAGAGCGGCAGCGCCGCCACCAGCCAACTTCGTGCGAAGCTCGTCTAGTTTTTGAAGAACAATTCGCTGCCTTCCTTCTAGCACCTTGCCTGAGCAAGCCTGGGGGAGCATCCTTGGGGCCGCGAGAGCGTGTTGAAAATAGAGAGAAGGAAGTGCGCCCAGATGGGAAGATAGGAAGCTGCGTGGCTCTTCAGAATGGAGTACAATATATATATATATATATATATATATATATAAAATATATATATATATATATATATATATATATATATATATATATATATATACTCCATTCTGAAGAGCCACGCAGCTTCCTATCTTCCCATCTGTGATTACTGCACAATTAAAGTGTTCACAGACTGCACATAGGAAATGGCACATAATGCGCAATTCACCAGACAATTATGCAAAGTGCACGTGCCAAGGGCCACACTAATGCGCTCCATCCCACCCTTCTTGCCCTGCCTGTTCGATATGGTCTCCGGAAGAACTAACCGCTTTCGAGAATGTCAAGACGAAGCTAACCCAGGCAACTCTTCTCGTTCATCCGAGACCACGAGTTCGCATTTGCCTAATGGCCGCTGCATGTGACGCTGCAGTCGGAGGTGTCCTGTAACAGTTTGTGCAGAATGCCAGCCAAGACCTTGCTTTCTTTTCCCGCAAGTTGTGACCCCCGGAATCACGCTACAGCATTTTCGAACAAGAACTTCTTGCGATATGCATGGCTCTACTTCACTTCCCGCACTTCTTGGAGGGTCGACAGTTCCATATCCAGACGGATCACAAACCTCCAACCTTCACCATTCAGTCGAACTCCGCTAACCTTTCACATCGTGAAATCCGGCATCTGTCTTTTATGGCGGAATTCACAGTGGACATACGGCACGTCAGGAGCAGGACAACGCTGCCGCGGATGCACTCTCACGTGTCACCGCAATCTCCAGTTCCCACAACTCGAACGACATCGACTTCACCGCACTCGCATCAGCGCAGCAAGATGACACCGAAATATTAACCCTTCGAAAAAACCCCGGTGCGCTGCACCTTTGTTAAGTATACATCCCATTGTGTTCCGTTCCGATGCTTCGAAATGTTTCCATGCCCACCCCGCATTCAGTCACCCCGGCGAGTTTCCAACGCATTTTTTTCGCTGCCTTCCACAGACTATCGCATCCTTGAATACGAACCACGCAACATCTGTTCACGCAGCGTTTCGTTGAGCCCGGCATCAACAAGGACGTACGCGAGTGGACGCGCTGCTGTCTCGTATGCAAGCAGCCAAAGGTTAACCGGCCCACGAAGGCCCCTTTCGGCTTCTTTACGGCACCAACTCAGCGTTTCGACAAGGTGAACATAGATATTAGGGGGCACTGGCCTCCTTCAAAAGGGAACACATACATACAAACTTGCGTGGATCGGTTCACGCGTTGGCCGGAGGCGTTTCCGCTTCCCGACATCCGTAATTAAACCATCGCCAACGCCTTCGTTGCCAGCTGGGTTTCGCGCTTTGCTGCCCCATCAACTATCACCACTGACCGAGGTCGCCAGCTTGAGTCTGCACTCTTCAGTAACCTGCCCACCCTTATGGCACTTACCGCATCTGCACCACAGCGTACCACTCCATTGCCAATGTCATCGTTGACAGTTTTTACTGCTCCGTCAAGACTGCACTCAGGGCTCAGACGGACGCTACCCATTCGTTCACCTCCTTTCCGTTGGTTCTGCTGAGTCTTTGGGCTACTTCGAAGCAGGATCCGCATTTCACGGCCGCAGATATGGTCTTTGGTAAGCCTATACGCCTGCCGGGAGAGCTTTTATTGATTCGGAATCACCGCCATACCCTGATCCTACGGACTACGTGAGCACAGTACGAAATTCGTTTCACTCACTTCCTGCGCCCGCACCACGCTTCCAGCAGTGTGCGGATGCCCATGTGCTCATCGCGCTTCCGTCATCGCCTTATGTTTTTTTTCCGCCGTGACGCCGTTCGCAAACAACTTCAGAGCCCTTACGACGGACCCTACCGCGTCATTCTTTGTGCTGATAAGCATTTCACCGTAGATTGCGAAGGCAGACAGGTCACTATTTCTGTTGATCACCTCAAGCCAGCCCTCATTGAGGAACCGCTCTCTCCCCAACCAGAGGAATCCGGAATACGAATTGGGGATCACCCTCCCCAGCCACCCCAGTCGGAACAGACAACAAAACCAACAAGACGGCCTCTACAATTATCCTTCTACCTTACCCCAAGGCTCCGCCGCTAGAGGGAGAGCCTTCTGTAGCAGCATTACCGAAGATGAAGATAACAAAGCACCCCTCTGATGCTCACTGCGCGAGCCTCGTGGCGCGAGCGGTCAGTGCTCCTAGGAACTCAGAGTGTTCGGCCAGGAAAAGCTGCCGCAGCACCGTCAGCTGCTTATGTGTTAGAAATATACGTGTTGTTCTGTGGCTCGGCGGTTTCATTGCATCGTGTTGCCACAATGTGATCGCCTTCTGCAGAGCACCAATATCACCCTAAGAGAAGCGGAAACGGCTGCAAGCAAGCAATTACTGCTTCAGATGCGGCAGGGAAATTCATTTTGAAAGGCAGTGCAGGTCAGCCAACCGTCTAGTCTGAAACCACTGTTCACGTTGGCACCTCACGTCGCTTTGCGACATCCGCGGTATAGTTGGGGGCTTACAGCAGATCAGATCACAGTCGTAGCGACCGGGTGACACTCGTACAGAGCAACGCCATGACGTCCACTTCGACCATTGCTGCAGCACCCATGCCAGTGCTCTTTCAGACCGGCCATGCATGTGGCCTCGTCAGAAGCCGCCACCTGCATGTGGCCTCGTCACAAGCCGTCACAAGCACGATGCCCAGAACATCACAATCGAGGCCCTGGAAATCTTCAGCATGTGCAACATCAAAAGCCCGCCCGTTAGGGAAGAAATTGTTCCTCCGGTGGCCGATCAGGGTAAAGTTGCGGTGGATGCCCTACTTGCGCCCACGTTTCGAGAAAACCAGGTCAGCGTATTGATCGATTCAGACGCGTATTGAAAAGTTGGAAAAGAAAAGTTTCCAGAATTTCGGCCACTCTCACATCCATTGAGACACTTCGGGGATGAACCATACAAAGTTCTCAACTCGAGAGAACAAGCCCTTCGACCACTCCATCGACTGCACTTTCTTTCCCTTGGGGAATCGCCCTCCGAGGACAGCGCCGCAGGTACCGATGTCTCGTTCACCTTCCGCCTGGAAGCTACCGGAATTCAGGGAAATTCAGGAAGCTTCGTGTTCAACGTCCTCGCCGAACAACATTTCAAACATGGGGTTCGAATCGCCACATACTGGCACACCACTGTCAAGCCATCGAGGAGTGGCTTCTTGGAACCTGCCGAAAGGGAAATACCTCCTGGTGCTTCGATTCACTCGCAGAGCGGCAGCGCCGCCACCAGCCAACTTCGTGCGAAGCTTGTCTAGTTTTTGAAGAACAATTCGCTGCCTTCCTTCTAGCACCTTGCCTGAGCAAGCCTGGGGGAGCATCCTTGGGGCCGCGAGAGCGTGTTGAAAATAGAGAGAAGGAAGTGCGCCCGCAGCGCAGCCAGTGATTTCACCACACATAAAAGAATGATTACCACACGATTACTACACATGAAAGAATGGAAATGATTGGGTGCACGAATGTCAGAACTTGGACAACAAAACATTCAGCTAAACTCAATAGCCTCATACATCGGCGCCGCATACATAGTGAGGTGGCTCGCCGCAGTCGCAACGAAGCTTGCGAAGCGCACATTCGCTCGGAAAACAATGCCCCCTCGCCATTGTCAATACGGCACAAATGATAGCAGTGATTAGCGAAACCGTAAACGCTGCGCAGTGCATTGTAGAGGAATGGCTACCCGTGTTCTGATAAACTACGCGTAAGACGTGGTTCTCAGCAATGAACTGTGAAGCAGTTCAATATAGTGCTGCGGAACAGGAAACATAACTAAGTCTAGCACCAGTGTTTCAGCGCTCAATGCAAGCTCCATAATCTGCTTGCGCACATCGCCTTTCTAGAGACGAGCCCTCAAGGTTCAACCTAACCAGTTCAGTTAAACAATTCACACACACACACGGGCTCTCCTAACCAATATTTAAATCGGCAATGACCGCTAAAAACGACATCCAGTGACAAGAATGCGGCAAATGTGATGATACCGCTAACCTCACAGGAAAAGACGCAGAAGAGCCAGCGACATTCAGGGGCATACGCCAAAACAAATTAGCCGTCTTCAGGTGACCAAGTTGTTCTCGAATACTTCATATCGAAGACGAACACGCGAGGATGACGAGGGCATAAATAATCGTAACAACTGCGCTTGTTTAACGGCAGAACGCACATCACAGTCGATGGCAGAGGGGTGGATTCGAAATTATTACCTGATTTCGCCGCGCAGCCCTACGCCTTACTCACGGTTTCGGCAGTTGACATTGTGTTGCGTGAACAAATAGAAACGAGAATTTGGTATATCATTCCCTGTTTTACTTAATATAACAGTAACTGGCAAGGTGCTCAGTGGCGTTGCCGAATCACCCCCCTACCCGGCGACCCGCGATGCCAGACTAGATTCCCCTGCCTCAGCCAACTGCCACGGAACTGCTTGTTCTTTGCTTTTTATTGTGTGCGTTATAATGAAGAAGCTCAGATTTAGAACGTGAACAAATACAAAACGCGAATTACACAAGTTCTTTGGCACTCGATTTGAACGATACAAAAGCAGCAGATGGCGGGATAAACTGTGCAATGGTATCTGGTTGTGTTTTAGTGTAATTGATTGTAGTATCATTTGGCGTGTGTTTATTTAGCGCCTGCTTTCATGCTCATCCACCCCCCCCCCCCCCCCCGTCACGAACGTTTGTTTTCTGTTGATATCTGGCTTGTTCTCGGTAGTCGTTTGTGCACGAGAGACTAAGGTGTCTGTTTCTTTCATTTGTACAAACTATAGGCCGTCTCTAACAGTAATATTGGGATAAAATTGTGATTGCTAGTACGTTATAACACCACTGAGGGAAGAGAATGACTGTTGTCAGAGGGGGGGCATATTTGCGCTAGTGGGGCAGGACAGGAACAGGGAACGACGGAATGATGATACAGATGTCGCAGTTCAAGGTTGTTCTGTGGTTCGTGCAAGGCTGTAGAAAAATAAATGTAGAGGGAGAGTCGATTTTCGTAATAAGCAAGTCCTGATTTTCCTCCACTTTTAACGCTAGTACCGCTGTTGCTTTAAATAGGATTTGGCGAAGGAAGTTCCCATCGAAAGCGCCTTCGTCTTTGGATGTATACTATTCCATTTATTTTTTTTTATTTTTCCCTTTGTGAAATTCGGTTTGATAAACAGTAAAAAAACTTTCGATGCTTTTGTGTTTATCCTAAAATTCCAAACTCTCGTTCAAAGACTCCGGTTATTTAAATATATAAAATTTTATGTATATGCCTACAAGACGAATTCTGTAGCCACTTCTGCACGTATACCCAGACACCGAAATAGACCTTGTGATTCACTCGAAAAAGTAATGTACTGCAGAGTGGGACTTTCTAGCATCTAGCACGCTTTGTGCGATTTCAAACCATCTACCTGCATATTATCTCCCTTTGTTTGAATACCCAATTCATACGGTGCGGTGGGTAACACTCTAATAGGATAACAATACCAATCGGTACCCTTTTCTGCTGCTGTTGCACCCTTTAAACTGCTGTTTACACCATTTGTTCTGAAGAATTCTTTTGTTAGGGTGCCGGACCTAAATTATGGTGCTTAAATGCTGCAAAAAGGGTGGAAAATTGTCATTGCTTCCTTCTTGCACCCTTTATGGTGTAAAAATGTGTAGTGTCTGCTCTTTCGAAATTTTACACTGTTTATTTTTACATAAAACTGTGACCAGTACATGTTGCATAGCCTGTAGCATTTGAAACAGCCGAGGCCCTCCGCACCTACCAAAGGTGTTAACATGTTTTTTAGAGCCGCGAATAGCGTTTCTGCGCCTTTGGACGTGTTTGTAGAATTACTTGATTTACAAGTTTTAAAGGGTATAGAGTGCAATTGAAAACACGGCAGTGTGGCAGATAAATAGTGTTAATATTACTCCAGATGCTTAGTAACCCTTAATAACAACGCGAAGTATAGCTCGGCCGTGGTCGCGGGGTGGTTGCGTTGTGCCGCGGTAAAAAAAGCAGGCGAGTTTAATCAGGGCAGGAGTGGGCGGTTAATTTTCTGATTCAGGCCAAAGAAAAAACGCTGGTGTAACAATATATCAGTGCACATTAAAGATACCCATGTCGTCCTAATATGTCTATAGCCTTCCACTACGGAGCGTCTCATTGCCCGGTGGGAGATTCAATGCATAAAAACACGAATTCAAATCAGTATTCCTATTTCGCATACGCAGCAGCCTTTACTTGGAAATACACGCACTGCAATGCAAAAGTGCGTAAGTCGGCAGAAAACATCAACAGCTTGCATCAGTTTTAAAATTACCATAGGCGAGCGCTTCTGTGCGGCGAAAAGGTCTTGTGGGTGTTTCTCAAACGGGATCAGGGCCTGTACAATAAATAGGTTAGCTTTTGAAGAAACCATAAGACCACACATTTATGAATAAGACAAACAAGCGAACTAAAAATAAGCAAGAACATTACAACGGCTCTTGTTTGGTATATACGTGCTTCATTTTCTTTTCCAGGAATTACCTTTTTATTCGTGATCTTATGCATATCTTTTCAAGTAGAGCACTCGAATTACCTTTAGGTAACACATACTAAAAGAATTAGGAGGCGGCATATCGTTCTAGAATCGAACTTGGAACATCATTGGCACACCCCGTGCAGCAAGGAACACGGAGCCGAAAGTGAACACATACTCATGATCCACCCATCACTTATAGGCGTAACCGACGTCTCATGTCGACAAAAGTACATAAGCCCTTTGGTTGCTTAGGGGGGTCATTGTAACGCATGCGTGTTCACTGACGTTTAGAGAAGCAATGTTTCAAACCAAGTGCGATTTAAGTACGCCGTGCCAAAAATCCACGAGCGGAATCATATCAACCGGGAGCCTTCTGGAAGTACATTCATTCAAGATGTAGTAAAACTAAAGAATCTATTCGTTTACTAGGCTCCAACGGCAATGAGGTTGCGGAGGTGGCCGACTGCTTTGCTCGTCAGTTTTCTTCTTTTTTTTAGAATTAGCGGTGGCAGTGATGACAGTAGTGCCCCTTGTAACCAGGGCGGTAACTCTGGTTGTTTCCAACTGGATGAGAACATCGTGCGGACCAGTATCAAGCGGCTAAAGCCCTCGCTTTCTTGTGGACCAGATGGTATTCCTGCCGCCATTCTAAAAACGTACGCAAACATATTCGTTCCTGTGTTCACTTCAATGTTTAATAACTGTCTCCGGTCTGGCACGTTCCCTCGCTCATTGAAAATCACTCGCGCATTCCCTGTATTCAAGTCAAGCCCAAAAACTGACGCCATAAACTATAGGCCAGTCTCGCTCATTTGTTCTGCCTCTAAAATATTCGAGTTATCTCTTCGTATTGTCTTGTCTTTCCCACTTAAACACGCCCTCATTTCTAATCAACATGGCTTTACGCATGGTCGTTCAACTTCCACAAACCTCGCGTGCTTCATGGAGCAGGCCGTCCCAGCAATCGTTGGTAGAAGCCAGCTTGATGCGGTCTACTGTTACATGAGCAAGGCCTTTGATGTAGTCAACCACTCGTTATTGCTGGCCAAGCTCATTCTGTTAGATGTCCACGCTTCTTTGGTGGGTCTTATACGTTGCTATCTCCAGCAGCGATTTTGCTATGTAAGTGTTAAAGGTCAAACTTCATTTAGGTACAAACCAACCAGTGGTGTACCCCAGGGATCTGTTCTGGGTCCCCTTCTTTTCTCCATTTTCATTACGATGTTGTTTCTGTAATTCAAAATTCTTGTTTTTGTTGTATGCTGATGATATCAAAATTTTTAGAGAAGTGCGTAATATTCATGACTGTAATTATCTTCAGGCTGATATTGCGTCATTCCATCGTTGGTGCACCAAAAACGACATAATTATGAACCCCTCAAAAACGAAAGTTGTCTCCTATAGTAGAAAAACTCAACAGCTGCAATACTCTTATAAAATTGCAAGCACTGCATTGCCAATGGTGACTGAAATTCGAGACTTGGGAGTACTATTTGATTCTTCTCTGACTTTCTCTTTCCACGTTACACAAATTACCCGTCGCTCTCTTCGATGTCTGGGTGCTGTTTCCAGTTATTCTAGAGAGTTTAAAGGTCCTCTTCCTTTCTTCAAGTTGTATTCGGATCTCTGCTTACCTCTTCTCGAATATTGCTCTGTTGTTTGGAATGGAACTTGAAAGTTCAATAGTGACCGTATCGAAAGAGTTATAAATAAGTTCCTCTTTATCTCTAAGCACCGCTTCCGTCATGTGCAAGAAGACGCTAATGGCATTGTGCCTTTTCTGAATAGTTTTCCTTCCCTTCGGTGTTGACGAATGCGAGCTGATATTATCTTTCTTTATAAACTTCTTCATGGGGATATTTTGTGTGACGACTTGGTTACACTTATCAATGTCAATTTGCCGAACAAACTTTTGCGAACATTTCGAACTTTTAGAACAGATGCTTCAAGTAGAAGATGCTCGTCCATCTGCAGAATACAATGTGCATATAATGAATATTCTGATCGTCTTGATATATTCCAGAGCTCCTTTTCTTTGTTCTCAAACGACTTGAAAACTGTTGTAGCTTAAGTGCCTTTATGTCATTGCAAATTCATGTGCCGTATTTATTTTAGGCAAATCATGTTCTTGTTTGTGTGTTTTTCACATTTCCTGGTTTTGCGTTGCTTGAATTTTTGTAGGTTTGAGTGCCAGTGCTTGTAATGCTGAGCTGCTTTCAAAGTTGAAACTTCCGAACATTTTGTTATAAAACCTTCGTTTTATGCGTATAACTTATCTCTGTCATGTTCAGTGAGTATTTCCTGTTTTTCACGTCCCTTGAACATTACGCTGTCCGAGTGTCATGGCTTGAAACGCTAGGTCCCCTGTTTCTTTTCTTTTCTTAATTTTTTGGGTTTTTTTGCTGTTTTGCTTTCTGAGGTTACTGTAACTATCTTTACTTTAATGCTTCTTTCATGCATACGGTTTTGTATGTTGTGTTGTCTTGATTTTAGTTTGTTTTTATGTATGTTTTGTATATGGTGTACAAGTACCAAGACCCTAGGGTTGTTCCTGGCCACCGAAAATAAAGGTTGATTGATTGAGTGATTGATTGATTGATTGATTATTTTTTTTTAGTCGGTATTGCTCACTTTGTGAAAGCATCTACCGGTGTGACCACGAGCCCTATATAGTCCTTGGAGGCTGATGCATCTCAGAAACCGGCTGACGTTTGTAGGTATGTAAGAGTCAGCTTTGCGCAAAGTTGTTGCGGACTGCGTCAAGAACCTTCTCATACCTAATCAGCACGGTTTTTTCTCGGGTCGATCGGCGGTTACAAATCTTGCCAGCTTTATCACACAGGCGTCGGCTGCAGTGCGAAAATGGCCAGTTGGACGTTATTTATTTTGACCTCAGTAAAGCGTTTGATGTGGCTAACCATCAACTAATAATTAACAGGCTCACTGCGTCCGGTGTAAACAGAGCCCTTATTGCCTTGTTGTCCTACTATCTCATTAGCCAGTCATTTACGTAGATGTAAACAACAAAAACTCTGGTGTTTACACTGCAACAAGTGGTGTACCTCAAGGTTACGTGCTGGGTCCACGGTTGTTTTCCATATTGATGAAGGATGTGTCAACAGCCTTAACAAAATCTTCGTTTCTTATCTATGCCGATGATGTCAAACTCTTTAGGCACATTAGCGGTGTTCAGGAGTTCCGGGCCCTGCAGAGTGATGTGTCGAAATTATCGGGCTGGTGCAGCAAAAACTGTCTGATTTTGAACCCTGGTGAAACAAAGGTTGTCACGTACAGCATGAAAACCCATCGTCTTATGTTTGCATACAGCTTTGAAAGAGTTCCGCTGCAAATAGTTCAGGAGATGAGGGACCTCGGGTTGCTTTTTCGCAGTGCCCTCTCTCTTTCATCTCGTATTAGGCTAATCACCCGGCGAGCGCTGCGCAGTTTTGGAAATGTCGTCGGATTTCAACGGAATTCGCTTCTCCCGATCCAATTCTAATCCTATATAATACAGTATGCATCCCTCAGGAAATATGCTATTCTGTTTCCTAGAACGCCATCTTGAAATATAGTAGTGATTTAATAGGATGTGTGCAGAAGAAGTTTTAATCTATATTTAAGCGCCGCCATCACCTTCACAGTCCGGGTCCTGATTCTGACTTACCCCGGGTTCCTTCGGTCCCTTCTTTGCACTGCAGACGTATGCGTGGAGATCTTACAATCGTTCACGAAATTGTTCATGGGAACCTGTCTTGCGCAGGCCTGCTTAACTGTTTAGAGTTTAGTGTTCCGCAAAGCCCCACTAGGTCACATCGCCCGTTCTTGACCGCTGCGAGCTACTCGAAACATTCGCCTGTGCGCAGAATACCGAATTCTCACAACCGCTTCTTTGAACACCTTCACATCCTTGAATGTTCCTTTAAAATTTACCGTACTGCGCTGTTGCATACAGTATGTTAAACATCTATGATGTCTCTGTCGTTCCTTTTTGTTTTTCTTGTTTTTTTTTATCTTTTTCTTTTCGTTTCTGTTTTTGCATTATTTTCCTTTCTTTCTTCATTGCTGGAATTAGGTTTCCCCGCGATTCTTTCTAACCAACTGATAGTTGCCTATTTTTGAAACTGTTTACTGTGATTTGTTCGTCTTATCATTTGTTTCTATACTCCTGTCATTGTTTTTGTCGTTTTGTCTGTGAAACTTTGTTGCTCTGCTTGTTGTGTGGTCCTTGCAACAAGCAGAGCCACAAAGCCATCCTGTCTTTTTCTTTTTTGCTCCACCCGTGTTTAATTTATGTAATTTTCACTACTTCCAATGTTGTGTGTCTTGTCGCTTGTTCGTTTCTTGCAATGGGTTTCTTGTATTTTGTTTTATGTACCTATCCGTGCGCCAGTACTCAGGCCTTTTGTTGTTCCTGGACACGTAAATAAACATGATTTATTGATTCATTTATTGACTGATTGATTGATTGATTGTTTGATTGATTGATTGATTGATTGATTGATTGATTGATTGATTGATTGATACCGGAATGATCACATCAGGAAATACGCAACCTGACGCGGGAATGGCGGATAGTAAAAATACAGTTTTTCCTGATTGGCCCGGGTAATACTAAAGCCCAGCATTTGCTCTTTTTACCCAGGTATCAATACCCAGTATTTGTATTTCATGTGGGTTTTTTGAAACGGGTAGTGGGCTATCCTCTTGACCTTGTGTAGCGAACAACGTCAATTTCTCCAATATTTCTATTATTTTCTTTTCGATATCCTTGGCGTGCCTTATTGTATTGCGGAGTTTGAGTTTGAGCCTGCACCTTGCGCAACTATTTTGTGCTATTTGTAATGACTACAGGCTAGGCTGTGCTCTTAAACGCAATGATCATTACATGATATTTTGCACGAAAAAATGATCTTATTAACGGTTTTACTGCGAAGAAGAATCTGTCCAACTCCCACCCGAATTTTTATTCCGGTGAAGCCGATTTACACGGCGCCGCTGCGGCGCTCCTTGCAATTTTATACTCTGAGTTTCTTGGGGAGGGTGAGGGCGGAAGAAAGAAGCCGAAACTGCCTAGCTAGGGGTTGTCGACACCTTATCAGGCCTGTGGGGAGATGGGTTGAGGGGGAATGAAAGAAGGGATAGCAGGAAAGGTGAGAGATGAATTTGGTTGAGTATTTTGTTAGTTCAAAGAAAAGAAATTTGGATAGGGGGGGCGGTTGGGGCGATGCGTTGCGTGCGCTCGCTGCGAGCGCCATGTGATTTGTTGGAGGGGGGTGATGGTAGCTGCGGTAATGGCGGTGGAGGGGGAGCGCAGCGGGGCTGTTCGCGAGACTGCCTCGCCTCTGTTTAGCCGAGTGCTTGCGGTTCTCGGAGGAACGGTGGGAGACCGACGGGGAGGCATGTTGCCTGGAGGTTCTGCTGCGGAGGTCTACAGCGAGCTTCCCAGCGCTCGCTAAGTAAAAGAAAAGGGAATAAGAAAGATATTGAAAGAGCCAATCAAGAGAGGAAGGTGAAGGGAAACGGAATGGAAGGACGAAAGAGATGTAGATGATGCAGCCCGGGGATCCCATGGGGAGGCGGAGCGGGAAGGGGGGGAACGCCCTATATGGGTATGCGGCCCGGCCGGTCTCCTCGATATAGGCGATGAGGTGTTTATATTCTCTCCAACGCCGGTGCCACTTTCATAACTGTTGTACCTCTCGCCACCACCGATGCCTCTTTCACAGTTGCGCAATCGCCTGATAACGCAGTGGCACCCTTATCAGTCGTTACTAGAGCAACTGGCCCGCTTTGAACGCCAACGTGAGCAATAATTCTTCAGAAATAAAGGGTTCATTGAGCTGGCGGTGGGTGTAAACGTGTGTGTCACCGGCTCGAGTACTTTCGGATGTCGTCAGAGGTCGATCGGAATGGGTTTGTGTGTTACGCAGAGATCAATATGCCTGTCACGCGGTAGGGAAGCAGACAGCTCTGCTTGTCCACTAGAATCAATATCTAGTCCTTGAAGGTTTCATTTGGCTATGTGGTGATGGCTAGATCTCAAATTATAAAGAAAATAGCTTTTGCGTTTATATAGTGTACTGCGTACAGCTTCGCAGGTCATCCTTCTTCACAGAGTGGAAGGTCATTAGTTTTTATTCGCATTGTCCGTAATTATGCGCGTGTTATATGCTCGCTGTATTTTTAAATCTGTGGGAATAGTTGCACACTTGCGGGCATGCTAAGAACTTCTTGCTTCTTTTTGTTGTAGTATTATGTTTGTGCATAGTTATGTTTACTTTCTGTTTAGCAAGAGCCGGAATGAGTGAAGTATGGAAGACACTACCACTCAAGTCCTAAACCTGTGGTGACATGTTTTCTTTTACATTTATTTCTTCGAACGTGAGGCGGTCAGTGCGCTATATTATGAGAAAGTGACCTAAGAAAAGGAAAACTGTGGTACAGAATGACGGCACCAAAGACAAAAGATTCAACTGTAGCGTTGCCACACACCTGCCCTTTTTACGTATTCATGTTACAATTTTTCGCGCTGTGATTGGACGTCTACCAAATATATATTTGCAGGTGTATGCATACCTATCGGTCTATACAGGTTTTGCGCGAGATAAGCTGGCTAACTGTGCGAACATGTTGCTACTTATTGTGCCGTTTTGACATTGCCTTCCTACACGTGAATGGTAATCTCAAATGTTTGCAAGCCCAGCAGTGAGCTTTTTCAAATCGTAGCGCTGGTCACAGGTGGGTGCTTTTTACAGCAGTTACTGAAGCTTGAGTGCGAAAGCACAGGCCTGTTCCGCGATTATATAAGGAGAATCAAAAATAAGTTAGAGGCGATAGACAAACAAAGACTTTGGGGGGCAACCATTCTGGCGAGGGCTGAGAAAGTTTCATCTGGGGAAGCCCCCCCGAAAAGGCCGCTAAGTGACGAGGGATGCTATGCAAAAAACAACGCAATCAAGGAAATACTGTGGCGTGGTGAACTTACGGGGGATAAAGTGCTACTCGAAAAAAGCCTTTTTGGAACATTACCAGCAGATGTTTTAGGTACGCTGCAGCTAAAGTAGATGCATTCAAAAAAGACTTTCTTCAATTCATGCCCCGCTTAGATGAGGATGTGAAAAAGAGATTAGAAGAGACCATAACGTTAGCTGAAATCGAGCGAGCCGTAAGGAATTTAAAAGGGGGGAAATCTTTGGACCCTGACGGTTTAGGTGCAGCGTTCTACAAGAAGTTTATAGAGATTGTGCCCCTTTATTGTTTCTGACTTTTAGAGAAGCGTATCAAACGCATGTACTGCCACCCTCCTTTATGCGTACACACACTGTGTTAATTCAAAAGTCTGAAGACAGAATGAAACGCCAATGTGTTACTAGCTTTGGGCCAATAACATTAGCTAATACAGATTACAAAGTACTAATGCAAATAATTGCTCAAATGCTGAAGAGAGCAGAAAGAGATGTAGTGGGCCCGCACCAGACGTTCGGTTTACGGGGCAGAAGTATACTAACTAATGATCACGTCGCGCGTAGCATGTTGCAATGTTGCGATTTATTTTGTAACAGAATTGTCATGCTTCAAATCGAATATAAACAAGCATTTGACAGCGTGTGTCACGATAGTTTGTTTTGCGCTCTGGAACATGTAAATGTGGGTGAGGTGGTGAAGAAGGGAGCACGCATGGCGTACAGTGAATGCTCAACAAAATGAATTGTCAACAAAAATGTCACACAAACTATACCCCTCTTGTCTTCTGCCAGGCAGGGGTGCCCAGCGTCCCCTCTGTTATTTTACATGTTTTTGGAACCATTTTGTTTAAAAAAAATTCATGACACTGAGTTTGCAGCTTTCGTTTTCATTCGAGTGAGGTGAAACTGCTTACATACGCTGACGACGTAGCTGTTTTCTGTGAAGACAAGGAAAGTATTTGCAAAGCGATAAGGATAACCAAGGATTCTTGTCATGTAACTAATAGCTCTGTTAACTTGTCGAAATGTACGGGTTTTTTTTATGGGGAGTGGGAATCGGCCCGTTGTGTGTTTGAGAACACGGTGTGGTCGCGCACTCCAGTGCGCTATCTGGGGGTACTTTTGGACCAGTACGAACAAAACGACGAGTACTGGAAAGGGGAAACAGCAAGGTTGCATGAAAAGACAACAACGTTGGGAGGTCGGGCATTGTCGGTTTTTGCTGGTGCCACCGTCTGCTATCTTTTTCTTTTAGCCAAACTATGGTACGTTTTGCAAGTCCTCCATTGTTCGAGAGTTCATGTGCAGAAAATACATCGTGTGTTTGCTGTCGTCTATGGTCATCGGTGTGGGAGCCTTTAGTAGAACTAATCTCTTTCGGCGGGTGAGGGAAGGTAGAGTCAGCGCATGCCACATTTATGTCAGACAGCTTGTCAACCGGTTTTTGTTTTTACAAGAAACGCAAGAACCCTTTCTACAAACTTTCATGCAATCATCATCATCATCTTCATCATCACCACCACCACCACCAGCCTATCTGCGCCCACTGCAGCGCAAAGGCCTCTCGCATTATTCTACAATTACCTCGGCCCTGTGCCAACTGTGACCAATTTATCCCCGCAAACGTTTTGATCTCACCTGCCCATCTAACTTTCTGCCGCCCCCGGCAACGCTTGTCTTCTCTAGGGATCCACTCTGTTACCCTTAATGACCAGCGGTTATCTTGCCTTCGCATTACATGCCCTGCCCTTGTCCATTTCTTCTTCTTAATTTCTACTAATATATCTTTAACACCAGTTTGCTCCATGACCCAGTCCGCTCTCTTCTTGTGTCTTAATGTTACACCTATCATTTTCCACTCCATTTCCCGCTGAGTCGTTCTCAATTTATGTTGAACGCTCTTAGGGAGCCTCCAAGTTTCGGCCCCGTAGGTGAGTACCGGTAAGATGCAGCTGTCATACACTTTCTTCTTCAGCGACAATGGTAGGCTGCTATTCATTATCTGAGAATGTCTTCCATATGCACCCCACCCCATTCTGATCCATCGAATTATCTCTGCCTCGTGGTTGGGATCTGGTGTGACAACTTGACCTAAGTAGATATATTCGCTTACCACTTCCACTTCCTCGCCACCTATCTCAAACCGCTGTGCTGTCCCTAGGTTTTTGATCATTACTTTAGTTTTCTGCATAATATTTTCAGGCCCACGGTTCTACTCTGTTCGCCCAGTGCGGAAATCATGCTTTGAAATTCGTCCCCCGAGTTACTTAGCAAGGCAGCGTCACCAGCAAATCTGAGGTTACTGAGGTATTCTCCATTAACCCTTTCTCCCCACCTGTTCCCAATCCAACGTTCTGAATACTTCTTGTAAACATGCTGTGAATAACATTAGAGAGATTGTGTCTCCTTGTCTGACACCCTTCGTTATAGGTATTTTACTGCTCTCCCTATGGAGGATGATGGTAGCTGTAGACCCATTGTAAATATCCTCCAGTATTCTAACATAGGGCTCATCTACTGATGATGATGATGTTTAGAGTTTAATGACGCAAGGCCGACTAAGGGCAAAGAGCGCCAAACAAAAGTGATTACATGAAAGTGACATGGAAGTAAAAGAACACTTTAGTAAAAATAAACAAAGTAAAACACATCGTAATGAAGATGACTGGTGTAAAGGGCCAGGTTGTCAACAAGCATGATAAGAAATGAGATGTAAAAATTTTACGTCGGTGAGAAACTCGAAAACGCGTTTGATTGAAAACAGGGCTTCGTCTCCTAAGAAGTAGTGACGGGTGTGGTGGAATATGTCGTGTGTGTAGTTGAGGGAAGTGTTTGCGTCGTGTAGTGTCGAGTGCCTTACATTGTATGAGGATGTGCATCACGGATAGGGCCTCTCCGCACCTACTGCACAGAGGTCTTGGAGACCCAGTGAGAAGGTGCGAGTGTGTTGCATGAGTATGCCCTATCCGTAATCTGGCCAAGGCGACTTCAGTGTATCTATTGCGTGTGTCGGTGGTGTATGGTCCCAAGTGTGGTTTTATTACGTGTAACTTGTTGTCTGTTTGTTCACTCCAGTGTGTTTGCCATGTTTTGCGAAGTTGTTGTCTGATGTGTGGTTTCACGTCGGTGTAGGGTAATGTGGTTATGTCTACTGTATTCGAGAGGTAGCAGCAGCAGCCATTCGGTCCGCTGCTTCGTTCCCGGCTATACCACTGTGGCCAGGGACCCAGCAAAGGACCAGTTCAAATTTGCGTACATACACCGACATAATACCCTTGACTATTAGATTTACCACGTGATTTTTTGAAGACGTTGATGACGACAACGCCCGCACGACACTGAGGGAGTCTGTATATATAATGGATTGTGGGATGTGACTTTGAAGGATATGATTAACAACAAGAAGTACACCATAAGCCTCTGCCGTAAAGATACTGGTATTACTGTTAAGAGTTCTAGTGACATTAAGGCCGGGCCCATGCGCCGCGCAGGACACAGAGGTGGCAGTTTTAGAGGCGTCCGTATAAAATTCAGAAAATTGATACTTCTGCTGCAAATACAAGAAGTGCTGCAGAATTGCACATGTGGGAGCTCGGTTTTTATCTACATGTGTGAAGGATGTGTCGCATGATACAGGGCGGAGATGCCATGGTGCTATAAAATCTGTTTGAGAACTTTGTATGGTGTCTAAAAAGGAGACAGAAAGCTCTGACGCTTCCTCTCTAACTCTGTAAGAGAAGGGCGCAGAGAACGATGGTCGGTTTAGGAGTAGTGCAGTCTGAGACGTATCATAAAAAGCCGATTTAAAAGGATGGTGTGGCATAGATGAAATTTTAAAAGCAAAAAGAAGATCTGTGTATGCTCGCTGACGTTGTAGGTTCCACTTATTACACTCCACATAGAGGCTTTCGACCGGGCTAGTCCGGAAGGCGCCACATGCCAACCGGAGCCCCAGATGAAGCACTGGGTCCAGCATTTTGAGGGATGTCTTACTTGCTGACCCATAAACAACGCTTCCATAGTCTAATCGTGAACCTATCAGGCTGGTAAAAACACGTAAAAGAAGTTGTTTGTCAGCCCCATATGAAGAGTGGGAGAGAACCTTGAGTATATTCATGGCCTTTAAGCATTTATGTTTAAGTTGTTTTATGTGTTGAATGAACGAGAGCTTTTCGTCAAGGACTACACCTAAAAACTTGTGTTCATTTCTGACTGGAATTGAGACACCATTGAGTTTGATGTCTGGATCCGGCCCAATGCCGCGCCTTTTCGAAAACAAAACACAAGTACACTTCACTGGATTAAATTTAAAACCGTTGCTATCTGCCCAGCCAGCTAGCTTGTTAACACCAAGCTGGACTTGGCGCTCGCAGATAGACAGGTTACAAGACTTAAAGGATAATTGCACGTCGTCTACATAGATTGAGCAGGAAATGGTTGGTGGCAGAGCCTTCCGAAGAGAGTTCATTTTTACAATAAACAACGTGCAACTCAAAACTCCACCTTGCGGAACACCGTTTTCCTGCACATGAACTCTAGAGAGTGCAGTTCCAACTCGCACGCGAAACGTTCTTTCAGAGAGGTAACTGGCAAGCGTGTTCCACATGTTACCCGACATACCAAAGGACTTCAAATCGCTGAGGATGCCGTACCGCCAAGCAGTGTCGTACGCCTTTTCAAGATCAAAGAATACTGTCATACAGTACTGCTTATGCAGGAAAGCATCTTTAATATACGACTCTAACGCAACGAGTTGATCGTTCGTAGATCGCCCCGCCCTAAAGCCCGCCTGGCAGCTCTCGAGAAGACCGTTGTACTCTAAGAAGTACACGAGTCTCCTGTTTATCATCTTCTCGAGGAGCTTGCACAGGCAGCTTGTCAGGGCAATGGGGCGATAACTGGCGGGAGAGGAAGGGTCCTTTCCTTCCTTCAGGAAAGCCACTACTATAGCCTCCCTCCAAGAGCGAGGAATGTGCCCCGAAAGCCATATGTTGTTGTATAGATGTAGGAGTGTTTCAAGAGTGTCTGGGTGTAGGTGTTGTATCATGGTGTATGTGATTTTGTCTGCACCTGGAGCTGAAGGCTTACATGTGCTCAGAGCAACCTTCAGCTCATGAATTGAAAAAGGAGAATTGTAAGAAGTGTGCGACTTGTTGTTATCACGCAGGGACTTCTTTTCTACAGATGTTTTGTGTTTCATGAAAGTGTTTGTGTAGTGTGCTGAACTGGACACGTGTTCGAAGTGTTGTGCAAGTGTGTTAGCCTGGTCTTCCAGTGTGTCCCCTGTTGTACTAACCAGGGGCAGGCTGTGTGTCTGTTGTCCTTTTAGTTTTCGTATTCGTGTCCAGACTTTATGTGTGTCAGTGTACGAGTTGATGGAAGTGAGGAAGGTGCGCCAACTCTCCCTTTTCGCCTCACGACGCACTCGCTTTCCAAAAGCCTTTGCCCGTTTAAAAGAAATGATGTTATCTGACGTGGGGTACCGGCGAAGGACACCCCACGCCTTGTTCTGGGCCTCTCGCGCCCGCCTGCAGTCCTCGTTCCACCAGGGCCTCCTTGGGCTGCGGGACCCACTGGAGGCCTGGGGAATGGACTTTTCGGCGGCGTCGAGGATGTGCGCCGTGACGAGTTGGGCGGCTTCCTCCACGTGTAGGTGTTTTATGGTTGTGTGGTGTAGTTTAGATGTTTCTGTGAATGTACTCCAGTTTGCTTTGGATTCATTAAACCTGTTATGGGAAGATGGACTGCTCGGGCCTATACCTATATACGTTAATGAAGTGGGGAAATGGTCACTACCATATGGGTCCGTGCCCACACCCCACTCAAGACATGGAAAGAGAACTGCGGAACCAATAGCCAAGTCAAGATGAGAGTATGTATTGTGTCTAAGTTATGATATGTAGGCTGTTTTTTGTTGAAAAGGCATGCTCCGGAGGATGTAAGAAACTTCTCCAACAGGCGACCTCGGGCATCCGTTCTGGAGGAGCCCCAAAGAGAGTTGTGTGCATTAAGGTCGCCTGTTAGGATGTACGGTTCGGGCAGCTGGTCACCAGCGCCTCGAAGTCAGAGCTCAAAAGTGTGACATCAGGAGGAATGTATATGGAAGCATACCGTTATCAACCTATTAAAATTATTGTGCGTATTGCTACAGCCTCAAGGACGGTGTTGAGAGCGACAGGACAGGTGGCATGCTAGGGATTTCCGGGCTATTATGGCTACACCGCCCGAAGAGTGTGTGCAGCCATCCCTGTCCTTTCTGAAGACCATGTACCTATTTAAGAAATTTGTGTGCTTGGAATTCAAATGCGTCTCCTGAAGACACATCACACTTGGCTGATTAGCATGCAGTATTTCGTATACATCGTCAAGATTTTTAAGAAGGCCTCTACAGTTCCATTGATTATGTTTTCTCTTCCCATTATTTAGTGTGAGAGCTACTGGAGTGTGTGTGTTTGTTTATGTGTCGTCTTTCGGGGCTGTGACTCTCGCCTTTTTTGGCTTGTCAGGAGGCTTTGGCGTCGGGACGCGTTCCTTGCGCTGCGTTGCAGGCAGGAACGGCCCGACATCCATCTCGTCGTCGGATGTCCGAGGGGTGCCCGACGGACCGGGCCCCCTGGACTTGGCCCCCCCTCGGGAGCCTTCGTGTTGAGCCGCCACCGCCGAGGGCGTCCGGGGCGCCAGAGGTGGCAAAGGCGGTGCGGTGGCGGTGGGAACCGGTGCGGGGCCCGTGGTGTCCATCACCTCTGTACCCTCCAACGCACTGGAGGGGGGGAGACAGAGGCGGGAGCGGCACCGGTCCCGACGGAAGAGGTTGCCACCACAACCGCTGCTGCCTCAGCAAGCGGCGTGGGTGGCGGGTTGGGCTGCCAGAGGCAACCAGGGGGGGGGCGGGGGGGAGGGACCAGGTCAGACTCGCTGAACTGGGTCCCTGTGGAAACGAGACGCCGCTCCGCCCCGCGGCCCGCGTCGGCGTACCTCCAGGGGGAAAGAGGCGAACCTCTTTCGCGCCTCTGGGAAGTGTGATGTTTTCAGTGACTTTGATGTGATGATTTTCTTTTCTAGTTGAAATTTTTCGCACTTGCGGGAGTATGCCGCATGCGGCCCCCCGCAGTTACACAAGTGAGAGTTTCGGCTGAGCAGTTCTCGCTCGGATGATCGTGCGCCGCGCACTTTGCACACGTCGTTCGGCCACGGCAAGAGTTCGTACCATGCCCGAACCCGCTGGCACTTAAAACAGCGCCGCGGGTTCGGGATGTACGGACGGATGGAGCAACGGATAAAACCTGCATTTATGTATTGTGGAAGAATTGCGCGGTCGAAAGTCAAGATAATGTGTTTGGTGGGAATCTCCTTGTTGTCTCTGCGGATAGTGATGCGTCTCACGGCAGTGACGCCCTGATCCTTCAAGCCGGCAAGGAGATCCGCATCGGTTTCGTTCAGGAGGTCTGTCTCGGATATCACACCCTGCGAGCTGTTGAGGCTCCGATGGGGTGTGACCCGGATGTCAAGATCAGCCAGTCTAGTCTGAGCTAGAAGCTTCGCGACTGCTGCTTGTCATTTATTTCAATTAAGAGTTCACCAGACCTTTGTTTTTTGCATTTATACGATTTTCCTACTATGGCTTCAAGATACTTGGCGATCAAGAAGACTGACTGAGATGTGCAAGAGGGTGGGTTGGATTGAGGGATTCCATCACAAGAAATCGAGAAAAATGGTCCGGTTCAGGAAAGGTTAACGACGGCAACGGAGGAAAGGATACTTCGGTGCGGCCTCTTTTCAGGGACCGATCACGGTTTGGGGGGGGTTTTAGACAATACCATAAAGCATAGTATAAAAGCAGGGAGACGGGGTACTTTCTTCCACAACCTTACCCTGATAGCTGAAGAGGTCCCGGAGCTCCCTGCCTGGTAAACAGACAGGGAGCCCATCCGCCGGAGCTTGACCTGGGCTCCGACGGCCACCGTTAGAGGTTTCTACCCTTCACCTTAAAAACACATCACCACGGTTGGATCCAGCTTATGTTTGGGGCTCGGGGTCCGCGGTATCGCCAGTACCGTCACCAAGATTGCTCAAGGTGCCCCGTGCGGGAGGGCTCATCTACTCCCTTGTTCCGTAATGACTGAATGACTGGTAGGGTTTTGACCGAGTCAATGCTTTCCATAATCTATGAAGCTATATAAGGGGTTCGTATACTCCGCGCACTTTCTATCACCTGATTGGCGCTGTGAATATCGGCCATTGTTGAATAACCGTTACGGACCTTCTGTTCTTTAGGTTGACTGAATCTAAGGTGGCAGAAATTGGGTTGGCATTACCTTGGTAAATACCTTGTAACGACTGACAGTAAGCTGAAAGGCCTGCAATTTTTCAAGTCTTTAATGTCGCCCTCCTTATGGATTAGGATGATGTTCGCGTTCTTCCAAAATTCCGTTGCACTTGCGGTCATTAGGCTTGCGTATACAGGTTTGCCAGTTTTTTAAGTACAATTTCTCCGGCATCCTTCAATAGGTCTTCTGTTATCTGATCCTCACCAGGTGCTTTTGCCTGTCTTTTGTTTCCTTTCAACCTTCCCTACTTCTTCGGTCGTTACTGGAGGGATGTCTATCTCCTCTGAACTACTGTCCTCGTTCGGCATTATCCTGGATGTCCCGGCTGCTGTACAGATCCCAATAGAGCTCCTCGCCACTGTGACTATTTTATCCCTACTTGTGATGACATTGCCTTGCTTGTCCTTAAGTGCATAAGTCTTATTTTTTGC
>CM023452.1:141833814-141953814 GCA_013339765.2 Haemaphysalis longicornis
CGTAGACATGTGAAGATGGCGTCCAAAAACACGAAGGGGAGGGTGAGAAAAAAACGACAAACTTTGCAACAAAAGTGTGAGCTTTCCGCTGCGCGGAAAAGAGTAATACTTGGCACAGATGATGTTGACGACCCAATCTAACGATTGCGCTAGTCAATTTAGTGTGCTCAAAAACGCCTTTCAGGGCCCCCTTTAATGTTCGTGAAAACTGTAATACCGAATGCAAGGTTCTAATTCTGGTTGGAACGCATTGCTTCATCGATTCCATAAAGTACGCCAGAAGGCTGATGCACCGAAAAAACCTTCTTCTGGCTATCTTACAATCACTTATCAATGATAGGCAACACCGTCGTTGTGTCAACTGTATTCTTGATCCTTAACTTTTGAACTGCAGTATTAAAGTATATTACTCTGTTTTATGGTGTGCTTTTAACCTGTGCACACAAAAGCATTATTTGATATGATTGTTTTCGTGCATAAGGGAAAGAGGTATGAAAAAAAAAACCGTGAGAAAGTATCTTATATTTCATTCACATTGATTGTGTAAACGGCAACTGGCAGGTCGAGGCTACGGGTGTATGCATGCCGTCACATGCACCAGCTTGAGCTTCGCTGAACCACGCTAATCATGACAGCTAGTCCTCAGTGCAGCGTGATCCGTTGCTATTGTTTTGTGCCTGCGTTGGCTACTGCCCTACGCAAGGAAAAAAAATCATGTCAAACACGGCCACGCTAGCGAATTGGCCAGTGGAGTGCATTGCAGTGAAGCTCAACCACGTCTTGGAGGGTTGAGCAGTTCGCGCGACTTCCATTGATCGTCAAGCGTTAGACCAAATTTGTGCTGCTTCTTTTTGTTCGCTGTTCAAGTATGTTAACGTGAGGTTGCCTTTCATTGATTGTGCTTTTGTTGCAGCTGTTCCACTACATTATCGGTGTATGGACGCCTCTTCAAATATGCACCCTTTAAAATCATCTGCCTCCATTCTCGTACTTGCTTTTGCCCTTTATTTGGAGCCATGATGTTTCGACGTCAGGTGTTCAATAAGGTTGTTTAGATGGATGTTTCAGTACTGCATCGCATTTACTATTGCATCTGGCTGGTATGATGCGCCAACGTTTATACGTAGCGCGTCAGCTGTTTCTCCTGGGTATCGAAACACTGGCGCGCTCCCCTCCGAGCCGGTTTCCACGCGACTTCGGCGCGGCACGTTCGCCGTGGCGATGCTGACACAATGCGCCAGATGCCCAATCCACTTCCTTCTGCCGCATTTGTGGGGTGCGCCTTCCTAGCGCACTGGTCCCTTCTACATGATTGCGATGTGCTAAAAAATCAATACAATGCGCTGCTTTCGCTTTCGTGTAAATGGTCTCTATGCATCGTCCATATATGATTTCGGCAATACACTAAAAGTGTTGGCATATGCTCAATATCTCGACTTTTTGTGCACGGCAAGCCAACTCCCAGTCGAAAAACACAGCAGAAAATACGACCGGATGATCCTGTAAAGGAATGGGACATTCTGTCGTTTGTACAACAGAAATGTCCGTCGCGCGGCAGACATTCTGTAGTTCTACTATAGAGATTCCTATCGCACAACAGGCCATCCTGCAGTACCAACAGAGATCCCTGTTCTGCGACAAATATTCCTGTTACAAGAGAAATTTCTGTTGTGCGACAGAAACCTTTGTTGTGTTTTTCGGCTGGGCTGTTGAGGAGTTTTTTTCGATGACGGATCAAATGCTGGTGAGAACAAGGAAATATTACCATACCTCCAGGCTTTGTTTGGCCTAGTACGCTGACATATACTAGTTCCGTACTCCCCTGAACTGCCATGGTGCCTGAGCAGGTAGCTGCAAAAAACCAGCGATATATACTACACGCAAAACGTTTGTGGCCATAGGACTGCTGTATGGGCTCTAAATCCTGCACTGTTACCGTCTTCTAGTCAAAAATTGGTAAATGGCGTTTGTGAAATCTGCGTGGTCTTCTATGAAACCTATTATACTGATCAATTACAATAGGCATGCAAGCGCTCACGCACTTGTCGTCCCCGCACACATCTATGTGCGGCAGTAAGTTTCAAGTTTTTTAACGCGGTAGTGTTATTAAGCTCACTGAGCGATTTTCCGTGGGCGCTAGCCGTACGGAGCAGCCTTGGCTTTCAGCCATGCTCCTCAAGCAGTCACGGAAGGATTTGATAGGAAAGCACGATAGGTGAATACACTAGCTCCGTTGCAAAACTTTCCCTCGAAGACGGAGTAACGCTGTCGCGTCTCAAATCTTAAGCATAAACGTAAATGTCCTTTTCAACTTAAAATCACAACTCGTGACGCGCTCGTCGAGATGATTACAAAAACCGCTGCCGCAAGAACAGTTCAAGTTCAGGAATTGAAGTCACGCTATGTGGCGAACGCTGAATACGAACGACTTCGAGCCATCCGGCGCCGAGCAGAACGCCGTGCGCCAAAGACGTTATCGCCAGATGATATCCGTGCTGCCCGGCGCGCACAAAAGCACGCGAGAAAACTCATCGACACGCTTGGCATCGAGCAATGTAGGCTGTTCTACTCACGGCTGGACCCACGCAAGCCTCTCTCGCGCATCTGGCGTGTAGTCAGAAACTTGAAGTCGGAGTGGTGTCAGATGCGCCCACTTCAGTCAGTGGCTCTGCGTAGCGGACTCAGTGAGATTGAAGTGGCGGAAGCGTACTGCAAGAAGATAACTTTTGTTTCAACCTCCACTGTAGTGTCTATTTTCGTGACGTCTGTACTCTCCACGTGAAATGCTGTGATTTTGGACTGTCCTTTCACCATGCGGGAGCTGCTTACTGCCCAGCACCAGGCTCCGACAAGATTACCTATTCCACTCTAGCCCATCTTGGTGAGAAAGCCCTTTAGCAATTAATCTCCATCTACAATTCTTCGTGGAGCTACGGGTGCCTCGTTGTGAGACCAATTTTCAAACCTGGCAAGTCACCAGTGGACATGAACCCCTACCGACCAATAACACTTTTGAGCTGCGTTGCCAAGGTTATGGACAAGATGGTTTTGGAGCGCCTGCTCTGGGACCCTGAAAACAGCGAAGTATATCCACCACAAATGTCGGGCTTTATGCGTGGAAGGAGTAGCATGGATAATGTTCTGATGTTATCACGGGACATAACCCAGCAAGTGACGTTAAAGAACATTGTCGTAGCTGTCTTTCTAGACATCAAGCTGCCTTTGACAGTGTCGCCCATGATGCTATTTGCCGAAAAATGACGGCTGCACGTACCAGGGGACAGATGTTTACGTGGCTAAGGGACTATCTTCAAGACAGGACGGTATATATGACCACTACTAGCGGAGTTACTACCCGTCATACTATAAGACAAGTTGTTCCGCAAGGCGGTGTCCTTAGCTCATCTCTCTTCAACATCTTTCTTGTTGGTCTCGCAAAATTATTACCTCATGGAGTGAATATATCACTGTATGCTGACGACATGTGTCTGGTGCTCAGAGAGAAACCGCCGAGGCACTACGAGCGAAGCTGCAATTGGCGTTCCGAAAATTGGTGCGATACGTGAAAAATTGTGGTTTGGTTCTTTCTCCTGAAAAATGCGCTGCGATGGCATTTAGAAGACGCCACATGTCTCGTTATGCCCTGAATATAGCAGGCAGCACCATACCGTATGTACGATGCCATCGATTCTTGGGCATTGTATTTGACAGGTCAATGTCATGGACATTGCTTATACGATGCCTTAAAGACAAACTACAGTCTTTCTTGCACATCCTACGTATGCTTGCAGGCACTGCATTGGGTTGCTCGGTTGCTTCGCTGCTACGACTCTACAAGGCACTCTTTATTGGTCTCCTTCGCTACAGCCTGCCTACCCTCGGTTCACTGTACAAGAGCAACGTCATGCAACTGGAGGCACTACAGGCGCAAGCTCTGCGTATTTGCCTGGGACTCCCTAAGTGCACTTCAACGACCGGGACATTTTGTGAAGCGAGATGCCTCTCGGCCAGGGTACTATTAAGACAACAAAATATCCGTGTCTGCCTTAGCCATGTTAGCGGTTCATTTCCCATCCTTTAGCTCATAGTTCCACAAATCATGTGCAGGAATTCCTGCCGGTTTACTATCAACATCCTTTTAGATCCGAGTTAGCACCTTGGCAGTTTTCTACGACGGTCAATAACAACAACAGTGCCTGGAATCGGCAAAAAGTCAGCGATGCCTCCGCCGGCCTTGACCTACTACACACTTCAGCATGTATATCGCTGCTATGGCGGGTATACCCACGTATATGCTGATGGGTCCGTGACTTCCGAATCTTCCGCCATAGGTGTATCGGTACCATCTTCGGGGCCTCTGTGAGCCAGAAGCTCAGTCACAAGATATCGGCTACAAAACCCGAGCTGGCAGCAGTAATAGCTGCGCTGCAGATTGACGAAGACTGCCCTCCAAAACCCAGGGTAATTTTCCTGGACTCCCGATCTGCGCTACAAGCGCTTCTCAAGCGAGGAAGTAATCAAGGCCACTGATTCAAGAAATCAACCTCATACACACAGAGGCACTGCGCAACGGATACGCTATTTTCTTGCAGTGGTTGCCAGGACACTGTGGCATCACGGGCAATGTAATATCTGATCGGCTCGCGCGCGAGGGCCATTCCACGAGCTCAACAGCACAACTCCCTTTATCCAAGGAGGACGTCAACGGAATAGCCTCAACTCTCGAATGGCGTATGCAATCGAGGCACTGGCGGAACCCGGACCTGCAGTATGCCCCCCTTTACGCTGTCGACCCGCAGTGTACGTTTCGTATACCTCACGGTTTATCGAGGCAAACAGAGTGTGCTATACATCGCCTGTGCCTCAAAGTAGCCTATATTAAAAGCTTTCTTAACAAAATCGGTCTGATGACATCACCTCTGTGTTCCCTTTGCTGCGTACGCGAGGACACTGAGCACCTGTATTGTGTTTGTCCACGTTTCAACTCGGCGCGAATGACAGCGCAAAGTTTATTACGGGCGAGGACTTTCAGCATGAAAGACTACCTGGAACAGCGAAGACAGCGCGTTGCAGGGTTTTAAAGCTTTTGTGTGTTTCCTTAAAGACTCTGGACTCGACTCCAGCCTGTGACTGCCTCTGCTTTTTTCATGTGTGTGCGTGTGCCCGTCTGGTGGATTTTCTTTCGTTTTTCCTTTTTTTTATTTGTATTATTCACGTTAGCATTTAACCCACATTACATGTTCACCAACCATCTGAAGTAGCAAGCCCAGCATTATGCAGGGCTGACCTCTTCGGTCTCATTGAAGAATTTCTCCATCTCTCTCACACATACACACAAAAAACTACAACTGCTTTGGTCCCGTGCATGAGCAGCTCCTTTTACTTTACCGTGAAACACTCGATAAATTGGGAAAGCACCTGCCGATAGCTTAATATCCGAGTCTGAAGAGAGCAGGCGGGTCTGTGCGTCTCCGGAGCTCTCTTGTTCCATGCGCGGAAACACCATTTTGACCCGCAATACTAGGCAGCCTCATCTAATGTTCATGAGCATGGTACGGGAACCTGCACGCAGCATGCACCAGATATGCTGGCTGGGCACATCGCGAGAGGGCTACATCAGCAGGCCCGATATTTATTTTTACTGTTGTTTTGGCCAAGGTCCGACCGTTGGTATCTACTATTCATGATCGTTTCCTTGGCGGTAAAGTGTTTTGCCTTAGCGTTGCGATGAGGCCCATCGAAGGAATACATTTTTCCTGACAGACTTATTCAGTGGGCACAAGCGTGGCTGCTCTGTGTTTTTGTGTAACGGTCCCGTTGCGTGATTTTGGGAACCGGGCACACGATGTGCACCACGCTACAACCACGGAACTGCGTGCGTTTTCCTGCCTGTAATGAACGTAGGGAAGGAACCCTTCATTTGCCGTACGCTACAAAAACTAGCGCTGTTTATTACGGCGGAAGCAGCTGTTAATCGTTCGGGATAGCTTGGTTTATGGAAGAGTGTGAAGGACAGGCTGCGCCGTACAGTTTCTTACCTGTGAGGTAAGTCTTGTCCATCGAGCACTGACCCGGCATACCGGTGCTGGCAGTACGGCAAAAAAAGGGAAATAACGGTACACCTGCTCGCGACGGGCCGCGCAAATTGATACCTTGGCATCATTTCCATTTTCACGGTTTGGAAACGAAGTAACGCACGCCTCTTTGAGCTGAAGATATGGAAAGACAGGAATGGAAAAACAGAGTTGCACAGAAAGTGAACGTATATTACAATGATAGCGGATTGAGGAACGCATCAGAGTATAAAGGAATATACAATTGAAAAAGCGCTGCACTAATAAAAAAGAGTGGAAATATTGATTTAATTGCTGCTGAAATGAGCGTGCGCTATGGAATTATTTACTGATGTAAGTTAGCGAGTTCCACATTGCAATGCCTAAGAAATATACGGTTCGTTTACCGTACTTCTGTCGCTGAGTATGGCGTCATTGAGTTTAGTGCTGCTGAGTTTAATGTTTGTAGATGTATGATTTCACGAAACACGCACGACGACTAACTGGCCATATTTCGACATTATCATCAGCTCTCATGTCATTCACATCTTTTCCTGCGCGTCTTTCCGTTCTTCTTTATGTTACTATGAGTAAGAGCTTTGACCAATCGCCCTTGTCAGGCCTGTATTTAAGCTTATGAGTAAGTAACCTTATTTGAGCCTAACAACATGTCAATCAACCTGAAACTAATTGTACGTGAAGGTGAGGGTAACATTTGGAGACGTTACACCGCAAATTGTAACATTAGGCCTAACGCTGGGTCGTCGCACGCCATCTAGACGCGTTTACCAACTAATCTAGAGGCATCCTCGTCATCGCGGGCAAACTACCACCAAAGAATGCCGGTAAGGACTACCTAGAGCGAAGGAAAGAGGTAGTCAGTGGACAGCCCAGCAAGTCGTACTCTGTTGGTTTGCACCCATGCCGCAATAGCAGGTGACGGCGTTTCCCTCTGCTGGTACAGCACATGTTTGGTCGCGGACCATACCAAATATTCCCATCCACGGTGCATCAACATGTCCTGCCGAGAAGCTGAGCTTAGAGCCACCCTGTTAGCTTTGATTGAGCATGCACGACTGCATACAAGCCCACTCCTGGGCGCACAATAACTTACACCGACTCAACGAACGTCAGGGATGGGGTCTCTAGTCCAGGACACCACTGAGTCCGGCCTTCTCCCGAGCCAGGTTGACCAAATAAAGCTGCTTTTCCAGGCCCTAGCTGGCCAGGGCTGCCTGCCATAGCTGAAAACATTTCACCGGTGATGTGCCCCCACGCCAACTGAAACGCAGCGAAAGCCGCCTCCTGGAGATATATACAAACACTTACCCAAACATCCACAGGCATATCCTATGTACCCTGGAGAATAGCGTTCAGTTTTTCCAACCTGCAGCAACACTCCCACACTGTACCACATCACTGGGAAGTGTCACACGTCCAAACTCCTCACTGAGGCTTCGGGCCATGGCAAGAGGGCTTCCTGCATTTTACCCCAATTAACCTGTGCCCACTTCATTCTAATGGTTTGGTACTTGGGCTGCGGTTAATGGCTTTGTCACTTGCATGCTGCACTGAAGCAATTTTATTGCGAAAAACCTATGTAGAGTGTACTAGAAGTTTTAGAGAGTGGCCCGAGCGGCGGCCTCTCCCATTGCTCCGCCGGGTCGACTTTCGCGCAAAAAATAAAACCGGTATAGCGGCGGCGCTGCTGTCGTCAACAACTGAACAGCCGGCGCTCCCCGGCACCAGCTCCCAGCCTGCGCGCGGTAATATTTCCGTTGCTCGCTGCGGTGTTGTGCGCTTGCCAAGCTTATTTATTTCGGATTATGAGGGTTTAACGCGCCGGCGCTACACCGGAGCGATGAGGCAAGTGGTACTGGAGGGCTCCGGATGATATTTTGACCACCTGAGGATCTTTAAACGCGCGCGCCGACCTCGTTCAAGACACGGGTGTTTTTCGCTTTTATCCTCCATCAAGAAAAGCAGCCGCCGTGGCCGGGAATTCGAACCTGCGCCTTTGGTCAGCTGATTTGGAAAGTAGACGCAGAGACCCGCCATAAAATTATCGACCTCCAACCTCCCCCCCCCCTCCCCCCAACGATACTTTCTCCTTTTTTATGCGTTTTCTGAAGACGTTAATTGTTGATTGATTGCTTGATTGATTGCAGGGTTTAACGCGCCGACGCAACGCAGGCGATGAGGCGCGCCGTAGTGGAGGGCCGGATTAATTTTGACCACCTGGGGATCTTTAACGTGCGCCGAAATCTCGTACACACGCCGTTTTTGCTTTTCGCCTCCATCAGAAAAGCGACCGCCGCGGCCGGGAATCGAACCCGCGACCTCGTGCTCAGTAGTGCAAGTTAATTGCTGATATACAGAAATCTCTCGTTAACTCAAAGTCGTAAAATTAGCTGAAAATTTTGAGATAAGCGCGGAGTTTCGAGTTAAGTCGAATGCAGAAAATTTATAGCCAGGTCCCTGAAATTACAGCTAGTGCTGCTAAGAAAAGCACTATTGCACAGGGAGATTTCGTAATAAAGGCAAAATCATTCGCAGGAAAACGAAACTTTTTTTATTGCAGTAGAAAGAACTGTGTTGCGCTCGGCTGTTTCGCGTTCGCATCTGCATCCCAGAAAGGCGTACCCGAGAATTCTCAATGCATCGCATGAATTGGTGGTCGCCACCGCTACATTCTACCTTGTTACAAAGCAGACGCAGCATGTATGTTGTTTGTGCCGTTGTAGACACTTCTGGAGGCTCCTCCTCGTCCGCATGATCAGCTGCGTCGTCCACAGCTATCTTAATGATGTATGCGCCAGACAGCATTAATTCCGGTAACGGGGACGCGTAGTCCGCGTAAACTTGCACTTCACGACAGCGTTCGGCGAGCAGTGGGAGTAATCATTTGAACGGGGACATTATCAGCTGCCTGCAGCGGACTTTGCCTTGTGTCCTCTCTGCAGTATTTCAAGACATCCGTGGTCCTCCGAAAAAACGTTTGGAGATAAAGCGGGCAAATGCGTAGCGCCTATGGGAGGTAAACACACGATGAGAAAAAGTTTCGCGAAGATATTTTGAGATATAGCAGAGTTCGAGTTAAAGAGGGATTAATTTGACGGACAGGCACCAGGAACGTTCTTCCCTTCCCCTTCTTGACTCTGCGCATGAAGCAAAAGCGGCGGGGCGCACATTCTATGCTGCAAAAAGTTTACTGTTTTTTTACGTTCCTATTTGGAACGAAAATACCAAAAGCCTTTTTCTGGGATACCCCTACCGTTGATGCTTGTACTGTTGTTAGTGGGCTTTCTTATTTTATTAACCTGCTATGTCGCATACAGGCACTTGGTAAGGAAGTGTGCACTGAAAACGAAGTGCAAGTCTGCAGGACCAGTCCTGCATGCCAGGGGACGATGCCGCTGTAGGTCTCTTTTTTTTGCCTGCTCAAAGCAGCTCTGAGCAGCTCCAAGCAGCTCCGTATTTTATTTGCCCATAGAACATCTATGGCGGGAGCAGTTTTGGGCTGCCTGGAACTGCTCAGAGCTGCTCTGAGCAGCCAAAAAAAGAGACCATGTGT
The DNA here is from genome assembly GCA_013339765.2 of Haemaphysalis longicornis. Lineage (NCBI taxonomy): Eukaryota > Metazoa > Arthropoda > Arachnida > Ixodida > Ixodidae > Haemaphysalis > Haemaphysalis longicornis. The sequence goes on from CM023452.1 coordinate 141,843,442, forward strand.
TTACTACCTCTTGTAATTTGGGGGTACTTCTGAATCCTTCCGCACATTTTTTAAAGTTTATTAGCGATCTCTAGGACGTTTTTACCAGTTGCTTCAGCGACAAGGAGCTCCACCATGACAGCGTTATGGATGTGCGGCAGCCCTTATTCACAACAAACACCTTAACGGCGTTGGTTGCGACCAGCACGTGAGACCTTGACAGCAAATTTGGTTGGTTCTGTATACATTGTGACACGGATTCATTTCTATATAAAATGTTTAAACAAGTTCCGTGATTACATGCGAAGGTGGGAGCAACACCTTAAACTTAGCCGTCGCTAATGATCGAGGGCGAGTTATAAAAATGCGTTGGCCAAAAATGTCAATTTAAATCTCCATGTTAGCGTTATTCCTAAACCTTTACCTGTGTAGACTTTGTGCATGATTTCCCGCGTTACATTTCATTTGCTGGGCTATTGAAAATGAAAACAAAATGTGTAATTGTTCCAGTTCCTTTTATTTGAACCTCCATGTTAGCGTTCTTGAACCTTTACCTCTATAGTAGACGTGTTATATTTCATTTTTGTCGCGGTCAATATATTTTCTGATCTATGTTTGCATTTGTTTTATGTGCGTGTAATTGTACCCTCAGCATACTTGTGAATTAAATTTGTGTTAATTTGATTCAACTCCTTTCTTGATCGAATCAGGTGAAAGGTGGTGCGATTAATAGAACGTTGCGGGAATAGTTCTATGAAAGACGGTCATTGGGACAACTGAGCTAACCACTGGGCTAACCCCTTTTTAGTTAAAAAGATATCTCGCTTGCGCGTGTCATTTTCTGTTCGGCCACCACGGTGACCCGTAATTATCCCAAGTGGGCCACTGCTTAAATACTGCTATAATAACAACTCACGCAATAAAAAACAAACGCAACTTATGATATTAACCCACATAACTGCAGTCCGAGCGTAAATTGCAAGACAATAACTAAGAAATTCTTCTGAGAAGCTATCATCCCAGTCCTCATATTTTTTCGTGTCATGTCCATCAAGCAGCGCAATAAGGACACAATCATAAAGCAATCATGAACTGGTTCATATTAGGCAATTCAACGCAAAATACTTTTTATGGGAAATGGAATAGCGACAAATGTCGCTGCAATTACTTTATTTACAATCCGTTACGAATGCTGCACCGAAGGAAAATCCGTAATTTTCCTTGGTTGTCGAGCGGGAAAGGCAAAACTAACGCAAAATGAGCTGCAGCGTTTATTTTTCATTTCGTTACCCACAGTCCACTGTAGATACAGTACATTTCAGCAATTGGACGACCCGCAGAACAAATTTCCAGCGCTCCGCGCGTAAAGCGTTTCCTGGCCCGGCTGGGCGCGCGGCCGTGCGCGCCGCCAGCCGCCGCTTTCGCTTTCAGTGGTCGTTGACTACAGCGCCGCCGCCATTTTCTACGCGAAACAAGCACCTCTCCGGGCGGCCGGTCGGGCCACTCTAAAACTTCTAGTACACTCTACCCAGACTAAGGACTCCGCCGCCGGCGTGGCCCCGGGAAGAGGTGCTTCAGGCCCAAGTGATCGTCTTTGAGGCGAACGACCCGTCAGTGACCAGGGCCTCCGCCGACGTCGCACATTCTCACAACTTAAACCGCACGCCCTTTCGACACTAAGACACACACCATCATTGGCTTTCCGTGAGCTCGTCATGATGAATGACCCAGCCACCTCCGACGCGACAGAGGTACTCAGTGTACGCACCCCCGTCTTTTGAACCATGAAAGGACCTGCACAAAACACGCTCTCCGGGGCTCCGAACTTGGCGTGTGTGCGGCTGCATGAAAAGGACACAGCATAGCAGCTACCAGCGGAGGCGACGCCGATACATGTACCAACAGCGGCTTTCATTAATCAAGTAATAAGCCCGAAGCAGACAAGGAGACACAATCTCTCCAATGTTATTCACAGCATGCTTACAAGAAGTATTCAGAACGTTGGATTGGGAACAGGTGGGAGTAAGGGTAATGGAGAATACCTCAGTACCTAAGATTTGCTCATGACGTTACGTTGCCTTGCTAAGTAACTCGGGGGACGAATTGCAAAGCATGCTTTCCGCAAAGTGCAGTATTGGGCGAGTTGGTTATCCATCATTACTAAACAGCGCAAAAAAAAACACGGACTATACCTGAGGTACACAGGACGAGCGCTGACTTCCAACTGATCTTTTATTGAAAAAAAAAACACATATTTATATCCCACACACCTACACACACGTGCCATAAATGCACACAACAAACAAGCAATTCATCACAGCGGGAGTTTTAGAGACGTGTGTGGCGCGTCATAGAACCGCTGTGATAATTGCTTGTTTTTTTGTGTGTATTTATGGCACGTGTGTGTAGGTGTGTGGGGTATAAATATGTGTTTTTTCAATAAAAGATCAGTTGGAAGTCAGCGCTTGTCCTGTGTACCTCAGCTATAGTCCGTGTTTTTGTTGCGTTGTTTAGTAATGATGCTTTCCGCACTGGGCGAACAGAGTAGAACCGTGGGCCTGAAAATTATTATGCAGAAAACTAAAGTAATGATCAATAACCTCGGGACAGCACCGCAGTTTGAGATAGTGGCGAGGCAGTGAAGTGGTAAGCGAATATATCTACTTAGGCCAAGTTGTGGACCCCAGATCCCAACCATGAGGCAGAGATAATTAGAAGGATCAGAAAAGGGTGGGGTGCATATGGCAGACATTCTCAGATAATGAATAGCACGTACCATTGTCCCTGAAGAAGAAGTGTATGACATCTGCATCTTACCGGTACTCACCTACGGTGCAGAAACTTGGAGGCTCACTAAGAGGGTTCAACTTAAATTGAGAACGACTCAGCGGGAAATGGAGCGGAAAATAATAGGCGTAACATCAAGGAACAAGAGGAGAGCGCAGTGGGTCAGAGAGCAAACTGGTGTTAAAGACATATTAGTAGAAATTAAGAAGAAGAAATGGACGTGGGCAGGGCTTGTAATGCGATAGGCAAGGTACCGGTGGTCATTAAGGGTAAGAGTGGATCCCTAGAGAAAGCAAGCGTTGCAGGGGGCGGCAGAAAGTCAGATGGGCAGATGAGATCAAGAAGTTTGCGGGGATAAATTGGTCACAGTTGGCACAGGACCGAGGTAACTGGAGAATAATGGGAGAGGCCTTTGCCCTGCAGTGGGCGTAGATAGGCTGGTGATGATGATGACGATCAAGCCCGAACCTAACAGTGCCGGCAGAACGCCGCCAGCTACCAGCGGAGGCGACGCCGATACATGTACCACTGGCGGCTTTCATTAACTAAGTAATAAGCCCGAACCTAACAGTGCCGGCAGAACGCTGCAAGGCGAAGGGGGAGCGTGCACCAAAACAGAAATACAACCTGCCACCTCACGTGTGCCAGGCTCTTCTCCCTGTGTACGAGCGCCTTTCGGACGAAAAGTTCCTGCAGCGCTTCCTCCAAGTCAGAACGCAGAACTCAAACGAGTCCCTCCACTCCATGTTATGGGCCCTTCACCCAAGGAGAAGCACGCGTGGATGTTCACCCTGCTCGCTGCTGTGACTGAGGCGGTGTTGTAATTCAACACAGGCAACAAAAAAGCCTTGGCTGCCATTCTGAAGGAACTGTACCTCTACCCCATGGTTCCCAACACGAAGCGTATGGCTGAAAAACACCAACGTCGCAATCTGTTTCTGCACGCAAGCAGAAGTCACCTGACGGCATGCAGCGAGCTTTCAAGAAGCGCCACTCCGGCGCCTCCACTCTCACTGAAAACAAGTCTGCTGCTTCTTTCCTGATTTTCTCAAAACACTGATTCTGGCCTTTTCGCAAACTTGCGGAAGAGCTATCTCAGCTCTCAGGGCACACACAACAATATTTTTTTATTGCATTAGAGAACAGAGTGTGCAAAGCTCACAATGGTAGGAACAGAATTTTCATTATATGTGTCAAAAAATTATTTTGCTCCGAACAATATCAAGTGGCAGCAAAGTTTTGAACGACCAATTTTAAACTTCCATAAAATCAAGAATGGTGGCCTGATCAAAAAAGTACCCCTACCGTTGTGTTCCTTGAGCTTTGTAGTCCCTTTTTGGGTGCAGAATGCAACACTCAGTACGATAGGCTTTTTTTACTGATTAGGCAAAAATCTTTAATTAATGTTCATTATACTAGAAACTAATTGGAAAAGAAACAAAATAAGTGCAGCTTTGAGATCAGCACACCAAACTACACCATGAGCAAAGTTTCATTGCAGTTGGTGAAAAAACCAATAAAATAGGTTTAAGACCAGTGTCCACCCTTGACGGGTACAAAATGCGTAATTCAGAACGGGTAGTGGCCGCAGCACTGACATCTCCGAAATAACAGCCACCACCGCCCAATGGAGAAATTCAGCCAGGGCTCTGCAGCCGCCCTGGGACCGAAATCGTTTCTTTGGCCAAAAAAGGTGATTTGGGTATATATATATATATATATATATATATATATATATATATAATAAGCTTTTCGAATTTACCCGGCAGAATCCTCCAAATTAACGTCCCCAAAATGTTTGGGGGGGAAATGCTCGCCAGCAGACATTTTGGGACTTATGCATCGAATGAGGTGAACTAAGAGGCAAATATGGCAATATACGTAATTGTTATGCCTCACACAACGCGGGTGTCGGGTGTGATTGCTTTTATTTGTTTATGTAGTTTATAATTTTATGAGAATTTGTGTGTTTAACTAGGTACACTGACAGGTACTCATCAGCCAACACGCAAAAACAACACATCGCCTTCTTTGCTTAAACTTTAAAATACATTACGAGCGGACGGGTGCGGTCGCTTTGGACGCTTTTATTTGTTTTTATTTTATTATAACATTTTGAGAGTATTTTCAGTTAACAAAGTGTGCTTCATACAGAAGGATAGCAAACATGGAGTGTTCAGTGCCATGTGTTCATCCACTAAAGTAATTCAGGTGTTACCAAGAGTAAAAGACGTAGTGTTGCAATGGTATTGTATTATTGACGAGTTTGCATCAAAATTAGAAATGATACGAAAGAAACAATACGGGTTTAACGAAATAAAACAACACAATATTTGCTAAAGTAAGGTATTCTTCGTTGTTATTTACGGAACCGCTACGTTTTAAAACACTCGTTATAGTTAAAAACAAAATAGCACCCGAAAATAATCGCCCACCAACTGTTTTTTGCTGCCTAAAAAACGCTGTTTATGAACACTTGTAGGTAACACGATGAGCAAGAAATGCGCAGCAATTGTTTTGGCGTTGCATAAATATTTTTTGGCCGGATTCGTTGCTGTGACCCTAATAGCAAAGCTGATATTTTTTCACAGGCAATTGTTATTCACGGTGGTACGTGTTTTTTTTTTATGCAAAAGAAGAAGCGAGAAAATACAATAAAAATGTCTATAACCACCTCTCTCCCTCCCGGTGAATTTTATATGAACCGAAAGGCATGCTGGCGAATCACCGTTTGCAAAAGTTGTCGACTTCAGAGCAAGGACCTTTTGGCGTATTAGATTCTGGTGGAAGAATATTCTCAGATTGCCCTTGTGCGCAACCAGTAATGGCATTGCATTTTTAATTGGTTCGAGGTACTCAATTCGCATCTTTTCCCCACGAGTTGTGTGACAAAAAGAACGCGGACGTATGCATATTACTGCTGCCTAAGAAATGCCGTGCTCACGATAGTGTGAACCATTGAAAAAATGTGGTAATATACTCACCACATTGCATGACTCCATTTACGCATGCGTCATTCAAGGGTAGAGAAGCAGCCACTGAATTTTATTTGTGAGGAAAGAACACACGTCGTAAATTAAACACACACAAAATAGACAACGCACAAAATTCAAGCACGTAATAATATCTATATATATATATATATATTTATATATATATTATATATATATATATATATATATATATAGATATATAGAATATATATATAATATATATCATATATATATTATATAGATATATATATACATCATATATATATATATATATATATACATATATATATTGTCCGGTCGAAGACCGGACTAAGACCGGATACTGACGAAGACCGGACCCCGGTCGAAACGTTAGTTCGATCATCGTTTTCATACGTGTGTCTACCCTCTCGTGTATTCTTGAAACCGAATCCCGGACTTATTCATCGCTATATAGATTATATTACATATACATATATATATAATTATAAATATATATAAGACGCAATAATAATTGGCAGTCAAGACAACCTCGGAAAGAAAAGGGGAGGATGTAGTACGTCAAGATAAAGAATTTGGAAAATAAGAGAGTGGAGAAAAAAAATCCCGCCAGGTGGGATCCGAACCACGACCTCCAGAATACCGGTCTGGTGCGATAACCACTACGCTACTGGCGGGGCTACTTATCGCACAAGACCGGTAATCTGGGGGTCGTGGGTTCTGATCCCACCTGGCGTGCATTTTTTTCTCCACTTTCTTATTTCCAAATTCTTTATCTTGACGTACTACAGCCTCCCCTTTGCTTTCCGAGTTTGTCTGGACTGCCAATTATTATTTCTGTCTTATTTTCAACGTGCTCCTCATCTCCTATTCTGATTCGCTATATATACAACCTCGGAAAGCAAAGGGGAGGCTGTAGTACGTCAAGATAAAGAATTTGGAAAATAAGAAAGTGGAGAAAAAATGCCCGCCAGGTGGGATCCGAACCCACGACCTCCAGAAACCGGTCTGGTGCGATAAGTAGCCCCGCCGGTAGCGTGGTTATCGCACCAGAAAGTCTCCGGAGAGCGTACTTCTACTTTGGTGTATATATATACATATATATATATATATATTATATATATATATATATATATATATACATATATATATATATATATATATACATATCTGTATATATATATATATATTTTAATTTACACCTACATTTTGAGAAACAGGGGAAAATACTGAAGCGAAACTGCCGATTGTAGGGGAGAAGCTGTGTGGCCCAGCTTATTATACGGTGATTTCACTAGCAATGCTAGAAAATATAGAAGGAACGTATTTAGCAACGTAAACATCGGCCCCTTTTGTATCTATTTCGCCGCACCCACTCAATTTTGTCAACTAAACGTAAAAAATTACCTAACAACACATCTCCTATTTGGGAAGAAAAATATTACTGCAGACTTGCTAAGATAGCTGAAATGTGTATAACGCCAACACAATACGGGTAAAGGACCTTCGTTTCTTCTTAAATAAAATTCGGCATCTAGAACACAGAAGAAATAACTCTAGGAAAAGGAAAAAACTACAAACGGTGGGTAGTCACGGACGCATTATGCGGACGGGATTGCACGAGCTCGGGGTATTGTAATTTTAAAACATTCTCTAAATTTGTAGAAGATAGTTCGTCAAACTTTTATACACACGCAACAGCTACATACGCTATGTAGGCACTATACTCTATTTTTGTCTACCGCCGTGGTTGGATATGTATTAAGAACAGTGCCAGAAACAAAACTAAAAGACTTACGCAAAATATATGCGAACAACTCGACATGGATTTTTCTATTTCCCACGTGAAGTCCGCGATTCTCTAAGCCCAGACGAATCATTAACAAGCAAGGTAAGAACTCAAAGAATAGCGTCAAACATCATTTTATTAAGGATAAATGGTTGATTAAGCTAATGCGATTAAAGTACATTTTAGACTACCTCAATTGCGCCCTTCATTTCATTTTTGGGTGCATTACCCAGTGTATGCGTGCGCGACGGAGAAGCTATGACTCCAACCTTCTGTAAACATCCGGAATAATGCGAAAAACAGTTAGGATTGATTGACAATTCCTAACCTAAATTCAATAAACTAGAGGTTTGCATTGGGCCTACCGTTTTTAGTTTGTTTTTGGTGTCCGACGGGGGCAGATTTTACTCAGGGCTTCAAAGATATGATCTAGCTAATTTTTCGAAATCGCGATCCTTTTTGTTGAATTTCAGTATAAGGAGGCTAAAAATAATTTTGTATATATAAGCTTTGCGAGAACCATGCAGTCTCTCGCTGTCTGTTTCTCTTAGACAGGCGAACAACACAAAACTCAACTTCGTATATTTTAAATAACAAGCCTTTGATGTGTTCCTCCGCCATATCCTATCTCTGAAAGACATAATATAATAGGAACAGGAAAGAAATTCTGAAAACCAAAATTTTACACTATATTGAGTTGTTCTCAGCAGGAGTGACTATAATGAGCAAGAAAAAACCACAAATGTAAGTTCGTTATGTGCACATCATCATCAAAGTGATCAGCTGAAGCAGAATTAGACGGCCAACTACAATTGTCCAGTGATGTTCCTTGTTGATGCAATAAATCGGGGGCAGCCAATAGCACATAAAATTTGTTACACCCCACAGAGAACTTGCCGAAAATGTTGGGGGAGTCAGCTCTGCTTTATATGTTTTCGTTCTCTCTTGAGTATTTGTTGAAGTTATCGATACAATTGCGATCATTGTTATCCGGATAACGCAGTCCCTCTAATAAACTAAACTTGCTCATTGTCGCCTTGGTCCCGTAATGATCCCTCAAAAAGTATTCCTGCATGACTCCGGAGCACATCCTCACGAGGCGCCTACCTCAAATATAGTCTTGCATAAGTAAGCTTAACTCATACGCAGCTCGATAAAGAATATTTCAGGAATTATAAGAAATTCAGAAAGACACCTCATAGTGCTCTGGAGTGAATGACGAAATCATGGTTGTTCGATCACGTATGCGTTGTAGTAGTTCCCGCACGTTTCTGTCCTTTTCTGTTGTCATGCAGTGGTGCGATTGATTGCCCTCCTTTCTATAATCCTCCTTCTTTTACCTTAGCGTTGTATCGTTTCATCTTTGGCTGGTGAAGTTTTTCTTCGGGTGTCTTCGTGTACCCACATACGGCCATTGTTCTACTTTTCTTTTGTTCCCTTCTTTTTCTGTGTACTCTCCTATTCGTTTCTTTTACTTATTCCGTGTTTTTTAATTATTCGCCCTCCTAAGCTATATAAATTCGTTATGAGCATAAGCGTGGTTCACTACTTATTATTAATCGTGTTCACAATACCACTGTCGGCTTGAACACTTGTCTCTAACCATCGTTTTTTTAAGCTAACGTCACAACTCTTTCAATATTTAGGTTAATGTGGAAGAAATGCAAGCTGGACTTGCATGCCTAAATGTGGGTCCAATCTTAGACCTACTGAAATTTCCTTTCTTTCATATCGTATGCTCATGCGCAACGGTGATTCCTATGATGTAATTTATCTACAGTTTTGAATAGTTTTCACGAATATCTTATGTAATCCTTTTTAGATATTTAGAGTGGGGTTGCTATTATTGGTTCAATCATTTCCCTCATTTTAAACTACCGTAAAAAGTGGTTCAATGTAGATTTTGAAAAGTGAAACAGCAACTGTAACTTACAAATGTAAAACCTTGATAAATATCGCACAATGTCTTCCCTAATTTATAGCTTTGTTTCTGAGGACGTTATCGGAACTCAATCTAAGGTCCATCAGGTGGACTACTTTAGGAGATTAAATAGGAAAGACGACACAGATGCGCTTGTGGCTCATCTTATTCTGTTTCATCCTTTCTACTCTGCCCTAATTTAGCATCACGTGTGTGAGCCTAATGTACGTATTTGGCAATAGCACATTTTTTTGGAGTATTTCGTCTGCACTGTCACTGACGAAAAACAAAACTATAATAAAATGGGACACGCTATTGGAACATCATCGAAAGACAGTCTCGCAAATTAGCGAAAAGCGGCTCAAAAGTATTATGGTAGTCTTTTTTGTGGCGCAAAAGAAATAAACAATTCGTACATTATGAAAACCGCCCACTTTGGATGAGGAACTTAATTGATTCAAGTGTTTACGCGTGCACGCTACGCAGGTGATTAATCGCGCCGTAGTGAACGGTTCCTTATTATTTTGACCACCTGCGTATGTTTAACGTGCGCCGATATCTGTAACACACGGGCGTTTTCGCTTTTTGCCTAAATCAGAAGAGCGGCCGCTGTGGCCGGGAATCGAACTCGTGTCCTCGTGCTGAGCCACGCAAAGCATTAGTTACTGAGCCACCGCGGTAGGTTTGGCTGGGGAACGTAAGTTGTTAAACTCCTTCAGTCCTAAAACGTCAGTGCCTTCTGTACAATGAAGCGCACTACAAATTAAAGCTACATACTGTATGCGTCTGAAAATCGCGCTGCGGATAAGCTTTCATTACTCTCCACAAAAATCCTGAAAATAAAAAGCATTTTTTACTTCGAGCATCTGCAGCAAATACAAGAAATGTCATAGAAAACACGCATAGAAAAATCGCCGCGCACTCTTTTCGAAACCTTTTGGCACAGAAAACAATACTTTACTTCCTTTTTCCTGCCAGTTGAATGGAGTATAAGTTTTATCCCTGAAGAATGGTTCTCACTGCGGCCTTGTGGGTACGCGCTTAAAGTTCAAGAAGAGGGCTTTACCATAACACGAATACCTTAACAGCATGAGCTCTGACAAAGAGCCGCTTACTTGATTTTGATTTAGCAGCATGTATACCCTGTTGAAATGCCATGTAATAAGCGTTGAAACAGAAACACTCGAATATCCCCATACAGCACCAAATGAGAGAACACAGAGGTTCTTTGTAACAATGCTCATGCCTATTTTTAAGATGTCAAGGAATGAGTTGCTTTCAAACGATTGTTTTTATGCAGATTTTGCGTGATTCGATTATTTTTGCGGCGCCCTTTCCTGTGTGCTATATTTGCATGTGTGTCTCCTCAAAGTACCTCGTGGCCCAATATTTGCCCTGTTTGGGACTGGTTTACTGTTTGTGCTATTCTTTGATTTTCATGCATGTCCCAAAAGAGGCCTATGCAATACGGCCACTTTCGGCTATATAGCGCGTACTGCAGTAAATTGGAATATGATAGTCCACATTCGAATGGCTTTAACGAGACGCATTGTGCCGTTTTTCAGAGCAGAATTCTGTGTCAGTTCCGCCTCCATTCGCGTTTACGCAGAAAACTGCCGCCAAACATATTGTCGGAGTGGCCGGATGAACCGGGAAGGAACTGTTATGTGTATTTAATGCCGAATAAAGAACAATAAAAAAGCTAAAGTTTGTATAGTTCTTTGAAAAGTCATGCCGATACGGCGTAGTTGCATTGCACGTTTTTCTGTTAATGCACTTTGGCGAGACAGCGTCACAGCTAATGAGTGCCGAATGGTGTTCATTACGACGTCGAAATACGTGATATGACAAGAAACGCTGAAAATGAGCATGAGTTCTACCCTCATTGGCTATGAATTCAGTCTTGTGTTGAGTACCTTTGGGCCAATTACCGTGCTTAACTTATGTATCATTTTGCCCGCGAATTTTGTCGTTTTTCAATGCGTCAATGAACGCTGCAGATGAAGCTGTGGATGCGCCTTTTCAGTATGTCCACCTATACTTTAAATTTGTGAGGTGGCATTTCAGCTGCTACACTTTGTGCAAAAAGGTACTTACGGCAGAGGTAGTACCGTTTGACGCAGTCCTCTTCGTCAGGTACAAAGCTTTCGGGACGAGGAGTTGGGCGAACTAGAATGAAAATAGATGGGAATTACCCGTTGATGTACCGACCGTAAGACTTCAAGTTTAGTAGCACAAGATTCTTAGTTTTGAAGCTGACGCATTTTACTTTCTAAAAAAGACGGTTAAGGGCACTAGGACGGTTGTGGTCATTTGTTGTATAAGGCGACTTTCAGGTCCAGAAATTATGTTTATTACTATATACCTCAAAATACAATTGAAATCGGAAAATGTGTAACAGCAAAACAACGATTTATTCCTTCATTCAAGTTTGGTTTCTTGTTGACGGCCAATATTCCAAGAAAACATAATTTCTTTGCCATTATCGTTTTAAATTTGGGGCATGTTTAGCTGTACCATAGGGTGAAGCAATACATTTTCATAACATGAAATAGATAACTTGTTCTTGTGCACTGTTCTACATCTGCAAGTAAGTAAACTACAGTGTTAGGATATAACTGGGAGCAAAGTATATGTAGCGAGGATTTATAGTAAAAACAGTCTTTTCCGCGATAAAGTAGCAAGAAATAACGATCTTTGCATATGCCACAAACACGTAAGAACGAAGTTTTCCGAAGCGGCTGTCCCAACCTTCGGAAAACGTCGATGTAACCCCGAGTGTTGTAATTTCATTAGGTGCTTAATTTCATCCCGAGCATTGTCTATAAAAAAATTTTCAAAGGGGTGCTCGATTGGGTTAAACAAGTTTAGAAAGGGTTATATTTCTGGTATATCGCTCTTCTAGGAGAGCAGAAAAGGGGATAGCGGCACGCCGGCTAACGAGGGTACAAAGAAACGAATAAAGAGCTGCAATCAAAACACGTTTCATGCCGGCCGTCAGGCGAGGACCCCAGAAGTTAAAAATAGATTTAACAGGACATAACTAGTGCCATCCCCTACTCCTCAGATTGCTTCGTCCAGGTTCAAAGAATCAGATTTACTGACAGAGGGGAAACAAAATGTACTTGCTTAAATACCGTCCTGATAAGGGGCTGTACAGCTGCTGGAGATTGAAGGCCAGGGATCTGGAGTTCAAACATTGAGGGGCAAGAGTTGCACGGGGAACTACTGGAATACTGCAGTCAGATATCTGTCAATTAAAAGTGCTTCAAAAACAGCACCGAAGACGGGACTAAGCAAGAAACACACAACATAGCCGGAGCCTATTCACGTCTTCTGAGCTCTTCTTGAAGCCAAATTTAACAAGCGGCTCCATACACCCCCGCCCCCCCCCCCAAAAAAAAGTTCTGTTTGTGGCAATAGGCCTTCATAATGTAGTTGTACCTATCTAGTTTAGCTCCTCAGGCAACCGTGATAATGCTCGTTTCCGGAGGGGACAGCGTTTCATACCGAGTGATATATAATGACCCAAAAAAGATGAGACAGTCTCAAGGTAATTAATCCTCGATTCGTCCGTTATACGGAAGCATGTTGCAAGGGCCGCGTAAAACAGCTCTCGGTAGTGAGAAACGAGGTCTTACAAAAGAGCTAGCTTCAGCATTCTATGCTTCCCTGTATGCAGGCGTGGTCAAATTAATCTTTCCGGAGGCAGTTTTTGAATAGTTAGCAGGCGCTTGTACCAATAACATGGGTTCCGCGGAAACGCGCTCGCGACAAACGGCGCCGAGAATACTGGTAATGGAGGGTTGTAATGCCAAACAGAAATAGTGCAATACAACAGGCCAAGAACCAGGAGAAGCGCCTAATCTGCTCCCAGCGGTGGTGAATGTACGGGAATATCTGAATGCAGGATCGCTTTTTACTGTATGAGAATTCAGACAGCAACGGTAACAATTGAAGGAAAAAGACGCGAGTTGTTTTCACCAGAAAAGCTGTGACAAGAAAAAAAGTGAGACAACGGATCGCCATAACCAATGCTGATCACCTCTCATCGTATCTAGTTGAGGTAGAAATTCACGGCAGTATGCACTTTAGTAAAAACAAGAAAACATGAGGCATTTTCAACAATACAAAGGCGAATTTCGAATTGTGGGAGTTTTAACAGGCTTACGCTACTCGTGGGACATAGGAGCTGTTGTGAACGGCGCCTGGGTAATTTTGTAAACCTGGGAATCATAAACGTAAGCGGAGATCTCCGAACACGGGCCTTCTTGGTTATTGCCTCCATCTAAAAAGCGACTATCATGGCTGGGAATCACGCCCGAGTTCTTGAGATCAGCAGCATACGTATTCACCGCTGAGCCGCTGCGGCGGGCAACCGAATTGGGTTCGGTAGTGAAACCATTACCGCCGAAATGCTATAGGCATTGCAAAATCCTTCAAAACAGCCCAATGTCTTTTTGACATCAAGAAATGCGCTTGCAAAAGACATATTATTCCCTATGATTCTGTCCATGGATTTTTATAGGTGTATGCCCTCAGTATTCTAGACCGTGTATAATTTTATAATACGCCGCTTTGGTTCCCCCGAACTGTGCCAATGCGCTGTCCTCGTCGAAAAAACATAGCTTGTGTATTGAAATTTGAAGCAACATAAAGAATAAAGCCCGCGGTAGTGTTACGGCGCCAGTGTGTTCCTTGCTTTCTATTCTCTGGTAAAACCGTCATGCAGGCACTGAAATGTGGGCTGAGTGCTACAGTTCAGTTGAATAGTTTCTTGATATATTTAACGGGTTCAAGTTGGGCGAAAAATTGGCAAATAGTTATAATTGTTATTAACTGTTATTGCGAAAGGTACTGTCCCTATAATTCTTCCTGTGCCAGAGTCGGAGATTTGTAGTCAAGCACTTTGTGTTGCAAATTGCGATGCACCATGTTGTATTTATGCATCTTCATTGTGAAAGACATTCTTTTCAGGCACTGCTTAATCAGAACAATTTTCAAGCTATTTCTTGTTTTCGCCCTTAAAATAAAATATATCTTACACCATTCTTTCCGAATTTTGCTTCTAGTGCAATTTTTGGTCTTACATACCCTACAGCTTATAGCTTTTCAGGCAGTATTGGATAATAAATTATGCCCACCGCCTGTCCTCGTGCCATCAGGTCACGGCCAAGTTCGCGTCCCTGCAAGGCTAAAGTTCCTGTTCAAATATGTTGGTAGCTATCTGACAAAAGCCCTCAAAATAATTTGCCGAAAGAGCGTCATTAGCTATCTACAGTCGCAGATGTGGAATAACTCCTAAGAGTAAATTCATACTGGTTGGAAACCAGTTTTAAAATTACAGAAACATTTCTGAATTTTAATACTCTTTTATCTGATAGAAATTACCCAAAATATTTTAATACTAAGATATGGTGGTAGCTATTCTGGCCAAGAACGATTCTTGCAATGCACTGTCATTAGGAAGCCGAGAAAAAAACCAACTGGACCAAAACTAACTAACAAGATATGAGGTCTTGTATTTTGTTGGCTCGGCAATGTCTACTTGTGTATACTGCTTTATTTTCTTCAGTGATACTCTTCGGAAATTATCGTGGTTATGCTAAAGCTAAAGGCCAAAAACCAACATGCTAGTTCTGACTAATGTCTAGCCTTTCTTTCAGCTTTCGAATAAGATCCAAGTGTAAATATCAGTTAAAACCATGACTGAACAAAAATGCCAACCATTGAGAAACCGCAATTTTCGAAGCACAGAGTGAGGTTATGTTCGTTTTATTTAATATTGAACATACGCCCCCGCATTTTACAATTTTTGAAGCAACAGAAAAACTTGTCACCTTTATCATGTAAATGGCACTTATCGCTTGTAGGTATTTAGCATATCAAGGGGGTTACAAGATTTCCTAGAGGAAGTAAGTGTCATGTTTTTTGTCACTCCACGTAGTATAATTCGTATCTCCTAGTTGTCGCAAACGGCCAGTCTTTGCAGGCTTTTTTCTTGTACTCGAAAGGAAGAATGCAATGTTAGCATTCGAGCCTCACTTTTCTTCACTTACTCAGAGCTAAAGCAGCACTGCAGTTGTTTTCCATCTCTGCGATGTCATCACAAGAAGGGTATCTATTGAGTTGTGTAAAGTTCCAGCCGCACCTTCATTTCAGTGTTTGTGGTTTGTGCATATATGTGCTTCTCTGTTACAAAGCTTGAAGAAAACTATATAGGTGCTTTAAAGGTCTCACTGTTCCTGCAATCTGCTCGCACGCTCTGAAATTACCTTACTACAGAAAAAAAACCAAAAGCTAAATTTGTGCTTTCCCGAATGCACTTTTTATACTGAATTGATTGTCTACCAACGAAGAGAAGGAGTCGGGCTGATATACCGGCTACAAAAAATAAAAAAAGCCGAGTATTACCTTTTTACTTTTGCATTTTTTTCTTTAAAAGTCATATTTATTAAACCGAAAAGCAAATTAGGCATTTTTGGCGATAAAATACACCGATTACTCCTACAAAGCACTCAGCAAAACTGAGGACGAGCAATGAACTTACCACATCTTCTATATAAAGTCCGGCAGGCTCCAGTACGATCCATTTCTTGAAAAATGAGAATTAAAAAAATAAACTTTTATAATAGTTTATGTTAGGCGAGACCTCGTTTAACATGGTTGTCTGGCTTAACAAAGTTTTGCAAAGAAACGTTGACGTAGGGTCCTCAGTTCAGGTTTAGTATGGGCTCTTCAGAATATCTTAAAATATCAGTTACACATGTCACCTTTTCTACATTACAATATTCGAGAATAAAACGCAAATATTTCGATTCTAGAAAGTTATAACAATGCAGGCTAAGCTGGAAACTTCTCTTTAGTGCAAATACTGCTGATTCAATAACCTCCAGTATTTACAGGATACAAATATTATTCTCAAAGAATCATGAAAAAAATGACTGCAGATATATAGGTGATGGAATCATTTTTATCAATATTTTATTTTAGGAAAAGCGGTTCGATTTTATCGGCGACGTATCTCCCTCCACAGGAGCATTAAATAGAGCTATCAGGAGTATAGTGTATAAAAATGCTTGCAGAAGTTCATGAACCTTAGAAATTTACAATAGTAACCACGCTGCAAAATGCACATAACTGAATTATTGCTTTGAATCTCTGGCTTATGAAGATCTGAAACCCTCTTTTATTTTACCCCATAATTTTGACATGTTCCTTAAAGATGTGGCCCAGGATTGGGTAAACTATATTATTCTGTTTTTGTTTACCTCCAAGTACTTTTGCAAAACTAATTTATCTGTGAATTTATCAATTAAAGTTGGATCACCAAATGTGTGGCAAAAAACAATTTTAGCAAAGTTTGAGAAATCGTCCCTCGGAGAGTTATAATAAAGAGTATTGCAGCAGCTTAGCAATGTGTCAGCTCACTAGATAATGGAAATGATCCCTGCACTTTGGTACTCAAGGCATTTGTGTTTTTATTACAGTGAGGTTTTGTGGTGTTCGGAAGGTGAGTATATCGACAACTACAGTAATGTTTCCTCGCATGAATAATAACTGCAAGCTTTTCATTAGGGACTTGGTGGCTCCGTTGTCTCGGATTTATATACCTGAAGTCCAGGCTCGTGGCTCTGAGGAGATTACGGACACATACGCCCGGTTGTTTCGTAAAGTAACATATAATCCTGATGAGTTTTCTTCAGACAACCTTACATTTCTATTATGGTTACTGCCCTAAGCAAGCTGCTGTGCCTAGCTCATGTGAATAGACAAGCAGGTCATGATGTTGGTCCACGCCGGTCACAATTTGCTCATTGGCATAAAGCCGATAACATATTGTAGGCAGCTTGTCGCCAATGTATCTTGCGACTTGCGAAAGTGTCCTTTGAGATTATCAGGGGAATAGTTACGACCTATAATATTATCCATCTATATTGCCCACATAAAACTAAGCATGTGTGATTGCGGTTGCTAAGGGGTGTAAAAAACAAAATGTGGACCTTTTTTTCAGCCATCACTGTGAAGAAACACATTCGTGTGGCGCTTTTTTTCTGCACCTCACTTACTGTGTAATGTTTTTAGGCTCTTGAGAGCTTCCGACCATACTGAGCTGTGAATTGGTGAAGTTCCGGCAATGCACCTGTTTTAAAAGAGCATTTTATGCAGACTCAAACTATGACATGATGGACAACCCACACTACCACAATAGCAGAATACATATGTAAACTGTTACCAATATAACTACCCCTTCATATACACGGACGTGCTGCATGCACTACCGTGGTGGTGTGTAGTGCACAAAAGGTAATATATCTCATTGTTCTAAAATTGACGCTGTAAAATCTCGGCATTTTGGCATGCTTTTTTTTGTTCCTTACATATGTATGGACGGAGAATGTCACAAAAGTGTGATACCGCAACCCCTTTTCTTGGGGCACCAATACATCAGGTAAAGCTCAATAAACTCGAGAACGGGGCCACTTCGGGCATAAAGTTCTTCGATTTCTACTCCCTTGTTTTCCTCCTAACAAATTCTAGGCATTAGTGAATATCTTGTTTATTCTCCACATTTTGAAAAGAACAGAATACTTGTTCCAGATTATTCTGCTGTAGAATTTGATGAAAGTTCTCCTGTTAAAATAGAACGCGCAGATTTTGAATTCTCTTCTGTCATTGGAATAATTTATGGGAAAAGGTGGTTCCACAAACCAGGTGCCAGTTGCCAAACGGAGCCCTTGAATTACAAATCTAGACAAAAAAAGCAGCACAGGAATAGACTTGTATGGTGATACACAGTTTCATTTTTTATTGCCGTTAGTAAGAATTTCTCTTTAATTTTTGCCGCGAAAAACTGAACAGCTTCATTCCTCTTACATTCCAATCAGCGTTGCACTACGGCGCACAGTTGGCCTATTCGTGCTTTTTTACAACTCAATGCCCTCGTGTCACTGTGTTTCTCTGTCATTATTTTACTTAAATAAGATGGTAGATTAAGATACCCCACAATTGTTCACTGGCGGCCCGCTCGCTGCTGCGACACTATCACTGAGTTCATGGACGAGTGATTTGTTTTTACACCAGTACGAATCTGCCATTAGCCAACAATTATATCATTACTTGTGTCACACGTGAGACATCAAACGCCTCCGCGTATCCCAAAAGAAGAATAAGCTTTATTGTTTTCTTTCTTAGGTCATCTGCATGAATTTCAGAACCATAACCTTCTTGGGGATGAGTAACTTCTATCGATTGTGACCCCCAACGAACAAGTTATCTTATGGAGACCACCACCGGAGATCACCCGCTGGGCCAACCATGATTCGCAAGGTAGGGCAGCATACTAATTAACGATTCCAAAATTTCTATTGACATATCATACCTACAAACACATGTATATGCCCAACCAGGGAAGTGATCTGCGAACTTATCAGTGACCCATCTGCTTCCATTTAAAAACCAGCCTTTGCGTTTCTATCCTTTCCCTGCCTTTCCCTGCCAGCCGCTTTCTGTATACCTGAGTAGCTGTGCAGGGAAAGAATAAAAAACACTAATTTCCAACAGAGAGGAACCTAGTCAAAAGACGTGACTTAGAAAAGTGGTAAACGTTTCTTAGGTATTTTTTGTGACTGCGTAACCTCTGATCGTCGGCATACACTATCTGGTTGTGCCCCAAATCCCCGTTCATACCGGCGCCCGACAAATGCGGTTAAATTCAGCTTTCAAACCACGGCTGCTGAAGCGAATGTGCCCGTGTAAAGGCAAAAGCGGGAAAAGCGCTCGGAAAGGTCAGCGACTCCAAAAGAAGACATCAACCCAAATGTGGCCGCGTTCATGGCGCCGTGCTGTAAACGGCCTCTATGGTTGTGTGTACCCCATAACAACCTTGTTGAATAAAAACTATATTTTCATGCAGTAGCCGCATCTGCACATGCTAAAGAACGAAAGTCTGGTCTTTTGTGTATGTAAAACAGATATGCAAAACTTAAACACAAGTTTAGTAGACAATGTTCTTTGTAATGTACATCGTGAAATAGTGATTAATATATGTTGAACTGCTCACTGTGCATTGCAGACTTCATGTTTGCACTTTGCATTATTTGAATAAAAATCCGCCTTTGGGCTCCCTGCAGGCGCTGTGACGGTCTCTGTTTTTTAATTTCTGCTTGCGGCATCCACGCGCCGTTTACAAAGCAGAGTACATATGCGATGCCTAAATACCTATTATTACCATGTCCAGAGCAATCATATGGCGTGTGTGATATTTTGTAACAATTTTTCGAACTCCACTGCTGGTAAGATGCATAAAATATTTTGGCGAAGGTCAATTCGTTTTTAGCAAACTCTAACGTGCTTGACGTAACTTAAACAAAAGTAATGGGACCCGTTATAACCCGAATTTCAGAAGTTGTACAGTTAAACGAACCTCGATGTAATGAATTTCAAGGTTTAACGAAGTTTAGAAATTCCTCATTGTCAGCCCTATTTAAGCCCATGTGTTTTCGCCCTCTATGTAACGAAACGTCTCGGCGGTTAACCTTGATATATCGAAGTCGGCGAGCTGATAACAGTTTTTTTGCACTTTTGGTCAAACATTGACCGGAGAATTGAAGTAAGTTAGTGGATACCAGCACTACCGTAAGAAGCCAGCAGCAATGAAATCTTCTAGAATCGCCTTAACACAAAACTCATCATGATGATGATGACAAATTCAGCGGCTCGCACAAGCAAGTGGATGACGTAGGTGCCAGTTCTAGTTCTGCCTGTGTTGTGTCACACCGTGCACACCAGATAGCAAGAGTAACTACCCTTCACATTTTGTTCTCCCCCCACCGTGCCACATGTGGGTGAAATTCGGTCTCGGAAGAGGGTCTTGAGGTACTAGGCCGTCCTTTCGGCGTGTAGTCGCGGTTCTCCACTTATATCTGCGGTGTCGATTCATCGATTAAGAGTGCTGCTTCTAGAAACCGAAAAGTCGTGCCCTTTCAAGAAAAGCGCAAAATGTTAAATGCCGTCACCGCTGACGAGAAAAAATAATTTTACCGCGTCGTATAGTATCCCAGCTCGCACCCTCTCAACAATCTTGAGTGCGATGAAGCGCATCAAGGTCGCAAAAATGCACCCTTTCAGCATACGTTTGGGTCTTGTAACATGCTAATTTGCCGAAAAGTGTCAAAAGGCAAAAGGGATAATCAAGTTACGTTTGTTAATACGGGTAGAAGTGACCTTGCTTCTTTGAGGCGCCGTGTTGTACCTAAGCTCGTGCGACAGCAGGAGGTGCAATATACGGAGTTTTTGGGGCGCAATAAATCCATGAAAGGCGAATGCACCTCCAGAGATTTCTATCATTTTGGATTCCTATCTGCTTCATTCCCGCGAGCCTTAGCACAAAACTTGCTCGTAACGAAAACATGGATATAATGAAAAATGGCAAACTTTTGCCAACTCCGCTACATCGGGTTGTAACTGTATTACCAACATTTAAAGCAGTACAGAGTAATCAAGCAACTCTGCATAAAAAAGTCGGGAGTTTTGATTGGGGCAGGATATCTTATTGATATGTTGGTTGAAACACCTTTTATTTTTTGAAGATGCACTTTTCCGGAGACCCGAATAGGTTCTATACTACGTATGACGTAATCTTTAATTTTAGTGACCTGTTTTGTTACGCTTGCCATTTATGCAATTTCATTGAGAAGCTGCCAGTAAATCAATACCGATACGGCAAATCAGCACGAAAAGTGCTGGCCGCGTAAAGTTTTTTTTCCTGCATGGAAGGCACTCTATTTCGTCAAAACACCATCCACTGGCTATTACAGTTGCTGTGTGTCGACTTCCACTTATTACAAATGTCAAAACCACAACGTAATTATTTGAGTTTACCGCTATATTATCAGGAAAATACCTATTAAGTGTAGGGGTTCTTGTTTCTGCGAATGTTGAAGATCACTGTTCTTGAGACTTGACTTGAAATGGTTTAGAGCGAAATAAGAGTGCATTTCCTTCCTCCCAAACAAAGAAAAATCCCGATAGGAGCGATTTAACATACCCTGGTGCCTTCTGTGCACTGGCGCAGCCGAAGCTAAGAACACAATGCGAAAAACACGTTTTACTTGCCACCCTACCGCCTGGAGCAACAGCAACTCGTTGTTAGGTGTGTGTGTTATAAGATACACAACCTAGTTATTTGTTACACCCTTTAGAATCACCACGCATAAAGGCGACATTGTTCTTCACTAGTAATAACAGATAACCTTTCTCATCCTTTGCCAGAGCTCATTTTTTAATGGCGGAGATACATCTCTAGGAGCTATTCTATTTATATATGCACCAGACGGTAGTTTGCGTGTTGTAAACTATGAAGCACCGAAGGCGCAACCCCCATCAGAACTATTTTCGTTACCTGTTTCGAACGCTGATCTCGGCCTATCCTGCTGTTCGGTTAAATCAGAGTCTAGCTCCCCAGAGCTTGATTCTGAGGTGGCGCTAGTTTCTGCAGCTAGCGTTGTCCTGAACAAAGCTGAAAAAAAAAACAGGTTTGTTATTGGACATAACAATTCTGGTTATTTTTACACCCAAAAAGCGCTCAGCGCTACCAAAAGTTTTAAAACACGTGTTTTGCATACTACTTTACAATCAATAGCGAAAATATATTTTCTTCTTGACATAAAGACAAGTTGAAGTGATCATGACTTCTTATATCAGCATATGAAACAGCAGTTGATGATTATAAACGTGCATTTAAACCAATCCACATTTTTGTAACGTTAGTTACAATGGTTACAGCTTACTTGATAGCTACCGTAAGTTGTTAAGTTAACGCTAGTGTTATCAAGTCTTGTCTTCTGAAGCTAAACAAAAATGATTCATTTAGGTTTTCGGTTCGACAGGAACGCGCATGTATTTCAGCCTTCACTCCATCTTCCACGCAGTGCAGGACGAGATTGCGCCGCTTAATCGTCACGAAATCCCTTTCTTCTAACTCGGTTTAAGGTGTCCCGCTTGGTTTCGTGATCTATCTGTCTCTATAACTACCGTCGTAGAGCCCGACAGTAAAGTAGAGGAGGTAAAGAAGTGTACAGTACCGGTGTACAGACCGAGGTGAACACATCTGTCTGGGAAACAGCTGGCTTGGAAACTGGCGTCACGGCAATGTTTGTTTATATATACTAACCGCCAAACGGCAGTTATAATCATTTTCCAAACAAGGCACGGGGAAATCACTGGTAGTTATAAATAGAAACCTGAAGTTTATGCAAAATGCCTATTTTTCTTTTTGAAGTCTGTACGAAGCCTATTTAAGATGTGAATGCGAACAACTGAAACGGGGACAATTAGTGCATCAAATATTGTTAGTATAAGTGCCCACTTTGAGCTTGGAGCATATGCGGGAATAATAACGCTTAAAATATAAATTCGCGTGAATTTATGACATTCTCATTTTTTTGCGTCCATGTTGTGTTAGTACTATTTGTTCTTTAAACAACTCGACTCGGCCTTTTATGCACGCCTGTTAGGAACAGAGCCGCGTTTTATGCAAAATACGTCAGTTCAGACCACCTCGACCTGACGTCCCCACGAGCAAGTAGGCTGCCAAAGGCCCATCCCTATCGCCACCGCAGTCAACCTCACCGCCGGATGGGCTTAACCTTACCCTCATTTTCACGATCTCTGTCGTTCTAGGGTCTTCTGTGGCGCTGGTCCACGGAACAACAGGAAAAAGTTTTGCTTGTTCATGTCTAAGTAAAAAAAAAACAAGCAAAGAAAAAAACGAATCTGACACGTCAGTGCACAAGCGGCTCTATGTTCAAGACGACTTGAGGAAGAAGGGTACGTGAACTTCTGGCACGAACATTTTACGGTTACGCCAAAAAGAAATGCACAGTAATCCGCCGATCACGCGTAGACCGCCAGCCGTGAAGATCCAACTCATGCCGTACAAAAAGCAACGATATGGCGTAAAATAACTAGCATATCGGCATTTTTCAATTGTCTGTTCGTGACAGCCGCCATTTGCCGTGCCGGGTACCCTTAAGGGCATGCGCGACCTAGCTCTAATGTTTCGCTGCAAAGAACTGTGCATGGTGTCTAATTTTATTATTTGGTACATGTGCATAGTTAGTGAGTGGTAATGTTCCCAGCAGCTCCACTTGTCATAGCCTTCGGGAATCGGCAAGACAAGACGACTGTGTAATTTATGCGGAATTATTTCACTCCCTTGTAGTATCAATGGTATCCATCGGTGCTGTAAAGACCTGTGAAGGACGTACTGCTGTATTAACGTATGAAAATATGAAATTTGCACCAGTGGCGCAAAAACTGGGCAAACTGCGAAGCTGGCTGTCCCACCTAGCTTATTCTTAGTTAAGCTAAGTTAATGCATGGTTACGCTTGCAGAGCCGACTGAGTGTTCTGCAAGGTCATGCCTCGAGACTCTGTCAAGTTTTCTGCGTGGTGGCCTTGTCCGCCAACCAATAAACAATGAACGCACGGTCATTGTAACATGTAGAATGTACGCGTGCCTGCCAGCTCTGTTGTGAGGCTCCACAAATTGCGGAGGGTGCCAAGAAAGAACGTTTGCTCAAAAGGTTTTAACGCGTTTGCTGGACTCCGTTCAACTCACGTGGTCTAGGTTGTGGGACGCTGATTACAAAGTTGTTTCTTTGTCGCTTCTCGCCCTTTTCACTTCTTTCTTTTTGGCACGAATTTTTCTCTTTGCACCGTCAAAACTGCGCCATCCGACGAAACAACCCATAGAACGAGCCACTACGCGATGCTCTTCCAAGGCCGTGTTTGTAACAGTTGTATCGCGCCTCCGACAGGGTCAGACACGCGTCCCGCCAGAGCGGGGCCAGGTTTTTCTGCGCAGATTTGCCAGCCAAACCGCCAGCTTAAACAGTATCGTTCGTAAAAGATGCAGTGAAGATATTATTCCCCGGGGCACGTTCATGTATTCAAGGAGCAGTTACGGATTGTGCCCATACCGCAAGAGCCGGTTGTTACACGTTGTGCAACACGGCTAAGGGGAAACAATTACTACAAAAACAAGGCTGGAGAATCGCCGGCCTTGCAATCGACCAATGCGTTGCAGCCCAAACTGCCCTACACCTTGCAACTCTTCAACGTTCTCTGGCACGTTCGTCTGCTTATTTGACATTTTTGGCAGAAAGCATAGACCAGTTCACAATTTGGACGCTACTCTGACTGAAAATGCTTAGTTCACTTCCAAGCTCAGGGAGTGGAGGTGAACGTTCGAACGACCTGTTGCTAGAGGAGCCATGCCGAACTGCACATGTGTCTCGGACATCAAGTTCATGACTTTTCTGTGCTAAAAGAACTGCCAAAACTTTTACTGGCCAACACTCCGACATTACAGAAAGAATTACAGAGATAACAGTCTTTAATGAAAACTGAATTAGACCAGAGAGGCTTCCGAAGTACAAGCATGGCTGGCCATCTTCTATGGACGTTGAGAGTTCTTCTTCGCACGAAAATATCTACTGGAAGGGACACAACTTGAAGCCCGAAAACAGTGAGTTGGGGCTGGTTTGTTGTGGTTTTGAATCCATCCTTGAAGTATCGACTAACCGTAAATATTGTGACGGGGCACTGTTCGCGCCAAACATGCGGTGGGCGCAGCGCCGCTGATAGAAGACGGCGAGAACGAGAACCCTTGGCCCCGGACTCACGCTGGTGCCTAATACAGCGTTTCTCGGCTTATTCTGAATTAGAAACAGCTCCAACTGACGTGCCTTTGCCACGTAACAAATCACGTAAATTTGTCGAAATGGAGGCACTTGTATGGATCAGTTTAACGGATAAAATGAAGTTGCTTTCCTATGGCACAAAACTTGTCCGCTGCACAACACTTTTTTGCGTTTTCTATTGCAAGTCTAACATTTGCCCGAAATTCGCGGCCGAAGTACGAATGGAGCCAATAGTGCGTGTCTAAAGAAGATTAATTTATGTCTGTGCATGCCTGAATTATACTTTTTGTACACCTCCAATGGGTGCCTTAGGTATTCGTTTTTTTGCCTGAAGTACCAGTCTCTTGTTATAACACGCGCTGTGTGATCGTACACAGACAGGCATGATGCATATCTTTCGGATCACTAGCAGAGCTTTACCATCCTGTGAGAGCGTGTGAAATGTTAAAAAAATACCGTCAATTCAGATTCAGGCCTTCTTTTGCAAAGCGTGACGCTGCCTGGGTGCAGAAATTGAAAAAGGCGGTCTTGCACAGGTCTTATAAAAACCATACGGGCGTCGGTTAAAAATGTAAAGTGGCTTTCTAATCGAAGAACAGCCTTCGATGGCACTTATTTTATCCAACAATATATATTTTACTCAAAATAAAGCTGGGTTAAAACTTAAGTAGACACCACCCATTGATACGACATTTGTCATAGTAGAATGTGAAGCGGTCGGGTACAAGGAGCGACAAGAACCGCGGGCTAAGTGTCCGTTATAAAAGAAATACTCGCAGTGCATAATAACATAATTCAGCTTCTTTCGCCGGCAACAATTTGCGCTCGTCATTTAAGTTGCCCCTCGTGCGGCAAGTCCAATTCTCAGGCCACGCGGGATTCCGGATCTTAAAATGACACCTCCACTGCTATCTTCCCTTGATTTCTCAGTTGACCAGAAAGCCGCCTGGTAGAAAAGTGGCAATCAATTTACGCGATTTAACGTACCGATTACAAATAGATTTATTTTATTATTCAATGCGTGACGCTTTCTTCTTCTGGCTCCCTGAGCATAAACAATGCAGGTATGGAGTGCTGCCTATTTCAAAATTTGCTATCATGCCGGCAAGCTAAGAATTTAAACTAGAAAGATGCAACCATGAAAGGAGGGCTCTTCGCGACAGGAACGGCAAACCTTTGCCAGTGAAGAGCCTGGCCACCCTGTTCGAGTAGTTGGTGAGCACCTCACATGAGTGACCAATGAAATCTTCGGCCCTCAGTTCACCGCTGCTGTAAAGCACATGTTCTCACCGGCGGTCAGTACAGCGATGCAACAGAAGGTGTTAGAATCTCTGGTGCTTGGAAATAGCACCTTTGGAACTTTAACCTTGGAACATTTATTGCCCGAAACCTGTCCAGGAAGGGAACCTTAGCTGTACTATTAGAAGAGCTCTTGCACATTTACTGGTGTATTGCAAGGTTAAGGTTAAGCTAAATTAAAACAGTAGGCACCAGTGGGCACATCTGTGCCACTGCGTACGCTGAAACAAGAAAGAAAACGGGGTTGCATTCTTGATCTACAAAGAAATAGGAGGAAAAGTTGTGGAATTTTTTATCATTAGCGAAACAGTAGCATTCGTTGAAATCATCTAAACAGGTGATGCCTACTAAAAATAGTATAAGCCTATGCGCCAACAGGTTGCTGCATTGATGAAGGCGAAAAACGTATTACGCGGACGTTGAATTATTCATGAAGTTCACGATTGTGATGGGACAATTTATTAGACAAGAAGGTGCGCAGCAAACTGGATAAAGGTCTATGGGAAATCTTGGCAAATGCATTCGATAGAGATTAAGAGATGCCGTTGTAAAATTCTCGGACAGACATAACATGAAAAGAATGATCACATTCCTCTACAGACGGAATAAGGAATGGACGTAAAATGTGTGAAATGCATAACAAAAACTCCGAATTTAGAAGTTTATTGACTCTGGCAACAGATGAAGGTTACGTGAGTTCATTAATCCTGACGAGGGGCCCATAGTTGATACTGCACCGGGTCCCTCAGTATAATTGTACATAGAAAAAAATACAGTGAAAGTAGCCAAAGACAAATTACATACGAACAAATCTCGGAGTCACACTTCTAGAGTTACAGTAACTACACAGAAATTAAAGCATCGACACTGAAAATATTTACTTCTATTGAGGTCACAGTCCAGGTATTGTACAGGGACTGGAGGTGCAACGTACATTCTAAGCAGTGGTCTAAAGATGTGAGGAGTAACTCTTAGGGACAGGAAACAAGCTTCAAGAATCAAAGAACAAAATCAAGTAGATGATAGATAGTTCAACAAACGAAAATTGGTGGACATAGGCTGGCCATGTAGTGAGAAGAAAAAGCGAGTGGTTGGCAACCAGGGTAAAATAATGGATGCCAAGAGGCGCGTGTAGAACAAGGGGAAGGCCTTTACCCTAATCGAGCGAAGAAACAAAAAAATTCGGGCCGAAAAATGGAATCAAGCAGCGCATGATTGAAGCGGTTTGAGGTCAAACGGAGAGTCCTTTGTTGTGCCGTGTATCTGAGTGGGATGTTGTTAATGATGATGGTGATTACGCAATGCAAAGGGTCGCTGGGTCTCAATATAGAAAGAAGGAAAAAAGAAAATTAAGCGACCACTATGGCGTCCGTCAGAGCAAGAGTGCAGCAGTTTAACATTTCCCTTCAAATTAACAAAAAGGGCTTGTAAACGGAGCGTACGAGGATTGTGTAGAAAGGCTATACCAAACCTAACAACGTCAATAAAATAGCCAGCAGGATCTGCCGGAGAAGTAGCGTGCTGGAATAGAACTTTAACTGTGACTTTGAAAAAGAATGAACAAAAGTTCGGAAACTTTAGACCTTAACAGTGTCGAGTACGGTGACGAAATTTAATTTCCATAGATGTAGAATATTGTGGACATAAGCAAAATCATTCAAGGCAGTCATCAAGGGGCGTCGCAGAATTAGAGCTAGCATACAAGCAACTAATAATAAGGTAGCTATCGGCAAATACAGAAAGTGTGCAATCAGACACTTGCAGGATAACACAACGCAAAGTTGAGATGAGATAACAAAATTACCGGTAGAAATTGTAGAGCAGGGTATACGCCTGCGACGTTACACCGTTTGAAGCTACCGTGCCTACAAAACTAGCTTGAGACGTACCTCTGGTAAATAAAGAAGAAGTATAAAAAGCCCTTACGGGCATAAAAAGAGAAACATCTCGAGGTTTCCACGGCATAATATTTGTTCAATTGAAGAATTGTGGGCAACCTGTGGATCCTACGGCAGTACTATGCCCCCCCCCCCCCCGCGCGTGTCGTTTGAACCTCCACACTGGGCAGGGTGGGGGTTCCTATGTGAATGCTGACACGTCAGTCTCGACCTGAAGTGCGGTTATAGGAGGACAAAATGGTGAATTAGTTGATTCTGGTTGGCATCGTCCCCGGTCATCACACTTAGCCAGATTATTTTCAAATATTTTCAAATGTTATTGTCAGCTTATTGAATTATTTTTCTTAGGCAGTAAAGCCCCCTCTTTCCCCACCCTCCCAAAGCCGATGCCGTCAAGCCCTCCGCCTCGCGGCTTCTTGCAACTCGGCCCTCGCCCTCAGGCTGCTACCGCCCACAGCTTTAAAGGTTTGAAGATATATCGCATTAGCTGAATTTGCTGCACGGTATTCAACTTGCTTAAGGATTCTAATGGTTCCCTCCGCTAGGGAAAACCGGGATATAATTTTGACTCCAAAGGAGAGAGATGCCAAGACCGTAAGAATTACCGACCGATCAGGTTACTCTCACTTGTATACAAACCATTTACAAAAGTAATATTTATCCGCGTAGGAAACAGCCAAGGTTTGCAATAAATAATTGACAGAGCACGCTGGGATTACGAAAGGATACACAATAATGAATTAAACCCAGGTTGTAAGTCAAGTAATTCAAAATTCTGTGAGCACAATGAACTCCTTTACATGAAATTTATTTATTTTTGAAATCGTTTCCTTTACTACACTTCAGAAATGCTGGAATCATGAAAAGAACGAGGAGTAGGTGAGTCCTACGTAATACTTGAAGATGACACTTACAAGTGATGTACGATAATTATGATTATTTACGTGCAAAGCGGAAACTCCAAATGGAAACGGCGGTGTGAAAAGTGATACCATGTGGAATTTTGTTTGCAGCACGCCTGGGGGGAAAGGGGAGGATTAAAGGTTTTCGGCGCAAACACAGTATTGCTGATAAACCGAGAATACTTTAGGTATTTCGTATTTGGAGACAATATATTTTTGTAGTGATCCTGGAAAACGCCTGACAAACCTTCCCAGGAACGACAATCAGAACGCAACGGGGTGGGGATAAAAGCGGTTATTACTAAAATAGGGTAATCGTCACTATACATGCCGATAGCGCTCTTAAGGATATACAACGAAAAGCAAAAAAAGTAGAAGATTGTCACTACCTCTGACAGGCAGTCTGGTCGGAAACTAACCACGAGAAAAATCTGGTGCAGAATTGGTATGGGCCTGAATGCACAAGGCAACTGTCCCAAAGTGTGAAAAGTAAGTTACCTGTTTTACTTATCGGTAGAATATAGAACCAAATGCGTACTCCGGGTCATGGCATATAGAGCGAAAGATTGACGCCGGACTACAAAACTGGAAAGAAAGCTTAACCAAGCCACGGAAACAAGAGTGACGGAGGTAGCACTTACGGAAAGTAAACAAAGCTTCCTCGTTCAGAGAACAATTCCAAGTAAATATATGAAGTTCCGGATCCAGAAAACGAAAACGACTGGGGATGGCCATAGAGTGAGGGGAAATAACAATCTGTGCACCATCAGAATAGCAGCGGGGAACCGAGGTTAGGGTCAGGAAGAAGGAAACCGCGAATCATTCGATGGAGAGAATGAACAACACAATTGAGAATGCACTCGAGTAGCTAGCTTGAATGAGTGAAGGAAATAAGGTGCGTTCGTAGCACATGCTGCCGTCTCAGTTTGTAGCGCAGTTGGAAGAGCGCCACAAACCTCCCGGTGGGGCCAGAGAGTCGTGGGATCGAAACCGGGCGCCGCCTAACTATTTCTTATTATAGTGTACTGCGCTGAGTTCAGGCCAAAAGCTCACGGAGCTGAAGAGAGGCGCATGCGCGGTAGGGTGCGGACGGCGGACAACAACAAGAGAGGGAGGGACACAGCATCGAAAATGAGATGCTTCGTATCTAAAATGGGGGAACCAAACGGGCCCAAATGAATCGAGTGGTTTCTTAGGCATGTTGGTTGTCGCGTGAACAGATGGTCTGGTTGTCTTTACCAGCTCAGAGAGATGGACACAGGAAAGCCGTTGACGTGTTTAACAAAACGCATATTTAATGCACACTTGAAACGCCCTAACGAAAATCATTCAGTAATTAAACTACACACAAATGATAAGCACTCAAACCTTTAACAATCCCAAAACACAATTCAAATCTCAACCCAAATGTCTCTACAATAAAACTCATCTACAGTCCAATCCAAGGACCCCTCTCTTTAAGTTAATTATTAATCACCGTGCCTCTGGTACTCTCTAACAACTAGTCCGTAGTTGTGTCTAACCATTCTGTCCCTATTGGAGTGGCATACCCCGACCGTCGGCGCTGACGTGTCGCACTCTTGCGTGGCCGCGACTCAGTGGTAGCCATCCTCGTCTCGTCTTCGATGCCGGCATTCGATGCGCTTGGTGGTTCCTTGGATGGCGTGGGCTCCGCGCGTCCTCACGTTTCCTCTGTGGCTACCCCCTGGTAGCCGCTCCCGCTGTAGGTGTTGGATACCGCCGTTCGACGCGCGCGGTCATCCCTTGGGTGGCGTGCTACCTCGGTGGCTACCCCATGGTAGCCGCTGCCGCTAGAGGTCGAAGGTAGGCTTGGCATGAACGTAGCCTTTTGGGGCCGTCGACACGAAGGTCCACGGAGCGTGGACGTTGGCCGCAGGTGCCCGACCGCCGCCGCTTGGTCCACGAAGACACAGGCTCGTGGTGCACCTAGGATGACGGTGCCGATACGAAGTAGGCCCGCTCCCACCTAGGCTCGGATGGCGTTGTCGATGGCCTGGCCTGGTCTGCCTGGCTCGCTTAGTGAAGCTCACGTGCTCCTGCTGCCTCCCGGTTTCTGGACTTCTGGTGTCTTACCTATCGATTTCTGCCCTCCCCATTCTCTTTGTGCGCCCCGCCTTTATCCCCTGTGGGCTCTCTCGTCGCGCACAATCATTGGATGCTTGCATTTCCCATGTCCATATATGGCCATCACTTCACTGGTCTCCTGCGCGGCGTTCTCTGATTGGATGACCACTGCGCTGCCATATTTGCCCATGATGCCATGGGGTTTAGGTGTTGGAGTTCTCTTATTGGTGCGCTCGTGCCGCGCGCTTAAAATTTCCATTCCTTTGTAGTTTTTTCCTTTTTTGGGGGTTTGATGCATCCCCTCTCTGGGAATTGCCCTGACACGTGACAGTTACCCCCCCCCCACTCTAAGAGTTTTTGTTCTCAGAAAACTGCTTCATCTTGTTCGCCAGTGTCTTTTTTCGACCACCGCTGCTCACTTCTCATGAGTCTACTGTTCACCACCACTGCTCACTTCTTTCGTCACACTTTTCATTTCACAGATCACTTTCATTTTCTTACTTTTATCACTTGTTTTTAGTTCACCCCCGTTCACAGAACCGACACGTAGTGTTTACAGAACTTTCACCACTTTTATTGCCAACACATTCTTTCCCAGACACCAGTCTACAGAAATACTCTGCTGTAACACGTCACCGCACTCAAATACTTAAATGATATGGCATTCGACGACACTCTTTCCCAATGCACTCACGAAAAACCTTTTCCTAGTCCTTATCCTCAATCCGCACTTCGCCGCAACTTCTTTTATGTCTACAGTTCATACGCTTACACCAACACAATAATGCAGCCTGCATTCAAACACATCACCAGAATGAAGCACTTCGATGATCTAATATTCAACCGCACAATTTTTCAATGTGAACTTCATCCCTAACTCAGTCATTTCTCTAATATTGTCTTTTCACCATACTACAATATTTCTGCTGCACCACAAACCAAAACTTATTCGTCACCCTGATGGGTCCTATTTCTGTCCAAGTCAACTCCATGTATTCCATCAAGTTAATTGCCCTTTGCCTTCACCTTCACCTTCTTCCGCCTTAACCACTCAGCACCTTTCGCAACAGCATCAGATCGGTTCTGACAAGCGACTTTGGTCCCACCGTTTGCGTGCCGGTCGCACGTAGCCTCGCTTAATGGTTGCCTTGGGCACCCATGACATGGGAGTTCAACTCCTACCGTGCCGCGGAGCACGTTTCTTGAACCCGTTCTAGCTCGCAAGTCTCTTAGCGCATCCCATCTATGTCCAGAGCAACCCTTCTCGTGATCAGTCTTGACCTTCTCATTTTTTACTCTTATCTTGACCCGTAGTCTGGTCGTCTTGTTACCTTTGATTGTTTTCCGGGCGAATTTTCCTGTTAGCATCACTTTCTCAGTACGGCTACGCTCCCGCACTCTAACCAATGCACGCCTCTTTGCTCTTAAAGCGCAGGATAGAACACATTCTCTTTTTCTCTGATGGGCGGGCGACATTGCTTACTGACGGCTCGCGCGATCTTTTCCTGTGCACCCACCGTCTCCTTTGCGGCGCCCTTGTCCAATTCCTTCTCTAGCTTGGATTTGTCGAGTGCCAAGCATCCGGTATGAGGGGGCTTTCCCAGTTGGTTTGAAATAATCGTAGTTGGCGGCGTCCTAGTTCCCGCGTTGATAATTTCGGACGCTGCGCTGCCCGCTTCACTGTCTAAACACTTTGCCCGAGGATTTTCGGAGATTAGGCTTCTCTCAATACCTACTGGAATCTCTGAAGGACCATCACTAAGAACTTCTAGCCTAATGACATTACCAGCGCCTGGTATAGCAGACACCCTTGTCTCACTTGTTAACCTTTCGTAGAGCATAAATTGAACTACGTCAATAGAGCTACTACGTAGCAACAACATGTCTTCGCCGGCATATTCTCAGTGAACTCATCTCCAAACGCATGGCCTGTGGTTGAGCCACGCCCGGTCACTTCACTGCCTCGAACTTCCAACACGTCTATCTCCTCAGCGACCTAGGCAAACAAACAATTATTGTCTTTGTATTCCTTTTTACTTGCCGCCGCGTGCTTGTCTGCACCTGCGTTCTTGCTATCTCCCGTGCCTCATCGTGATCTCCCACGTGCGTTTTTTTTGTCTCACGTGACTCATCGCGGTGGGCGATCCACGTGCCTTCTGGCTCTCGTGCATCGCATTCATCGCTTTCTTTACGTGCTCTTTCTTATAGCCACTGCTTTTTTTTCTGCATATGCTCGCTCAAACTGTGTCCGTTTTAACTCAACTTCCCTGTTTTTCTCCCCAATCCTTTATTTATCCTCCTCAATGCTTCTTTTCTCCGACTCAAAAATCATTTCCTCCGCCAAAAACTTTTCCTCCACCTCTGACCTTTTGTTTCCTTTGCGAGATTCTTCGTCGAAAAATTAAAAAAAAAACTGCTTCTTGTTTAAACCTCGCGTTTGAATCAACGTCAACAACCTTCCCAAACCTATTCTCAGAGCTGGTAAGACATGCGACTGGGCCCGATGGAAATATCCTTGGTGAGGCTAAATCTATGCTTTCAGGATCGCCAATTGTTTGTATTGTCACGTGAACGGATGGTGGGGTTGTCCTTATTAGCTCAGAGAAATGGACGCAGGAAAGGCGTTGACAGGTTGAACATAATACACATTTAATGTACACTCAAGACACCCTAACGCAGAGCACTCAGTATGTAAACTACACGAATGGTAAGCAGCCAAACCTCCAACAATCGCAAAACACAATTCAAATCTCAACCCAAAAGTCTCTACAATACAGTTCATGTACAGTCCAATCCAAAGACCCCTGTACATACGTTACTTACTATTCACCGTGTCTCTGGTACTCTGTAAAAACTAGTCCTTAGTTGTGTCTAATCATTGTGTCCCTATTGGACTGGCATACCCCTGTCGTCGGCGCGGATGTGTCGCATTCTTGCGTGGCCGCGACTCGGTGGTAGCCGTCCTCATCTCTCCTCGATGCCGGCGTTCTATGTGCTCGGTCGTCGCTTGGACGGCGTTGGCTCCGCGCGTCCTCACGCTTCCTCTGCGGCTACCTCCCTGGTAGCCGCTTCCGCTGCAGGTGATTGATGCCGACGTTCGACGCTCGCGGTCATCCCTTGGGCGGCGTGCTTCCTCGGTGGCTACCCGCTGGTAGCCGCTGCCGCTGGAGGTCGCCGGTAGGCTTGGTACGAGCGTAGCCTTTTGGGGCCGTCAAGACGAAGGTCGACGGAGCGTCCGAAGGTCGACGGAGCGTCGATGGAGCAGGTACCCGACCACCGCCGCCGAGGCCACGAAGACACAGGTTCGTGGTGCACCAAGGATGACGGTGCCGATGCGAAGTCGGCCCGCTGGCGCCCAGGCTCGGATGGCGTGGTCGATGGCCTGGCCGGGTCCACCTGGCTCGCTCAGTGAAGCTCACGTGCTTCTGCCGCCTCCCATTCTGACCTCCTGGTGTCTTTCCTCTCAGTTTCTGCCCTCCCCATTCTCTTTGTGTGCCCCCGCTTTTATCCCATCTTTTCTCTCCCGTTGCACACAGTCATTGCCTTCTTTGCTTTCCCATGTCCATATATGGCCGTCACGCCACTGGTCTTCTGCGCGCCCTCCTCCGATTTACTGACCAGTGCGCTGCCATATTTTTTCCATGATGCCTCGGTGTTTAAGCGCTGCTGTTCTCTCATTGGTGGGCTCCTGGCGCGCAATTCAAATTTCCATTCCATGGTTCTTTTTTCCCTTTTTGGGTGGTTTTGATGCATTCCCTCTCCTGGGGTTCCCTGACACATGACATCGGTAATGAATAAAAAAAAGTGCTGGAGGGAGGGGTGGGAGGGTAAGGGGCCAAAGACGCAGCAAGACGATGGTAAAATGTCTCCGGAAAATTTTGAAAAAAAATTGCAAAAATCCTTTGGGATTGTTTATAAAAGAGAAACTACAAAAGCTAAGCATTCAGAGCCATTTCCTCATTGGAGGATCAAATTATCCAGTAAGCATTTTGGCAGGACATGAAAGCAATGCATCTGTTGGCTTCTGTGTTGATATTAGACCTATATTACTCCACACTGCACAGGAATCTGCTTGTTTGCATAGAATATTTCATTTTCCGCTTGAAGGTCGTTCGTGTTTAGAACGCCAGTGTAAATGCTGGCCTTCTACCTGAAAGCAACATACGCGATTAGCGACGACAGTATTTGCATCCGGAAAGCACGAATTTGCTTTGGTAGTGTTTAAAACCCATTTTGAGGAACGTGTGTCTGGCACTTCTGGAACGATATCATGTATCTCACCTAGAAGGGTTAGCTGTAGTTAGGGTTTGGCGTTACACAGATGACATTCTTCTTCTGCTTTATTGCACCGGAAAGAGCTTTATGCAGTCCGTAACGTGTGTCATTTCCCAATTTGAGAAGTGTCTGGCAGCCCTCGTGTTGACAGGTAAAATGTTCAGTCAGTGGACAAATGCGTTCTGTTACCTGAGGCTCTCCTTTTGCCCCGATAATGTAGGTTAGGAGTATAACCCACGCTGCGTGAAGCTGTTTCCATCTTTCTGTCGAAATTTGCATGGGATAGTGTTTAGAATCCCTCTTGAGGAACGTGGTCTGGCACTTCTCGAACAATTTCTTATATCTCGCTAACAAAACAAGGGATTGCAAAACTTTGGTTTTCGAATTCTTTGACCATATCGTGTTTCCACACAACGGACGAAGGTTTCAAAAGTAGACTTCCCTTTTGAGGTCTGCGGGTTACCCTGCTGTTCTTCTGGTATCTTTCGCTGATAAACTGCTGAAACAGCTTGGGAAGACGCCAGTCGCCGAACATGACAAGAAAGGAAGATAAAAGGCGAAGTGCGCCGTGTCTTAAGTACACGGTATTGCACACAACCTCAGGAAATAGGTCAACGCTCCATCATTAACGTGGTCTTCTGCGCTCCGAATAAATTGTGTAAATGGTAAAGCTTCGCAACGGGCAAGACAAACAGAAAAACAAATATGAAACCAGCACCACACCAGGTTTGTGAAATGTACAAACATAATAAAGGTAGTATTATACTCCTTTATCATGTGGCAGGCAGTATATCGGTATATGCTAGCGGTGCCTTAAAGGCTAAGAGAGTGAAGAAATCACGTTGTATATACGGGTATTAGACATTTTCACATCCACTCAAGGTATTGTTTTTGTGCGCCAAAGTCTACGTCCCAGTTCTGCAAGACCACCAAGCTAGTCCGACGTAGAGGGCAGGTAACCAGACAGAGTGTTGAAGCGCAGCATGTAGCTTCATCCAAAGATATGTGCGTTCGCACAGTTTTTATATCTCTTGAAAAAAAAGCTGCAATTTTCATCAATGCAGTAGGTACATTTCAGATGTCATCCCTGTCACCATTTGTTTTTTATATATACGTTATGTTGGGTTCTGTTGCCCCCATTCCTGTCTTCCGTTTGCTGCAAACAAGTGTAAAATCAATCAGACTGCAGGGAAAATAAATGAGTTGTTATTAGCGAACTGTCTCGTCGTCTTGAAGTGTCTTCGCGCCCCGCCCCCTCCGCCGGCTACCTTTTCGTTATAGCAGAAACCTGTATCATGCGTTGCTGGAAAAAAATTACCGTCGTCTAAAAGGCCCCTCCAATTCGCAAGCAGTCGACTTTGGACTGAAAGCAGGTGGCGCGAGTGATAAACAATTACAACGAACGAGTAAAGAGGGAATTAAAATCACTGTCGGGAGTATGTGCTTACTTTATAGAAGCGCTGTTTGTCGCCTCATTGGGAGATTTACAAAAATCGCAACGGTTCCGAAATAGTTATTTTACTTCCCTATCTTTTCTTCCGTCTCTGTCTTTCACATATCTTCTTGGTGCTTTCGACCAAGGGAGACCTTGTTTGCTGTAATATGTTTTAGACATTCTTAGCGTACACTCTGCAGGGTGGTTTCTGTTTCGGAGCATTTGGGGCTTGACATTTGTTTCAGGTGGAGGCAAGTTGTTTTCCTTGGGGTAGAATTGGTGACCAGTGCCCTGTATGCTCTGCGCTTGTCTATATGCAGAAACGGGAAATCAGATAAACTGCAAGGTTCGTTGAGAGTATCCGTCTAGTACACGAACTGACTACTGGGATACATTTTCTACAATACACCGCTACCGCAGTTACACTGAGCCACGTAACGCAGCACCTCACCCTAGAGGGTGACAGTTCATGCGGCAGAATCACAATGCCATTTCAACACCGACGTATGTTCGAAGCCCTCCCAGCCACCTATCAAACTGCTACATTTTTCGGAAAGATATTCGCCGGTGTTTTCTTAGTTGCATGATCGTCAGCGCACAACGTCATTCTCTTAATCCAAAGCATGTGGCGTGATCGCGGGGCGATGTCTTTTCGAACAAAGCTAGACAACCACACTGCGTGTTTCATGCTCACACCTCACACACAATCGACAGCAGGAACGCCGTGTATTTCTCGGAGACAGGAATGCACGGCAGAATAGGGGTGAATTGAGCTGGAAAATGTCGGGTAATTTATTATCCGTCTCCACAAGCGATTTAAAGTTGGTAAATTATGGCTAACGGGTCCGGTTATATTTCTCTCATAAATTATGTCATTTTTCGGTGTCTTGGCCGCTTAATGCGACAACGTAACCACTGCTTAAAAGGGCGCATGCTGAAATATTTGCCTTTGATGGAACATTTCCCATAGTATTAAGCACCCTCACGCTGTTAAGAATTGTACAAAGGTGTTTTTGAAGTGCTATGGCCTCGAGTATATGTGTGAACAATTTCCAGGGAAGGACTTGCCGTGGTTTTGATTTTAGGCTGCAGCTAACCACTGCTTTTACAGTGAAGTTTTGTAATGTTTCTGCCACGACCCTTAAAAAGAACTGCATAAAAAGGAATGGAAAAATAAAGATTATTTCATTTTTTGTCCTCAGAGTCCACGAGATTGTCAACCAGCAATATTCTTGGTGGTTATGGAACTCGTACGCGGAAAAAATGCTCAAAATCTGGGTACAATCTCAGACAATGTAGTACCTACCACCCCAATCAATTTCTGGATCAAAAATGCCCTGTAGTGGGAAAGTAGACTTTTCTAATTTCCACAGAAGTCTTTTTTCCTAAACAACTTCATTATTCAGTTAGGCAGACCCCCCAATTTTGATCAATATTCTACACAATAATACGCAATTCGAAGCAGCCTGTTCGCTTTCTCCAATAAATGCTTGATTAGGCATTTATTGTAAAGTCACAACATTTCCGAAAGGATATGCAGCTTTTAGAATCAAGCCAACCTAAAATGTGTATTATGCCAAGTTAAACGTACGCGTAATGGTATATAAAATTTTATATATTTTGCAATAGCATTGGCTTTACAGCGGTATATTTGTTATAAATCTCGCTTCAAGTCAACCATGACACGTTTCTAGTATCACTTTCCAGTCAAAGCCCCAATGCGCGGTAGACAAGTTAGCAGAAGCAACCGTAGCTCCCGTGCTCCTTACCACATGTGTTGTCAAGGCGTCCGAGCAGGTTATTAATAATTGTTTGCAGTGTAGGATGCGTATAGGTTCGATAAATATTGTAGGAGCTAAGTTGTATTCCCCATAAACATGTCACCAAAGTGATATTATTTGACGACATGACAATATTGTGCCTTTTAAAGACTCGTAAAGCAGGGGCTTTCTATTTCTTCTTTACTTTACAAAAGGAAATAAAGCAATGAAAACTTAGTGTACTTCATGGTGAACACGTATTCCCGTCTACTAGGTTGACACTGAAGATATTCCGGTGATGGTACGAATGGATAACTGAGGATTGTTCTGCACTTAGAAGCCACACGTTTCTTAGATAGTGCTTTAGCGGAGCGGCTCTATGATATACCTGATGCGCAAGCGAAAGAAGGCGGTGAACTTGACTTTTTTATATACCCAGAAAGCAAGCACCTCTGAATGCCTAATTCGGTCGTTACATTTAAAGTGTAATCCTCCCGTTCTACCCACAAGAACTTGACGATGAGAAGATCAGCTAACGTTTTTGTAATGTTAGATCACAGTATACGCGGCCATGTGTTTGACCAATAATGCCTCGCATATTTTGAGGGTACTCTGGGCATCGCAATGTTTCTCCAGTTGCTTTAAATGGAGGGGGTGACACACTTAATGCTAATTAGATTCAGATTGAGTGTAGGCAATGCCCGACATGACAAGCTGTGGATGTGCAACCAGAAATGGTGCTCCGTGTGGAAATATTAACGTACAAAATCCCTGATGCACTATGGTACCGACTTGGGCTAGTTTTAACGGACTTGTGATAGCCAGCCCGAATGAACTCAAGGAATAAAAAGACAGGCGATGACACTGCCGATGTATCGTCTACTCCTCTCTTCTCCCGTACGCGATCTGGAGGCTCAGGCCAGGCGAAGTAGCGCCTCATAATGTGCTCATGTATAAAAGCGAGCGAATATAAATGTAGCACTTGTAGGACTGTGAGGCATCTCTTCATAGACATACTCCTGTATGATTGCATATAGAATATGCAACACTATTCCGTCACTCAGGTTCCTTTTGTCGATCGTTGAACCACCTAAATAATGACAATACTCGAGGCAGATATCGAAAAGAACTCGGAAAATGTTCTAGCCCCATAAATACAGCATTGCTTGAAAAAGGACAAAATTTCAGGTTAAATACCTAGACGGCCGTATAAAATCGGCAGTTAGCATGATATTTTTAGGGGATCAGAAAGCAGAAATATCTTTAGGACTACGCAAGTTATAATCGATATCAATTTTGGGTACATCTGTTATTCAACGCTCGGACAACCCACAATAACGAGAAACTCAGTTTCGCAAGAAGAAATGCTTTCACAATGAGCATTCACTACTTTAGACTATGCTCTAGCAAAGGGAAGAAATAATAAATATGGGCAGAGCTATCACAGTGATAGTGCCTTAGGCATACGCGGAAATTCAGACGTACCACAGCAAAGCTTCTTCGATATAAAGTGACTTCGCAGACTTTTCTAGTATCATTTCAGTGACTAAATTTATGGAAGTCACGCAGGGCTCCCTATCGGCTTGGATATAGCTGTGCTACAAAAGTGGTAGGTCGTGTAAGGCTCACAATCATTTCCTTATTTTGACAGTGGTTTTGTCTCGCGGCACTTTTCAGGCTTAGGAGAGAGCAAAACACAGCCATAGATAATGGCCATAGTTCTTGTAAGAAGCGGCAGATCATGTAACCGAACTATGTGCGGGCCATGCACTGGTCTATATGGCAGTTAATTGATCTGATTGTAGTTTTAGTAGTAGTGCACTTGAATGAGGTGTTATGTCTGGACTTTTCACACAGCTTAAAGTTATAATACGAATGCCGGAGCGACGTGACCATAGTTATTTCAACTGGGAATATAGTAAATTGACAGGGGGGACAATGCAAGCCGGCGCGCTTCAAAGAATACCTCCGTGAAAAGAAATCCTGCCTCAATTGTACATTCTTGATAATCTGGTGTACGGAGTGAGTCTTGAGCATCACGTAGCCTGCTTTGATTGCAAGGGGCAACTGAGAGACTTCGCTGTCAAGAGGTGGTACGCAACGATAGCTGTAAAGGTAGAAGCGGGAACACGGCACCTCCCCTCGAAAGGCGCTCTCAGCAGCCGTGCCTCCGTCATAAGCTATGCCAAAATGTACACATAATTTTGGATGTCCGAGGAAGGCGGCACCATGCGTGCATCTGTTGCATGAACAGCAAGCTGATGAGAGCGAAGAGTACTAGGGTGTCTGCTACGCCATGAAATGCCTGGCAGATGTTGACAGAAGCTAGAATATTGGAAAAAAGGGATGTAGATTGTGTTTACGCTGTATTTGAAACATTATCGACTGGATTCATTATTCCATGAAAACGTATACTTGGTAGGACAAAGGTGCCAATGTAGAAAGAAACTGCTGGCAAATGCGGCATCAAAGAATTTTCTATAAACTCTATCAGCGCCAACAAAATAATGAGGCTCAGTTCTTCTGGTTTGGAGCAAAGTGCGGTATCAAGCATCTGCGGTTGCGCAGTAAGAGAGCTGCGAAGATAGAGTTCTAATACATCGCCAGACACGCTTTCGTCAGACGGATGAGCTGCGATCGTGGTGCGAAAGGTGGAAGCTGGAGAGAGGATGTATTAGGTCAAGAGCCTCTAATTTTATTCCCACTCACATTGAAGTCTGCCATCTTTCTTCAAAGAACTTTTTGTTCTGCTTAATTTACAGGGACCTTACATGAAACTTGGAAATGTTCTGAAGCGTTGTGTTTCTTTTCAATTACCCTATGAGTTTATGTCTATTTTCGGCAGATGGGCTGTTTGATGCCTTAACCGTGATGAGATTTCTCCTTATGAGACATGAATGCTTCGACACACCTCACTAGCGGAAAGTAAGATGCACCAGTGGTTGCTCAGTGTTCAGTCTGTTGTGAGCGTGTTTGCTGTATCTTAACAGAAGAGACGTTGAAGCTGTTATTTCGGCGGTAGACCTTTACTCGAAAAAATACCTTGAAAAAATACCGATCGCGCGTGAGGGTGCGCCTTGAGAGGAGCGCCCGACGTCATTTTGGTGTGCGCATGAACTGACGCCACAAAAGGTCGCAGAAATAACCAGCAGGAAAAACGTAGCATACGTGTGTTTGCGCCTTGTGAAGGCCTCCCAGCTATTGCAGCTAGGCCTTTAAGAACACTACGCCCAGAGTTTGCGGGTGGCGTGATCTTTCGCGTGATATTACACAATCTAGTTCATTTGTGTTGGCGCCTGAAGGGGGGTGCTCAGACACTAA
Organism: Haemaphysalis longicornis; assembly: GCA_013339765.2. NCBI lineage: Eukaryota > Metazoa > Arthropoda > Arachnida > Ixodida > Ixodidae > Haemaphysalis > Haemaphysalis longicornis. Next base: position 141,885,572 of record CM023452.1, read on the forward strand.
GCTTGCGCTTGGGACGCCCAGTTCGGGAAGCTGGTTTCCGCAGGTTAAAGCGCGGTTCACGTTGGGACAGATGTAAAGCGTTGCGAAAGAAACGATCGGTTATTGCCAGTCATAGATACCTTTCAGAGGGAATTCAAAAATGCACGTGAAATACAGCACCTGGGTCTCCGACGAAGGTAGGAGGGCCTCCAGCTCTGCTGTTTCTCCACGCTAGCACCACATGTGCAAACTGCTGCGATTTGTGTTGTTCGACTCCTGTTGTTGTGTTTCTCATATATATTCACTCCAGCAAAAACCAACTAGCCAATTTTGGGACTTACATACGTTTCTTAAAAATACAATATTACGGGCATTTCTGAATATATTGATTAAAGGATGTTTAATTGGCTGCAGTATGTATTTGTGAAACTACCGTAACGCACGAGGTATTTTCCAAAAAATATTAAAAACGTTGAGGAGAGACTGCTGAAATTGATCTGTTGTTGCCTTTTTTTAATCGGGAAGGAACATTTGCCTAGTTGGACGACCTAGTCGATGTCTTCCGCAATGCGTTTGCTTTCTAAGACGCGGAAAAGTTCCCAATTGCGCGCCGTATATTAAAAAAATGCACACTTGCCCTATAACAATCCGTGATATGGCAAGGAACTTCTATATCGAGAAGTTTTAGGTCTTTATATCTTTATACTTTATTCTTGTATGACAAAATTTGTTTTGTTGATTCACCTGCACGGGCATCTTTGAAGATTTTTAGATGCAGCGTATTAATACGTTTCTAATATCACCACCCAAAAATAGGCATTATTATCCAAACAAACCAACCGGGATGCGTCTTTGCTACCCGTTATTATTATTTATTTAAACACACCCTGCATTCTCTCATTAAACACATATAGTCCGTGTTGACTATCGAGGGCTAAATATTGACACTACCCAGCTGAGACACGTTTACAAGATGGTTGGAATAATGTACTCAAAGATTAGTCTGGAATTTCCAAAGGTCATTTTCTAAGTACATAAATCACTACGAGGGCTCAACTTAAGTTGAGGACGAGTAAGCGAGCAATGGACGGGAAGATGATAGGTGCAACATTAGGGGCAAGAAGAGAGCGGAATGGTTCAGAAAACAAACGCGTGCTAAGGACATATTAGTAGAAATTAAGAATAAGAAATGGACGTGGGCAGGGAGTGTAGTGCGAAGTCAAATAACTGTTGGTCGTTTAGGGTAGGAGAGTGAATCCCTAGAGAAGGCAAGCGGGACAGGGGGCGGCAGAAAGTTAGATGGACAGATGAGATGAAGATGTTCGCGGGAATAAATTTGTCGCAGTAAGCACAGGACTTGGATAATTGGAGAGGCATTCGCCCTGCAGTGGGCGTAGATAGGCTGGTGATGGTGATGGTGATGATGATGATGATGAAATCACTGATGTCTTTTCTTTAGAGGGGCTTCGCAAATCACTTACACTCACCCTTCCGCAAGACAAACCGCGTACCAAGATATTGAACCCTGGCCTACTATCACACGACTCTACCCATGACCAAAAGTTACACCTGTTGATAAGTGTTCTACTCTGTAGAAGCGAACTCCTAATGACAGAAAATACAAGGTTTTGGTGCAACTTTCAGCTGTTCTCAAGAAGATACGTAAGCAAATATATCAGTATTATTACACTGTGTCCGGACGGCCGTCACATGCATTGCACTAAATCAAATTGCTACAGTTGAGTGATAAATTGTATGCGGCCCCTCTGACTATCAAACTTTAAACACAACATCAATCGGGATGTCATATTCTAACATGATTGCAAACCTCTTTTTTCTTGTCTTTTATAAGGAATACCACTATTTATAAGCCACGTTTTCTTACTGAGGTAGAAACTCAAATGCGGTTATTTCGGCAAAGGTACTGCGTACAATTTAATGGTCAGGCACTATATTTATTGAGCTGCAAAACGTCACCACTGAATTTCCTTTGTAGTGTCTGGCACATCATTCAGTTGTGGGTAATGCGGCATAAAGGTTGGAAACAGTCTTTTCGGAGATTTTAATTATGTTGGCTATAGTGTCGCATTGTTGCCTTTGTGATTTATCATCTTGCTATAGTCAATGGAATAACAGTGAAAATCAAATAATAGATTCCGGCTCATTGTGTTTCTTATATTGTGTTTCATTTTATACTCTAATAAACTGTGACACTCTTGACGAATTTGCGATAATATCTTTTATTTTGTGTAATATTTTTGTTCCAATTGAACCATGGTGCTGTCCGAGCTTACCGATTTTTCTATCGTCGCATTTTCTCCGTGCTGTGTATTACCAGTTACCGCACCGTTATGGCCATTTAACATTGTGTAGGAAATAAGGTTTTCGTCACTAAAGCGGCAGGCTTCTCTTTGATTTAAAAGAACACCCCGACTCATTTATTTAATATATTTGATATGATGTGATTCTGCAGTACCATCTTGCAATGGTCCTCAACGCATCGATATAGGCAATACCACGCCGATGAATTTATTCCCATAAATCCTCATCCAACAACCGCCTATAAAAACTGGACATCATAATTTAAGAATATTCCACTGGGACAGCCACCCAGTCGAGTGCGTGTACCCATATTTCTAATTGCACAGAATTTTTCTTTAGTCCTTTTTATCCTAAGACAAAGTGTGGTATATATTTGTATGAACTGCACGTGTCATTTCTTTTCCCACAATAGCTGGCCCCCATTCTTATGTAGAGTTACAGAATGATTTCACACCAGGCTCTATACGGGCGACCTTAAACCAGGGGAAACTACTAATCGTACAGGCTTAGCTCCCAATGCCCCAATAATAACCAAGGGCGAAGTTGAGAACGCTCCTAAAGGCATGAAACAAGGAAACGCGGGTGGGGATGATGGCATATACTAGTGTCTTTTTAGGCATTGAGTTGACAATTCTCCAGAAAACCTTGCTGCCCAATGCCAGCACACATAAAGGCTCTAAAAGTGTCCATACCTGGAAAGACATCAACCTAATTCTGATTCGCGAGAAGGCCGTAAGAACATACCTTAAAAGGGCCCGGAAACGGCTTTTACCGCAACACGGGTGTTCGCTTATTCGTGTAAACCAATTTGGTAGTAATCATCTCCTTGAAGAATTTATTTAAAGCGTTGCGTATTACTGGAGCTATTGCAAATCAAAACCTCGCATTTTCATCCGCGCCGTGACTCACTCTTGTTTTGTCCACATCCTCGCAACGCGCGAACTGGACTGTTCATGATAGCTCACTTCTCGGTGACGTCATTAAAAACTCCGGTTGCGGCGTCGTCTGCTACTGCGATAATCTGCGTGGCAGCCTTGCTCTTGGGCGGGCCGTCTGACCTTGTGCGTTCCGTTTGGCCAATTTTTTAATCACTTTGCTTATGAATAATGCAATTCGCTCACGGCTGGAAAAACTGACGGGAGGATTGGGACGGGACATACTGGACTCTAAAATATCTAAGCGAGATTTCTTGAGAACGGCCTCAATTTTTGCAGTGAGCACGTACATGCTTTCCGAACCGACGTTGGTTTATATATTGCCTAACTTGCTTTCATAGCGTTGTCCCACACAGGATTCGAAAGTTAAGCGGTTTATATAGTCATAAGCGTTCGTAGCTCACGAGCCACTGCCCCTTGTCATACATCTTCCGGTTTTGTAGCGATGATGATTATGAATAAACTTTATTGGAGTGGAGGTGCTGATGTTAGGGCACCCGCCCGGTGGGAGGCTTCCTTTGACCAGGATGCCTTGGACTATGCTTACCATCCATGCCCTCTCCACCAGTCGTCGCGGGTGTGAGATATCGGAACTGGTCAGCAGCCGCACTCACTGCTCATAGGTAGGGTCTGGATTAGGGGTAAGGGTAGGGGATTTCTGGCACTCCCATACCATGGGATAGCGGGTGCCTTTTTGGGGGCAGGATTTGCATGTGCAGGGTATAGGGTGGGATAAATGAGATGTAGTAGGGTGTTTTGTGGGAAGGAGTTAGTCTGTAGTAGCCGGAAGGCAGTAGCTACATCACGAGAGAGGCTCGGGTGGGGGAAATGGTATTTCCGACGCTCGTTGCTATAGTGGGCGAGTATTTCGGCGCATGGTTCCAGGGGGATGCGCTTGATGTTTGCTTGAGCTGGCAGTTCGTGGCCCTCGTGGGAAACGGCCCGGTGTGAATGGGCGCGGGAAGCGGCGTGTGCCGCTTCGTTACCCCGAAGGTTTTGTGACCTGGAGTCAAAATTATTAACGGTTCAAGGAGTGGTTTCACTTGTTGCAGAGTTTTCAAGGCGGGTGGCGATATGCATCCTTTTAGGTAGTTCCCGCAAGCGGCTTAAAATTGAGTAGTAATGGCTAAACATTCTTCGCCTGTTGTGGCGGCAAGTGCGATGGCAACCTCTTCAAATGTTTCGATTGCGTTAGGGAAAACAGTCAGTGCAGTGAGCTCAGTTCCTTTGGCATTGACCACACTGGCGGCTTGTGTATATTTAGAGGGGGGGTGGTATGGCGATGCGTCCGTATATCCGGTGCATGGGAGTTGGTGGTATTGGTTATGAATGTTGCGGAATCTTGCTGCTCGGCGTGCTTTGTTGTAGATAGGGTGTATGTTCCGTTGGATCGGAACAACGCGAATGTTTTGTCGTATACATGGGGATGCGAAATTTCTGGTCCTGTTTGGGAGGTATAGAGTATTGCAGTTTCAAGAGCTTTGCCCTACCCGTCGGAGTTAGTATTTGTCGTTATATTTGAGAAGTGTATTGTAGGTCTTCGATTGTTCAGCGAAAAAAAACTGCAGGTACGCTTGAGGCAGACCATTCGTAACTAACCAGCGGCACTCGCGTTCATTCATTTAGAAACGCTCGGTGGGCTAGTTTTTACTATAGGAAGAGGAAACAATTGGCCCCGTATCTGCTCCTTTTGTTGCAAATGTCGACAAAAGACGACAGTCATTCGTCGACATTCCCCACGTAAATGCCTCTCTTCGTTTTCCCGCTTACCTCTCATGCTGATCGTCTTCCGTCGCGCTACTCGAAAGGAAAACACGCTGGAGGTTTTCTGCAGTTAATAAGTTAATTGCGTTCCACTGCTCCAGGTCGGGGGCCTCGATGCCAGAGCTACCGTACGGCAGCGATGCGCGTGAATCGAGGCGACCTACTTCATCGTTTATAAAACCACGTTGACCTACTTCATGTGTGTTCCCTCAGAAGGCCGAAGCTATCTAGTGAACCGTTTTTTAACTGTTTTCGCCTGATTTCTAAAAATGCCGCCAGAAACTATACCGGCGTGGACGACAGCCGCCGATGAAGTAAATTATTTTTCGGAAGTGGATGTAGCATTTCTTTTCGCAAAAATTACGCATACATGAAGTATGTTTATAATGGAACACTGTAGATATCACATGTATTGGTTTTCCGCCTGATGTTTACGTAATGTGTAGTTCTTGTTCAACGATGTTGACAATCATGAACATTAACTCCGAACTTAGACATTCAGATTTGGCTGTGGGTATATACGGCTATTCGCAGGTTTTGTGTCAATTTGGCCGGGCGGCTGGATCAAGTCGCAGAGAGACGGGCAGACATACAGACAGTTTAAACTTTCTGCGTTTAGGGAGCCCAAGAAACACTATCGTCTTTAAAGAGGCGGTGCAAAGCCGGCACGTGCGGGAGGAAAAGCAAGCACAAAAAGTGCAGAACTCCCGCAGGCGCAATTGCAGGAAGGGGGCACGCAATAACTGCCAAGGAGAAAATATGAAATGCGTTAGAAAAATCTCCTTTGAATTCACCAGGAGAGGTGTGAGGCAGAGCGGCGAAGAGCGTGATGGGTGGTAAGAGTCAGTGGATAACGGCGCCACAACCATTTGTGGCAAATCACTGCTCTGCACTGAGGCCAGCGTTCACACTGAGTCGAACGACTTTACTTTTTTGTTTTACGCTTTACGCTAAAAAGTCTGGATGACATTGATTCTATATTACACATATAACCTTCCGTAACTTCTCTTCTGAGCTTATGTTTGTACAAGCGTTGCTGGTCGCCCACGGATGTTCAGTTTGACGCACCGGGAAAGGAACGGTAGCCAAAGCGAACGGACAGAGTGCCGTAAGCCGAAATACCGATCGCATATGTTGAGCAGAACGATCTTCGCGGAATTTATCATGTTTATTAGACTCTAGGAGCTAACAGAACAGAGTCGTATTCACTACGGAACCATTGTTGTTGGGGGGCAGCTTTCGCATCTCTATCGATTCCGAACGACCGTTAGCTCAATCTGCGTCGGTGTTTTTGTTCAGCAAGCCAGTCACACGAGGCGTACCTTCGACGAGCCGACGAGTTCGTGTCGACGTCGACGTCGTGTGACAAGGTGGTTGGCAACTCGGAAGTAGGCGTCATCGTCCTCATGTCATCTTTGTATCGGAGTAGCCAACGCTACTTAACGGGAAGCGTGACAATAGAGTAAAAGAAGATGAATACGGAAGAACACGATAGCGTGACGCGTGCTGCAGGAAGTGCTATTACCAAATTCGTCGCTGCGACCCGCTGACGCTGAAAAGAGGACGCTTCTCTTCCGCGGAAGTAAGAAAAAAGCCAGCCGATTGCAAGATTTCTGCCTTGTGCCGCGCATGGGAGAATCGATGATGGACACTGATGCAAATGGCGGAGTTCAAAAACACGCAATAAAGTGTGGGGACGCGACAACAAACTTCGCAAGAAAACTATGAGCTTGCCACTGCACGTACAAATGTTATACTTGGCACAAACGACCTCTAACACCCAGCCTGGAAAGTACGGTGGTTCTTTTGCTGCGCTCAAAACACCTTTCGGGGCCATTTTTGAACCACAGACCAATCAGGCTACTGTCAGTTGTATACAAGCTGTTTACCAAAGTAATTATAAGCCGAATACGTAACCGCCTAAATTCTTATGAATCCAGTGAACAGGCTAGGTTTAGGAAAGGACACTCGACAATGAATCATATCGGCGTCGTGAATCAAGAGATACAAAATCTGCGCAATGAAAAGTTGGAGATGATATCTACGCTTTGTGCTTACGATGTATGACGCGATAGCGTTACTTTAGCGTGGATGGTGAGTTTTCTACTGCAGTTCGTGCATTTACCATTTATGCTTTCCTAAAAGCTGCAGTTAAGCTACGAGAGCTGGATGAGCCACAAAGCAATTTGGCCACTACGACACAGGAAAGGCCGAGGCCATCGACGCTTTTGTAGATTAAGATGCAGGCCTGAAATGTTTCAGTGGCTGTGTGTTGCAGGAGTAGTGCCGGGAGAAGGGTCTGATAAACCGCGTCCTGAGTGCGCCGGGAACGTTGAAAATTCTGCGCCAAAGAGTAGTAGGCCGCCACCTCCGCGAATGCAATACGAACCACCTTGAGTTTGGAAGGTAGCGACGGTGGCCATTACTTAAGATTCTGAGGATGACTTACGGGCAGCCACAGCTTCGAAGTGTGCGGCAGAGTGGCTCGACAAGTGATGGTTGGGGCCGCAACTACGTTTGAAAGAAATTTCAAAAGCCTAAAAAGGTGGCGTGCGCCTCTCGGTGGCGAAAACGCAGGCCCTTATCGTGCAACCGGGAAGCTACACGGCTCGACGGCCAACACTGCCTATCACACTCCACAGAAGACCTCTTCCCTGGTGGCTGACTGTGAAGTACCGTGGCTGCTCATTGAGGGCCGAGTCAGATAGCGGCCGGCCGTCAAGGCCCTCCCTGGCAACGCATTGCGCGGGCGCTAAAAGGTGTGCGGCAGCTTTTGGCTTGAGTGAACGGCTGCTCACACGAGGTGACGCAGCACTTGTTCTATGGCATGTCCTCCTCAGCCATGATGTACTTGCTTGCCCTCACCTACCAGGGGCCTCGATGCTGGAAGGAGCAAAATATGGACCAGCGCCGCACCATCCGCCTCTGACTAGGCCTTTCCTCGACGTTCTGCGTGGCAGGAACGTGTACCGAGGCCAGCACCTGGCCCATCAAGAGGCTGACCTTGCAAACCTAGCTCTAGCCCTTTGAGCGCCTGCTGAGAGAAATAAATCGGGCTGCCCTCCTACAGAGATTCCGTGGCCATCCGGAGAGGCAAACGGCAGCGCTGTTTACTATTTTGGAGGAGCACATCAAGGTACCGAACCAACCCCGCCTGAATGCAGCAGCCACCACCAAACACCGGGGCGCACTGTTCCATGACTATTAGAGCGGTTACCTGCATCTCTTTGCGGACGGTTTCGTCCACAACAGCACGGGTGAGGGGGCTGCTGCGTGCTCTGTGCCTGAGCTGGGAGCCCGCTAGAGTGCCGCCTGCCCTTCCCTTCCTCTTCCACCGGGTTTGAGATGGGCGGGCTGTACCTGGCGTCCCACCTGCTCCTCGAGAGGGGGCCCCAGGGCCATCCTGGAGTAGTTATCCTGAAAGACTCCAGACCTGCCCTGCTACCCCTGCAGCCTGGCGACCAGCCAACCAACAGCAGCGGCTACCAGGAGCGCCCCCTCGCGGCCAAGCAGCACACGGTGGCCTCCCGAAGCCGCGACCTGCGGCTCCACTGGCTGACAGGCCACAGTGGCATTCGGGGCAACGAGGACGGCATTTCCAGAACCAAGAAGGCTCACCAGGAGGGCGTACCAATTTCCCCGGATGTAACCGCATTCCAGGAGGCCTGCACCGTCCTGGCCCACATGGTGCACACTAACCAATGGATGGAGCAGCAAAAAACATGCCGCCAGTTTTGCCACTTGCGAAGAAGGTGTCATCTCCGACATTCCGCTGTATTGTGGCGAATGCTACGTGGGAGAGGCGGAGCGGTGTTTAAACGACAGGCTGAGAGAGCACCGTGCAGCAGTACTATCGCTTGCGGCTGGAGGCCATCTGGCCTAACGTTGCAAGCGGTGCCCTGGTTGTACGCCGGCGTTTGATAAAACACGTGATTTAGGATCTGGACGGGATCAACCTAGACGTGAGATTTAGGAGGCAATATATATCTACAGGGAAGGAGTTAATTGTGTGAGCGCTACTTCAATCACTCTTACAGAAAAGGAGATAAGCTTCTTACGAGGGCGCATGTGCCAGTCATAGGCTGGCGTGTGTTGGGAGGCGTAGGGGAAGTGCGTGGTGACATGATTTCTTTCTTTGTTTCGCAGACGCTAAGTAAAATTTTAGTTGTAGTTTAGCGAGTGCGCGGTGTGCTTTTGCTCCGCGTCTGTTTTTCGCTAGCAAAATGCAGGCGGTGCAGACGATACCCCACGACCCTCGGGTTGTGACTCTCCTGGCGGTGCGGCCGCTGCCTGCCCGCATCAGCAGGGAAGCCCGCTGCCGGATGCTCCGCGTACGGCTCGACTGCTGCAATGTGGAAGAGCGTCTGCACCGTCAAGGACGCAAGGACTCCCCTACATGTGCGGACTTTTCAGAACCAGAGTCTCAGAGCCCCCCCCTACTCTGCTTCTTCCAGCTCCATGCGGCGCAGTTAATAGAGCTCCACCAAACGCTCCAGCGCCGAGGCCTTCCCAGTGCCGGCATGGAGGAGCTTCTGTGCCCGAAGGTGCCTGCGGATACCCCACCCGAAGTCTCGTCCATCTGCCCCATTACCTGGAGACGACCAGCCTCACACAGCGGCTGTAGCGCGGACTGCAGTGTCTGACTGATGTGCCTGGACTGATAGCCCTATCTGAGTTATTATTTTTTCTCTATCTGTACCGTTCTGTCTCCCTTGCCCTCTGCTTTATACTTTCGCTAACCCTCTAATTCCCTTCTTCGCACTGGGTGGTATGCAAATGAGCTCCCTACCAAGCTAAAAATATCCCCCGGTGCACTTCCTTTCCTTTCCTTTCCTGCAAACCACAACCAACCAACAACGTGTTGTAAAAATACCATTGGATTCTTCATCTTGGCCGTGCGCTTTCGATCGTCGCTGTGGTAGCTAATGAAGGTAATAAAAACATTAAATCCATTCCGCTCAATGTAAAAGCTGTCGGAAGTGCAGAGCAGTGATTCGCTGTAATTGGCTGTAGAGCCGTTATCCGCTCACTGCTACCACCCAATGTGCTTAAAATTTCCCGCATTTACTGTGCCCGCGTGCTCTCAGCCTGGAACAGCTCTAGCAAGTGTGCTGTCCTTTTTGTGCTTGCTCTTCCTCCCGCACATGCCGGGGTTCCAGTGACACTAATTTTTCGCTGACTATATCAATAAGCACCCATAAGAGTATTCCTAGCTAAATGAAAGCTTGCGGTGCCGGTTTATAACGTATGTTTTGCTTGAAATGTACATACAGTTTTCTTTGCGCTAAACAACGGAGACATGTATGACAAGCGTCAGCGGTTCAAGAGTTTCGAACGCATATAACTATATAAACCAAATGCATTTGAAGCCTATGGGTCACGCCGTGATGGCAGCCGCTATGGCGGTAAGCTGTGTGGTTCTACTTCGGTTCATTGAGCGAGCTACGATGGCAAGGCGAGCCCCTAAAGTGTTCTGCACTGAAAACCTCGGCGTTATCCGGAAAGCTTAGCGGAGCAGGTTTAAATAGCCAAACAATATAGCGCATTCATAGGTCCTGTGGTATACACATCTATGATGTTACATAGTTTACCTCAATTTTTATTCCACACCTAAGCATTATTAGAATAAAGTTCTAAGCTGCCCTATACTTTCAGGTTTGTTTGGAAAATTTTTAATTGCTGTGGCTTTTAATAAGATTTACTGTCAAGGTGTCGTGTGCGTTGTATAACAAAGTGTTTTTCTCAGCAAGACATTTTGTAGATCCCGAAATCACAATTGCCTAAGGACCAGAGCCAAGTCATTCTGCCTTTGTAGTTACAGCTGTGAAACTTAATAAACAACTTGGCAAATAACGGCACAACGTTCGACGTTCGTGTGGGCATACAAATAATCAAAAAGGGTATCTCACCGAGAATCAGCAGGTAAATAGTTGGAAACCTCATTGTAATTGTAATGTACTCTCCAGCAAAGTTGGGCTGCTGTAGGTTCAAATTTACTGCCACTCGTCTTCGTTGCTGACCTTTATATAAGTGCACACGCCGCCTGTTCAAAGAGAGAAAAACAACGGGGACAAATGTACAGCTGCTGCTCTGGCCGCGAACCTTCATAAATAAAAACCTGTTCCTTAAAGATAAGAATGCAACTTTATAAATTCCAATCTGCTTGAAAGATGTCCTCAGGGATGGAAGAATGCCTAGACTCTACGTAAACCACAAACACCAAAACTCTAAGCATAATGGGCTTCTATGTGTTTTGGAAATGAGTGGTAATGAGCTTCTGCGTTCTTTTTCAGAAAGAAATAGTTCAGAGAAAAACTCCTGATGGGATTTTAGGCTTTATAGGTTTAAGTTGTAAATTTGGCAGCAGGCGATTTGTTTTTTAATGGTAAGCTTGATAAATACAGAGCCTCCTGCCAGAAAGTAGTATTAGTGTAGTGGCAGGCTTTGTATTGCTGGGCTGAGGCGTCAATCAGAAAGCCAAGTTCATAAAGCCTTCTGGCCATGTTCATAAATCTGTTCCGCCGAGGCTGGTGTGCTGGACAAGTAACGAGGAGGGACATATCTATGGCCTATTACCCTGCTTGCGGCCTGACTGTGTCCTTCCAGTACCCACAGCTGTATATACAGTGAGTGTCACGCCGCTTGGCATGATGTAATGCAATGAAGTGAATGTAAAGTGAATATCTCGTGCAATACGAAACGGAACGCTTTGAGACAAATTACGTCAACCGGTATGCTTTGTAAAATATATTGTATCGCTCTGTGAACTTCAAGTAGCACGCGCGGGGAAATATCACGGGCCTCAAGGCAAAACATTATAGCCTAGCTTCGGCGTGTACAGTTCCTAGCCTTTTGTAACAAAAAATAGAGGCACTTCAAGTAGCCCTTAACAGCGCGGGTTATTGAACAGAGGTTTACTCGGAGAAAAGCGCGCCTGAGTATTGGGGAGAACGAGAAGCTGCGACCCACGGATTGTGTGGTTGGATGCACCGAAACCCGTGCAGAGCAATACAGTATCTGGCCGTTTTTTCGGACTCGAAAAGTTCCGACTTGCTGCATATTCGGGACTTTTCCGACAAAATGCGAGTTGTCCCATCGGAATAATGTATATTACCAAAAAAACTTGTGGGTAAAACAAAGTCAAATTTGAATTTTCCAGTAGGAACTTTTCCTGACCGATCCACGGTGCGGGTCCAGGGATAGCTATTTTCTACCTTAAGCCACCTGGCTAGCTTCGGACTGGATTAAAGTTGGCTTGACTCCCGTTTTGGTAACAAATATTGATTTTCGATGCCATAATTTTCTCTGAAGTTTGCGGTGGAAGCAATCCCGACTGCCGGAAACGGGTCATTCGGGGCCACTTTATGAAGAAAATGTAACGCTCGCGGAGATGCACGTGGCTGATGTACCATGAAAGAGGAACTTAGGGCAACGAATCCTTCGCAAATTCTTCCGTCATAGTTATAGGAAACAAAGCTCGTTTTGCTACACTTGGTTTTCAGACTGCTCTTTTGTTCTGACTATTTGTTGTTCCCCTCCAGGTTCGACAAATCGGTGTGCTAGTGTATATAAACTAACTTCCGTGCGTGCTTTAAGATAGACTGCTAAACGTCGTGTAGTACGCTTATTCTCGTGTGTAAAATATAATGCCAGACAAAATGTTACATAAAGCTGCAGTTAAGCAGCATACAGACATGGCCTGGTTATAGGGTATGTCGGTGTGGAAGTGTTATGGCCGAAGAACGCGTGTCCCAAAAAAGGCAGCAAAAGGAAATACCGTTGAGAAGACGGCGTCAAATAATCGATACATGTTATTGCCTCGACGGGCGAGCATTGTGAAACACTCGCGCAAATACATCCTACTGCTATTTTTAGATGAAGAATAAGTGCAAATGCCGGGTAATCGCCACTACTGCTTGCAGTATAGTACTCGTTTCAGTAGAGTAATTGCACAAAACAATATCTCTTGATGACGTGATGATATAAAGGCAGCGGGAGACAATTAGGACAATTGATATCTTGTGTAAATTTCTGCCGGAACACCGCCTTGTATACTGCAAGCTATAGCGATACCTGTAGATGTATAGTACCAATTATACAATATTTACATTGAGGTATCTGTTTCCTGCCCGTGCTACACAGACGTGTGAGTACAGAAATACGTTTACTCAGTGCCACCTGTTTCGGTTTTAAATTCACTTCCCTGTGACAAAGATGTGAATATTTTCCATCTGATATCGGGATATTTGGTACAACCATTTAGCCACCACTGGGCGAGGAATTGCACTTTCAAAAAACAAGGCCTCTACCGGCTAAAGCACACCAGCTCGTATCTAGGGATAAAGAGATATATTTTGACTTTGGTGTTTTCCTGGAAACAATGCGTAAAAAATAAATTATAGGAGTTCAAATGTTATGTTTGGTAAAACATATGCGCCCTCCACTCGCGTGCGCTTAGTCATTGCCCTGGAGGAATGTCCCTGCAAGTTGGTTCGTGCTGGATTGCGTTGCCATAAAAATTTTTTTAAGTGGTGCAGGCTGGAGGTCTCGTGCCCTGAAGCGCTAGCACTTTGAGTTTAGTCTTCGCTTTTTTCATGTCTTATGTATCTCTACTTTTTTGTGGCTGCCAGGTGACAATTATACCTCTGATGTCTGATGTATTTGTTTGAATTATATTAGCGCTTCTGTAAATAAATATCAAATATGTTTTTATAACCTTCCAAATTATTATTTCAAAATGGTTTATCGTATATAAGCTCCATTATAAATAGTTCATACGTCGAGATACACTGCCAAAATGCTCTTTTCGAGCGATGGGAGCCGTTTGAAATTGTTGATAAGCTCACACGTATAGAAGCGAAGTTATTGCACACATGTGCATTTGCATTTTTGCGTAACGTGGTCCTATTTCTTTATTAGACCTTTCTGAAAGATCATTGGAATGGGGTAAATACCCATACTTTCGTGAAATGTCAGAAATTTTATATAGATTTTCTGAGCGAGGTAAGGAGCCTAGGTTTGAGTACATATCTTTATTTTTGCATTGCCAAAAATATAAATTTTATAAAATAAATGTATATTGAATTGAAATCTGTATTATGACAGCATACAGACAACTAGTAATGTTTTCATTATGGGTTTGTGATAACCCTGTATGAAAGGAGCGCATAGAGACCACAGCTAAGGACCGAACGAGAAACGAGGAGCGAAGAAGAAATCGGTGTTGTCAATGTTGTTTAGGTTTTCTTTTATCCCATTTGTTGCTTTGGTACGCCACTTCATGTACTTTATTATAATATACTCCGAAGTAACACCAAATACTTGATTGTCCAATTTCTGTAAGAGGCTGGATTGAGTCGGTGTCACTTTTGGGCCCAAGATACCCCAAAATATATCGCACAATTTTATTAATTTTTTGCTTTTGTAAACTAGTTACCATCGAGGACTGCTTCCCACACCGTGCTGACTGCCGGTAGAATAAACGCGCCTGGTACTTATTCTAGATTCTTTGACAGTGTAAAATTATTTGGTGGTATTACCACCGTAATAGAGGCATCAAAATTGAAACAACGTAAAACAACCCAATAATTTGTCGTTTGTAGAAATTCGTATGTAGCAGCAGGCAAGCATGCCTTTGTCATGCTCGTGGAGGCTTTTTTCGTGCACAAGTTGCAATAAGAGCTCAAGAAAAAGTCTGCTCTGTACTACTCTCTCTTCAGCAATTTTTTGTTGTGGCGTAAAGAAGGTCCTTGATCTTTCGAAAGCCGCTGTGCGTGTGTTGTCGCCCTTCTTACATTTCAGACTAGTAATTACGTACATTTTAATATGACTGCAGCCTGCTCTCTTAGTCGACGTGTAGTTCACTGCCCGAAGTCCTGGGAATAAAACACACGCGGAGTTTTGGTCTCCGCATGAGCAAATGATCCAATCACTATTCAAAGCAGACGTTAAAATTGAGAACCCCGGTCATCACCATTTCTTGCCGCTTTTGTCGCGTTGGTCGTTTCTAGTGCGTGTCCCGGCATTAGCATAATAGGCGAGCTTTGGTCGTAAATGCGCGAGAGTGAATTGGCTTCCTGGCATATGGGAACACAAGGCGGTAGGAGGCATTTTTCCTTTTTTTCGTAAAATAAAATAACAAAGGGGACATTTTTCGAGGTTTTTGGCTTGCCAAGATAAGATTACCTAGCCCATTGCCGAAAACTGATGAAAAATACGTCTGATCAATGCTCGATAAGATAAATGGGGAAGCATGCGCCCGTAGAATGACCAGAAGCGTATTGTATTGAATTATACATTATTGTAGGAGCCATGCCTTGCCTACAGACCTTTCAACTTCTATATTCATTACCCTAACCGAACCCCCCAAATGGCTGCGCGTATTACACGCCACTGTTTTTTTTTTCTTCTCGCCGTAGGAGAGAGTGAGATATTGCGCGAAAGGTGACCAGTAGTCAGTGTCTGGGGAAGCTTTGACATAGTCTTGAACGATGTGGAGACAGTCTGCAGGCATCGACAAAAAATGCTAATTCCTACACAGCATACGCTCAGTTATTGGTCGCAGTCATTGTACCAGGAATGAAAACTGGCGCCTCACGGTTGCTGAGCGTGTCGTACAGGGGAAACACGCAGCTTACACGATCAGGTGTGTCTTATTAAATTCGGATATTTCGTGTAGCCGACGCAATTACTTACGAGGAAGGAAAAGCTTGTGAAAAATGGATAGACGAGCTGGTTTGTGAACATGCATGAGGGAAACTTAAGCGCAAACTGACACTGCTACGAGAAAGCAAAACGACAAGCGCTGGTGTTGTTCTCCTTTCTGGTCCCTGTATCTGCTAGTGTTTAATTTCACTCACGAAAATCTAGTGCTTCACATTAGGGTGACAACTGTGATGCAAACAACATGTTACGAAGCCGAAGTGCTCTGATCCCATGTATTTGTTTGGTATGGTATGCATGCGGTGTGAGCTGGTGGCCAGTGGGAGGATGGCTCGCAGTGAGCAGGTGGGCTGGGTAGAGAACACGGGTACTGATTCCACGCTTCCATTTTGAATAAACTAGCGACCACCGGAACAGCGCCGCGTCATACGACCGCGTTCGAGAAGATTCTGCGCCGGGTAGGACGCGCAAGTGTGCCGAGTGGCGTCCAGCGCACAGCTCGCGGACGCACGTGGAAGAACTCGACGAGGAACGCGTTCGGAGTGCAAGACCGCTCTCTCTTTCTCGACGGCAGCCTCCCTGTTCGCGTTTATTCATTTCGGTGGGCACAAGTTCGCCCAAATAAAACAGTTGTTTTGCCCTGCTCTATCCATCTGTCGTCTTGTCATCCGTGACAAAACTGGTGAAGGTGCGGGGTAATCGCAACCCAGGCAGCATACCCCTCCGACACGCCGTGCAGCAAGCCCAATTCTGAGCCCCGGACGGCGCGTCTTCCTGGATCAGGACCAGCCACGTACAAGCCGACGTCTACAAAATCAACCGCCCGAATTTGGACTCTTGCACGACGGAACGAGGACGAAGGCCAAATTCGTCATGACTTCTCAAGGCCAGCAGACGGAAGCCAGTGCACCGCAAATCATCTACATGCCCATCGCCCCTCGGGCGCCGATACCCTTCCGTGGGGAGCCATTTGAAGACGTGGAAGACTGGCTTCAGTATTACGAACGGGTCGCCCGCCACAACGGAGGAACCCCGAAGCAATGCCTTGAGAACGTCTACTTTTCACTAGAAGAGACTGCCAAGTCTTGGTACGAAAACCACGAAGCTTCACTTGCATCGTGGGAAATCTGCAAAGACGACCTAAAGCGGGCATTTGCGAACCCCTAACCGACGGCAGCGTGCCGAGGATCTTCCTTCAGACAAGGGTCCAAGGTCCAAATGAAAACCGTCACCAGCTTCGTGGGAAGGAGTGCTCCGCCTGATTGTCCGCGCGACCCCCGGGCCAGCGAAGAAAAGAAGTTGCAAACTCTTATGAAAGGTGTGAAGAGTGACATCTTTGGTGGCCTCATTCGTAATCCCCCAACGACAGTGAGTGAGTTTGTTACTGAGGCAACAAACATTGAAAGGGCGCTACAGGCAAGAGTTAGCCACTATCACAGGCTCACTGGCGGCCCTAGTGTCACTACACTGGCGCACAACCACCGTGAAACGCTTGCCGCCGAACCCGGAAATCTTCGCGACATTATTCGTAGCATCATCCGGAAGAACGTAACGCCGCCGTCCCCTGCGTGGCTTCCGTGGCCGATAGTCGACTGGACGTGACCACTGTCGGCACCGAACGCCACTAGAGACACAATTCGCGACATCATTCGGGAAGAATTGCACGAAGATGCTTCCATCCTCTGAAACGCGCAGCATCCGTTTCCATCGCGGAAGTCGTTCGGCAGGAAGTGCGACCCTCCCATTGTGCCAGAACCCCCCTGTCCAGGTTGTCCCTGAGCAGCCAGCCTTGACGTATGCAGCCGTAGTCCCAAAATTCGCCTACCCGCAATTCCTCGCCAATACCTGGCTCCAACACGACGGGAAACCACCATCGCAACAATACGCACCCACAACCCATCGCGGGCCCCCGGAAAAGCGACGTGTGGAGGACGGCCGACAACCAACCTTTGTGTTTCCACTGTGGAGAGGCCAATCATGTCTACCTGCCACTGCCCCTACCAGCGAACTTGGACTCGCGGATATCGGCCGAACGACCCGTGTCCAAGATACGGCCAGCATCCACGGGACATCGCCGAGTATTTGCGCCGCCCGCCGTCCCGCCGACTGATTCAGCGCCGGAATCCCGTTCGCCGTCACCCCGTCCGCCCAGCGTCTCCTGCTCGCCAACTTCGCCGTGAGAGCCCCGTCTCCCCTGCCCCGGCGGGAAAACTAGGCACGGCGAACCCCGGGAGGTGGGGTTGCCGCCGGCAAAGTTAGCGAAGAGCCTCCAGCGACGGTGGGACGCAGGTGAGTCAAGTAAAAGTGGTCTTCAACACGGCATGCGTTTTTTCCGTGTCAAATAACCTCAATGTGATGATTGCGGCTACGACGCCATTGCGCTCGTCGACAACTGGAGCAGACTTAGTCCGTCCTTAGCGGGAGCTTCTCACGCCGTTTAGGAAGTGACGACTGTGTGGGATGGCCCTGGAAATACGGACTGCCGGGGGACATCTCATAGCACCTATCGGAAGTTTACCGCTCGCTGTTATAATTAATGGCGAGGCAATGCTCCCGTGAATTCAGTCGTTCTGCAGAAATGTTCTAGAGACGTCATACTCGGAATGGACTTTCTGTGTGAGTACGGTGCTATAATCGATCTTGGTGAGAGCAGCCTGACGCTTCGAAAAACCTGTCGCGCCATCCGAAGACCGGCGGCCGATATTCACGACGGCACGAGTTCTAGATGGACCATGTGAGGGTACCTCCACGTTCGGGAGTTTTCTTGCTTATTGGCACTGATGCAAGTACTTGCCACGAAGCCCTGGTTGAATGCAATACTCAGCTTCTCCTGGAAAAAGGCATTGGCGTCGCAAGGGGTGTCACACAACTGCAAGATGGTCGTGCCACAGTTCTTGTGACGAACTTTCGGGACGAACCGCAGCACCTCACGAAAGGTATGGCAATAGGCTACGTCGAAGACATCAGTGATTTCTCCGACGTTTCACCAGTGATAGGAGAGGCAGGTTCCACCAGGAGCAAGCTCGACTGGACTCGTGGGGGCTCCGACGTAAACCCAATGCTTTCGTCGCAACAGAAAGACGATTTGACCAGGCTACTAGATGAGTTTCAAGACTGTTTTTCGACTACAGAAGGGTGTCAATCGAACTGCCATTGCCAAGCACAGAAATAATCACTGAAGATTCCACGCATCCCATTCATCAATCGCCATACAGAGTATCTTTCAAGGAGCGAGAAGCTATACAGAAACAAGTACAGAGAAATGTTACGAGATGACATCATCCAGCCCTCAAACAGCCCCTGGGCTGCGCCAGTAGTGCTGGTGAGGAAGAAGGACGGGACACTACGATTCTGTGTCGATTACAGGCGATTGAACCGCGTAACTAAGAAAGATGTCTATCCTCTACCCCGTGTGGACGACACGTTTGATCGACTACGGTGTGCTCGTTACTTCTCATCAGTAGATCTGAAGTGTGGCTATTGGCAAATCGAAGTTGACGAACGGGACAGAGAAAAAACGGCGTTCATTACACCTGACGGCCATGTATGAATTTAAAAGGATGCCGTTCCGGGACTTTGCACGGCGCCTGCCACCTTCCAGAGGGTGATGGTACTGTTCTTGCCGGTCTGAAATGGCAGACGTGTCTTGTTTATCTTGACGAGTGTTTGTAATTTTCTCGAACACATTTGACGAAAACCTCCAGCGCCTCAGAGCAGTTCTACAGGCAATTCAGGAACGCTGGTCTGACGCCTAAAGCCGACAAAAATGTCGCTTCGGTTACCGGGAGTTGAAGTTTCTCGGGCACATCATTTGCAGTGAAGGGATTCGCCCCGACCCACAGAAGACAGCCAGCTGTGGCTGCCTTTCCAACTCCAACCGACAAGAAGACCATCAGGCAGTTCCTCGGTTTGTGTGCGTACTACAGGCGTTTCATCCGGAACTTCTCTCGTGTAGCGGCCCCACTTACCTACCTGACAAAAGAAAAGCGTTCGCCTTCGAGTGGAAGGAAGGACAGCAAAGAGCGTTTCGACGAACTGAAACGAGCACTACAAACGCCCTCCGTTGCTAGGGCATTTTTGACCAGCGAGACGCCGAAACAGAAATACACACCGACGCTAGTAACAAAGGCCTTGGAGCAGTCCTCGTTCAAAAACAAAAACGGGGCTGAGCAAGTCATTGCGTATGCAAGTCGAACACTTTCCCGGGCCGAAACCAATTATTCGGCGACTGAGAAAGAGTGCCTTGCGGTGGTGTGGGCGGTGACGAAGTTCCGTCCATATTTGTACGGACGCCCATTCCGAGTTGTCACCGACCATCATTCACTGTGCTTGGCTGGCAAATTTGAAAGACCCTGCTGGGCGACTTGCTCGATGGAGCCTCCGATTGCAAGAATTTGACATTACGGTGACACACAAGTCAGGTCGAAGGCACAAGGGACGCAGACTGCCTGTCAGCGAAATCCCGCAGAAGTAGCGCCAGTGGACAAGAACTGATGACGAGGAGAGCTTCCTCGGAGCAGTGAACGCAACGGATGTGGCAGTGCGGCAGCGACGTGACCCAGAACTACGGCACGTGATGGAACACTTGGATGGAAAAGGAAACGTAGTCCCCCTGATTTTGTTCGCGTTTAACCCTCACTGAGCATTCGGAACGGCGTCCTATACAAGAAAAACTTCGAACCTGGGGAAAATCATGGCTTCTTGTTGCACCCAGTGACCTGCGAGGAGAAATTATTGAGGCTGTCATGATGACCCCAGCTCTGGACACCTCGGCTATACGCGCAACGCTTTCAAGAGTACGAGAAAGTTACTACTGGCCGCGACTCGCGAAGACCATACGCTGGTACACTAAGACTTGCCACCAGTGCCAAAGACGGAAGACACCGCCCTTACGCCATGCCGGCTTTCTGCATCCGATTTCCACCGCCAAAGGGTGCCATTCCAACAAATCGGAATGGACTTACTTGGCCATTTCCTAGGTCAGAGTCAGGAAATCGGTGATTATTGTAGCGACTGATTACCTGAGCCGCTATGCCGAGTCGAAAGCCCTACCGACAGGAACTGCGACGGAAGTGGCGAAGTTTTTATCGAATGTATTCGTACTACGGCACGGCGCTCCCGAGGTAATCATTACTGACACGAGGATCAGCATTTACGGCCCAACTTCACGAAGAAATCTTACGTTTAGAGTGGCACTAGTCACCGCCAAATCAACTGCGTACCACCCACAAACAAATGGGTTAACCGAAAGGCTAAATAAGACGATTCTGACATGATCGCTA
This sequence comes from Haemaphysalis longicornis, assembly GCA_013339765.2. Classification (NCBI taxonomy): domain Eukaryota; kingdom Metazoa; phylum Arthropoda; class Arachnida; order Ixodida; family Ixodidae; genus Haemaphysalis; species Haemaphysalis longicornis. Next base: position 141,906,516 of record CM023452.1, read on the forward strand.
TGTACGTAGACGTGGAACACAAAAGATGGGATGAGGTACTTCCGTACGTAACCTTCGCATACAACACGGCCGTGCAAGAAACTACCGGAACGTCACCATTTCAACTTGTTCACGTAGAAAGGTAACTACCATGCTGGATGGCACATGTTGCCTCACCAACAGGACGCAACTCACAGACGTCGATTGCCAACTCGTGTGCCAGCGGCTGAAGAAGCCCGTACAACTAGCAAGAACTCGAATACGCGACCAGCAGCGCACCGATTCCCATCGGTACATATCTCCGCCGTCGAGACGTACGGTTCAACCCTGGTGACAAAGTATGGATATGAACACCGATAAGACGCCGCGGCCTCAGCGAAAAGCTCTTGAAAACGCTATTTCGGTCCATACAAATAACGCGCCGTGTCAGTGAATTGACCTACGAAGTATTACCCGACGACACTCAAGCGTCATCCAACAGGCGGCCGCTGCGTCCGGAGGTGGTGCACGTTGTGCGGCTGAAACCGTACTACTACTCGCTAGTGCACTGAGTGCATTGAACGCTTTGTTGTGTGTGTTTATTTGTCCTAGGCAGCATCGGGACGATGCAGCTTTTCTGAGGGGGGGATAGTGCCACACGCTCCGACAAAGCGTTCCATTTTAGTGAGAGCGGGGAGTGCCAGCGACCACCGGAACAGCGCCGCGTCAGGCGACCTGCGTTCGAGAAGATTCTGCGCCGGGTAGGACGCCGCAAGGTGTGCGGAGTGGACGTCCAGCGCACAGCTCGCGGACGCACGTGGAAGGACTCGACGAGGAACGCGTTCGGAGTGCAAGAGCGCTCTCTCTTTCTCGACGGCGGCCTCCCTGTTCGCGTTTCTTCAGTTCGATGGGCACAAGTTCGCCTAATTAAAACAGTTGTTTTGCCCTACTCTATCCATCTGTCGTCTTGTCATCCGTGACAATATATTTATAGCGAATCAGAATAGAAATGAGGGGCTCGTTGAAAATAAGACAGTAATAAGAATTGGCAGTCAAAAAACAGGAGGATGTAGTAGCTCAAGATAAATAATTTGGAAAATAAGAAAGTGGAGAAAAAATGCCCGGTAGGTGGGATCCGAACCCACGACCTCCAGAATACCGGTCTGGTGCGATAACCACTACGCTACCGGCAGGGGCTACTTTAGCCTCCACTTTCTGGGGTATTTATGTTCAGGTGTTTTTGTTTCCTGCGCTTGGGGGTTTTAGCCAGCACCAGTCGGACTACTCGGGGTGAAGGGAACTTCTTTTTAAACCCCGGGCCGTGACTCGAGCGTCTACGACATGTCGAGAGTGGTCGACCTGCGTTGAACCCTCTTAAGCTTCCTATGGCACCAAGACTGCCAGAACAGAGGCACTCGCTATGCATGTAGCGAATCAGAATAGGAAATAGGAAATAGGTCCCCTTCACCCCGAATAGTCCGAGTGGCGCTGGCTACCACCCCCAAGTGCAGAAAAAAAACACCTGAACATAAATACCCCAGAAAGTGGAGGCTAAAGTAGCCCCGCCGGTAGCTTAGTGGTTATCGCACCAGACCGGTATTCTGGAGGTCGTGGGTTCGGATCCCACCTGGGCGGGCTTTTTTTCTCCACTCTCTTATTTTCTAAATTCTTTATATTGAGCTACTACACCTCCCCCTTTGCTTTCCGAGGTCTTTTTGACTGCTAATTCTCATTTCTGTCTTATATATATTTATATATATATGTATGCTCGCGTGTGTGTGTGTGTGTGTCTGTGTGTGTGTATCTATATGACGTCACAGGACGTGGAAGAGAATTCCTGTTGCGCGATTACCACCACCAAGAATAACTTCGTGAGAGCAAACGTCTGGGACTATGAATAGAACTGGCATTTTATATCCGGTCATGCCAACTGTAGCGGTGCACAGATTTGCTACGGTGGGTGTTTGACCGTCGGAGACTCTTAGAGTGTTGGGTGGATTTTCCGTGGCCTGGAGGACAATTCCCGTAGCGCCATGGCCCACTACCAAGGATGATTACGACGAAAAAGCAACTGTAGAGTGGTCGCAGGCATCCCGGGCTCTATTATGGCTTGATGTAAGTAGTTCTTCACCATGGTGTAAACACACCACTTCATCGCTACACGCTTCGTGTCATCTAGCGCCACGTTACATGTGGTTGGGGTGCGGGCTCATGCCCAGGATCCCCCGCCCAATTTGCATATTGCTCTTATTACCACTTTTTATCCAATCATCCTAACGTCGTTCTTTAGCAAAGCTTTATTATCGTTACCTGTATATCTTCACCATTACCGCGTACTCTCGGAATAGTTTGGTGCGCATTCTCGAATTAAACGGCGTCCGACCTACGTGATGCAGGATCGAACAGTGTCTCCTCCTCAAGGCCTCTGCGATGCGGAGGAGTTCCCCTCGATCCCAAACTCTGGTTCATGCAGTGCTCCTCTTTATCTTTGTTGTTACGACCGAAGCCTCCAAACGCTAAGTGTGTTGATTACGCAAGACATCCTGTCTTGCATTGCCGGCAAAAAGCTCCTTCTTCTGCTGCTTGGACGGTGTCATGGAAGGCTGTTGGCACCCACCTTATGTGGTGCCGAAAGCGTCCTCATTCAGCCCTCTCGATAATGCATTTTGCGCATGGTTGTTCATAACCTTTGGCATCATATACCGTGTAGAATTCGAACGCCTAGTGGGTAACAATTTCGTTTTGGGTGGCATATTATCTGTGAATCACTTTTATCATTACAGAGAAATTGCCTAGATATAACGAAAGCCGGCCAACAAATTTTTGTTTCTCGAGGACTTCATCTTTTCCAGCAAGCTAAAACGTCCATGCTTACTCCTTTGAAATTCAGGAAAGAATCTCCTAAATACCCAGCCCTCAACACATGCATCTCATTTAGACCTCAGCGCGCCACCAACCTTGTACACAGGCCTTGAACCGGGAACTGGCAAGATGGCCGAAAGCAGTGTATGTGTTGCGGACGAGTACCGCTATCACAACGCAAACGTTCTGCAGGTCACGAGCAACTCCGCGAGCCTTCCGAATCAGCACGCTCAACGTCTTCACTGCCTCCTCCACGGGTGCAGAGAAAGCGTTCATTGCACTGGGCCTCACAAAAGGACCATCCCCTGACAATACAGTAATTCAATGCATGCTCACCCTGCTGCATTTTGTCCGTGGGAACAACTCTTCTGAAGCCCTCCGCCTCACCAAGAGTAACACACCTACCCAGATGGCGGGCATGGTGTAGGTCCCGGCTCACACTGGCCTGCTGGTAACGAACGCAATTACCCGCGGTCTTATATTCCGGGATCATGTAATCATCGTCCCTCGACACGATGCGCGCCCCTGCAGAGAACACCTTATTACTTTCAATCATATCCTGGAACACAACTGACTGCCTCATTTTGTTTTTGCCGGCCCATTCCTCCCTCAAGCCTCACCAAACGCCTTGTTGGTGGCTCTTCCAATGCGGAGTTCCTCGTGCAGAGTTCCTCTACACCACATCCACCCCACATAATAACCGTCTCCCAATTGTCAACAGTGCGGCCAACGTGCCACTTTGGAACACTCCATGGGGGCTTGAACTGGCAACCCCTTGGCCCAAATCTCCAGCATCGAGGTATAGAGAAAGGCGTTGGATGGCTCTCAACCGTAGATTCAGGAGGCCCTGGTATGCAGAGCTGCTGATGTCACGGCTGGCCTCCACCTGGACGCCAACAACATTCAGTAACCTTAGCTCAAATAAACGTTTCCTTTCTCTCTATTTCTCCCTCTCTGTCTCTGGCAGTCTGGCTACCGGACTGAAAGCCCTGTCCGGTGAAGGGGTACTAACAATAGTTTATTTGGTAAGATTAAAAAAACCCATGTAATGTATTCGCTTTCGCGGTATTCATTATGTGCGCAACGGGTGTACCCTGTTTTTCCGTTCTTTTGAAAGGCACAGTTCACTTCTATTTTGATAGATGCGTGCGCAGCATGTACCACAACCCCTCGCGTTGCAAGCAGAACGCGGCATATATTTCATACTGCAAATTGCTGCGGGTTTACGTTTCAATATTTTTAACTCCTTTTTGTCGCGCTGATATTTCGCGATAATAATTCTAAGTGTTTGGCGGGTGGCCAAAAATATAAGCGGGGCTGCGGTTGCAACAAGGCGGGAAAATTATTTTCCAGTACATGTTGCAGCGAAGTTGAGCCAGAAGGGCTTGTTTGTTGCATTGTTTTACGTGCCTTCTTTTTTGCTTCCGGGAGTCATTTGTGTGAGAAATGCTGTTCGTCGCATATTTCATGGCTGTTCTGGCGTGAGCCACAATTTTCTTGGTTTAAGAACACAATTCGTTGGCTTTCTGAGGCAGTTCTTTAAAAATGATGTGTTTGGCAGACAACCTGGCTGACAAATTTTAAAAAACTGCAGATTGCATTGGGAGTTTCGTTCTAATACGATGTATGCGCGAGGTTCTTCAGTGTCGTTGGAAGTTATGACGGTTAGCGCTTGTGCAAGAGTGGCGCCTTGGCACGAGAGTGTAGGAGAGCTGGCTTTACCTTTTGTTTATGTGACAGTGTAATATAAACACTGTGCTTTAGTTCGAACGCGTGCATAATGGAAGAGAATACGCGCATGATTACTCACCTACGAGCCGCCAAAATTGTGCGAGCAAAAAGAGAGCACCACACACTGCTCCGACCCACCTGTGGTGCAACAGAATGCATGACACACTCGAGCTACCTCACCCGCCTCCTTTAGACCCATTTAAATGTCTAGAATACGGACACTTCCCCATATAAAGGACGTCGTCCCTGCGCGCTGCCATATCTATGTTTCCCACCAAACACAAAACCGCATGCAATTTCCCCGATGGCAACATCACACACGATGTAGAGGCAGACATCGCTCTCGCGGTTGTTCAGATCGCTTGCCGTGCGTCGACTGCAATTATCGCAACTGACTCTCAGACACACAGCAAAACACCATCAACGGGAAGCGTATCAAACCGGCTACAGAGCATACTACGCACCATCCCCGAGGCTTCGCACCCCTTTCCGTACGTCGCCTTTGGATACCCGTCCACATGAGCTGGAGGGGGAAACGGTGGATATTTCGTTGGCATCGGAAATCGCCAACTAGTCCTGAGATCGCACTGCTACTCCTGTCTCAGCACACACTTTTAGTGTTCAAGAAATCAATTCTCAGGACTAGGACACGACGCATTTGCCCACACCCGCGCGAGTCACTCCCTTGATATCGAGCGACCCTAATACGGAAAATCCAGTCGAGCACCTCTCTTTCACAGCAACGAACGGCAGAATACGCCGACCCTTATACAGCCCGGTAGTTCTGTCCTGCGAAGCAAGGGCCAACGTGCAACACACGTTATGGTAGTGCGGACCATGCATACGAGCAATTGTATTCATGACAAATCAGACTGGGAGGCTGCATTGCTGAGACCCAACATGCTCATCTAGGCGGGTCTGGTGGCTTTGGCGATACTGGCTGGTCTCCCGTTGCTCCAGCGGCACCCGCCACAGAAACCAGCTCCATAAACGGCGAAGCGGCAGTCGCCGCCATCGGGTTAAAGCTGGACATGGCCGCCGACCGTCTGGGAAACTATCGCCCCACTGAATAAAGTTTTATCTCTCCCTATGTATGTACCGCGAGGAGGGATCGAGGAGCCGTGAGCGCATACTTTAGCGCCAACGGGCATTCATTCAGCAACATGTCTACTGCCGGAGGCCGGCGGAGCACGTACTGCCGATTCCCACCCTGCGCCGGCTTTTGGGAAATCCCGCGTTCTTTCGAGAGAGTTTCGTTTACTTCTACTATACCCCAGTTCGGAGACTGCTGTGTCGCATGCAACGTTCTATGGCTAGACTTGCAGGAATCATTCCTAAATTCTGGTTGCGGTACCATTTTAGAACCGCTTTAGCAGAGTTACGTTGAAGAATTAGGTTCTCGAACTGTCTGGCTCCTGTCTGTTCAGTTCCGTTTTTCTAAGACCCTATTTCTTATAGAAGCGCCAGCTTTTATTGTCGACGTTGAAATCCAGTGACAGACTCATACAAGACAGACCAGAATCTTGTGATAAAATTTAAAATGACTTCACAGGAATCATTTTAATTAAAGGAAAATAGTATTCCAAAAATTAAAGCGCCTGCCAAATTGTAGCGCCTAATTCAAATCAATCTGCGGAGACATTGGTTTTCTTACTCCGAAGATAATGTAACGCATGTTATACGTGCGCTGGACTCCAATAAAACACGGAATACCCAATGGGTGTCGGCAGGATTTTGTGTTGAGGTGGGCTAACCCTTTGCAACGTGCTGGGATGGGAGCTCAAATAACATAAACAAAATTTCACGGCTTCCAGATATCCTGTAGAAGAGGTAGGAAGCCATTCGCTGTTCCTTACGGTTATAATTTCCGTGTTTCTTTACGCTCATACCTTAAAAAAAGAAACGGCAGAGCCACATAACGGCCACGTTTTTAAACAGAACGGTCGAAGGCACCGATTCTTAAAACATGTTGATTGGTCCCATAGCGAAAGTTGTTGTAGGTGTAAGGCCGCAATGGCTTTCCTTATAATTTATTCCTAACAATTTATTCCCGGTGTTATAGGTGACGAAATATGCCTCATCGACGAATACAAAAACTTCTATTGGGTAATCATAGAAGTCCGCGTCTATACATATTGACGCCAAGGTTCAACTTAACAGTCGATGGGATCGCAATGGCAGGATTTCTTAACTTCATCTCACACCTTCACCTTAAAATCTTGCTTGTTCTTTCAACGCCTTTATTGATGCTATAGATGTAAAGCAAATGCGTGGGTGAGCAGAAATTTTCTTCCGCTGCTGATGGCTCACCGTAGATATAAGGGCTGAAGATACTACGAGCCTTTGTTGCTGAATTATCCTGCTTTTGTTCGCCGTTTATTCCGTGCTGAAAAATTTTTTGCAGGGTGGCAGAAAAATGTTAACCCCTTGAAAACGTCGAAATATCCACTTGTGGCGTTCTCACTTTTGATCTAAATTAAAAAAATACGTGTTCATTCCCCTATCATAGGGATCGGCAAAACATGAAAGTAAAATCTGCAGCAAAATCTCCAGCGAAAAGACCATGATTAGCGGGTGAGCAGCTGTCTTGTGGGTGTGCCTGGCGCATGACGTTACTGCTGGCGAGTCATTTCGGGGAAGGTGCGGCCCCTTCGGTCCATCTCAGTGGCGTGTACGGCAGAGCGTAGCGTTGCGACAAGTTCTGCTTGTCGTATGCGATAGGCAGATTTCTTAATTTGGACAGTGAACACGCGATGGCGTTCCGCTACCCGCTGGCGTTTTTTCTTGAACCAAATCAGTCACGTTCGCCCGATCGAAGCGCCAACTGTCGGCTCTCGTTAATGTCATGATGCACTACTTCGCTCGACCTTTTATAGACGGCAGCACCATCCGTGTCAATGAACCTTTTTCTGCCGTTCTGTGTTCGTTCTGGTGGCGTCATTTGCGTGATGAATATGACGTCACTGAAATCTTTTATGTATCGCGGCTAAAACACTGTCGTGCTAAAATGACCGCTGAGGGGGTGCGGGGATCGAACATGCATTCTTGCCCTTGCCATAGCCACAGATCCACTCCTTCGGTTAACACCTGTCCGGTATTTAAACATTCCAGTTGTCCTACCTTCTTAAGCAGCTGATGAAAAGCAACAGGGAGGCACATTTAAGATGTAAGCCTTTGCTGTGGCGCATTGATGGGCACTTGCGTACTGACTGCTCCTATACATTCTCAATGAAGGAAGGGCAAACTGGATCTTTGATATCACTGCAGAATGCGCAGAGGGCGTCATTTCTCTCGCTAAGTTATGCACTCCGCCTTAGCGCCCATCAGCAACGTACCATTGCAGTAGCATTGACTGCGCATTATTAGTAAAAAAGAAAGGGTGGCCGAACCGTTCCGTTTTCAACCGGTAACCGTTATTTATCTTCGGGACCACTCTGCATTGGGCTTGGCCTTTTTAAAAACAATGGTTTGAGGTCGGGTTCAGTTCCAGCCAATAAACGGTGTAGGTCCCCCTTTCTGATCGGTTCCCTTCTGGTTGGCCACCCACGTTGAAATTCTCTGACTGTCCATTTAAATATGCATCTATTCTTTAACACATTCCGCAGAATAGAAAGAAAGAATGAGATAGTGCATGCTAAACTCATTTGTTGAACAGGTAGGTTCCTGCTGTGAACACGGCGGGCGCACCTAATACGCAAGAATATACCTAAACTGGCAGATTCTTGTTAGGCAAACTGAAACTTGCTTTAGCCAATAAATGGTGAGAACAAGCAAGCTAAATAATTTATTTTGAAAGCATGTATATCGCAGGATAACAAGGTTATATCTTGGGAGGCTTTAAAGCCATGGCCACGCAGAACAAGGGCGTGCGCCCTTCAAGAATAATTGAAAAAACATTAAAAACGAGCATTTCTAACAAACCAGCTTCGACTTCGATCTTGGCCGAAAAAAAGGTTGTACCAAAATGTTTTGAACGCAAAGAACAAAGCGAGGCAATGTTTTCATATGAAGCTTACCGGCGAGAGATCATCTGACGGGTCTTTGGATTACGTAGGCAGCCCAGGTGTGAAATAAGTTGTAGAAACATCTTGGTAGCTGGGTTCATCGACGTACCCGGAAAGCTTGTTCTTATTTATCCAGTGAGGGGCAACATGAAGGTCCCTGTTGGACAAAGCTTCTTATGTCTCTTCTAGCTTTCAAGATGCAGGACAGCTCCGCGATGCTTCTTTCTTTGCACCGATTTAGTTGTAGATCCAAAACGTATTTTGCAAATGTTTTTTACTACTTATTTTAAACAGGAATATTTTTCTGTGTTTACAAAACTGCGTGTACATCGTCTAGAAAAGGTTTAACGGCCGTACATTGGCAGATGTACAAGCTGGCTGCAAAACGATAGGACTCTTTTATGAGTCGTTTTTGTACTTTTTTAAGTCTGGGACATACCTCGCACAATTGTTTCGTAAATCTTTTCTCTAGCTGGGAATCAGGCACTCATTTTATAAAATGCGAGTAATGGGGTCCACTCAGTCGGATGTTGAGCATTGTTTTTTTTTAAGAACATGGGTAGCTTGAGGGAGAAATAGAGCTGTAGAACCAGCGACAGTCGGTACAAACACAAGAGACCAGTAGTCTTTATTTCTTCTTCCTAAAAGTAGGTAATAGCTACAGTAGACTCGGGATGATTGGGCCTCCAGGAAAACCCTTGTCTTTTTTTTGCATTATCACTGGTTTCAATCATCAGAGGTTTTTAAAATATATCTTGAGCCAACATACCAACTCCTTTAGCACAGAAACACTCACACCAATTTACTAATACAAAATTCACACAATTGAAAAATGGCTATCCGCATTTAAAAAAATTAACCACTGGTTTACGGTTTTGTGCGCGGGTAGTCAGAACAAAGTTTTGGCTGTCCCAAAAGTCAGCCAGTTTATCATTTTGACACGCGTATGCTGGAAATCCCCTTTATTTGTGACCGTTGATGCAAATGGACAGCTAGAAGTGGCAAATGCAACAGTTTGTTTCGGACAAGGAGAAGCAAGGACAGCGAAATAACCTAATGAACGTAATAAACTACTTTGTACTCGGCGGCTTTAAAATGCATTGAAGACATGGTGGGCGAACCAAACTCATTAAATTTGTATGAATCAAGAGGAAGTTCGAGTTACTCGAGATTAAAATTTAGCGACACTAATGCGTATATTTTTTTAACGTCATGTGGATGTTTTTTTAGCTCTGACAAACATATTATTCGGAGAAACACATCTCGGAACAGATAAGAATTTAGGGCTTTGCCTGTTTGGTCAGGGCCAGCTTCTTTGTGTGATGCTCGTCTCGCGGTTTTTCTACGTGGAAGTGTTTGGCGCAACTTCCATGCTAGATTTGTAGGTCGAAGGCCCCCAGGCTTGTTTTCTGAGAACTTTTTGTGTGAGCTGTCGCTGCGTCGTTCGAGTATTTGAAATACTAATGATTTCCTTATCTCCACTAGCCAACTTCTCATCCTAAAGGTCCTCCCTTTGTGTTCGCCTTCGTGCACTGACGTACATTTTACTAGCGACATTTAAATAGGAAATAAAAGTCAACGTCGACAAAAGTTCAACATTTAAATATGAAATAAAAGAGAACCTCAACTGCGAGACCCCTAATGAGTTCTACAAATGCCGTTGCCTTGTGCGTGAGAAGGAATATATAGCCCAAACTAAAAAATCTTTCGGGAAAGGGTTTAACGTTTACAAGTAGCACGTGGAGGGCCTTCCCGACCTTCCGCTTTCTAGGCATAGCTGACTCGCATCGCTGACTCGTTTGGTTTTAGCACCAGATATGAGCGGGAACAGGGAGAATAGTTCTTTATACATAAATTTCGTACTTTTGCCGAAATATTAAACCAGACCACCAATAAGAAAGACTAAGTAAGGTTAAGTTGCTTTCGATTCTGACGTAAACACCCTGAGATGTTGTGGCGAAGGGCGAAAGGAGCGGTTACGCAATAAATCTCTTCCCGTGTTTATATTTTTGCTTAATTTTGAGAACATGCCCTCTGCGCGCTAGGATCCACGTTGTGGCGGATTTGTGAGTCGAGGCGGAGGGGGGGGGGGGCGATTGTGGGACTTTCCACGTGCTAGTGGCCCCTGTGGCAGGGGCGAGGTAATAGATCTCTCTGCTTTTGTGGTTCTTTACGAGGCCTAAATCGCCTTTCACGCAAATCTTTCGAAGCATTACACTAATAATGAACCGTACGAGGCTCCGTTCAATGGTGCTCGGCCACATGCTAGCTATGTGGCACTGGTCTCTGTCTAACAACTGTCTTAAAGCGCAATCAACAAATCCTGCTTTTGTTGTTTTTTTGTCACCATTTATTAGCAGTACGAAGAATTTGGCATGCTTCTGCGTCTGCCAGATCTCTTTCGTTCCGGTTTTCAATCTTCGACTCTTTCTCACCCAGACAAACCCAGGGAAGCCCATTTCTCGGCGTCTGCCAGAGAGTGAAAATGAAATTGCCGGTAGGATGGTCTACTCCGCTCCCGTATCGACAAAGAAGCGGTGTGCTGACCTAGCCAGTGACGTTGAAAAGGCAGCTGACTACGTGACCGGGTTCACGTGCTGGCGCCAGTGTACGGTCTCTTAGTTTCCCGTCCATGAGCAGGACTCGCTTCACTTGTGGGCGCTCTGCGAGGTACGATGTTATGAACAGACCCCCGGAGGGTCAGGCTCACAGAGCGTGACAAAAGAGCGATCTTGAGAACGACGGGATGGGGTTCGGCAGTACCGGTGGCTGCGGGATGCACGTCAGCGCCGCTGCCAGAGGGGTGGGATGGATGCAAGCTTATGGCACAGTTCATCAATGCGGCCGTGAAGTTGAAAAACCATGGAGCAATAACCCAATTACATTCTTACAAAATAAACTGGTTACGAAATTCTTACAAAATAAACCACTTCAAGCATGAGTACAAAATATTAGGCGCCGTTCCAGAGTAAACTATAAAACTAGCAACAACATCAGGGTGACACGCACGACAGAGGGTATGAGCAGCTTTTTGCAGCGAATGTGGTATAGTTGCAGCCAATGTATTTGTAGCCAAAGTCAAGGTGAGCCGAGGTATTTGCAGCCAAGGTCAATTTGTACGGGCAAACTATTGCTCATCGTTAAACAGGGAAATGATCGTTGAAACAGGCAAGTGGTGGTCGACAGTTTTATGTGGATAGAAATTTGAAGTTTGGCTGACATTCTCAGGCCCACAGTATTTTACACCATGATATAAGGCCAAAAGTGAGTTTAGAGTTCTCTCTCAGTGCACATTTGGCGGCTTAACGCCCCCGCTCATAAAACACGATCGTTTTAGTATTGTTGGAGTCTTAAGCTGAATACAGACTAACCGGTAAAGTGTCATACATTTCGGCTAATACAGACAACCGAGGATGACATTGCGTTCCGTGAACTAAGTGTTGACTTGTTAAGGTTAAGTACATGGAGTGTGGTTACATAAAGGCTCGTTAATTCTAGCTTCAACAATAGATTGTATACACAATTCGAACCTTATAGTTGGGTTCGGCCAAGTTGCAATAGACGCCTATGTTAGAACTCCCCGCTAATTCTAACATGGCTAAAGTTCCCCATGGGTAATTCGAGCAACGCTGGCCGTTTTTTGCATGGGATATGGCCATAGAAGCGCAACCGCTCGTAACGGACGACTGTGCATTGCTTCCGGAATGTAGCAAAAAACACACAGAGAAGATAAAATGGGGCAAAACTAATTTGTCCAGTGTTTTCCTCCCCTTTGTCCCGTTTTTTTGCGCTGTGAAGAGGAATATTTCAAACCCTCATTGCGAACGCTATCGAATACATTTTTTTTGATTACTACATCAGAATGAGCACGAGTGCAGTGCTTTATGGTGCAATGACAGACGAGGACATCATTTTTTACTTCAGAATCTGAATACCTGTCGATGCCAATTACAGTTGAGAGGAAGTGGACACGGCACTAGTGTGGCCGTGCGCTAGAAAGTCGTCGTCGGATATTATACCAAGTGTCTCTTCTTTAGTTTTAAACAAGGCGAAGAGGACGCCTTCGGTCATTTTCGCTAGTTAGAGCTAGTCGTTGCCTTATAGGGCCAAAGCAGGCGGCAATCACTGAGCTGATGAAGAAGTAAATCATTGACAAATGTTACGGCTTCCCTATTGTACTGTCCCTTGATTCGACAAATTCGTTAGATCGACCTTTCATCAATTGAAACCGAGACGGCGTATCCTCGCGATATGAATTATGAGCTCTTACCGTGTAGTAATGCCTAGCTCAAATATTACATAACGGCCCAGGAATTATACTTCAGAGCAAAAAGGTTCTGATCACCAGTCACTGTACCCGGTCGTAACTGATCTGCATGATGATTGCGGAAAAGAAGGTGAAGTACATGTCAGAAAATTTTGTAAACACTATTATTTTGTTCTAGTCAGCAATATTGAAAGCATGATAATCCCTAATGCTCTTAAATGAGCGTTTTATTCTCACGTTTTGAGCGGTAACGGTTTTGTCGGTGCTCGTAGATCCTCCTGTTTTTATAAAAAATGCGCAAGTAAGGCCCCAACACCTGGAGAGTTAAAACAAGGTAGTCAGCAATTACAATTCATGCCATATTAAAATAAGTATTTTCCAGCTTTATTTCATTTTTGCAGTAGCACAGCACGTACCAGCACGTACCGGAACACGCACCACAAAAATAAAAATCGCCTTGACGATTTCTGAGACTTTCTTAAGAACACTTGTGTAAAACGTTCTGCACCAGAGGTGGAAGCCTACCGTACTTTCCCCCGATGAGCGGCCGTCACAGGCTCTCATCCCTGTGCAAACATAATTCATTGCAAACGAGATCAGGGGCACACATAGTGTGTCACCACGTTGTTATTGAACATCACACACCCTACTGAGCCAGCCTGTTGCAGACGTCACAACCGTTTCAGGAAATCCTAATAAACGTTCATAACACAAGGCTTCTCCATTATTTTATGTACGAACATTTTGCATAAGTATGGCTCTGGTTCGTCAACTGCCAGAGGGATTGCGCAAACGTATTCATTCATGTCTGAGTGTGTTGTGGTTACTTATAAAAATGTTTTTTTTATTTTTTGTTTTGAACCGCAGTTATGCCACCATGTAACTAAGGTATCACTAGGCATGCCTGGAAATCAACTAGAATGTGAATTGCAAACAAACATCGGGACCAGTCCTTTATGTTCTGCAAGCCACACCACCGTCTTTTCAAAAGAAAGAAAATTTTCACTCACTTTATCAACTTTGCAGCCTGTAAACTCTCTGTAGATAGCGTTTTCAGAGCTCACACTGGTTCACTTTTGGAACCCTGCTTGTACAATTTGGTTGCCTAGCACGCAGGAGAAATTTTGGGGGAGCCTGTTTTTCTCCGCTATTATGTTTTGGGAGAACAGCTAATGGAAGGAGCTGAAAGGAGCTGGTTTTTTAACTGCATTCTGTGCCGTACCAATGGAAACGGTGTTTTTCAGGTAGTATTTGCCTACTAATCAATGAAAGGCCGCAACCGAACGCAAAATAGGCATTATAAATATATTGCACATCAGTATTGTTTACAATATTAAAATTATAAAGTATACCACCATACTTTGTTCTGTAGAGAAAATGTTCCGTATGTGTGATGACCTACTGTTAAAAACATCATTATCTTAGCTGTGTGGAGTTATTTGTAAAATTAATGAGCTCTTTCACTGTCAAGCTTTTTTCATTTCTCGAAAAACTACAGTACCTATATATGATGGATAAGGAAGTACCTGCAGTCTCAGCTCCCGTGACTGCACCAGCATGGCACTTTTTTCCGCAGTTGTTATCCCAATCTGCACTTCTGATAAGTGACAGGAGTTCTTTTTAGTGTAGGTGTACACTTATTTAAACGAGGTTCTTGCTGAGTTATTTAACTCGTACAACTACGTGCGGAGTTCCATAAAAGAGCGGCAGTTGGTTGTTATTGTTATTTTATGAATTATCTTGTGATGTTGTGGTATTTCTTGGAATGGTAGGACTAGTTAAATTTGTGCCGCTGGACGTGAACTGCCAGCACTGAAAAAGAGAATTCTTATTCCACGAGCACCTGCATTTGTTTCTCTAAGATAAGGTTACCCTCGGGCACAAAAGAAGCTGTGCTTTGTTACTTTGTTCTACCATACATACAGGGGAGGTAACCTTCATTAACACGTGATGCTCCAATACTAAAAATGCAGTGCCTGAAAAATAAACGTGAACGACCTCTTATTCTTTCTACGTTCTTCTACCATGCATCTGTAGCCTTCTTTCTTATATGTATGTAAGTTTCTTTGCAAAAAGTTGCGCAGAACAATGGCAACAAAAAAGAATGCAAAGATTCTCTTTGGCGTTATTTTTGCGAAGTCTTTTAGACTGTAAATAAAGAATAAGAACAAATTTTGTTTACGCATGGCACTTCCTCATAATTGGACAAGAGGATTCGTTGATCTACTGTATCGCTAGCAATGAAGGTGATCTAAGCGCCACCTGTGATAGTGTAACACCCCTGGTCACATCTTGGGTGTCGTAACCTTCCTTCGATTCTAAATATATTTCACGTTATACGGGCCACCGTGGTTGCTGATAGCAGACAGACATCAGACTGCTGAATAACTGGCAGCACCAGTGAGGATTCTGCGAAACAGGAAGTAAGCAGTTTCTTTTTTTTAATGACATCTGAATGGTTATGATGCTTCCAGGTATTGTTATCTTTAGCCTATACTTTCCGTCACACAAGCTCTCAGGTGTAACAACAATTAAGGTTTTTATAATGCCATGCTACGCCTTATCCGACGTTTGCGTTTTTTGCACGCTTTGTTAATCTGCACCAGACGAGCCCTATGCCGAATAAGATGGCTATTGCGCGATTTTTTGTGTCACAATGCCTATAACAAGCATGCGATGCTACGTTTGCATGTTAACATATAAATAGTTACCATATGCATAGACGAGAAGCTTAGACGAGAGGCTGAGGGCATATGCATAGACGAGAGGCTGAGGGCATGGTAATGCAGCCTATTAGCCAGTTAGCTCTGATGGTTTAGGCCATGCTGTTTCTTGTGGCTTAAGCTTAATGGAGATCTTGACAAGCACCCTTGCAACGTTCCTTATTAACAGTAGACCAGGGTGCCCTATTTCCACGATGGCCTACATTGCCCACCAGCCTCATAGATTGTGCCGTTTTAATATTATCTTTTTGTGGCACTGGACACAGGCATAAATATCAAGTTGCGAGTTGAATTTCTTGCTCCAGTATTTGTCGAGAGCAACATCTTATGGTTGATTGTTTCTATTTTCTTTTTAAGGGGCCACATGGAACTTTGGGAATTAGAGGGACAAGTGACGTGCCTAGAGCAAAGCTGATTATGCACAATGGCTTCATGAGCAGCCAGAAACCTACTGTGCTACGTGAAAAAAAAATTGAAACAGTGCACAAAGAGGTGTGGTATACCCAAGTGCTTAAGAATGCAAGTACCGCAGCCCCGGAGGACAGCACCATTACACTTGACATTTGAATGGAAATGTGTTTGCCTAGCGAAATAATTTGTATCATAGCTTCTTATGTAGTGTCATGTCGAGCTGTCTGGTGTCGGGTCGCTACGAGATATCGACACCTCAAGTTTTATCATAGACATGGTGATATTGTACGAGTCAATGATATCACTGAACTTCAACGCTGTGTTTTTGGCTGTGTAATTATCGTTAAAGCTCATGATATCATAGGAATTCGACTATATATCATTGGCTCTCGATTATCGTACAACGATATGTCGGTGGGTGTACGATAATGTTGGTTGCACGATACCATAACCTTGTACTCACACATAGTTGAGATTACAGTATGATTTTTTTCACTAGGGTAAACACTCTGTCAGAAAAGCGTAAAGAACCCGTATCCACGGGAACAGCACGAAACCTCCGTTGCTACGTCACTTTGCTTACACAAGGATGCTGGTGCACAGGTGTGATACAAATGCGATTTTTGAGTGATTGTGCCCCTCAACTGCTCCAGTGCCCACTGACGGTGTCTGGGGAAAGCCAGCATTTTATAGTCGATGCTGCGGTGCTGCCGATTTCACTCCGGTGACGTCCTTCATATGGTAAGTGATGCTAAGCCAAGACATTTACGCGATAGCATCTCGCGGCGCTCCGTAACTTTGATGATGCGGTGCTCAGGTGAAGGGTGACGGATTACTTGCGTTGATATTATACTGGAAGGTGGAGTAGTCCAGGAGCGGAAACGGAACCTTTGAAACAAAAGAAGGTGGTTTTGTGCGATCGTAGCTCCTTGCAGCTCCATTCACCATTTTTCCTTGAATATAACGATAAACCGAGGTTAACTTGGGATACCACTGTTCAGAGCGCCCTGTAATCGACTACGTTCGAGCGAAGGATGAGCGAGCACGCAACATGAATGTTAGTATTTACAGAGATGAGGAAGATGTGCTGGGGTACATCAGATAATGATGATGATAATGTACGTCTTAACAGGAAGCACTGAAGTCACTCCGGAGATTTCACACCAAGAGCGGCTACGCCAACCGGCACGGGTAGGTTGACGAACGATGTTCCCTCTTGTTTACATCCAGATGGGACCGGGCCGCCTACCGCGAGTAACTCTGGAATCGGACGTCTCAAGGGCTTGAGATGGGACACGTGAACTGTTTCGTCGCCACGGCGACGTTTGTCTGTTTCCGTTGACTATCGCTGTTATGCATTAAACAACGGGCGAAGGATCTTCCGGAACACCTTAGGCGGCGAGAAAAGTCATCTTTTAGTCCTCACAAATACCTGGATTGCACTCGGTACTCCACAGGAGCATTTTGTCCCCAGGGTGAAATCCAACTTAGTAATGGGCAGAGTCCAGATGAGCTTAGATGCGCAAGCATGCTTGTTCTTAGCTTAGTGAGAGCCGGGAAACGTGCAGCTTACTGAATCGTGCATCAGAGCAAAGAGAAGCACAAAATAAACTGGGCCCTAAGGTATAGGATGACCGCGGGCGATACAAAAAAAAACTTAGAGTAACCAATTTTACACTGAATGCAGTATCATAAGCAAACTTGATAACGGAGAGGATATTGTCCGAGCTGCGATGATCGGGGATTGCATACAGACAGATGATATCATAAACGTGTTGTTGAAAACGTTCGCGTGAGCCCTTTCTCTCAATATGATAACCAGAATATTATTGCCCTCAATGATTGAGGCACACAGGAGTTCTTGAACAACTCTGCCCAGAAAGGTCCGCCCTCTCCGCTCATACTAAGAAGTATGAGTGGTGCACCGTGGCGCAACATCATGTGAAACAAGATAAATTTGGCTACTTGTGCAGGTGTCCGGTAGCGTATTGCTGCAGTTTTAGTACACCTGCCTAAGTGACCAACCACCATCACTACCCATCAGTAGACCGACTGCGTCATATGGAATGGTGCATAGAAGTCGATTCCGACAGTCTGTAAAGGGTGAACTGACCAGTTATGGGCTGAAACATAACACTTGCGTAGCCGCCGAGCGTTTGATGCTCGCAACATGGCACAAGGAAGCGTATTTTCAAAAACTTGTTCCGATCGTAGGCCAGATGGAGTGGCTGCCGGTTTTGTCATATCTATACAAAAATCGAGGTCTGCAGTCATACAATAGACATGAGAAGTGTCCAAAAGACAACACAAAGGCGTGTGATGTACGACACTGACCCATTTGCTGCATTTAGGTTGGTAATTCGGACAGTGAAGTGTACCGTGCAGAATCCGAAATTTGTAAGTTGACGCCGAGCAGACAAAATTGGGCCCATCGGCCCACGAGGGGGATTCGAGTAAATGCGTCGCGTAGGGCGTGGGTGTATTGCGTTAACGTTAGTGTTTGGGGCGTGGTGGTGGGCTGGTAGTGAATGTGTTAACTATTATTGCTCATTACTATTATTTATTATTATTTCTTTCATATATGAATTATTACTTTCGTGATTTTGCGACTCGACTCCCCCCTCGTGAAGAGATGGGCCCAATTTTTCTTTTTTTTTGTGACGCAAGAAGTGAAGGCAAGGAGTAGGTTGTTGTAAGTCGTTATTTATTTATTTGTTGCTGTTGTCGTTGTATTGGACGCTGAGAACGACGGCTTAGTGGTCGATAAGTGTACTGTTAAGGGGTCTTTAAGCAGTGTTCGTGAGTTGCAGCAACTGGTGAAGACGAGGTCGATGCAACTGCTGCCGTGTATCAGCAGCTTGCTGACGTAGTTTGAATGAGTCAAGGATATAAGGCCCGTTCGTACCCTATGATTCTGTGTCACTTTTGTGGCGCAGTGGGAAGAGCACCATGTACCTCGCGTTCCGCCCACAGGGTCGTGGGATTGAAACCAGGCGCCGATAACTATTATTTTTTTATATGGTGTAGGGGGAGGGGTGGGGACCTGTTGTTGAGAGCGAGGAGGGTAGCGTGATGCGGGAGAGGAAGAGTAGGGGAGAGGGCGCACCTGCGCGCTTAGCTGTTGCGGACGGACGGCGGACGCTACATGTGAGTTAAAGAAATGCTCTGAATTTAAAATGTTCGGGGGTGGTACGCGGTCGGTAAGGTGGTCGACGACCATTGCACACTATGCGGCCGCCATCTTCGAAGTTGCGCGTTTTGGAGATTCTTTTGTGCCAGAAATTTTGACGGGTGCCACTGTGGGTACTGTTTTTGGGACCTCCAGCAGAGGGCATCGGCGTCGAGATCTTTTCGGTGTGATTTATATGTCATGATAAACTCAAAAGGGGGGGCGGAGAGCTCATCGACCCAAGAGTCCAGAGGAGTTTGTAAGCGTACACAACCAGCACAGAGCGTGAGAATCAATCGCGATGTAGAAGGACTGACGTAAAGGTATGGGTGGGATTTCTGAACAGCCCAAACACTGTTGCACACCCCTTCTTCATGTTGGTGTTGTGATTTCACCACTACTCAGAGAACGACTGGCGTAGGCAACAACTCTTAGCTGATTCTGGTCGTCACACTGGAGGGTAACAGCACCGAGGCCATGGCTACTGGCGTCCGAGTGAAGTATTGCTGTGCTCGTATTGTCCAAATCGCCCAGAACTTGCCGAGACGTGAGAGCGTCCTTAAAACTACGGCACGTTCACTCGACCAGTAGTAGGGCGTGCTAGATTTCAAAAGGATGCGTAGAAAAGAATGTCTGGAAAGTCAGGCAAGAAATGACAAAAACAACAGCCAAAGCGAGAAAAATCCCATGGTCTTTCAATTGACGCGGATAAGGAAAGTCGACCACAGTGACGATTTCGCCAGTATCACGCAGTATTTCCTCCTTGATGGCGGCATGGCCGATTATCTTGGTGGACTTGCTGGAAAAGCAGCAAAGCAATGCTCAGTGCTGGCAAATGACGCCAATCCTTCCAACAGACGTTTGATGGGCTTCTAGAACGTTGATGAGAATACAAAAAAAAGGTGAAGCTAAAAGAACCACGTTTACCATTTTATCCTACAGAACAATCTGTCCATCAACCGCATTCTTTTATCTTCCTTTCTGGGGCTGGACATGGTACGGGCGATGGTGAAGGATGGTAAAGACATCAGTTGCAATGGAACGTTGTCGGGTGGAAATCTGCAAAAGAGAGTCGTAGCACGCGTCGAAGGAAACTTGGTATGTCAAAAGCACGTTTTGATGGGATCGGGGCTCTTTGCGGTAGCAAGAGGAGCTGTAGGGGAGGCAGAAATCCTGATGGATAGTCGCTGTTGAGACACTTCAGGTGGCAGGATGGCGAGAATTTGGTCCTTGATGGATCTGTTCGTGCAGCCGTTATGGATTAGAATTGGCTGTCGCATTATTTTCTAAGCGGGAATGAGTTCGGTCCCTTGCGTAAATCTGACAACACGTGCATAGATTGTAATTATCCGCGAAAGCAAACCACCAAAACCCAGAACAAAAATGCTTCCTTCATTAATGGCTCCGGCAGAAATCGACAAGATGTGCTCGCAACGAGAAGGTATGACACAATCTGCTTTCAAATCCATTGACGTCATTAAATCCGCAAGGAACATGTCTTCTGTACCCGATATGTCGATGGTGGGTGGACGGCATGTTATTACAGCAGACGTCAAAGATAGAAAGTGTCTGGTGGATGTCATCTTGTGGGCACGTGGAGGAAGAACAACCAATAATATATGGTATGTAACTCCGGCGACGAGCACCCTAACGTTGCGGTATACAGAACGTTAGATTGCAGTCTCATTTGAACAGGGCAGAAACTGCAGGCGGGCAAACTTGGCGAGTAAGCCAGCCTATGTCTAGAGAGCTCTGCACTTATGGGGGGGCACGCACTTCCTTGTATACTATCACAAAGATTTTGACAACACACTCGAAATTTCAAGCCTTTAGATAAAGCAACTAGCGTTGGCGGTGATGACTCTATATTTCGGCCCTTTGATCAGTCGATCTGTCGGCACTGCTCTTTGTAGATATAAAAACTTAATAGCCTTAAGTAGCCAAATAAAAGGTAATTTCGATCCATGGCTACCATAAAGCCTCTGCTTAGTTTAGGGAGGTCTCAGTAGAAAGGTTCGCATCCCATAACCAGCGTTTGAACACGTAGCTTTTGCGCCAGACGAGTACTTGCTCTCCTTAAGTGTTGCATGTTCCCGTATGTTGGGACAAAAAAGTGCCGATGACCGAAGAGTGTCCTCCAGTGCTTTAAAATAAAATATATGATCTAGTAAGACTCATATAACATGTAGGAGGCCCTACAAGCAGACGTACTACCTACATTCATATGCCTTGCATAAATATAGGAATTGTTGAAATAGGCTTTGGTACTATCGGGAAAACAGAAGTTAAGCGCAGAGCGAACTTTTCAGGTTTATCGGCAAGTCCACGTACAGGCTATAAAGGTTATAAAGGGGCAGCGGTAAAGGCGTAGTAGGAACAGGGTCTTGGTCGTCCTCAAAGGGGACGAGCGAATTCAGAGTACAATTAATTCAATAAACCCTAAGAATAAAGTAACGAAACCTAAACTATTTTGAAGGCTTGCATCCAGTTTGCCTGATATACGTGGCACTAAATAGCGCTGTATAATCACACAGCATGCCAAATAAAAATAACGTTTTTGGAGTGAGTGACCTCGGGTGGTGGTGAAAAAGGGAAGCGTTCACGAGTTACACATTCACAAAACAGGGTGCTGTGATCGCCGAAATGGATACTAATCTATGAAAGCAAACAAGCCTCTATCGGTGCCTTAGGGCGCGATGAATACAAATACACCATTGGAAAACAGCAGTTTCTTGTCCTGCGGAAGATATCGCTGTATATATATGCTAGTCAAAAGAAGAATTCATGGGAATATATTCAGGGAATCTTGACCTAACGCGCAAGATTCAGGAAAGCTTCACTTACGCGCAAAACTTGATTCTCAAGGCCGGTGTAGGTCAGCATTGCGGGACAAGTAAGTTTTAATGTCACGGAGTGTTTGCATTGCTGCGTTGCTAATAATCATAGTGATATTCATCGATGAGGTCATCGTCGCCTTCGCGGCGAGTGGTTGATGTAAATTCATCCACATCATTGAAGTCATTCATCGCCTGAGCTAGCAAAGCAGCACTAGTCGTACCATACCGAAGCAGCGGCCATCAATGCAATCAAAACCACTTATTGACAGCGGTAACAACTTAAGATTTAGGAGAAAAAGAGAGAGGCAAAGAGCAGGGGAAAGAAAAAAGTAAACGGCAGAAAAGAAAAAGGGGTAAAAACGTGGACGCACCCGCGCACACAAAGAGAATATGTCATTATTAAAAGTCATTAAATGTTATTAGAATTGCAATGTCATTAGGAATTTAAAAAAAAAACAGAAAATTGCGCTGTAAAAACTCCCTTCGCAAAACAAGCGGCATGGGAAAGCTACCCATTAGTAGACCATTCTCTGAATTTCTGCTGATTTTTTTGCTATCTTGGAAAGATGTACATATCGTGAACTAGAGGTAGATTTGCCTTTTTGCTGGTGCATGTCAGGAACATGAATGAGGACGAAATATATTTATATTTTATAACCGCTTCGGCCATAAAAAGGGCAGCGCGAGCACCAGAGGGCCTCCGTCACCCATAGTTTTATTTTCCAAGGAGAGGCATGAATATATGAAACACCTACTACCAGTTAATCTTTTTCTGCAGTATTCACTGTATCAAAATTTAAGTATTTCACGTCAGCTTCCCTTCGCCTACGCAACACCGATGATAGATATTCTCATGTTTTTTCTAAGAATCTAAAATGAAACAAAATACATAGAACGCCAAACACAGTCCGCCCACTGCAAAAAATAAAGGGTGCATTTCATGTAAATTTTTCGTCATATGTATTTTTTTACGTGGAATAAATTGCTTGCATAGTACTGGTTGCCCATTCGAAAATAACTCAATCGTGCACGGATGGGCACAACGGTTATTATATTATCTATATCCGCCAATTCTCTCTATACTCATGGCTTTCAAGTGAAAGCATGGCGTGTGGCCATTTCCCGAATTACGCAGCTCTGCCCTCATCGCCACCGCCCCTGACCCACCTTCCCCCCATGGTTGGTTGAGCGGTACTTGACTGAGTATCGTGCATCAGTTGTACTCTTCTGCCAGATTTACTTTTTTCATGACCTAGCATGCACCGTACCACTTACCAGTGTTGGTAGATGCGATAGTGTGGCAAGGTCCTCTACGAACCGAGTATATCTCCCCTTTTTAGTTCCTTCCCCTCTCCAATATTTTTACCTTTCGTACACTCGAAATGCTTTTCGGCAGGGTACATAAAACCGTTATATCTTCCTGTCAGAAGCCGAAATACTATCTCTTTCGAAGAGCAAGAGTTTGAGCACCAGAAAGACATAGTTCCTTTGGTTTTGTTACAGCTTAAAGCACGAAGTATTGCCACTTACTGTGAATGAGCCGTAGTCAATGTCTTTCCTTGAATATAGGTGGCATTTTGAAAACGCTGGCATGGATGCCGCAACTTAGGTGGCTTTCATTACGCAGTGATTAACAAACCGTGAACCATCCAAAAACATGACCAACTTCAGACTTCCGCAATAAGGTGCACAATAATATACCTATTTTGCCAGTTCCTGTAGGTGCATGTTGAGACAGTCTAACGTTTATGCTGTTTCGCAGCCGTACGGGGTAAATTGGTCTTCTCCAAGGCCCCAAACAGAAAAACCAACAAAAGCGCCATCACACGGGGTCGAGTCTCATCATACCCAGCCAAGGTTTGGGAAGAAATAAGCGGTTAGGCAAACAACAATACCCGTCAGGTTTCTGGAAAGAGCGAGGGTCTTTAAACCCCGATCACAGGGCACTTTCAATCCATATCAAAGGTAAATAGGATTGGCGTTTCTACAGGGCACGTTTAATCTCAATCGACAAGTTGCACCAGTTTCACTGCCTTGTTCCACATTGCTTCAAAATAGGTATTTTGCGGCGGCCGTCAAATAAACCTGCCCAGTCGTAGCTGCTATCAGCCGAATTCACAACGTTCCAAGGCTATGCATGTACTGTTTCCCCATGGAGGCGAAAATAAAATCGTGCAGATGGCGCACGTTAAAGGGTTCATTAATTATCTATCATCGCCTGCGTTGCAGTGGCGTGGTTTCATTGCAGCAACAGGGGTACGTTTGTGTTGCGGTGTGTGAGCCCTTCCTTTGCGACGACGGCGGGCTCGCACACGGCTTTCGGTTTACATTCGTTGCAATCACGACAATTCTGCAAGAAGAACTAAAAATGGAAACATACACGACAGATTCGACTCAGATCAGCAACCTACAATGCAACTAATTTCGTAAAAGGGTTGCTTCCAGTGATATTTTGTACACTCCTATCTAACTATACCTACTGCATGTTTGGACTGATCTTTAGATTGAGCTTTAGGCCACGCACAGACCGCAAAACCGGTGACCCACCAATGGCGAGACTGATGAACCAATCCCCGGCACAGTACTCATTTCTTGCGTGTGCACTTGGTCTTTCTGTTATTTTAGTTCCGGTAAACACAGTGATCGCTGGGTTTTGTATATAAGACGTTATAGATTTCATTAACTAGAAACATGGCTCGCTGGTACTAATGTGCACCTGCAGACGGCCCAGCCGCGTGTGGACAGAAAGCCAAGGAGAAGCAGATGTTCCCCTCGCCCAGTCCTCTAGCTCCTCTCCGACGCTGCCACGATTGCAAGTAGTCGTACGCCCAGTGTTTGATATCTGCAGGGGATCCACGGGAAATAATGTCCTGAAGAGATGGCACAGCGGCTTCCTCAATGTCGTGGTCATCCTGATTTTAGCCGTTTGATAAGCCGCCTTCAGCGAGAACATCAAGCGAATAAAACAAAATAGAGTCTTTGCTACGGAACCAGAAGCCGCCAGAGCAAAAAAGAGCACTCATTCTAATAGAAGAAAGGGTAATGTGCATTTTTGTGAATAGCCGACAAATGTCGTTTAAAGATTACCTAAGAGTGATAGCTCATAACCTGTAAGATTGACTGTTTGAAAGATTTACTAAAAGATTGAATGCTTGACTGTTTTTTCTGACCATTTTTTGGCTACCCTGTGCCATTTGTTAATCGCTGATTTCATTTTATTAATCTCAATTTATTTGATTCTTCCCTGCCCCCTTTGATTTTTCGCTATGCGAAATCGTGTTGGCAGGACGCCATGTTTGTATGTCGGACGAATTGGCAAAATTCTTGTAACTGGGGAAGGTAGGCGAGCAATGACATATGCAGTGTTATATTTCAGAGGGGGACGGAACCCGGGGAAAAAGTGAAAAGGGAAATACGCGAGCAAGGGGCTAAAAATTAATAAAGAATCTCTGCGTTCTCTGGTTGTGCTGTATGCGCAATTGTGTGACAAATTTTTATTCTTAACGACATCGAAACATGGCTGACCAAGTTCAAAGCAGACGTCCAATTTTCCGCAAGTTCGTTGGGTTGTGGGTTTCGAAGGAACAATAATTTTTATTTGTCTCAATATGGACAATGAGCCGAGTGAGTTCCACTTACACATCCTCCTCTCCTCGCGAACGCAGAAATTTCGTAGTGGCCGCGGACATTGGTATCTCCCTTGCAGCACAGCCTCTGCCCTTCCCTAGTGGTCGATACTCACAAAGGTAGCGAGTAGCTGCTAGCGAAAGTCCCTGCAAGGAGGATTGAAGCGTCCTGGTTTTCAAACCAGGTCTGCGGAGATTCCTCCAGAGCTAAGTAGACGTTATGGAGCATACGTTGGTAATCCCACCCGATAAAGTCGACAACGTGTTCCATCTGGTTGAGCGGGTGCTCTGCGTATTTAGAGGAGCCGCCATTGAATGGCTATGGAATTCCGGGCTGCTGATCAACCACCTCATACATTATGAGACCCCGGAGAGCAGTGGAGCCCCCATCATGTGTTTCTGGCTAAAACTACATTTCCAGATGATCTTTGGATGGTAGGCACGACTAGTTGGACTAAATAGAGTAGTTATGGTAGAAGACGCCAAAAGCATGCGGAAGGCTATGTAACATCCAGAATTAGTGGCTAA
Source organism: Haemaphysalis longicornis (assembly GCA_013339765.2). Taxonomy (NCBI): domain Eukaryota; kingdom Metazoa; phylum Arthropoda; class Arachnida; order Ixodida; family Ixodidae; genus Haemaphysalis; species Haemaphysalis longicornis. The sequence continues at coordinate 141,932,632 of CM023452.1, forward strand.
AGAAACCGAGTGTAATGCCAGTACATGAGGTATTAGAGTACCACCACCCAGGCACGAAAGTCAGGAATGGCGGCCATTTTGTCGTTCATAAGTGTGCTGGGATTTTCTTATTTACGGCCTCTACGTTAACTTCAAAAGGGTTGTTTGCACTACCGAATATGCACTACCGAAACTGCACTACCGAATATGCAGCAAAGCGGCATTTTCGGACACAATTCAGCCAAGAAATGATGTTAACACGCGTTATCTCTGCTTCGCATCCGGAACGACGTTAGGCGACCGCACCCGACCAGGCAGGACAAGCTAATCCTTACACAGTTGGCCGACTAAATGCATGAACAACAAAATGGTGACGCGCATAAACCGTAGCCGTGTAAACCATTGCCACGTAATCGGAACTGACCAGTAAAAATGGCGCATGCACGCAACATGAGAGAAAGAAGTGTTGATGTCTAGTGACACTAGCCAAGCGCAAGCGATGGGCCCACCCAGACGACAAAAAATATTTCATACCCTCCTTCATCAGCATTTGTAGTGGTTTAAAACAGCTTTACTGTACATTCAATTTCATTAAGGCGGGATCGCGACAATTTTTTACGCTAGGTTTAAATGTGAAAATAGGTAGGGTGCTATTGTTCTTTTTTTTATAAGCGCTGATAGGTATTTTTTTGCCCCCTAGACTTAATTATATATGCGACTGAACGAAACAGGGTCCCGCGATCCAGGGACTGCCCGTAGGTGCCACATGGCAGACCGGGACTCTCAGGTGCCTGCCTTGCCTCGTGCGCCGAGGCTCCGCGCTGCTGATGCTAAAGCTGCTTTTGATGGTGACTATGGAGGGGAGTTGAGGTTGACAAAGGCATAGGTATAAGAATTCTAATCTCATATGTAGTTTGTTGCAACATCGAACTCTCATCAATACTTCTTGCGTTGCCTGTAGAATTCGAGCAGTAACGCGCTCCACCTACATAAAGTTGGACGCATGAAAACTGAAATGTGAGAATTCCGAAACACCTTCCCAGTCTCGGCATACTAATTTGAGGTCCGCGTATACGGTTTTTGTCGCCTTGACACACGTTTGTAAAATCTCTCATTTGATTCGTTTACACTGGCATACAACTGAAAAAACGCCAGTAGCCGATATATAGGATTTCACTTACTTTAAATACCCTGAGACCCTTAAGCGCTGAAGATGTTTTTCTTCTGAGCCTTAGTAGCCTTGATCACGGTCAGTGTGGCTGCTTTTCAAGTGAAAACAAAAAACAATCTCTAGGTATGTCTATAGCCTTCCACTACAGAGTGCCTCATCGCCCATTCGCAGCTTCGACGAATTTAAACCTAAGATCTGAACTTATGTAGATCTTTGCTTCTTGTAGAAGTCCTAACTTTCAATTACAAGCGCTGAGAAAAAACCCTGCATAATCACGGCACGCAACATCTACAGCCTGCATGGGTTTCTAGCTCCCTATAGGCAGGTGCGTATGTGCTTTGATAATGTGTGGCGTGCTTTTCTTAACAGCTACCGCAAAACGGATATGGGATATTAGCATTTGTAGTAAACATGTGAGCTCACCGTAGCGGCCGTGAAAAATAGCCGAAGTAAAATAAATGCGTGCCTGTCCAGGCAGTGAAGGTAGTTTGAAAGCGAAGCCGTAAACGACGCCCACGATTGCCTATGCGACGTCACTAAAATTCACACACGTGTCTCTACAAAGAGTGCAACCAGAGACAAGTGAAGTGCAGTTAACCAAACGCTTCATTACTTCAAAGGGATAATATTTCCTATAGGTAAATCAATGCATGATCCATGAATTCTTTTTCGTTGAGTTGTGCTGGTGTAGCACATCCGTAGAAACCATTTTTTTATAAGGAATGGGAGTTCAAATCGCGGTTACAATCTCACTTCTCCTCCGTCTCGGCGCCCGCCAACAAGGCGAGTAGACCTGCGGAAGAGACGGAGAAGTAAGATGTCTTGCTTTAGTGCAAGCAACTTTTTGTTTTTACCATCGCCTAGCTCATGGCAAAGGCGCGCCCACCACCGCTACACGTTCCGTGGGCGGAGCGTGCAGCTATCACGTGGCATTCAGCGAAAAAGCCGGAGGTAAACTCGCACTTGTGTTCTGTGAGTCCACCGTCTATCTCCCCTCTCTCTGCATGGGCTCGTAGCTCAATCGGTGAGACAACGGGCACACACTCCGCTTCCCTATACGTTCGAATTTCGATTTCCAGGGAAGCCAGTAACTTCTTGTGTCCGCGGGAGTTTCCTGTTTACACCAGCCGTCGCGACAAAACCCTTTGGGAGATGGAGGTTACAAGCGTCGCTTTAATGATAAACCTCACAACGTCTGGTGCGAGACACATACAAGGCTTTTTTTTTCAAAGAATTGTGTTTTTATTCTACTGCTTATGTATGTCTGGTCAAGTGGGGCTACTTGAATAAGTTTTACGCGAGGCAATAGAGAAGCACTGGCCGGCAGCGAATCAGTAAAGAATCTGTCGTGCAGAATTAACGGCACTCCCTGCGCATTCACACGACGGAGTAGAAACTTAAAGCAATCCAAGATCACACCATAGGAGTAACCGACTATTTATGAATTGATAAATATCTGACCACAATGGTTTCTTAGCTGCTACATGGCGAAGCGCGCTTGTTGCCGAAATGTAAGAGCCGCAAGGCCTCGATCAATCCAAGATGGCGTTCCAACAATCCGCAAGACCAGTTATATCACAAAAGCAGTGGCTGAGAGTTTTTTTCTTTTACGGTCACTGTTCAATGGAATTCATTTTATATCGGCAATTTTTTTGCTAATCTAAGTTTCTAAAATTGATGTCAGAACTAGTTGGTTTTCATTGCGCAGTGGCTTAAGCCAATCTAAGACTAGCCATGACTACATCCCGATAATAAGCAGTCCGCACTTTTATTTGTCACTTGTTATTCACCTAAAAGAACATTTTAATCTGATACCGCCCGGTCCCTGGCTGCGTCACTTGAAGTAAACCCGAATCTAGCCCGAATCTATGGAGCTCATCCATAAATTATGTAAGTCAGGCACGTCGGGGAAGCTATTTTTCTACCCCGGATCCCCTTCGTTAACACCTTCATTCTCCAATTCATCAACAACCCTCAGCCCTATTCATCATGACTAGGACTCACCATAAATATGTAGTCATTATGTCGGGGAAGCTTTTTTCTACCACCGGATCCCCTCGTTAACACCTTCATTCTAATTCACTCATACCCTGGCATTGTCATCTAGAATTTTAATCCAATTTCGTCCTTACCATAACTATAGCGTATTTGTAACCAGGAACCATTTGCTATTAGTTCCACAGCACTCTGCTTATCCAGACCTTCACGTCAATCCCCCACAAGCCCTTGAAGCGTCAGTTTAGGTTTTTATCCGGTGCGTTGCTCACAATTTTTATCTCATGACGCGGTAATTATTCAAGCTAACCGAGTGTCACCGCAACGCGTCTTTTGACACCTTTTTTGGGTATCTTCTACCGCTATTGTGTTAGTAGCGGGTTCGCGACATTTAATCACTCTTATCTAGTACTGACAGGCAGTGTGGCTGATTTGTCCCACGTCGTTCCCCTCACCGAGTCCTTTAATTTATACCAAACCCAACCGGAAGGATATCAGTGGAAAGTTTAAGTCAAGCTATGACTATCCCTGACTATATTGTGAGGAGGTTGTAAGCTGAGCTAAACGCGTACCGTCGGAACCTGTCATGTGATGCCTTCTTGGCGGGTGTAAAAACCGAAGCCTCCACAACACCGCCACAAGTACTCCAAAGGCCGATTAAGACGCATTCGGCCGACCACCAGTGCAGAAATTTAAATAAACAAACCATACCGCCCAGCCATACCAGTGTTCAGCGGCAGCGCACTCAATGATTTGAAGTCGAAATTGAGCACGTAGCAACCAGTGCCAGCCGAGTAAAGACACAGCAACATACGAACCGCTCAAACCGTGGAGGTAAGAAGAGAGCCGGTAAGAAAACAGGAAACAGGTGCTGGCTCAGGTAACAGGAGCCCGGAAGGAAACATGGCCAAAAATCTACAGCGGGATTACTGTACTCGCGATTGGCTGTCCGTAATCTCCGCCCTACCGCCCTTCTCCTCTTTGTTTTTGTTCTTGCGGCGAAGCCCCAGCGCCATCCACGAGAAAGAGCGAATATGACGCCACGGAATTGAGTCCCACCCAAAAAGCACAGCTTAGCCGTGTCTACAAGCACGCTCCACACATCTTTTTTCTCATATTCCTATTGACCCGACATGCACGCCAAAGTGATTATGTCACAAAAAGCGATATAAGCGTGCTTAGCTGGCTCATCAGCTGGTCGTTGCTATAGGACCAGGCTGTACCATAAACACGAAATGGGCAAAAACCACCTCAGTTCTTTAGGAGAACGCGAAACCTCCAATGTACAACAGCAGCAAGCAACTTCTGCGACCTAACCGGACAAACTAGAACAGATTCAGACGGCGCTGCGCTTCGCCGTCTTTTTTCATTTGGCTGCGATAATATCCCAGGTATGGAGTCCTGGCTGCTTCGGAAGGAGTTATCATCCCAGATACGTTAGGGGCTAAACTAGATATGTGAAACCATATTAGCAAGGCTCTTAAGGAAACAAATACCACTAAGTTACCAGTGAAGCATCTGGCCACCATGGTTCAGTAGACCTCCTCTCCCCGCTCATCATTGATCAGCCTAAACCGCGAAACTCCGTCCCAAGCACGTGTCGAGTACCTTACCACGGCGGCGGGTAAGCCAGCGAAAGAGTAGACGATGCTAACAATCTGTGGGTTCGGACAGGCGGACTATGAAACATGAACTTGGCAACAAGCGTTGAACTCTGACTACTCTAGCGAGGGAAGCTTAGCTTTACTATTAGAGGAGCTCTCTGACAACAAGTGGGATATCACAGAGCTAAGGGATGTTAGAAGAAAACGAGAAGGGCCCATAGAGTTCTGTTGCGGGCATTATTTATTCTTCCTAAGACATCACGAAAAGTAAGAGCACATGGTGGGTTTCTAATCCACAAATAGGTAGCAGGGTTGCTGAGGAATTCTCCAGCATTAACGAAAGGGCCGGAGTCGTAGTGGTAAAGCTGAACAAAGAAAACAGGTAACGATAATACAAACATACGCACCGAGAGCTAGCCACGATGAAGAAGAGATAGATTGTTTCTGCGAAGACGCGGAATAAGCGATAAGCAATGCAACAGCAAAATTCGCGATTGTGATTGGAGACATTAACGCAAGAGGGGTGAAAAGAGAGTAGGAGAAAGGTCACTGAGAAGCCTTGGCATAGACACGCAATATTCGCGGAGATATACAGATTGCATTTGCGGAAAGACACCACTTGACGCTAATAAATAGAATATTTCGCATATCTCAACGGAGATAGAAAAGCTCGAACGAGAGAGCAAAAAATGAAATTGACTTCTTTTTAGGTGACAACGCAGTTATTGTGCGGGACATGAAGGTGAGAAGCAAGATTAAGGGCAGCGACCATGGCATAGCTTGTTTCAAATAAGGCTAATCTCAAACAAGAAATAGGGAATCTTGCCAAACAAAGAAAATGCACCGCTGATTCAGTAAAAACAAGGTCCCAGAAGATAAAAAAATTCTGCAGAATACATTTGCGTGTAACTGATGAGAATGAAGACAGATTTGGCATACTAAACGCAACCTAACAATGACAGTTGCAGGCTTGGCAGCGTATGTGGGAGAAGCAGCACGTATAAAACATAATGGGAAGCTAACGGAGAAAACAAGAGAAGGGTTTGCAGAACGTGAGAACATAAATCTTTCGAGTACGATGGGTCAAATTGAATAACATAGGCATAAGATTCATTAATAAAAAAAAACGAAGGACATTCGTGCGTGCAACATTGGAGCTCTCGAGAAAACGCTCGAGACAGGGGGAAGCTTGAAGACAACCAAGAGGAAGCTGGGTATTGGAAGATACAGAATATTTTCTAAGAGACGAACAGAGTAACGTTACGCACAGTGCGGACGAGATGATAAAAGTAGCAGACAGGATTTTACACAATGCTACATACATATTACAAATAAATTGCTTAAACGCATGTAAACTTGCATATGGGCAACTACTAATCGCAAAGGCTTACCTTGATATGTCCCGCTAGTGACTAAACAGGAAGTAAATGTTCTAGAGTGTAAAAAAGACAAAAATCTTCAACTGAACATAGCATAACCGTGTGCCTTCTAAACGAGGGAGGAGATATTGTGCTGGAAAAGCTTGTTAAGCTCATCACAGGATGCTTAAGGACTTTTAAAGTACCCATAGTCTGGCGTAACGCCAACTTGTTTCAGATTCACAAGAAGGCAGTTAACAAAAACTAACAATAACAGGTCTCCTAGACTATTCTTAGTTGTTTCAAGCTGCTTACGAACGCAATAGTCCAGCGGCTAAGTGACAGCCTAAATTTTAAAGAGCCCAGAAAACAGGCTGGTGATAGAAAAGGAAATTCTATAATTAATCACATCCGCCTAATAAACCAACACATAGAAAACTCGGCAGCGCATAATAACACTCCTTGCATTACATTTATGGACTACGAAAATGCCTTTTATTGAACAGACACCGGAGCAGTGCTGGCAGCTCTACAAATTATGAAATGGAAGATAAATATTTAACACTCCAAGATGGCAAATATAACGAATGTACGAGCGGGATAATCTATCCTAATTAAAGCGAAACATATCTTATCCAAAATTGGTCACAGCATAACTGGAGGAGGTATTCAGGAAGTTCGACTAGAAAAACGCAGGTTGAGAGAATAAACAAAGGGAATACGTGAGTCATATGACGTTTTTAGACCGCATAGTCTTACTTAGCAAATCCGCCGAACTTCTGTAAAAAATTATTGAAGATCTAAAATTAGAAAGCTTCGCAGTAGAGTTAAGAATATGTACGAGTAAATAAGCGTCCTCTGAAAAAGGGCCTGTTCAGCTTAGGTACCTAGATTATCAAATAACTAGAAGATTATAACGATTTTGGACAGGTTGTCACTGCTGATCCCAACCACGAGATAGAAGTACGGCGCTGTATAGAAATGATTTGGGGCGCACTCGGCATGCACTAAAAAGTAATGCGGACTAAGTACCCTGATTCCTAAAACTTGCAGTATTTAACTAATGCGTTCTACCGGCCATGACATATAGATTAGTATCTTCGCGCCTCGCTAAACAACCGAAATTCGAATGTTTGTCGCGCAACTCGCCATGAAACGGGCGCAACTCGCCATGAAACGAATTAACACTCAGGGGCAGGAAAATAGCATTCTGGATCAGGGGAAACTCCAGTAGAAGATATAGTTGAAATTAAGAAGGGAAATTGCAATCACCATATAGCGAGACGAAATTAAAACAGGTGAGCTTGAGGGTTACAGAATGGATACCGAAGGACGGGACTAGAAGAAGGGGACGCCGTTAGCTCAATTGAGGGAAGAAGTAAGAAAATTCGGAGGCCAAGAATGGACTCTAGCGCCGCAGGACAGGAGTGGGTGGAGGCCCATAGGAAAGGCTTTCATCGTTCAGTGGACATAGAATGATTTTGGATGACGATGAGGAAGACGATGGCGAAGACTACGATGATGATGATTGTTTGACTTTTTAAACTAACTGAAAATAACGCTAGACAAACATTTTGACTCCGAATGACGACTCAACTTGCGAACATACCTTTTGCCTCCAGGCTCCATGGCCGTTTGTTCCGCAATAACTAAAGGACTCAAAAAATGATGAGCGAGCCATGGAACCCGCTGGGATTGAATTGCCTGGAGCAAACATCCACAGTGTTTATCACTGGAGAAGTGAGTCGGGAGTTAAAACAGTGACAATTGGGCAGGGGAAACAGGTGAACCATGTATGTGGCAATGGCAGCGCAGGGTTACCGTCTTATCACGAATTTTACTGCGATGGGATTAGATACGCAGCCAATATAATTCATCATCATCAGCCTATATCGCCAACTGCAGGACAAAGACCTCTCCTATTATTCTCCAAAAACCCCGGTCCTGTGCTAGCAGCGACAAATTTATCCCCGTAAACTTCTTGATCTCATCTGCCCATCTAATTTTCTGCCGCCCCCTGCAACGCTTGCCTTCTCTAGGGATACGCTCTGCTTCCATTATTGACTAACGGATATCTTGCCTTCCCATTACATGCCCTGTCCGCGTCCATTTGTTCTTCCTAATTACTAATAATATTATGTCCTTTTTCACGCTTTCCTTCCCTGGCCCACTCTGCTCTCTTCTTGTCCCTCATGCTACACCTATAATCTCCTCCTCCATTGCCCGCATAGTCGTCCTCAATTTAAGTTCAACCCTCTTTGTGAGCCTCCAAGTTTCTTCCCCGTAGGTGAGTACCAGTAAGATGCAACTGTCATACACTTTCTTCTTAAGGGGCAATGGTAGGCTGCCATTCATTATCTGAGAATGCCTGCCGAATGCAGTCCGCCTCTTTCTTATCCTTCGAATTATCCCAGCCTCATGGTTAGGATTCGGGGTCATAAATTGGCTTAAGTGGATATATTCGCTTACTACTTCCACGGCCTCGCCACCTATCTCAAAGTGCTGTGCTGTCCCGAGGTTATTGGTCATTAGTTTAGTTTTCTGCATAATATTTTCAGGCCCATGGTAATACTCTGTTTGTCCAGTGCGGTAGGCTTGGTTTGCAATTCCTCCCCCGAGTTACCTAACAAGGCAAAGTCATCACCAATTCTCAGGTGACTCAGCTATTCTACATTAACCCTTATTCCCACCTGTTCCCAATCCAATGTTCTGAATACTTCTTGTAAACATGCCGTGAATAACATTGGGTAGACTGTGTCTCCTTGTCTGACGCCCTTCCTTATAAGAATTTTACTGCTCTCTCTATGGAGGATGATGGTAGCTGTGGGTCCATTGTAGAAATCCTCTAGTATTCTTACATTCATTGTTGAATAGCTTTACGGAACCCTGCTTGTTTTTTAAATTGACTGATATCTAAGGTTGCAGAAATTCTTCTCTAAGCGATTACCGTGGTACGTACCTTCTAGACGACTGACAGTAAGCTGATCAGCCTGTAATTTTGGAACTCCTTCATGTCACCTTCATGTCACGCAGCCAATATTCTCCTTTGAATTTACCCTGGATTCGACATTTAGGGGAACACAGCATGCTGCATCGTGCACCAGCCTGGCCTTACTCTATCAAACTATGTAAACCTTAATGGCCGAACAATACGGTCCAATTCTTCCGTCAAGGCGCTCGGCCTTACAATTCAGGATAACACAAGAAATGATAAAATATTACCAAACTTACTAGGCCCTTTTAATCTGTCGCACAAATGCTGCGCCGCGGTCTCGACAGCAGAAGGGCATGGAGGAAGATCTTACCCGCTTAATTCCGGCTCTCCTCACATCTGGAACGACTTTTTGATCGTTGTTATAATTATTCAAGGAATTGTTTGTTTATTTATTTATTTTTTTAATCAGTCATTCATTCATTCATTTTTTTTTATTTGCGCCTACAAGACCAGACCCATTTCGGAGGCATCGGGGTAAAATTGTATACCGAAAAATTACAAACAGCAACCAAAAAGTGCGCAGGTAAGTGCTAGCTTAGCTTAAACAAATCATACAATGTTTGCTGCTGGTGTAGAAAACTCTCGCGTGTCTTCTATTGCGGTGGTCAGTCGAGGAAGGCGTTTCGTATCTTGTGACATGCGTTGAATAACCGAAAGGAGGCTGCCCAAAACCTTGAGTTCCTATACCTCCTTTAAGCAACGGAAGATCTCTATGTGCTTAATTGCCACATTTCTCTAGCCTGTTAAGAATCCCTGAACATACGTGTAGTCACATCCTCGGAATTCTTCCTCAGACTTGGATACCGTAACATGACCTCTAAACAAATCTAGAGCCACCTCTGGAGCCGGCGCCCACGCCTAAGAGAGGCCCCATCTGACATTGCCTTACATATAGCCATCTGACATTGCCCGACATAACGGATCCATAAAACAGTCCTCGTCCAATCTTTCCCTTAGCCCTGGAGGAGCCACATCCACGTTTGTCTGGTCCCCACAAAGCATGCATGCGGAACTACACCGCGGTAGTATTCATGCCTGAAGCTAAGATCAGGAACGTATCTCAGGCAGGCGGTCGGACGTTGTATACACCGATGCCAGCATTTACCCTTGCGGATAGACTAAGTTCGCTCTAATAACAACCGAAGGTATCATTTCTCCAGGACCCCACTTACAAAACAGCCACCAATATTTGCACCACCACCACCACAACGCCCACACTTTTATGTCTGCTATACTGACGTTGAATTGAAAATTGTTATTAGGTTCGAAGCACCCTAGGACCTAGCTTTTTCGGTGCCTTGGAGTTCGTGTACACAGTGCTGAGCATGCGCGAATAACATTGGATTAGATTTGATTTATTTAAATTTTGATTGGACTGGGTTGGATTGAAATGGATTTTGATTGAATTTGATTTGGATTGGATTGTATTTGATGGAAATTGGGTGCGCGAGTGCGCGATGCCGCGGGTGATTTACGGTAAAAACGGTCGATCCCCAGTACCTGGCCCACTCGTCATAATTCACTTCGAGGAGATGCGTGAATTTTTTTAGTAATATAATCCAAATGCATAAAAAAGAGTTCAGACTTGTGGGGTTGGGGCCCAAATCATGCTCTGTGAGGCGTTCGACTGTTGCTGTGACAGCATTCTGACTGCAGTCAAAACAAGCCATCGGCTTGGTTATTTTACCCTCTTAGTTACAGGTCATACCCACATACTCACTTGTGTCATGTCCAACCATTTGGCTGGTAATGTGGCCGCCTCTATTTTTAATCACAATCTCATAGGATATCAAACCAATAAGGTCGTTGTCTCTGTATGAACCTAGGCCAACTTAAATTGGCCGAAACGCTCTTGTCTATCTGCAATCTTGGTCACTTACCTCCAAGTTTGTAGAGCACATATCTGTGTTGTTTCTGTTGGTAACTTTGAAAAAATTACGCCGTAACAAAGATTGGCATGGCAACAATGCCATGGCCAACATTCAAATCATCCCAACGCAGAAGAAGCAATCATTTGCCTGCTACAAAACAATTTCGCTCATATGACCCAGCTCTGATCTACCCAATGATACTTTGATGAATGCCATCATTCATGCCAACCAGGCATTCCTACATCACTAAATACAAGTTTGTGCACAAAATCTGAACTTACCATCCCATCTGTCCTCTCCCTTTATCTGAGCTGTGGGAGAACCTGACGACCTACGGTCATCTGATGCCTAGTATTTTCCCTTGTACTGCTCGTGGGTCCATGGACTGCAGTACACCTCTAACAAAATAGCCACAAATGCTTCCACTACCTTCACCACAGTGTGCACACTTCTATTTCGGCTATACTGATCTTGAAGTGAGAACTGTTATGTGTAGGTAGTCTAATTAAAATGCATATTCAAGTGATTGGACGTATGGGGTGTGGGCCCAAATCATTCTTTGTGGGGCATTGTACTGTGGGTGAGATCGCTTTCTGATCGAAGACTCACCAGCACCCTCATTTTTCTACTCCACTCAATTGGCTGCCATATAAGGCGAACAATATGCCTCGTCGCACGTCCTACAATCACAGAGAGGCAGCTTCTATACGATCGGATATATGCCTTTGACTTGGCACTATACGTTTCCTTTCGTGTTCACTAATTTACTTTCACTTCGCTCTTATACTCTCAGTTCTAAATGAGATGATGTTTAGGCATCATGGTTTGGCCAGCGAATGGGCGCAGGAACAACTCCCCAAGCAACAATGTCATCGCGTGCGCCGGCACCGCTGTAGGAAAGCTTTGCCTCTACGCTTTCGGCAGTACTCGGTTCACCAAATGTCCAACACGGCTTCAATGTCGTGTTTGTACAACACAGTGCGGGTTGGCTCTCTCTACCGCTTCGTGCGAGGAGCGGTACAATTTCACGGTTCAAAGAGAGTAATGAATGCCAAAATAAAAGAAGTAACAAAGCCGAGTAGCGATAATGTTAATCAACTTCTCTATTGGCGCCCGACACGGCAGGCCGCACAATCAGAATGGTGGCCACCAAACCAGCCAATCACTTTTTACCAAACTCACTTCCCACTCAGCCATCCGCTGTCTTGCAGCTTCACAGCGAAGTCGCTGCGCCCGCTTATATTTTGCAAATTTTAAAGATGTCGTGTTTATTGCGCTTGGGGGGCTAACGAAAACACTACGAGGAAACATTGACCAAGTATCCAAGCATAACCACGCACAAAGATTTGCCGAGTCTCCAAGCATTACCACGCACAAACTTCGTGGAGACAAGACTAAGGTAGGTGTAGCCACCATCTTCGCTGTTTGCACAGTGTCCGCGCCACTAGTGCGATTCTGCCCCCGTTTTTTTATTTTTTGGGGGAAGAGCTTGCACTCCAACGCAATCGGTGATAACCGTTTTGGCTTCACAATCAACTCCGTTTGTGTTAGGCGTTTTCCCACGATGCGCTTTCTCTGGATTCGCGCTAACGATATAAAAATCCGTATTGCGAACGAGCATGTATGTTCGAAGGACCACTGAAGCCAGTTATGCAACACTGTCTTTAATATAGCAAATGCGACTATTTTATCAATTCGTTACAGTCTAGAAACAAATTTATCGTTTTCCTAAACCCCACTGGACTTGCAGGTTTTGCGTCTGATGTCGCCGACCTCCTCATTCACTACGTCATTTTACACCACGGCGTCCACGTGATCTTCTCACCAAACGAGGCCGATACTTTCTGACAAAAGTGGTCGCTGATCTTCGATTGAATTCCACGGCACACAAGCTTACCGCACCTTACAACCCCAAGCCTATGCTCGTAATCTTCCATGGTTCTCCTTATGTTTGTCGCACCACCAGCTAATAGGTTGGTGGAGTTTGGGTTCATTACCATCCTGGTCTCCGCATCGCGTCGTCTCGGCCTGGGCGGAACTGTCGAGGGAACGTGGGCCGTGGCGGGCAGAACCAGCCCACTGCCATGTCCCCAGCCTATCAGCAGCCTACAAAGACTATCCGTTACAAGTACAGGCCACACCCAACAGGGGACGCCACGTCCTGTGCCCCATCATCCGACGTGTTTCGAGTACGTCAGACGGTTTGTTTTTGCCATCAAGACATCGCTGTTGCCGTGCCAGGTATCGTAAAGGATATCAACGTCAGCTGTAGCGGATGGCGTATCCTCACTATTTGTTTCAACCGCATTGCTTATTAGTATCGAGGTCACCACGTTGCCTCAGCAGCCGCCGGGGCGGTCGTTCTAGACGCGGGGCGTGATTTGACAGGACTCGGGTGGGCAATGATTCACTGCGCGTAGACATAAAACGATGATGATTGCGACGGAGTGCCTGGCGCACACCTTGCGCGAGCGCTATCTTGAAATATATCGTTTCACCCCTTCGCATCGTTCAGCTCATGTTTGTTTGGCGCCACGTACTATTAAAGGGTACGGCACCGTCCATTCGAACGAAATGGCTTCCATTCGAACCTAATGTGCAGTAGATTTTGACAGTGATCGCGACAAGTGGATTAGCTCGGACGCCTTTCCTGCTGCCTCATTTCAACCTAGTGTTGGAAGATGCGCTGTGGATCGACAGAGCATCGGCCACAGTGACGTCACCAGCACCAAAACTGCCTAAGGAGCAGCACAGCATGCAACTCTTCAGAGGGCATGGCACCGTCCCTTCAAACGAAATGCCTAAACTGCCGCCGCTCGTCTTTCAGGTTGGTTTTTAAAGTACAAGTGTTACTTACCATGGTGATAATAGATTTTTGTTTATCCTGCCGTGCCCTCAAAGATGTTGCAAGAATCCTGTTGATGGCTGGTTTGTGTTTGTACGGTTGTTGATTGCGGTGGATGTTCAAGAAAACCCCGGCCCTAGTACGCGCAGCTCCTACAAACTGTTTTGAACACTCAGGCAGCATTTGACCGCCGGTTGAGTGGCATTTTTGATGAATTAGCTCAGATATACGCCAATACCGATAGAATGGCTGGCTTAGATGCTCCAGTTCAAGCACTGAACGCAAACATTGGAGTTCTGGAACGTACTGTAAAAACGAAGGCAGAACATTTAGCTGATTTTGAAAATAGAAGTAGACGTAATAACCTCTTCGTTTTGGTGTGGATGAAGGCCGCCCGGAATCGAAGACCGACTTAGAGGTTGCTATAGTTTACAGTATATTTCACAAGAAACTGAACGTGCAAGTTCACATATAGAACGCATTCATCGAACAGGCAAGCACCGGCGGGGATATAGTACACCTGTCATAATGATGCTGTACGATTGCAAAGAAAAAGAGAGTATACTCCGCAACTGCAGCAATATAACGGCAACTTCTATTACCGTAAGGAATGACTATTCAAGGAAGACAGTCGAGCTGCGTAAAACGTTCTGAGACAGCACAGCTGCGACAAGGCCAGCGGAAAGAACGTATCACTACTTCACGATAAATTGAAGATAGGCGACAGCTTATATTATTGGGACCACAACCAAGAAGAACGCCAACCATGTCGGAAAGAACGGTATGCTAAATGATATTCAGCAGCAATGCACAACTCAGAGAGCGTTAGCGACGCCCCAGTGGAGGGCCGGTGCCTGCGTCACCACATGCATAGATCCGAATTCTCCTGTTCAATGCGCGCAGTATGGTTAGTATATTTTCCTGAAACTTGAGCATTTTTTGTTGTCGCGATCCTTCATGTCATGATTGTAACAGAAACATGGTTAAACAATGGTATTTCGAATGATGTGGTAGTTCCTCCTGGTTACACAATATTTTCCTAGGACAGAAATTACCCTGGTGTGGGCGTTGCAATTGTCGTCAAAAATGTATCGTGGCAGTTTCAATTAAATGCAATTCATTAAAATCTGTATGGTGCAAAATTATGCAATCTACCTTATCGGAGCCGTATAGAGACCACCTGCCACTTCTCCCGAGTTTCTGGAAAACCTTGGCGTTTTTTTGAGCTCAAATATAACTGAGACAACGAAATTTGTTCTGGCCAGGGATATTAACCTACCTAACATAGACTGGATTTCTTTATCGACTGGTAACAAGGATGCTGCTAGTGGCGAAAAGCTGTTTGAAAAATTACGCCCACCTCCCCTCGCGGCAACCCTGTTGGGATGCGACGCTGGAGGGGGTTCCATTGTGCGTTTCCGTTGGGTCGATTACTCGAATTGCGTGAGCAATAATCGGGTAATTCGAGAGAGAGAGAGAGAGAGAGAGAGAGAGAGAGAGCAAGCGAAGCGCGGACGTCCGTCGACTGAGAGACCGGCCGTAGCGCGGCACTCCGGTTATATGCGCGGCGCGCCCGAAGGAGAGGAGACAGCGGAGAGAGAGGTCTCTGCACATGCTCACAGCGCCCTTGCGCCGCGCGCAGCGCCGCCCACCGGCGGAGTGAGAGAGCGCGCCACATATGTTGGGGGAGAGGGTGCGCTATCACGGCGAGAGCAGAAGGGGCGCAGCGGTGCGGACAACAGCAACAACGACGGACGCACGCAGGAAGGACGGGGCCGCCGACAAGAGATGCTCTCAGCGTAGCATCTAATAATGATCAATCATAATCTTAACCAAATTTTTCAACAGGACAATAGAGTAACCTCGGACTCTCAGTCACTGCTGGACCTGGTATTCCTTTCGGGCAGTATGGAGGAATTCAGCGTCACGGAGGAAGAAGGCATATCTGACCATAAGCTGAGTTAAATTGAGATTCTGTGTGATACAAAACATCGCAAACGACCCTTCGTTTAGGTGCCTGTTAGAAATTACGGCCGGGCAGATGACACGTCACTTATATATGTTTTGGAAAGTGCATGTGATGATTTCAAGGTAGCCCCTGAAATCGAGCGAGTACATTGTTTGTGGCACAAATTCAAATCAATATTGAACTGTTCCATAGACAGGTTTATTCCTATACGGTAAAAAACGAAGAAGACAAATCCCTGGATCACTAGAGATTGCCTACACTAAGCGCAAATAAAGAGATTAGGGAAAAGACAAGACCACTCTGAGCAGATTTCACAATTACGATCACCTTAACGTTAAAAATCGAAATTGCTAAGTAAAAAAACGGTTTTTAAATGAAACTCTTTCTGGTTTCATGCACACTTCCCCTAGAAAATCTTGGCTGTACTTGAGCGAGCGGAAAGAAGTGATTGAACAAATCGCTGTTGTCTCCTATGTTATAACTCAGAAACGAGATATAGTTAATGGTTTCAGTAACTTTTCTCAGTCTGTATTTACAAGGGTGGCATACGGATGAAAATAAGAAAGTTGCCCATAATTGCGCATGCGCCAAGAATCGAGGTTCCCTTGATCAAGTGGGCGTGTTTCAGCAGTTACTAAACGTTAACGAAAAGAAGGCTAATGGACCGGATGGAATACCAACTGTGTTTTTGATTTGGTATGCGGAGTGGATCTCATGTTATTTAGCCATTATCTTAAAAAACTCGCTCTGGACACATCCGCTTTCAACAGATTGGCTGAGCGCCATTGTTAAACCGATATATAAAGGTGGCGATAGGATGCTGTTTACCAACTACAGGCCAGTATCTCTGACGTGTCTTTTCTGTAAGGTCTTAGAACACGTCATTGCAAACAACATGGGTATTTTTTGGAGACGAATGGGCTGATCTGTCGGCAACAGCACAGGTTTAGGCAACGGCTTTCCACGCTATTGCAACTGGTTGAAACCCTCCACGATATTACCGCTGCTGAAGGTAAAAAGGAACAAGTTGAGTGTAATATGCGTAGGCTTTGCAAAAGCGTTCGACAAGGTGTCGCACCATCAATTGGTCTTCAAGCTCAGAGAAACAGGCGTAAACAAAAATAACTTAACGTGGATTCAGGAATATTTAACGAATCACAAGCAGTCGGTGTTAATTGTTGGGTTTGAGTCTGAACCTCCTGTTTACTCAGGAGTCCCACAGGGGTCTATCTTCGGTCCATTGCTGTTTTTTGGTGTATATAAATGATGGTGTTGACTTTGTTTACCCTCCTGTAAAAATTAAATTCTTCTCCGACGATTGTTTAATCTATGCCCCAGTGACATGTGCAAATGGTCGAAATGTAATTCATAATTTCCTCCAGGATTTTCAACCATGGTGCGATAGATGGTAAATAAAAAAATTATTCTGAGACAACATATACGCATATAACTAATAAGAAAAAAGTTCTACCATTTACCTATAGCATTCGACCAAAATTACGTCACGCAGGCGTGTGCATTTAAATATTTGGGAGTGCATATAACGGGTGACCTGAAATGGCGTGCGCATGTTGAGACAGTATGCTGTGCCTCTGCGTTTATCATGCCTGAAACTGCGTTTTTTGCGTGCTGATTTACCGAATGCTACGAACGACGTCACGCTGCTTGCATATAAAACATTTGTGGGCCCTGTTTTAGATATGCTTTTGCAGGTTTGAGCCACCATCAAAAAGATTTATTAGGTAAACGGTAACGAATTCAGACTTTCCGCGCCATTTATACGTTCGAAGTATAAAAGAACGGATTCAGGTACCGAGATGCTAAAACTAAGCGGCCTGGAAACTGTGGAAACTAGACGAAAGAAGCAACGACTAATCTTATTCTTCCAGATATTAGACGGTCAAACAAAAATAGATAAAAAATATCGCACACCCCCGGAATAAACTCAGCAGCCGAATAAACCATGACGCCGCCGTTCGCCCTTTCGGTGCTCGCACGGACGTGTTTCGCAAAAATGTTTTTTTTTTTCGGATGGTATAGAAGCATGGAAAAAATTCCCGAGAGATATTGTTGAAAGTCGTGACGTTAAGCATTTTAAATGTGCTCCTGATGTTTACTTCGCGCAGCAATGAATATGTGATTGGGTTTTTTTTTGTTAGTTGCTGAAAGTGCTTTCCGTGTCGTTTGCTTATCTCTCCGTAATAACCCTCAACTGAGGGGTGCAGAATAAGTAAATAAAAATAAATATATAAACTTAGTTGTGACTGAAACTTTTCTGCGAGCACCAAAGAATTGCTGTTTATTTTATTTCTTTGGTTAACAAGAGAACAAGAGCGCTTTTTCAAAACATCTACGTTAATTACTTGAACGTTTCGCTCACAATGGGTGTTTTTCTGAATAAACAAGAATTGAGTTTAATTTGCGAGTGCCGAAAAACAAGTATTTCCTACGAGAAAAATGACAAGTGATGACGAAGGGTTTCCTAAAACTTATTTCTCTTTTTTATACATTAAAAAAAGACCTACTTGCGGAGAATTGTGATGACGTCAAGGGAGTGTCGAACGAAATGCTTAATAATTCCACATAATTAGGGAGCAAAAATATTTCTGTTCCGCATTCTCAGCAACACTTTTAGGCAGCGCGCACTCTGGTCCTCGAAATTGAGGATATGTGTTAACAGGCGTAAAATATTTGTCGCCAATAAAAACCATAGTAACGAAGAGATTTTCCAGAGAACAGAAGCTGATATTAAAATTTATTTATTTGTCGGAAATTAGCAGTTTATTCTTGAACAGGTTAGCGACAACCTTTTATGACGTAGCAAAGAACTAAAACAGAAAGCTGGGCGATTTGGGTATAGTTCATAGGGAGACGACGCGCGAAAAAATAACGACAACCAGAAGGAACAAATACAATCGGCTGGAGCGGTACTATCACGTCAACTTTTATCCAAAAATAATGAACGTATATACACGACGAAAAGAGATAACGCACAAAATAAAATACTGACTAACTTAGGTCCGACTCAACCGGCTTTCTCTTGAGTAAATCCAGATAGTCATCTTCAAGGTTAGAACCAGGTATACGGGGCGTACCGAATGACTTCTCAGAAATTTTCTCTTTTTGAGCTGCCTCCACCATTGCGCGTTGCTTTTGGGCATTGTGTCGAAATAAAATTCAGGCTTCATTGAACAGCAGATGGCGTTATGTCAACAAGCAAGGCGCAGGTCAGTTTCAAAGCTCATCAGTTCGCAGGGCCCTTTCATGCTCGTGAAGACAAATATTCATAAAGCGTCCTGTTTGCTGATATACACACGTTTGTATTTCAATGGTATCTATAAAGCACCGCCACGCCGCGGGCCACATATCACTGAGGTTGAACATTGAGTTTGGACCCTCAGCATGGCATGTCCTTTCTTTGAACAGCGCCGGAAACACGAAAAGCCTTACAAGGGGCCCTAAACAATACCTAACATCAAAACATTTCGCCACTAGTTTTCAGACAGTGTAACAATCGATGCATTTAAGGCACCACCGCGATATTTCCTATTCTAATCGGCGTCCTGTCTCGGTTGGGCTCGGAACCCCTATTTCTCTATACATCTTTGCCAATGATTGACCTTTCCTTTCAAGGATTTCCAAACATTACTGTGCTGATTTTCTTTTAATCAATATTATCGTTTCCAATTCGTCGTTTTGTGAGTGGGTGTAATTGCCCTTCCAAAATCACTACTGATGGCCAACCCCCAAACTCGTGAAATTCCAGAAATACGTGAATAACAAACCCAACTTCTTTTCCTCCACTTCTAGCTTGCAGAGCAGGTACAGTCGTTTGAACATGTTTATACGAAATCCGGATAATGGTCTCGGTCTTGTCCTTTTGTAGAGGGGTCTGCTCTAAAGCAACACTTCTTTTTTATCAAAACCACCGTTTTTTATGCGATTCAGGAACGGGAACCATTTGCGTTTCTCGAAAGAAATATATCGCAATTCCAGGTGTGATATACAGATACTTCAAAAAGCTATGCCTGCCCAGTTAATACCTCTTAAAAAACAATTTCGCCATTGGAACGCGAATGAAAATCTGAAAGAGTAACTCTGACATCATCTCTTTTGTATTGTAAAATTTATTGCCGCAGGCTAAAATGCCTTCAAGCTGGCTACCATATTAAATGGTCGCCCGGAATGAGGTCCTTGCTTTTTCTGTTACACAAAGAACACTGTGTCTCAGTACATAAATATATAAAACGGGTATGTTTTTGCCGTTCCGATTAGAGTATACTATTTGTAAACAGGCTTAGAATGAACAGCACTGATCTCTTCATGAATCTGTTTCACCGCGCCGGATTTCCTTTGGGACGTCCTCGAGAGAACGATCAGGAGAAAGATGCCACTATAGCTGTATCGTGTACTGTTTTCGTTTTTTGCAGAAAGGGGGGAAACTTCACTTTATCATTTGAAATGTCCATTCGTTTCCTCGGCTTTTGTGCTCAGCAATGGCCTGTCTCCACAACGACGCGGAAGCGCGGGAGACAACAAATTGTTTCCAATAAAGGCCGTTCAAAATTGTGAGCGTGCAGAGAATGGAGGTCGCTGATTGTGCGGACCGCCCAATATTTCAATGAACCGCTCACTGGAGTAAATCGTTTTAGTTACGGAGATTGCCCGCGAAAAGGTTGGTTCACAGAAACATGTTAATTTTTATTACGGTTTATTGCGTTGTGATTAGGGCAACATTTGAATGAAGTAAAATAAACAAAACATATCGATTGATTGATTGTAGGGTTTAACGCGCCGACGCAACGCAGGAGATGAGGCGCGCCGTAGTGGAGGGCTCCGGAATAATTTTGACCAGTTTGGGATCTTTAACGTGCGCCGAAATCTCGAACACACGGGCGTTTTTGCTTTTCGCCACCATCAGAAAAGCGGCCGCCGCAGCCGGGAATCGAACCCGCGACCTCGTGCTCAGCAGCGCAACGCCTCAGCCACTGAGCCACCGCGGCGGGTTAAACAAAGCATATCACGGTGGTAGCACGCTTACTCAGTGGAACTGCGGAATTTCGTCATGCTCTAGGTGTGTTTTCCATTAAGAGTGGCCTGGCCAGGGTAGTGTGAGATGGGGCCTACAATCCCCCTCCCAAAGAAATCACTGATCATCGATCTCCAACAAGTCATCTCTAACGAGTGAGTGATCACCTTCCCCTCCTCCCTTCTTCCCCTTCCCCAACTACGGCCATGTGGCCTCCCCCATCTTAATAAATGTCATACATTCATTAATTTATAATGATGATGATGATGAAGTGATTGGATTGGAAATGAGCAAAACATTGCACTGGGGATAATATTCAGCTAAGAGGGATCTCACCCGCATAAAACACGGAGCGCGGGGAGGGGCA
>CM023452.1:141953914-141988914 GCA_013339765.2 Haemaphysalis longicornis
AAAAGGTGGAAATTATTTTTCACACTTCTTCCTTTTACTTACCGTCATAGGCGTTTGGCTTCTTTGTGCTATTCGGTTGTATACCAGCCTGTCCGTACTCAAAGTCCCCTTTTGTTTCAGTCACCTGGCTGGGATAACAGGATTGCCTGCCTCTACCTGCCGCCACCGCCACCTGCTGCTTCCAAATCAGGCGAAGGGTGCCTCTGGGAGGATTGGGGTGTCTTGTAAATCGATACACTGTTAGCCAGATGATGAGAGTGACTAACCGAATGCAACTTGAGTGCCTCTTTTTTACCCCTTGGAACAAAGGACACCCGTAGTGTATATCCGGCTACTTCAACACAAACATCTTGCCTTGTGTACCTCTTGTCTCAGGATTTATCGCAATGGCCAAAATGTGAAGGAACACTTTATAAGGACGTGTATTATGGATATGATTTTAAATTTTTATACTGCTGCCATACAATACCTGTGTGTATATTTGAGTAACATTTTACGTAGGTAACAGTACAGCCCTGTGGTAAATAAAAATTGGCCACGTGTCCGCTCATTTCGGAGTAAATGCATCTAAAAAGAAAAGCCGGTACTGTTCCACCGCCAGTTGCACACAAATGCCTCTCTTTCTATTCTCGCCCGCAAGCAGGTTCATCCCTTCATTCAAGCAATTAAATTATCCGGCTTGTTGCTGGTAGGGCGCTACCTTTGGGCACCTTTTGTTACTTTTGGACTTGGAACGCCGCAATTATTTCGGTTCTGCAGCCGAGCTATTTTTGTATCTTGGATGTCAATTCATTGTTTCCCACGAGCTTTACACCCGAGAGCTGTTTAAGCTTGAGTTTGGTTCGTCTGCTTTAGCCGGGCATACCAACTTAAAGAACTTAATTGGTGTGAGGCCCCCAGCACTACCCTCATGCAGTGGTTAAAAAAATAAAAATACCGACGTGAGACTGAGACTGCGCCTCCCGAAAAGTTCACGGCGCCGTCCTGGCTTGCGCACGTGCTTGCCCACGTAAGGACCTACCACTTTCGTCTTCGCCGGAGGAGGCTTGGCTGACCCGTGGTGCGCCGATTGCTACAGTCGGACACGGTTTTTTTGCCTAAGTGACGTTTTCGGATGGTACAGATTGGGGATTCCCTTTCGGGGTCGTTGAGGCAGGCGCGACATAGTTGGGTAGTAGCGAGGTGACGCAAGTTCGCTTAAACTGGCGGCGGCCACGACGTCTTGGCGGCCGTTAATATAGGGGGTGACAGTTTCGACATTGATTGATTGCATGGTTTAACGCACCGACCCATCGCAGGCGATGGGGACCCGCCGGAAGTGAGGGCTCCCGATTATTTTTCTTTACCTGGAGATCTTTGACGTGCGCCGAAATCTGGTATACACAGGGGTTTGAGTTTTTCGCCTCAATCAACTCCCTGACACTTGCCTCGTGCACAATCCCCTCAAAAAAGTAGTACGTCACACACATGCTGCAAAAGAACCAGACCTTTTTTCTTTCTTGCCCTCTCACACTTTGCGAGCGTTAACTCAAGCCGACGATGCGAAAGTGTGTGTTACTAGCGTCACTATTATTAACAGCATATATTTCCTCTTGAAACACCGTACTTGGTGGAAGTCAATAAACATCATCATAGTAGGTTATTGTAATGGCATTCATGATGGCACGGCAACAGATGACGCATGCTGTTATGAACGCAAGATAGTGGATGTCGGAATGCTTGTAGAGACGACACGTGTAGGTAGCTGACCTCAGACTAATAATGGTAGCGTTAATGATGGCAGGTCGCATGACGGTATGACGACTTATACGAAAAATTGCATGGAACTCAGGAATAAATAAAAAGAAAAGACGCTATGCAATGCTATCGTTAAATGTATTTCAATTCTTGCGAATAAATTTAAAATCAACATTTCCAGCAAATAAGTGAGTGCATAGTCAGGTCTTACGTTTTGCTGTCTGGGTCATTTTGTGCGATTCTGACGCAACTCTCTGAAAATGCCTGAAGCATATGTTATATGGGAGTCGTTTAGAGGTATGTGCTGATGTGCTTGAAAATAATAACCAAAACAAACGTGTTTTTAAATTTGAATTTATTTTTTGAAATGACTATCAAATATGGCGAGAACATCTCCAACCAGGTTGGCAGATGAAAAAACAAAAAATTATTTACTTATACCCCAGAGTTCAAACAATATCGATAACCCCAAAACAAATATAAACAATGCACGCGCTTTCTAAAACACCCTGATGTGGTGATTCCGATGTGGCCCCTATGCATCTGACCCTTGCTGCCACTCGTACTCGCAATAAAAATAAAATGACAAATTTCACCAAATTACCTTTGCGCCATCCTGCTGGGATTTCCTTCAGGGCTTGGCACAGGTTCAGGTTGTTCAATGGTGCTCTTGCCTAACCTGCTATTGGAGGTACTACATGGTGCAAATGCCTTTCCCAAACAAGAATTTTAGCAACAAGATTGCCAAGAAATGAACCAGTTGAGCAGCTTGTAAGCTACAATTTACTCCTCTGAGAAAATCTGCATTTTGAAAATGGGCCTTTGTATTCTTTCATCTGCTTGAACCGCCTTTGTAACAATTTATTACTTCCAGAAAAAGGAGACCGTTTGAAATGATTTTTTCTAGGTGAACCTCAAGTGGCCTTGCGATACTGTCTGTCGGCAGCACAACTAGCGCAACGTCATTTTATTGCCACAGAAAGTGTTTTTCTATGTGACCAGTGACGCAACCACTTCAGCAGTCTGGCAACCATAGTCCGACCTACTTGTGGTTTGCACAGTTTTTTAATTGTGTGTCTGCTCTTTTTAAAATATCTTCAAAATTTTCACAGATCCCAGATCAGATGTCACGAAGCCACCGAAAAAATTCATCATATTCTAACCTGTGCCTTCTGGGCTGGCATGAATATGTTAGGCACTCTACTACGACCAGGAAAAGCTTACGACCACGAAAAATGCGGCAAGAGAAGAGTCCGCTCAAGAGAGCCACCGCACCAGCCACTTAGCTGTCAACCCCATTGCACGAGCACCATTTGTAAGGTTCGGTGTTGTTGCGAGCCAAAGGGCGAAGTGTAACACGCCTACATTGTCGACTGCCGGCTGGACGAAGCCGTCTCAATGATATCAGAAAAACATAAGTCGCTCCACAGTCAGCTCAAAATCAAGGACCACGCTAACTCAGCCTTTTTCAACACTTAGAAAATGTTGGTGAGGCGCATGGGTTTGCATATGATTGCCGGAAAGTGGTGTAGGTTGGCCACTCAGCCTGCGTCAGTGGTGGAGTCTCGGGCCGCGTACAAGATGGCCACATATATAACGGCGTTACAGACATGTGACCTCAAAGAGTGCACATTATGTCGTGGTCTAGAGGGTTCCAAGTTCCTTCGGGCAGCTGCCAGTTTCGTCGATCACCTGGGGCATTGAGTGTGCTCTTTTCTAGGTTGACGCCCATGCAGCGGGTGATGCCTCCCTGCATCGAACTCCGTATAGCTGCTGTGGTTTGCTTAGCCATTCGTCTAGCCATACTCCCGCTGGCTTCCAAAGGTTGAGCTGAGCCCCAAAGAAACGACAAAAAAGGTTTCAGCTAGTGTACCTTCTTTTGCGTGCTCTCTTTACTGTCGCAAGCGGGGAAACAGAGCCAACAGGTGGTATTGATTAAGCGCACCAATCCGGGTCACACACAAATAAAAAGCTATTCAATTATGTTTGCTTTTTCCATGTCAGCCATTCTGGAAGTCATACTGCGGTATGGCAATCATAGCGCCGTTTTTTTATACAGTGAAGCTGTAACAACTCACTGAGTTTCTTGTTCTTCTTTAGCCATAAACTGTCGTTGAATATGTCTGAAAGCAGCTGATCACCACAAAGAAGGATCGTGGAAGCCTATGCCTGTAATCTCTGCTGCACACGATATAAGTTAAGAAATGGCGGTATGTCCGAGGGCTAAGCCCGTGTAAAACAATTACAAGGCAAAGCGGAAATGGTCGCAACTTTGACACTTTCGGAGGGAAAACAAAAGCTGCCCTTGTTTTCATCGTGGTGCTCGGCACTCCTCTGTCCCCATATAGAAAAAACGACGAATAAGGGCATACATTTTTTACACAGCCTCTAAATTTTGGCCGAAACAATAAGCGCTAATAAAAGAAGCTTTCCTTCCTGGAATTTGCCAGTTTTCAGCAACGCATTCTGAAAAAGGTAGTTTTTGTAATTTTATCCAAACGTTCACTGCCAACACTGTGTTTCTTAAACCGCTTTGTTATCAAATAAATTTTGGCTACCTGCAATGATGCATTCGAATAATTCCTTTCTATAATCAATTTATCAGTAAAGCTTGCGATCACGCAAACACCTTACGTTTAGGCGCTGCATGCCTGCCAATATCCTTCCAGACTCCCTTCGTATTCTGTCCATTACAGTAAATAAATGCATCAACCTTCTGACATGACCATAAACTTTGGAAGTGTTTAATAAAGACTGATGGTTGTTTGATAGAATTTGCGACGTTGTTGGAATGGGTTTTTGGCTAGTGGCGAGCTGCTCTACTAAGGGTGGCATCGTTTGCCGCAAGAAACCCCTGCAGATGCCACAGTGTACAACGATTAGGTGGTTGTAGGTATAAATAATTTTATCGTATTTAGAAAGAACATTTTTATTTTTGGTGTGAAGTTTTTTTTAATAAGCAAAAGTATTTACTTCATTTCACTCAGGGTTGAAGGTGAACTTAAGTGACGTATACACATTTCAATAGTTTGTGTAATGCATTGTTACAGCCTCCCACCCACTTAGTCCGCCGCATAAATGCAGCGCTGGAGAATGGAAAAACACTGGTGTGTTTTACAAGCAGCTAATATTTGTAAAAGGTCAATGCAACATTGGACCGCGTGGTTTTGGAAAAATAACAGGCATATCCACCTTGTCAGGGGTGAGAAGCAGAAAAATTGTAAACACAATTTCATGTAGTAACGAGCGGTGGTCGCCACAATATCAAACGGTCGGGATCATCGAAACATAAGACAGATTCTTGGAATATTAAAAATCAAATGATTCCAAACAAAAATACCTCAGCTAATCCTGTTTCGGCACTGGCATTTACACATTGGAATCACCGGCTGAAGCAACAGGGAGGGTCATCGCATGTAACCCCCCCGTATTTGGAGAGTGCGAGGGCTCCCAAGCACTTCTCAACGATATTTAATTGCGAATGCATTAAACTGCGAGTGCATATCTGAGACACTTGTTATCACCCCCTTTTCTTGAACAACTTAGTCTTTAGATACCGCAAAATGCGCTTTGCAGTCTGCTTCCTTCGGGCATTTTTCCAGAAAGTTGTTCTGGTCCGTTCCCTGATCATTGTGTTGTACCAGAGTCCTTCAATGCATTGAATGGACTCTGGTTGTACCTACACAGAGCTCGCGTCACAGAAACAGTAAGCTGTGGAAGTATTTGAGCTTTAAAGACAAGGTGACATCGCGCGGTTGCAATTTGAGGACATAACCAAAAATAATGCAAACCTATTAAAGGTATGGTTCAAGTACGTTTTGTAATAAAAGCAATAATTTAGGTATCTTCGGCAACCACCAAGGGCGCAACCGACTCTTGATAACCTATTTTTTTGGTAAACTGTTTTCACAGAGCAGCGAATATTATTTCCGCGCGTTTGTAAATTAAAGTAAAACAAAAAAAATTGCGTTGCGTTAGGTGCACTGAGTACACAATCAGCAAGCATACTTGTCCTACAGCGCAACGAAAAGTGAATTACTAGTTGCAGTGAGCAGCAAAACCATCGTCGGTTGCTGCATTACCTCTTCCACTAAAACATCCATTCCCTATAAACCATTCTTCCAAGAAACTAATTCGTTTTTGTTGCGAATGTCATAGGTATTTTTTAAGGCAAAATAATATGTTTGTGTTTGTTTCAGTTGTTACTGCTTCGCAGTTTCTCATTGATAACAGTGGCTGTATAAAATATAAAAAAATGTCAGTCACGTTCGCCTTTGAGATGGAAAGCCTGAGGAGACAGCTAAGCGGGTGGCCTTGACCAGCCCTTACTTGGCCTCCTTTAGCTGTGCCACTTTCGTAAGAGAAAGATGGCTAAAAGCAAAGGTTTTTCAATGCAAACTCAGCTAAATCTAGGTCTACAATCTACCCTCCTATAATGTCTAAATTCCAGACTATGATAGTGCACTTCAACTCAGCTAAGTTACGAATCCAAGGCCCGCGCTACGAACGACGAAGGAAACTATGTTTGCCCTGAATGCAATGGTAGCGCAATCGTATTGACGCCGGTTTCATAACGCGAGGGCACAAGGTTCAATTGTCACAACGGGAAGCGTTTATTTCTTCCAAATTTGCTACAATTGTGATTAGTCCCCGCCGCTCTTAACACCGCTTCCAACGAGACTTTGGGATTCCCCAGTGGTTTAGTTGCCGATTTCACGGAGTAAACGTACCGCATTCCATTACTAGTGCTTCCCTAACTCCATTACTTTCTGTTTTGTGGTTTTTTGGCGCCACAGACGGATTTGTGTCGGCCTGAACAGCTGTGACGTTAAAATTGATATGATAGATAATATTGAACTAGTTTGCTCACAGAATCCAATGCTGTGCCGCTGTTAACGTGGAATCGAAACTGTCTTGAGGGCAACAAAATGCCATTGCTAGGACATTTACGGTGCAAGCTTGGTGTTTTTTTTTTTTTTTTAATTTTGAAACTGATATCGGGGCTTCTGTCCTTCCCGCCATTTTACCTGTCGCTTCTTGTGTACCCTATGCCCCCTCTCCGCTGCGCCGAATGAAGTTTTTTGACAACGATCCGCACGGACAGCTGAAAACTTCGACAGCACTGCTGTTAACCAAATTAAGGTGAATAATAGAAGCTTGGTTTGGCGACTTCTTACACAAAACGGCCCAAACGTGTGCTTGTTTTCGCAGCGCCAAACTACACCTGTGCACAGCGTCTTCTTGTTGGCGCAGAGTAACCATTATGGTTTCGAAAGTTCACTCGTGTTATTCTTTATCCAGTAATACACTGTTCCATTGACATTATAGCCAAAAATATTGTTTGAGGGAAATATACAACTATTACATTAACACAATGGCTGTACGTCAGTTCGAACAAATTTTTTAGGAGAAAATGGTAGCTAGAAACACAAAAACCGCCATCATTAAAGTATATTGTGGCTGTATAATTTTGCACACTAGTCACATACTCGCGAATGTGTGGCACAAGTTTTGTTTCCTTTTTCTACCACCTACACAATTATGGCAGTTGCAGTGTCAACAGCAAGGAGAACACTTACGCGGAGTACAACAACCCGCAAAAGACAAAGGCCATTCGACGTGTCATTCTGCGTAGCGAAAAACACGTGCAAAACTTCACAGCGAAAATATGTAGAATTAGTGGTTCCGTTAAAAGAACACCAAGGGTGTTAAAATACTTTTATTTTATTTAAAGTTACCATCGAAGTCCCGAAAGGCATTATATTGTAAATAAAAGAATGCGGACAGCTTCGCCGTGTTTCTAATACTACAATACGACGAGAGTAAAACCATCAATCTTGAATGCAGACAGCCCTGCACTCTTGTTCTGATCGAAAATTATTCAGGTTTCCACCACATCCAGTATAGTAAAAGGGAAAGCAGTGGTTTTTTGACTCATCATAGTAGTACCGAACTACCCATGCCTTGCATAATGAGTCGCCTTGGGAAAACTCCCTTCTGCAATAAAGGTAATAATTTTCTGAAAGAAAACAAAATGTAATGGTTAGTTGTTGGTAACTAAGTTAGCCAAGTCAGAAAATTTTGAAAGCTCGACAAAAAATTCGACTACGCATTTATGTCTAGGAGAAAACCTTTCTGCTAAAATAGTGAGAATAATAAAGTGGAAATACAGAGCGTCAACTCCTATTTCTGAACACAGTAAGTTCCCTTAGAGTATAGAAAATGCTAGTGGAGATCTGCGTAAATGGCGTCAAGCCAAGGCTGGAGAAGGTTAAAAGTGAAGAAACTGGCAGTCTATACAAATGTTCTATGCAAGTTAAGGAACACCCAGTCAGTTTTATTTAAAGCATGCTGGATTTTCGCATAGTGATTAGAAGAGGAGCCTCTAGATTTGTTAGAGATCGGTAATTACATTGCATCAACACCAAAATCACACTGCATTCCGTTCTAAAAACATGTCTCGAATCAACGAATTTTTCACCCGCATGTAACTATTACTGGCAGAAAGGAGGCGTTCGGGAAGTGTTGTTTGCAGTTCAATTGAGGACGACGCCGGTTGTTTGAGTTCTTTAGTCTTAGTTCCGCGAACAAAGAGTCACCTCTATAAGTTTTACATCTTGAGAATTTTTCTTATTGCTTGGAAGAAAGCATGCCTGCAGTTGCATACTTGTGGAATCCAAATTTTTTTTATAAGCAAACGCCACTTTGTAGGTTAGCATGGTTTGCGCTAGATATGATTATAGTGCCTTCGTGTACTGTCAAAGCTGTTCTAAGACTGTCGTTGATGTTCAATTCCTATATTCTGATAATTTGTTATGGCTGAAACCTTCTTTCCGTTTCTTTAAAAAGGCGGCTCTGGGTGAAGTAATACCAAGGCAAACATAATATCACCCACCACCCTTGAACAAACGCTATAAGGGCTTTAAAATGGACTAAAGTTAGTGTGTTTTACATTAAGTCAGACTGTTTTGCCTTTTTTAATGGATCGAATCTTTTAAGAAAACTGCACTTTCCACAAAGGCATCTGAAAAACATTTGTTTGCCGTATTGTCGTAATGATACAGGGCACCGTACAATGTATTCGTATAAAACCAAATTTACACCGGCACGCATGATTTACCTTTAGCGGTTGCCATAAAGGATACCACACGTTCCCACAATGTTCAATGTAATAAAGGGCATGTATTCACTCTTTACGCAAATATAAACATCATCAAGTTATGTTATGTAAAATACACATAATGACATAAGAAAGTACAAGACTTACACTCAATGCATTTGCATACCCATCAATAGTGCTCCATTTGCAAAATGCCTTTTAATATTAATATAGATTGTTTTGGTGTGTTTGTCCGCCGCTCCTATCACAAAATTAGGTACTCTTGACTACCCAACAATAAAACCACAATTGTATTTCTGATGTACCAACTTCCCGTGTAATGACTCTCAATTTGTTTTTTTTTGTGAGTGTGGTCTTAAAGGGACACTGAAGTGATTTGTAAACATTGCGGGATTACGAGCGCAAATTGTAGTCCGGAGTCCCTAGGCCTTGTTTCGACCACTCTGAGCGCGTTTACGCGAATTTATTTAGTAGAAAAATCAATTCAAAAAAGCTCTTGTCCTCTCTGCACCCTCGGCCATTTTCTGTGCCGTATTCATGTGACGACAGGAGGAGGTGAGCTGGCAATTGGCTGCGCTGCTGCACGGCTCGCCGCCCTTCCGGCAGTCAGTCGGCCCAGCATTTACTCCGCCGGCCGCTGACGGGTCGTCGCAATTCGCTCGGTCAGTTGAAACTAAGCCACAACACGTTTGTGAATGAAAGAGTGCGCCTTTCTTTACTTTGTTAGTTTTGCACTGTATCTAGCTCCAAGTCAAGGTCGCTTCACACAAGCGCTGCACAAGCGCGCATGCGACGCTTCGCTGACTGGTACGCTAGTAGGAAAATCTAAGGCCACTTCAAGGCGGGAGAAGAGTCAGCAAAGTCAATACAGGTACCAAGGAAATAAACTCAACTGATACTTTTACGGTACAGGGTACAACTAGGGTGCAGGAAGCACTTTTTTTCGCTGGGCGAACAGCACAGTGGTCAGCAGCAACCGCTACGCATCTGCGAATGCTTTTTCCGTCTAAGAAATGCAATAGCTAGACGTGAGATATTGTGGAAACTTGGGGGACGCCTACTGCACAAGCGCCATACAACAAATAGTCGCTTAAATCTGCTTGAAATGCTAAAACTAATTAAAAGTGTACACTGGTTATACCTTATATACCTTATATTTCCAGGGTCAGCAGCGCTCGCCCGTGTCCGAGCGGTCTGGAACGCTAGGTATGTTATTGCAGGTGTTTTGGCAACTGTCGAGTTCGAATCCCCAAGGTACATTCTTTTTTTATAAGTTGACTTTTCGTTTCGGCCGATGTTTTCTGTTTTAAGTTCCTCTTTTTTGGGCCGTAACGTTTACTGCTGCATGAACGAGTTCACAGAACGCGCGCAGGCGGACACTGACGCGCTAGCGAGTTCTCGTTGGCGTGCTGCGCCACAAGCACCGACGTCTTGCGGGGCAGTGGAGCACAGGAGAGAGTCAACAGACCCTTGGCCAGGTGCGACCACGCTTTTTGCGATACAGGCATGACTGAGACAAGCTCCAAATATGGGGAAAATCGCATGGCATTTAAGCGTCTGCGAGGACGCGGAGGCCGCTCATCCACTGCGTAGGCCGCGGCTAGTGATTGCTACGATTCGAAGGCCATCTTGGTAGGCTTATCTGATGCATTTTACAGCCGACAACGTGGCAGGAAGCACGGTACGGACGATTACTGAGATATCGAGTTTGCCCATCCAACAATGCCCGTCGGATGTCAAGCGTGGTTTTACAGAACCGAAGCCGAAACTTGTTTTTATGCTAACATTGGATATCGTCCAATGCCTGTGCGTCTGCTCCCGTCGTCATAGTCTTTAGTTGGTGCGGCCGAAGCAAATCGCGCATGGTAGTTTTTCTTCTTTCGCGCTTTGTAAAATAAATATCGACATGTCAACCGGATAAACGATGAAAAGTGTGCTAACTTGAGCCATTCTACGCAGTGCATGCCAAAACTGGAACTTTACAAATTCCTTCATCCTCGCTTTAAAAACAGGTGCTAGACAAGAAAATGGGTTCAATTCTATTTTGTGGCGTCGATGTGCTGCAAGTATTTGTGTTGTAGTATATATGCGGGAGATATGAAGAAGTGGCAAATGAAAAGTATATAAACACTTACGTGGCCAGCACGTCCTCATGCACTTTTGTCTGCTTCTAAAGTTATTTCCTGTGCCACCACATCCCACTGTACGTGTAACCGGTAGCAGCGACCTTCGCCCCAGTGGAAGAAGTACCTATATAGCAATCCTTTGCAGGTTCCAAGTTTCGGAAACGACGAAACAGTTTTTCTCAGTTTTGTTACCCTTCGCAGTAACATTACGTGGTGCGGCGGCCGCCCTCAGTTGTTGTCGAGACGTCAGCTTCTGCTGTTGTGAAGCCTGCAGATATGTACGATGCACATGAAGGTGTAAGCGTATTTCTGGTGAAGTCAACCCAATAAACTAACCTAAAGCTTGAAAACGACTTTTGGCGTATAAAGTGAGATATGCTATATCACCATCCGTCTGTAGGTTGAAATCTGGAATATCGAAATATGTAGCTTTTTGACAATATTTTTTCTCGCGACTGTCATAGTATAGTGGTTTATCATTCAAATTTACATTAGCTTATCGCAGAAAATATTTCCGCGATTGTTTCCTAATGTTGCCATTTATACGTAAAATTAGCGCGGTAGACTTCCGATGCTTTGCATCAATATTAGCTGTATTGAACTTCATGCACTTGTTCTGTACTTTAATGATGGTCCTTTTCAATCTCAAGCGCTAAAAACGTATCACTCGTCGCTCCATAAATAAATTCCCACGACAATGCTTCTCCCAGTAAGTTGAATAAGCCATTGAGTGTTCCCCGTACAGGTGGCGATGCACAGTATGAAAAAAAAAAACTATTGCGTAAAAGTGGCAGAAGATTTGCCTTTATTAGGTTGGAGTACATACGAATGCCGCGTCCCCTCAGCAAATTATTCAATATTATATTTCCGCGACTTTTATAAAACGAGAACACTTTTCTGAAGTATATAAGGCCGCCTACATTTTAAACAATTTATTGACAAATGTACATGCACAGAATGAGGGCCCTAGTTATTCGTAGAACTCAGTCTTTCAGTGCAGTTACACCAATGTTGTTGGGAGGCCTGCGATACCGTACACAAATTGTTCATCAGTACATGACAGGCTGTAAAAAAGGGGCCGACTTCTAATATCTGTGGCGTTTTCATTAAAACTTCCAAAATAATGAACTACTGAGGTCACAATATTTATTCTAAATGGGGTCATTTTGCCCGTAGTCCTTCTCTATTGTCTACTAATAACTCGTTTTAATGCAATTTTAACCGCTTTCCCCATGCATGTCAGACTCGCCCTTCAGAAACCCAGTTTAATGCTTTCTCCTAGCGATGGTTAATAAGCCTTACCAGATAATCTATGTGTTCGAATAGAATGCTTAAATCAATATATTATCAGTCTTCGGTGTTTATTACGGTGCCGGAACATTTCTGCATATTTTTAGACAAAAATATTTGAGATCAGATAATTCTTGGCTTTTCTAGGCAGTACACTACTACTTAGGCGTCTGAACGAGGAAGGTCCTACTCTATGTACTGTCACCTGCATAGAAAATTTGTGCAGGAGAAATGTTGTACCGTACACAACACTGCATTACAGCGTCTTCTTTTATTTAAGGTGTCGGGTAATATATATTAGCCCACAATGCCTAGAACTATTGGCTATTTTTGAAAGTCATGAAGGCATTTCGTAAAATAATTACAACGGTTCATATTGCGGGAGGTTTTCCACCAGCTCACAGCAACTGTAGCATCTTGTCCTCTCTGTAATGGTCGACTTTCATCGCTTACCTCCAGTTTAAATCTATTTTCTCAGACTTGTAATCCATTATTATTTTACGCTCCTTAAACAGTTTGCGTTTCTGTAAAGCTCAGCAATGTTACAGTACTAAGAAGCATTGCGTCCGATTTTTAATAGAAAATTTCTATCACCGTAATGATTTTACAGGCTGTTCAGAATTACCACTTTGGTCATTTGTGTTTTTGTCAGCACAGCTCCTTTGGCCGAGCATTGTCCACTTGTCCCAAAAAAACCCTCGATGGCGGAAGACAAAAATGTTAGTGAAGTCCAGGTGATCGAAACAAAGGCCCGAGGGGTAAGGGGTTTAGTAGCAGCGGGGAACGATAACATGTGGACTAAACTGTGAGAAAAAGAAACGCTACCAATATTCCGAATCGAACCTGCTCCCCTCGCGTTACGCAACCGGCGTCTAATGTGATTGAGCTACCAACTCTTGCAGGGCGCATAGCATTTATATTTGTATTCGTTACGCGGGCGTTTCCTTTTGCACTTGGCTACGGGTTCGCGCACGTGGTAACGCGGCCCACATCTGGATAGATGTGAAAGGCTGTGGACGAAAGGATCCGGGCCTGCCAGTCAAGGAGACCCTCCAGCGGCAAGTTTGGAATAGATGTGTGGTGCAACATCCGGATCACGGACGAATGGAGATGCGCCGCCAGCTCGGCTTCATCCACAGCCTTGCCCCACCGGTGCAACTGTGCCAGTTTTTTTATACCTGCAAATAGCTACCCATATTCAGTATAACCCGTGGTATTGCTCCGGTATTTTACTATTACTATTATTTTCACGATACAGCCAGTCAGGTTGGTACTTTTTGCTCTCTTCAGTAATTATCAAACTGGCGAACTCTTATATGCTTTTGGTGTGTGAAAATTATTGTTACAGGTATTTCCTTTATACATTTCTTTCGCGAAGAGTTGAGTGCTTATTTTCTATTTCTGATTAAAATACAGCGATTTTTGTGATTCGCCATAAGGGGATATCAGCAAAACGTTCTCAAAAATGAGGTAAAGGGCCTTATAATGAACCGGGTGATACTTATGCACTGCTTCAATGCTGATTTCCTTCTACCGTTCGCAGAAGCAACGTTATGCTTCTAACTTATTTACATGAAAATATTCTCTCAGATCATACCACTCCTCATTGTTATTTAGGTAAGTAAGTACGTAAGTACGTAAGTAACGTAAGAAAGTAAGTAGGTAAGTGACTAGGTAAGTATGTAAGTATGAAAATAAGAAGGTACGTAAGTCAGCAAAGTAAGTAATTAGCAATAATATTGTTACACGACACGTCACGTAACAATATATCATAATATCTAAGTTCATGGCTACGCATTCACAATGCACTTACAATCACAGTGCACAGTGCAATACAATCACCCATTATGCCATTTTCTCGGTCTCGTACAACTGCGAGATTTTTTTATGCGCCTCACATTTGAAGGATGATAGGAGGAAGCAGGTATTCCGGTATTGCGGTATATCTAATCCATAATTGACTTATCGTAAGGGGTGAAGAAATGAAATTTTTAGCGTGTGTTTTATCCACCTCTTATTAAGCTTTCCAATTTATTCTTGTATCGGTTTCGTATATTTCACTGAATATTTATGTGAAAGCCTCAGATGCCCCATTTCGCGAAAAGGCGCCGTTGTTTTTGTTCTTATTCTGTAAAGAAGATGACCTCCGCAGTAAGTAGCAAAAATAGCACTCATGTCATCCAATGGAATTCGAACCAAGGTATCAGAGTTGTAGTCAGATTGATAGACCAACTTTGCTGCCTGCTTTTTTGTTTATTGCATGAGAGAATACGCTCAGACATGGCAGTAGGAGGACACTACGTAGTCAAGCATATAAGACAACACGCTAAAGTTAGGAATAGCAAAAATACGTCCACGTTAAGAGCAAACGCACATGCGTCCAAAAGACGTAAGCCGTGAGGTGGTAGGTCGAAGAAGTTATACACACCATGTACAAATGCCACAGCGTCTCAGAAATAAGAAATTCCTGATCTAGGTGACCCAGTAGATACTTAGCACATTAGCGATTACGCCAACCGACTTTGCAAACGCAATTTATACAAACATGCTCTAGGCGTTGCTTGCCTGGATAGCCGAATAGCAAAAATCGGATTGAGGAAGGGAAGTGGCCATCATAGAACCCAAATGTCTCTCTTTTTAACAATTTAGCAGCATATACACATTTGGGGAATGGCAACGAATTGGTGGGGTGTTTCGGGGGCAACCTACCACGTTCACAATATTCCCAAATTATAAACTTGAACTGTAACAGTTTCGGAAGGGCGCGTGGCAGAAAACTCTTCAACTCTTGAACTATGATTTGTGCCAGTAAGCTTGATCACGTAATTTGCGTTGTAGGATGATGAAAGTATAGCGAGAAAAGTGGCACATACATTTTGCAGCAGAAAAAATGGTTGAAGGAATGAGTGCTGCAAAGAAAGAAATGAAAAGTCAAAGAAGAGATGGGAGAATTAAGCTCATGCATGTGGTTATTGCGTATCGGCCACGCCTTCGCCCGTCAAAGCGTGCAAAGATAGTTCCAAGAGGACGTTTTATGGGGCCTAGTAAACTATGCCCCCGCGAGCAATATTCACAAAAACATTGTTCCATACCCTTGAGAACAGTTTTTTCTTGAATGAAAATTTTACGTTATTTAAAATGAAATGTTTCCAATCTTTAAAATATTTGCCTTTTGGTTATTATACATGGTATGCTGAGGAAACTCTAAAAACTTACCAAAGGCTTGTTAATAAGACGAGTATGGCGGCCAGAAGATCGCTCCTGAAACGATAGGGAGAAATGAGCGTGTTTTAAACTTTACTGATGAATTTTCACCATAGGCATAAATTTAGCCTCATTAAGCCATATTTTATAATAAATCACCCGTTGAAGAAACCACTCACAGAGAGCCCTGGAAAACATTCAAAGATCCCGTAGAGAAATGCAAAACAAAATTCTAGCTGATGCTAAAAATCTTAAAATATTGGTTTTTATTCTTGTTTAGGGTCATGGGTAAAGACAGAATACGGTAATCGGTATTTAAACCGATACAGTAACAAAGACCATGCTTCTGCTCAATGTTTTAGTTATTAGAGTCGTTAGGGGATCACCAAAAAGAATATGTGTTTTCTGGTCGAAGTGCAGCGGATTAGAACTTTAGCATCCCTACCAAGCAATGGCAAAACAACGCTTAGTCAGAATCAGGGGGGAGGAGTACTATATAATGCAGCATTACATATTCTTGATATTCCATTTGGAGAAAGGTTGTTTCGGGACACGTGATTAAACCAGCAGAGCTGTTTAGGATCCGTCTTGCTTCGATAGCCTTCGCAATAAACACCAAGGAAAGTACCGACCATACGTAAGCGTGAATTTTTGAGGAGCGTTTTGCGTCGTGAGACCTTCTACGTGCCCTTGCCCACGTGAGGAACTCGCAAAAAAATAAAAGGCAAAAAACATCGAGCGCGCTTGAGCGTTCCCGACAATGAGTTAGCCGGCCGGCGTCGACAGCTCGACCTTCGCGAACAATGTGATATGCCTGCAGTTTGTGGCGTGTCTTTCCCGATTACTATTAATTTCATATTCACGTGCCTTTCTTCCTGAAGAGAAAGCACCGAACAGTATGCCCTACAGATACCTAGTCCTCAAATGCGGTTGCCGCTGGTTCTAGTGCCTGCTAACGTGGTCCACTTTGGGACAGATTTGGAAACCTGCGGATAAAACAATACGGGCCTGCCAGTCATGCAGGACGTTCAGCGGCAAGCTCGGAAATACATACGAAGTGCAATATCCGGGTTTCTGACGAACGGAGGAGGTCCGCCAGCTCCTCTGTTTCACCAGTCTTGCACCGTTAGTGTAAACCAAGGCAATTTTTTACAGGATATTAAAAGACGGAGTGAAAAACTGCAACCAAAAAGCAAAAACACCAATCCCCTGCTGTTTGTGTTGCACACTACCTGAGGACATTCCCTGCACCCGAATCCTAAACAACTAATCTGGTCGTTCAGGTGTCAGGTCGGACCTCAAATGTAGCTATGGAAATACATGTACAAACCCATTTTCCCAGTCTAAAAGCGTGCTGTGAACTAAAACGCACAAATTCTTCTGGAATTACAAAACTTGGGTCTACCCGGTATGGTCGAGAGGTGTGTCAGTTATCTGGTCAGTGGCATATCTGTGATCCAGCACAGAATAGCGATACCGTACAGCAACCCGTGCCTCCAATACTTTGTGGGATATCGTGGGGTTCTTCGGGGCGACCTAGGCAGTATTCCTGCGTAAACAACCATGCTAGCTCTCGGCATGTCAACCACGCGGGCTCCCGAGCCTACGGCAGTTGCCCGCCTGCGCCGCGACGGGGAGAGGGCGCTGCCGCCCGAGAAGAGAGGGGACCCCCCGACCTTCTCGCCCCGCGGCGGGCGGCGAGGAAGGGGAAAAGCGCCGGGACATCCGTGTTTCCCACATCTTTCAAAACAACACTGATAAGTTAGCGGCTACTTAGGTATGAAACCTAATAAGATACTTACGGTAGAGTATGTATTTCTTATGCCTTATGGGTCATAACGCATTTGCAGGTTTGTGTCGTGCGATATCTCGTCCACTCTTCAATAGGGGGGGGGGGGGGGGTCATGTGTACTATATATTCACGGACACACGCACAACGGACCTGGTTGCCTGCAGCGCATGGTACACATCTTAAGGGTTGTGTATGTGCACTGAGATGTTAGTAGAGTTTGTGTCAAACGCTAGCGTGGAAACAGCATTGTTCGGCGTGTAAATGTTTGACCCGCCCTCAGTGTTGGGCCGCCCGTTTCATGCTACCGTTATCAAATTCATCGCGCGGTGGCTACATCCTACGCTGAGACGAACATTGCTAACTCTGGCTGGAGCCGGTGACAAACGTGCTCACACGGCCGAAAAATTGCTGTTTCGTACCAAGGAACGTCCGAGCTCTCATAAATCCTTCGTACTGCAATAGAGAGCCCATAACCGTGATGACCACATTGTAATAAAAGCAACGACTTCCTTTGGTAGCTTATCATGTATTCTTCATAGTAAACCTTACACTGGTTACCATTCCTTCATCCTTTTCACCGCTACGGTCCACCACCCTGGACCCCTGTTGCAACCACGCGTAAAATTACCGTCTTCTTATACAGTTTGCCCAGCGGGCGCACCCAATTACCCAGCAGCAATGAAGAATGACACTGCTTTTACGTGTTATTAAATAATTTTAGCTGCCATTTTGATTGTGTAAACCCTTCTACTAAATATTTTCAATCTTCCGTTTGGGGGCTTCTTTCTCCAGTGGCTTTTGTCTTTGATGCTTGTGATCCTGCGTTACCCAATGTGAGTAGCTCGTGTGGTTTGGAGCAGAGTATCTTTGGCAGCATAGGAACTGTGTAGGCAGCGTAAGCAGTTACCGAGCTCCACGTGCTCTAAAAAAGCCGGCCGGCGATATTTAATCGCAGGGCCGCGTGGTGGTATACGAAAATACCAGAGAAGAAAAAGCGATTGCGTGAACTTCGAATTGAGCAACGTCCTCAGCCGCTGACAGTGGAGGAACATGAGAGCCCACAGGTGAAAGTTACCACTCATATGTGTTTGGCAGAAAACTTACCCAGGTATTTATGCAAAATATAGTCGAACTTCGATATAACGAATCCGGCTGGACCACCGAAAATCATTCATTGTTCTGACTATCGTTTGAAAAGAAAACTGGCGGTTGTAAGCGAGGGTTCAAAACTAGGAATATAAAATCACGCACGCTAGCAGTAGACGCGTGTGCGGCCAGGGAAACTTCAAAAAGAAATGCTGCGCTCACTTCAAGGCTACTTTATTTGAAGATAACAGTTATTTTCTTGTCGCATATAAGCAATGCAACTACCGAATAGGAGTAATTCACATATTCCACCGTTGCACGTGAATGTACGCGTGAAACTTAATGGTTATTTGGAAATTTAGTAGCCACCCTGTGACTTATACTTGCGGTGAGGTTAGCGCTCATTTTGCTCACGGTTTAATAAGACAGTATTAATTGTTCCCAAAATGACGCTACTCTCAGAGTGCACCTGAATGGTATAACGATTTGTTTGTAATTTAGAGGCTCTTGTTACGGGCGAACCCGAAGCCTTAATCGTATATATATGTTTACAATGATATACCGCTAAGAGTGAGCAGTTCCGTCTAATCTCGAAAAGTACAACTCGAACAAAATTTAGAATATCACTATTGCAACCTGAAAGACAAGTTCCGGTGAAATTTTTGCCGGAAAAAATTGTTCTTACTGACGTGATTATAATATTAACGAGCATAAAGTATCCCTGGAAGACTAGAGAAATACCTGTCACGTACTGATCTACACTGGTTTGAATAATGTGTCACTTAGAAATGGGAACTCACTGGAAGACTCTCCATAGGATCGCTTACAGGCACAAGCCAGGTGTGCACTGAAGAAACTGACTAGAAAAGAGACACAACTTCAAACATCGGAAGCCCTTTTTTTGTTACTGTTCTCTGGTTTTTCCTTTTTGGGTATGTCGAAGGCGGGTTCATCTATTCCTGATGTCAACTTCCACTCTACTCAATGTGCTGAACATCGCGCAATATTAGCAACTTCTGCGTGTGGAATTGAGCAATAAACTCGGCTTAAGACTGTCGCTTGTTTAGGGATTACAAATATTCGCAATGTCTCCACTCTTTCATTGCAAGCATTAGGGTTACAAGGGCAACCGTGACAAAATACTTGTCAGGGCCTTCTGCCTGTCTGCGTTTGCCCATGTCCGTAATCAAGCCAACACCTTTATATGCCCTTCATTTGCGTAGCGAGCGTAGCCCTGATTCACGCTGTCCCAAATTAAGTGTTGTCTGTTCCTGTGGTACACTTACCCAATTTAAAGTTGACCTCGGGAGACCAAAGAGGTGTCGTATTTGCCGTCAGAAAGTTTCTTTCCGGACCCCAAAAAAACTATTTTCAGGCACTGGGGCCAAATGAATTCAAGTACTGTTCGATACAACGATTGAAATCTTGTACGTTTCGTGCCGAAATAATTTACCCGAGCGTTGGGCATGAAGAAGGGGTTAAACCAATCTTTATTGGATTTATACGCTTGATATACTTGAGCGCGGAAAACAAACAAAAGCAAGTAAAAGGTGAAGATTATTCTCCATACAGAACAGCGGCTACGAACAACTTGTTTTGCAGTACACTGACTCAAAATGTGCCCTAAACATATTTCAGCAATCTTACGCAACGCCGTATATTAAACGTTATTTTCAGTCAGAAGGGAAAAGGTCTGCTTCTGTTCACTCATTTTATCGGCCAATCTGTTCACGCCGCAAGAAAAATCCTTCCATTTCACCAAAAAACCACGAAGAATAAGAAATGTGGTCAGGGAGGCACCGAGACTGACTCTAAACCCAAGACCTTAACACCATGAAACCCGCAACCAACCACTGTATTACACGAAACTCCCGAGGATTACGGGTTAGCCGTGGCGGAAAACACTGCATGTGCAGCCAATCAGGGAAGAATAAATACGTTTCTCGTGTTCGGAATCTATTCTGTGTTCCTCAGTTAAGAAGCAGGTGTTTATCCGATCGACCGATAATCGCATCCCAGACGCATAGCATTTATTTGGGCTAGTAGGGCAGCGTTGGCTATGGACTTGACCGTGGGTTCCAGCGGGAGATAACGCGGTCCACTTTGGGAGAGATACAAAATTTTGCGGACGAAACGATCCTGTCCTGCCAGTGAAGGGAAAACTTCAGTGTTAAGTTCAAAAACAAAATGCTAAGTGATGACATGTGGTGCGGAAACATGGCGCCTTACTAAACAACTTGAAATCAAACTGAGGTCCGCTCAATGGGCCATGAAAGTAATATTGGTCCGAGTAAACGCTTAAAAACAAGAAAAGAGCTTCCTCAGCTTCGTAGATCAAGAACTAACTAAAAAAAGGTGTCATAGATCAAATCGGGAAAGGAAATGCACTTGGTCTAGCGACGAAATTAGGCGAAATGACAATCGGTGGACTACCAGGATGACAGAGTCGACACCGAAAGACGCGTCTAGAAAAGACGAAGGGTAATTCCTGGATGGCGGGGAAAGATAAGGAAATTCGGTGGCAAAAGAATGGCTCGAGCGGCGTCTTACAGGAGTGGTGGGAGGGTCAGTTGCGAGGCCTTCGTTTTGCTCTAGATTTAGTGGGCTGTTATTTGTTGTTGCTGTTGTTGATAATGATGTTGATGATGGTTATGATGATTACTACGATGATGATGCACTCTGGTCTTGGCGAAAAGAGAGGGCAGCCAGCCCGCTGTTTCTGCATCCTGGCACCACTAGTGCCGGTGCGCCAATTTTTTATGGCGCGCGAAGCACCACATTTACTTCTGATGAGCACAAACCGAAGTACTGTAGCAAGCTTCTAGATATGCACGTCTGCCTCTTGTAACCGTATTCCATTTACGGGATGAGCATAATTCCTCAAATTCCATTCCTAATAAAACATTGCATCCAAGGCCACCGCATTTTATAAAACTCCCTTCGGCGCTCACTCCGTTCATACACCGTGTAACTGCATGTGCTTTACGTTAAAATAAAGAACAAATCTAGGAACCTATTTCTCGTTTTTCTCATTCAGATTTTCTGCGTAATTTGATGTGATTAGCCCTAGCCAAGGTATGTTGTACTACTTACTTTGACGTACCGTAAAAATCAGTGGTAATATTAAAAGAAAATAACAATATTGTAACCAGCCATATAATGCACTGCTGTACTGGGCAACTCATAACGCTTTACAACTCTTTGTGTTCATTTTTAGGCCATCGTATTCGTTTTCGAAAAAAAGGGCAACTGTTGTCTTGTCAATGAGCGGTGTTGTCAAGTGCTCACGAAAACGTGCTTGATTAGACTGTTCAAAACATATATGGGTGGCGTTCTCAGACATCTGGCTGCGGCACACACACGCGGAATAACTACAGCCGAACCTGCTTAAGTCGAACCTTAAGGGCCGCGACAATTGGCCCGAAATTAAAGAAAGTCTAATTAACGTCAATACACATAACTTTGGCGGTAGGGCAGGGTCAGGTAAAATAAACGCGAAGTTCCAATTCAGCGAAAAAAAAATTAACGCGGTTCGGCTGTATGTCCGAAAGCTGCCGGCTTTTGTAGAGTGATCTAGACTGGCAGAGGTTGAGCAGTTTCGCATGGCTCCTAGACAGCCGTGCTGCGCATGCGTGAGGGGCAGTGCCGTCGCACGGCGCACAGAACGTTGCTGGCTACACGGCGTCTCTCACAATCCCCACGCGCCCATCCTCTTCGCCGACCTGCGTTCCGCGCGTGGCGGAACGGTCCAATTGATTACAATGGGAGGGGAGGCCGGGTGTGGAACCGATGGCTCGTGTATCGCCGCAGCACCGGCGTGCCCCTGTGGAACCAGCTTAGTTCTGGGGCGATTGGTGGCGCTGCGCCGGAGCCGCTTGATAAATACGGATCTGTCACATATTGCGTATACCGTGTGTGTCTGTCATTGAAGCAACACTTAGCATGATAATCAAGCTAATCCTAGACGACTAGGAAAGCTAAGAATAACCAACTCAACATTAGCTCACGCTATGTACATCCTCGCATAGACAATTAAGCCACTGCAAATTTTTGGACCACCTATACCGTCATCTCATTCTGTTCGAAACTGCATATAAACTGTTTCTTCTGAAATTTTTATTTAAGCTATACCCTATTTATTTTATTTCTTTCAGGGGCGCAGCTACCCACACAAGT
Organism: Haemaphysalis longicornis; assembly: GCA_013339765.2. Classification (NCBI taxonomy): domain Eukaryota; kingdom Metazoa; phylum Arthropoda; class Arachnida; order Ixodida; family Ixodidae; genus Haemaphysalis; species Haemaphysalis longicornis. Next base: position 141,976,446 of record CM023452.1, read on the forward strand.
ATCCAAATTTCATTGTTTTAATTGTCGGAGGGTCATTTGATGGCACTGCTTGTTTTTATCTGCCAGAACACCGGGGAAGCCTTATGTGTGGCTATTATATTTAAGCTTGCTTTAAAAACACAAACTGAATAGGAATAGCACATACTGATTATCATGCTAACTCTACTTCACTGGCGCAACTGCACTCGTTGGGCCACAAAAGAAAACTTCATAATTTAAACACTTTGTACAATATACAACATACATTTTTATCGGGACGACAATCTTTACCTTAACAGAACCCACCGGAAAGTGACCTTGTATGTATATCGTACCTCATGAGTAGTTGTTTTATGTTTTATAGCATACACCTTGTTTAGCAGGCATTGTTTACTACCCATTGGAACTCGCTTTTCCATAATTCCGACTATTCGGAACTCTCACTTTGTTAAAAAACTGCTTCGTGGTTGAACTTTCCTGCTCATGGTTTCTTTCTCAGTAAAACTGTGAATTTTTCGTTACTCTACTTTGTTGTGATCCTGCCTTTTTTCTTCACGTAGTAAAAACCGCTAGGTCTTCCTTTTATTTGGGACCCTTACTTCTATGAATTTGTTCGTTTTTCTATGCGGACCTATTGTTTTCGTTGTTTAAAATTGAAGATGGACGCATTCCGTACTTCTAGGAAACGTGAGACTAAAACGTTTACACCAAGTTCACCCAGCTTTCATTTACGTAGTTCCCTTGGAGGAGATAAAATATTTGTAATTGAAATTGAACATGTAGTGACGCCAAGACGGAAGCCCTGAAAAAACAGATAAACGTTGGTACGGTAATAAACGCTGCCTGTCTGTGCTGCCGACCCATCGCCAAGATATACCGTTCAGCAATCTTATCCCAGCAACTAAAATACGAAGTGAAAGACAATGCTTATAATATTTTTACATGGCGGCACGGGGAACGATAGGAACCATTTTGGAGAATCTGCTGCGACGTATTTACGAAAGGTGATACAGTCTATTTAAAATTCGGCCATCGTGGCACGCTCTATGCCCGCGTCACCCGTCCTCATCATCTGTCCGTTTACGCCTCGAGCTTCGCGATGGCGGCGCCGCCTGCCGCAGCTTCTCCGCGGCTTTTGCGGGATGAGCGCTGCGTGGCGAATAGGGGCTCATGCAAAGTTTTGTCTCTGGTTCGCTTCTTTTTGCTATTAGGCCCAGTAAACAACTTGTTTATTGTAAGCAAAAACAGCTCCAGAAAACGCTTCAAAAAACGGTTAGGGATTGGTACAGTGCTTGAACGCCAACAAAAGTTGTCCGGGTTCTGCGCGCTTTCTGACCGCTGTTACAACCGTCAGCGACAGCAGCAGCCCATCACCACTGTCACATCCGAACACGTCAGGCACGAGTGAATTCTATTGTTGCCTCGTTGAAACGTCATGCTGGCACAGTGACAGGGTGGTTCCGTCTTGAAGCACGCACAACGAGTGCGGATTTGCTAGAATACATACGTTGTGGAAAAATCTGTCCCGGGTATGCGGATATTCAATACATTCAAACCCGGTTATAGAGAACTGCAATATGCGCCACGATAAGTTCGATATATCTAATAGTTCGAAATACCCGAACCCACCCATAACTACTTTTTGTTACGAAGTTCGCCAGTACCCGGGACTCCCCTTCCCCTACCCCTCCGCCTCCCTGTGCCATACCCGCACTCAGAAAAGAACATAATAAAGTATGCCATTACCATACAGGAACCTACCTTTATTGCAAACAATACAGCTTCTTTCCACTCTAACTACCTACTTTCCCAAAATGCAGTGATTCTTGTTTTCACTTTCGTTTTGGCGGCGCCAACTAGCACAGCATTTTCTGCATGAGACATCATTTGCATCAGTTGCAGTTGGTGTCCTTCAATATTGAATCAAGATTGGTGGAGCACATTGATGGCCGAAAGCACTTCATTGTGCTTCGGAAGGCTTCCGCTCGTGACATCCCCGCCTGTTTGGTGCTTCCACCATAGCCAGCAGCCATTGCATCGGAGACGGTGTCGGCGTCAGAGGGGCTCACTATGAGGGCAACATCGTCGTCGACACTCAGGAAATCCTCGGAGAACACTCCTTTCAGCATAACATAGGGGACGTTGGCCGGCTGTTCCCATAGCTCGCCGATGCTGCCATCGTGGTCCGGACTCGATGACGGAGAAGGTTTAATCGTGAGTCAGTCGCGTCGTTAACAGCTACTGAAAGTGCCGGGAGTCGCGTCGCTCCATGGGAGGCTCAAAATCTCTATCGCAGCCAATCAACATCTCGATCGCCGCTCAGAGACATGCATTTTGGCGGCAATTCTACGCGCGCTGAGTTCAGATATATGCGATGTGAACTTCGTTATAAGGAATATGTTTCGTGTGTATATTAGTAACTGGTCTTTCTTTGTTCGATATATAGCATAATTAACTCTATCCTGATTAGTTATAATCGGGTTTGACTGTAGCAGACAACCACTTGTGCATTTTAAGGGAATATAAGCCTTGAGAAAATATTGAGCATTGTGCAAGGCCCGGCGGAGTTTATTCTGTGAACAATGATGCCTCATATCAAGAACAAAGCAAAGTTAATGAAACCACGCAATAACGATTGTCTGCAAGTCGGAAAGAAACAGAATAGCTCGTACGGTAGTGAGAAACCCAGTGCACATTACAAAATGCTAAATAGGTGCGTCTAAACTTCCGCCAGGGAGGACTCACCAGACTCCACTAGATGGGAAATGCAGCTGGTATTATGCAGGACATGGGGTTCTGGGAGAAAAGGGCAGCCTAACTAAAGTTTTGCCCGAATGCAGAGCGAAATCAAGAAGTGAACATTTTGTAATCACACACAAGCTGCGGGTTCTCTTTACTTTTGTTTATCGACTTGCACGAATAGCTAGTCACTCGCTGGACGCACTTTGTGAAGTGCAACGTTGGCACTTCACGAACGATACGAGGTGCCGTTGGAAGAGTGTATTATCTGATGTGGCCCACTTAATTTCTTTCGTGCTACTTTCTTCAGGCTCCCTGTGTGATATGGGGATTCTTCGAAGAAGCGTTTCGTCGTGGACGCGGATCACTCTATAAGCCCTCCTCGACCCAGAAACCAAACGTATCGTGAGCTGGTCCCCGGTAATAATTTTGAACTGTCCACCATACTTATTTCGTGGCGTGTTTGTGAAATATATACCATACTGGTTTGTCAAGAGCAGTGATCAATGTCTGACGTATGGTACCCGCAATCGCAATTGGCATGCTGTAAAGTATGCGTGCTCCTTTAGATTATTTAAGCACACAAAAACGATTTACATCGTTGTGTATAGCCGTTTAAGACACACGAAGAAATTTACATGCATTGTGTATTCGTAGCATGACATCCGAAGAAATGCTGATTACGGACAACTGACCGTTGCAGGAACTGGAGCGTCCGGATGGCAGCTACAATAGGAAATGGGCTTGGAATGGCATCGACAGGCGCTGACCCACACCTGGCCGAATACAGACGAATGTAGCCAACACACACTGAGATCGCGCCATAAATACTAACGCTCTCGTAAATACACCCTATATGCGAACAGAGGGACTGCGCCACATAAATATCTATTTCCAATGAGTAGAAACGTTAAAACTGTGTCGTGGACGTTTTGCGAAAGCAGCAGCCACAGCGGGGAACATGCTCGAGCGTCCGGTGACTGGTTTCGAAACGGGCCGTCAGGGGGATTTCAGTGGCGCCTCTACAGGCAGCGCTTGAGGCGTATAGGATGCCCATTCGGTACGTTCCACTTTCCCGTTCCTTTTATTTTCATTGCAATATCATCACGGGTATCATTGATCGACAATGCACTGCAGTGGCATGACCCCGGAGAGACCATCCTTGTACATAATCTAATCAGATCGGTCATCATTATCATCCGTTGTTCCTGTAACATCTGCTCTGCCCTCCAACCGCCACGTAAAACCTTTGGTGACGGTGCTGGCTAGCGTTCGTGCACCAGCCTGCCGTGCCGCTTGGAGAAAAGAAAACGCCCATTGCCTGTGCATCCCGCTCATTGCCGACCAGTACACCCCATTGCCATCATCCTCGCCCCCATGCTTCCCCTGTGCACAGGAATGCCCCGCCTTGCTTTCTCCCGAAATTGCAATCTCAACGTTCCCGCGAGCAATGGCCTCTCATTTCAGTCTACTCTGCCGTTCAAACGGCTTGTGCCGGTACCCTTCGTTGTCTTGGAAGGATGTATATAAGTTGTTAGTGGCGGCCGTAATAAAGTGACAAGAACGATGGTAGATAATGATGAGCGATTTGTTTGCATTATTTACGAAGCGGCCACGCGGGAGCCCCCGTAATGTACGCGCCAACCACTTCGACGTCGTCATCTATTTTGGGAAGAGTACACATGGGGGACTGTCGGGCCATGCGTCTTGCCACAGCACACCCCGGACGAGGGTGACACTCACTGGCCGAAGCCTCGTTTATGTGGGCATTGAAATGGGAATAAACAATGCAATGTGAATAAACGAAGATAAGTCCCTGACTGTGCAAGGTGATCCCTGTACGCGCGTAAGCGATGTTTCAGCCTTAACGCAGCGTGCAATGCTGTTGGGGCCACGTCAGATGAAACGGCTCGAGACACGATATCCTCCACTTGTACCAACACATCTTGTCTCGGCTGGTTTTAACTACCATATCTCAGGTTTTATAATTGCGAAAGAAGACGTGGACGAGATATGATCGCGCCGGAGCTGGGATTGCGCGGCGCCACTCACGTATCCTAACCTCTGCGTCCATGACGAGGTTATGCAAACCTTAGCGCGGGATGGGGTAAGTACGCAAAGTCTACAAAGCACGTTCAGTGGCGGCAGGACAGAAGTGGCAGGAACCATGGGTAGCAAAAATGAGCAATCTATATTACGAAGAAAAAACAACTGCTAGAGTTGGCGCAATATACGCGCTAGCCACTTTGATGTAGTCGTCTGTCCTGGGTAATGGCAGTATGCGTACTGCCGGCTTGTGAGTCCACCACCCCCAAAATCATCATCATCATCATCATCATCATCATCACCATCAGCAGCAACAACAGCGACAACAACAACAGTTCGCTAGGTCTACTGCGGGTCGATAATCTCTCACATAGATCTCCAAAATCTGGTGGCTCGCTCCGCTGGAGTGTATTCTTTGCCTGCAAACTTCCTGATTCCGTTTCCCTATCGCGTAATCGTCTCCCCATCCTAGACCAACTTCTCGGAGTCCAGTATGTCACCCCCACAGTCCACTGGTTGTCATTACGCCTAATTACGAATGCAGCCCAAGTCCATTTCTTTTAATATATTTAAAGTGTGAAATATTGTACACTTTCGGTTCTCTGATTCAAGAAGCTTGTTTTCGGTCTCTCAACGTCATTCCTTCTCTTCACATCTAGGTACCCTCCAGCACATAATTGTGGAATGCGCTCACAACCCAGCCCTACCACCCCTCTCTACCCGTTCCTTTTCTGAGCTCTGGGAGACACCGTTGACCACCTGTCAACCGGGGGACCAGACTCTCCTGGTGACACCGGCCAAGGCGGCGAGGGCAACGCATGGATTCCCGGACTAGGGTACCACTCTCAAATTAGAGCTCATTAAATTTTTTTCTCTTTCTCTCTCTCTCCATGGTCGGCGGAGCCGAGCTAAGTTTACTTTCAAGTTGTTTAGTAAGGCACTGAGTTTACGCTCCATATGTCATCGCCGGAAGGACGTAATGGTTGTACCTTTGTCTTTTTAGTCATAGAGGTCGGTTGTTTTTCTATATTTTGGAGCTTTTGATGAGTGCGCACAAGCCCATATCATTTCTACGCCGAATCTCTTTCCCATTGTGGGGATCAGCACAGGCGACCTGACCACGGTAGTTATATAGTCCTACTTGTTCTAGAATTTCGTCACAAATTCTGAACAGGACGGTTTCGGCATGTGTATTAATGATTACTTTTATTCCCATTTACCTTTTGCCGCGAGGCTCTGATGTCTAAATTACTTCCCCAAGCATTTTTTATAGGTATTTGCAGACTCACTAAGCAACTCTTTGTCATTTACAAACCTCAAACGGCTCCAGTATTCTCCGTTTATCTCTGATCCCGTGTTTTCATAGTAAAGCTTCCTGAATACTCCCTCCAGAAAAACTGTGAAAAGCTTTGGTGAAATGGTGTCTCCCTATCGTGCGCCCTTAACCCAGGCAGCACAGCAAGTCCGATTCTTCAGCGGCCAACCTACGGCTTTTCAACGGAATGCTCGGCCATCGGCAACAAACTCGCCAGTGTTGAACGTAAGATAAACGGTTTGAATACGGCCACCATCCTCTGCTCACGTTTTCAGCAGCCATTGTTCTTAAGTTGGTCAGCATTCGCTCGTTAACCATCAACACGGTTTCCCCTCGGCGAAAGTTCCTCAGAAGTTATCTTTCGTATCAACCATCGGCGATGAACGGCACTTGCTCCAGCAACGTTCAATAAAAAGACATGCCGCAGGTTTACCGCCACCTGCTTGTTGCTTGAAAGCGGGTTTACAAAAGATGATCAGCTTGTGCACGGCCACCAGGCGACCGCTTTGTTCGCTTGCAGGGGCACACATGATGAAGGGCGGTTGTCCAGTTCTAGAGTACTCGTGTTTCGTAGGCAGCCGTTGTTCAAAAGTTGTTTTGGAAACGTACGTTATCCGGTCCGCGCGAGGGTGGTTTGGAGAATAAACCACCCCAGAGGATTACCGCCCGTTGCCCTTGCCTGTTGCCTGCCTCCCCACGCCGGCGCTCTCCACACGGCACCCGCGTCGCTCCTGCTCTTCGAAAGGTGAACGCTGACGTCTGTCGCAAGTCTAGCACCGCCCGTGCCCAATCACCGGAATTCCGAACGTCATGCGCGGACACGCGCCCAGCCGCCGAACAGTGTGTTGTATATACATGTGCACTCATGGACAAATGAACGAGGACACAAGATATTAATCGAATACGCTAAATCAAAGATAATGGATAATGAAGACAAAAAAATGGCTTGCTAGTGGTATATTTTGAAAGGCACATTTTCAGTCTTGTGTTGTGGCATGTGTTCCCGCTTTGTAGATATCTTACTTGCCTTTGAGCAGCTGAAATGCTGCTGCAAGCGGTCGACGAACGGCGGCGTTTTCCAGTGACCGGACAAAGAAAGTTCGGTAAGTTCATTTTAGCTGGCCATTTTCTTGCGCGACTAAGGTTTGGTGTAGAAACGTGTCACTGCTGGATTTCCCGCTTCGGCTTCAGTCTCACGGTGTGGTTCGCGGAAGCTAAATTCAATTTACTGATGCTGACGACGCTCGATATGTCTAGCGTTGCTGATGGACAGGTGGTAGGCACAGCGGAGGGGGCTAGGAAGTCTGAAACAATTGCCGGTGCTATTTATGACATCGTGAGGAATGAAGGTGTTTTGTACCGTATGGAGGTTTTTATCGCATGAGCTCTGTTTATACAGGGTGGTCAAAGTTTAGTGGACATGTTTTTTTTTAAATAGGCGCTTAGTTTTACGCGAAGACCACCTCTACAGTGAGGATATGCTCCCAGGAGGAAACACATAATTAGGAGGTAATCATTGGTGTAGGTATTTTAACTAACTAAAATTGATTAATTACCTTTTTAGTGGCTGCAGCAACCAGGCATGTTTGTATTGGTAAGTTATACGAAATCGTGTTTCTACGGAGTTTGAATTGGCAGAGTTCTTCTAGCGCATTCGTAGTGCGAGATATGAAACGGCGAAGTTTCATTGTGGTTCGCATGATTACGCAAGCTCGAAGTCAAGACCGGCACATAGCTCCTCCCTTTTGTTCTGTGTTTCGATAGCGGTTCCGAATACTGGAGCTTGCAATACCGCCAGCCAGGAATGAATGGGGGCCAGTTATCACTTTTTTCTGTTCCTCCACCCCTTTGACGAACGAAACACCGTACACACCAGGCACATCACAGAAGGGAGGAGCTTCGCGCCGGTGCAGACTGTCTGGCACGCGTAATCATGCGAACGGCTATTAAACTTCGCCGTTGATATCTCGGACTACGGATGCACCAGAAACAATTCTGCCAATTGACACTGCCTAGAACATGATTACGTCGAACCTTCCCAATATGTCTGGTTACTTTAGCCACTAAAAAGTAATGAGTCAATTTTAGGTTAAGGGGGGGGAAGCCTCCGAAATGAAAATACTGCCTATTTATATGTTCCCCCTGGGCGCGTAACCTCACTGTAGATGTCGCCTTCGCGTAAATCTAAGCGCCTATTTTTAAGAAAACCTATCGGCTGGGCGGTTTCACCGCTTTATCGTGTGACTTCCATAGCAGGGCCACTTTGAACAAGGCAAAATACAATATGCGACTGCTCAACTTTTCTGAGCTAAAACTTCCCTTGAGAAAAAAAAGGAAACACGGGAATAGTTTGAAAAGTCTCAGCTTTGCAATAAACGCGTTTTTCCGTTTTCATTTTTATCTGATTTCTGGCTGAAAGTCTTTCTTAATGCTTTCTCGGTTTCTGTTTCTTTGGAAAATATTTCTTTAACCAATCTGTAGTTCAGGAGCACCTCGGCTGAACTCGCGAAAGGTGTGCGCTCTCACCTTGAGTGGTGTTCGGCATACGGTGTTCTGTTTGTGGGCCTTCCCTATATCACAGGCCATGGATTTTCTTTTTTTTTCTCCGCATCGTGGAGGGGTCGATTTCCCGTCGGGTGCCACAAAAAAGCAGGCATCGCGGCCTAGTCGCAAGCGCGTGCTCAGTCTGGTAGGGTGTTTTCACAGTAGTGAACGTTTGTGGTCGAGTGATTTCGTTGTACGGGGACTATTTAGTCGGTCACTGAAAGTCCTGGCGCACTCAAAACACCACAGAACCACCGAAATTCTACGCACAGGTTCACTCTTAGAAGAGGTTGGTACACAGCGCCGACGAACCGGAAATGCAAGAAATAAGCCGCGAAGTTGACCAGCAAAAGCAAATACTACAGCGATGGCCGTGTTGACGTTGTTTAGGCCATGGCGCATAATGAGAAACATTGAAGAGGGTGCGGTTGATGTTTCTGTGTGTTTCGCAGTGATTTGCGGCCTACCACCTCACGTGCACGTGTAATATTTGGCTCAGGTATTCCTGGCAGTGTAATCTAAATGTCATGCAGGTTTACTTCCACTGTTCCAAGAGTGTTGTAGGGTCCCTTTAAAGCAAGATACATTGCACATTAGCAGTGTAAATATATGCAGGTGCCTCCAACTGCCTTTCTAGTTTGGTGACAGTGGGAGCTGTGTAGAGTCGTAACTTGTCCATTTTTTTCTTTTTGTTTTGTGCTGCAGGTGCTCCTGAGCATGGCAGCTGTGGTTTCCTTTGGAACTCTGTCCATGACCATAGTAGCGGTTGCATCAAATGGAAGCAGCATCACGGTAGGAGCAGCAATTGAGAAAATAAATCTGCACCACAATTTGTCATCAAGTCTTTGTCAGTTGCTGAATTTAATTGTTTAGTAAAAGCTCGAATGATTGCTGTTACGAGGTTTTAAATTCTGCACTTCGCTGTAGAAACAGCTGGACTATACTCATTCTAGGGCTGGATGAAAGCTGCAGCACCACAATTAATAAGCCTACTGCAGTGGAACGGCCGGATGAGAATGTTGCATTTGTAAAGTTCAACCATGGCTGAGCGGCTGTGGTTTAACAGCTGGCCCCCAAGCAAGGATGAATAGTCGTCGTCTGTAAACGTTGAATGGCCGTGGGTTGTTAAAGGTTGAACGGCCGCCGGCCAAAAAAAGAACGGCAAGACGACGGCAAAGTCTGGCGGCTTAAGGGCGGTTGTACGCCCATTGGCGATGCTTTGGTCAAAGGTGAGCAGCTGTTCAGCTTACACGAGCGAACTTTCAGCACACGGCCAAGGCCCGCTTTTGAGAACGGGCTTTACACTATGATGGAGCAACGGCCGAGGAGGAATTACGCGGCCAGCGATGGACAGCTCATACTTAGCCGTACATGCTTGTGCTGCTTGGGAAGGGCTCGGATTTTGTCCCTTTGTTTTTGTAGCATTGCCCTTCCCGTAAATCTTTTCTATATGTCGTCTAGGATTCCTACGTAGGTCTCCTCTATCCCTTTTGTCTTTCAATTCTACCAGGCTACCCGAGGTGTTAACCTAATCAAACCCTTTCGTGTAGTTTATATATTTTTATGATACTATACTGTAGTATACACGTTTCTTGTACTCTGCAGATTTTTTTATCACTCGAGTGACGAAGTGGATAGGATCCAATCTTACGTATTATCTCCTAATCCCACCCTGCTCTCTAGGTTGATAGAAAACTACGCTGTTACTTATTTGGTTACAATTTCTTTAGTAAACTGCATGTAACAATTAAAACTAGGCTAATGGGTTCACTGTTCTTTCGGTCTTTGGTATACTCCTCCTCATAAATCACAATTATCTCGGCGTTTGCCAGTGTATGGTTCCTTTTAGAGTTTTACGCATTCCGGAAATAGTGAAGCGAGCTTTTTCCGTATGATATCACCTCCCACCGTCAACCATCTGCGTAGACTACATCATCACCTGCAGCTTTTTCGGCATGGATGTCCTTGAGAGAAATTTAAACTTCAGGTGTTAGTGAGGCCCACGAGATAAGCTTGTACGTTAGTAGTGTCTTCTGGTTAATTGACACTGGTGTACAGACTGGTATAGAACAGTGCCGCTACTTTGATTATGTCGGCTTTGTTGTGTGTAATATTACCCTGGTTGTCTTTAAGGGCCTACTGTAAAGGTCAGAGGTCCAACCAGCACCTCGAACGAGAACAAGGACTCGTTCCGACACACATCACCATCACATGTATTTCTGATTACGCAAAACCCAACCGAAACTGCATACTTACGACTTCCTCACAGGACACGCGGACAGTTGCAGATACAAAAGTTTACAGAAAATGTCCCGCCGGCATCTCGCCCCACCCCGGTCCAGGTACGGATGCCTGTGGGATCGGTGACCGGGTGAAACCGTTGATGCGGTGGTGCTAGTAGGGCCTACGCCGCGAAGTGCACAGGTCGTCGGGTTGCGTTGATGCCAGGCCTCGAGCGCACACGCTATCAGGCTCCCAGGCTCGGGTCACGCCATGAGCTATGCGGGCACTGGGGCTGTTGGCGTGCTCCTTAGGAACGGGAAAAGGGGTACACCAGGCCCACTCACCGGCCGGGAGGTTCACGACAACACGAACGAGCGGTACGCCAGTCCCGCTCACCGGCCAGAGGTCCTCAAGTTCCGGCCCACTCGCCGGCCCGGAGGACCAAGAACACGGGAATGAGCAGCTTTGTTTTTCCCGTTCCTCCGTCGCATGCCTCCGTGTACTTCTTCCTTCTCGTCACCGGTCCCACCGGTCTCATACACATGTTCCCGCACTTTCTCAGATGAGCCGTTGGCCAGTGGGGCATTCCGACACTCCACGTAGCCCACTAACCCTAAAATCTCACACTTTTTGCGCAGCACATTCTGCATTTGCCTATGGCTAGTTTGTTTTTAGTTGTCTAATTTATTTGCTTTAAGTTGCTGATAGTCTAGTTGCTGTAAGTCGCGTAACAATGTAGTTTCGTAAGCAGCCGTCAGATTTCTTTTCAAAACCTATTAAGTGAGCTTTTCATAGCAGGAAATAGTAAGGAGCTAGTGTTTTTCTTTCTTCACGCAAAAACTAAACTCAGAACTCTGCTGTGTCACATTTTCAACCAATGCTGGGTCGATTGCATACACTAACCCTGTCTTCTGTGGTACTTTCGCTGCATCATAGTCTGGTTATTTTTATGCTAATACGCTTATTTTCAAATCATAGATGCTTTCTGGTGAGAACATTTCAAGCAAAGCTCTATACCTATACCAGCCAACGGGTTTCTCGCGGCGTGGGGGTCAATGAACTCTAACGCGGTGGACCCGCCGGGAGGGAGGAGGAGGGCGGACGGTTTCACTAACGGTGCCACTGGAGATGGCGCGGCGAATTTGCCCAGCGCTCCCCGCGTGGAGGTGCCTGGTGGCTGGATGGTGGGCTGGCGGTACGGCTTTGTCGTGCTCTTTAGCGACGATTGTTTTGGGCCTGTTTTGGCGGAGCTTCGCCACCATTGTGCGCTCGATTCGGACGGACTGATTAATCTGTTTCCCAGCACCTCCTGGCGTAACCCGGACCCGACGGAAATAAGTGGTCGTACGAAAGATACGTTAAGGATTGGTTTGAATGGTAAGTAAACAAAATGTATACACCACATACAGACATCTGGCACCTAGAGAAAGCTACCTTTTGCGCACTCCTGTCCACGAATAGTCCTACGTTTTCTAAACTGATGAAAACCAATTCAGTTGTTTTTAAGAGGTATTACAAAATGCGCAAGGAGAAACTTGTTCTGATAAATGGCGAATATAAAATTATCCTTAACTCTCTCGCAATTCTCCAACCTACTAAACTAACTATTATTATTCGGTATAA
>CM023452.1:141991414-142058991 GCA_013339765.2 Haemaphysalis longicornis
CGACAGGTAATACGAAGGGCTTCCGGTACACCTTTAAATCTAATCTCTGTCATCTGTTGCGAAGTCATATGAGGAGTATTTTGACACATCGAATCATATCAGTAGAAGGGAGACCTACGCATCAATCGCAATTCCACATTTTGAAAATGCGATAAGCTTTTACGACATATGAGAAAGACCAGCTCGCTCTAGAAACAGCGCAACAATCGAAACGCCTGTGGGGTTCCCTTCTGTAGCCGTGTAAAAAATAGGTGACAGACAAAGGCACTAGGTTGACTACCAACTATTCAACAGAATTACAATAGAGTACTTCGACACGCGTTTTTTTAACGACCACGCGTGCAACCATCTATTCGTGCAAACGCTTCCCTTCGATTCCCACAAAAACAGGGTCCTGGCAAATTGAAGCGAACAAGCAAGCGCATGGGGCAAAAGCTTTCTTAACGACAGGTTGGTTGCTCGGTTTGAGGGAGGGGGGTTTGGCACAAGCAATGAGTCAATAACAATACAAATTGCCTTAAACACTCTTTTTATCAGCCAATACTGGCCACGGGCTGGCTGTACGTAAGTGATTTCGTCGCAGTAGGACAAACCTTCGATGACAACCATGCCAGGTTAATCGGCGCTCGATTCCAACCAAGCATCGTGCTTAACGGTATCTCCATACATTACGTACACGGAGCGTAATTTGGCTGCCAAATGTCACCTCTAAGGAAGTTCTCGGCGAAAACATTGGATATAGCGAAATTTCCCGGACTCGAGTACCAGAATGTCATATCGTTATTCATCAGATTGGGCAGGTACAACCGGCGCTTTGTCGCAAATCTTCCCTTTTATAATAAAACTAATAACTTCTATGACAAACGACAGGTCACTAGTTCTGGGAAAAGTACTCAGATGAATGATATGACAGCCGCTATACCGCGTGCGAGGTCTGCCGGTGCTCATCATTTCCAAGTATATGACAAAACGGAACTGCACATTGGCTCAAGCCGCGTGGGCACTGGTACCGTTCTCGTAAAAAAGAAAAATATCTGAAAAAATTACACCTTCACGCTAGCCTAGTTCGGTGTAAAAGAAGAACACTTCTTAATCTCTGGGAGTGTCAGGGCCTTCAACTATGTATTGAGTTTCACGTTCTACTCATTCGTCTTAGGAACAGCAGTGTAGACTATAACAAGTGATCATTTTCCCTACTTTTCTTCAGAACGGCAACCAATACTACATCACATACCAATGACATTTTCATACATTTGCCCAAGGAATTTCACAGACTACTTTTTCGTTATCGCTTACCTAAACTGTCACATTTCAATAATACTACTAACATCTCCAATTGGATACACAACATTTGTACTAGTTCTAAAAGCACGAATGCAAGGCGTGCTTTGAATTGCGTTTAATTGGGATCAGGCGTTCCTCAAGGGTTATTAGCACCTCCGTTTTTATACGCATTAACGGCTGACGTAGCAGGGAAATTGTATAAGAAACCTGTTCGATGATGAGCGAGTTGTAAAGGCATCCTACGTTCAAATCACACTTCACTACAATAGAAGTGATGCGAACGTTGGCTTTAAAAATACAACCATAAGAAATATATTCTTGTATTATTGTACATACGCCAAACGCTGTTGCATTACTCATACATCAATGTGATTTCTTTCAAAAAACCTTTAAACATGCATTGGGGCGACACATGATGTGAAGATTTTTTTTTTGGAATGAGCGCCTTTGTCATAATCATCCTCAAGAGCCTAGTAAGTCCATTGAAGAAGAAGACCTCTCCCATGGACCTAAAACCACCCTGTCTTGCCCTAATGTGGTTCATTCTTTGCCTCCGAATTTTCTTATTTTTAGTCTCCATCTAGATATTGAACCTCCCCTTTTTAAAAAGCCAGACTGCGGTATACACACTGGCACCCCGGTGGCTCATTGGCAGTGGTTTTACCTAATTGCGCAGCCAGCCCAAGTCAAAGTCTATTTTTGTTTTCGGCTATGGTATCTTCTACTTGGGTTTGCTTTCTGATCAAAGTCGCTCATTTCCTCTCTCTTACCGTAATTCCCATCATTCTTCTTCCCATGTCCGGTTGGGGCACCTAAATTTTTCTTTTTTAGTAGTTCAGTAAGGCGCCAGGTTTCCTCTCCATATCTGGTCACTGGCAGTACGCGTTGCAGTATACATTGTTTTCAGACGTAGAATTACCTTACGTTTTTATGAGGTAGTGTTTCCCGAGTGCACCCAAACCCATACCTTTTTTGCGCACCATTTCGTTCTCATATTTGGGATCAGCACGGGCACTGACCGAGGTAGTTATAATGGTTTACTCGTTCTATCGTTCGGTTACATATGGTTATTGTTTTATACGTGGCCATATTTACAGGTGTCCTGCAGACTCCCTTAGGGTGATATTGTCTTCATAGCTAATACAGCTCAATTATTCTCTGTTTATTAGTAATGTCGTGACGTCACAGTAAATTATCTAGAGCACGCCCTCCAGACATGATGTGGAATAGTTGTGGCCACATGGTTTCACTCTGTCGTACGCACTTTCGGATCCGGAATTTGTCGCTTTGATTGAGGATGAATATCGGGCGCATGCATCCTTTGTATATCTCATTAGGAGTCTTATGTAGGTGTCCTCGATTCCGTAGTCTTTCAATTCTTCAAGCAATTATGTGGCGGTTACAGAATCACACGCTCTTTTGAAGTCTATAAATACAATGTGATAATTTTTTTTGCAATGTGCGATCTTTTTCTCACTTGGTCGACGACATGGATGGGATCGATCGTTGAGTATCTAAAACAGGCCTGCTCTGTGAGTTGTTAGGAATAAAGGCTGCCATTTCTTCTGCCAATATTCCCTTAGTAGCGTGTTTACCACCAAGAGTAGCCTTACATCGGCGGGAGTTGTTAAGCTGTTTTTTGTGAATCAGAATTATGTTGGCGTTTCTTGAAGGCTATGGACACATTTATCGCCCTAAAGCATTTTGTAAGTAGTGCAGCAAGATTTTCAAGAACAATTTCTCCTCCTTCCTTAAAAAGACATCCGGTTATGCAGTCGTCACCAGCACATTTCCCTCTTTTCATGTAATGGAGAGCCTTTTGTTCTTCGTCTCTGGTTACTCGTGAGACATATCGAACTGAATCTTCAGAATTAGTGGTGTCTTCTGGTCGAGCCTCGCTGGCATATACCCTGGCGTAAAATCGTTGGGATACTCCTTAAAATCTTGTCCATATCGCTAAAAATTATTCGGCGCTAAAACAGGGACGAGAGGAACACGTAACTCACAACACGGTGTTGTGAGTTACGTGTTCCTCTCGTCCCTGTTTTAGCGCCGATTAATTTTTAGCAGTATGTACCAACTCGCCCACATCAAGCTTTTGTCCATATTGTGTGTGATGTTCTCTGCTCTGCTCTGGGTGCATTAATGCTCTTTTCCGAAATTCCTAGCTTCTTTTTTACCTGCCCTTCGGCTTTCTTCCTTTTGCAGTGTTTGTTTCTCAACACTGGCTCTGGAATTCGAATCGCCGATGCGATCGTGTACGCATGACACTTTTCACTGTTTCTTGCCGTTTGTATTTTCTTCTAGTCTTTTGCGCACCACACGCTCATTCCTGAAGAGTTTAGTTCCTGTAGGAGCATTCCGTTATTCTTGGGTACAGGGCGGATTAAAAGAAATGCGAAGAACGTGACACACAGTTTCCGACGTATACCGCACCGTCTGGATGAAAATCAGTAAACGTCGCGTATGCGTACTTCTTTGAGAGCGTTTGAGAGTGTCGCCTACATTTAGAGGAAATACTTGATCAAGAAGCATCTCTAGTTGTTTATTTTTAGGCGCCTTTTCACGCTGTGTCGCCACTGGGCACGATGATCGTTCAAGGGCATCCGCTACCTGCAATAAGCCAGCTTCACGCTTGGCTCCGCAATTGACTAGATAACATGACTTTCAGTGGAGACGGAGAATAAAAAGACGCCTTAAATTAAATGACCGCCGTCACTTCTTTATCAAGATTTTCTCCTAACCGTAGGCCACGCTCTCAAACGCTCTGAAAGAACTACGCTTGGCGTAGTTGACTCACCGTCATCCAGACGGTGCGGCATGCGTCGGAGGCTGTGTGCTCTGTGGTTCGCATTTCTTTTAATTTCCCCTGTATGTGACATAATCTTTACTAAACCCCAAAAGTTCGCCCCAAGAGTATTTTCCTCAAAGTGCCGGACTACGTGCCCGAACTGCCATGTTTTTTTGCACTATTACCCTCGCACTGCTAAACACCGAAACTGCCTCTTCAATGATAACGCCAAATATCATCCGCCTACGATTTCTTGCAAAAAAAAAGTCACAAAAAAATTCTTCTAGATTTCCCTTCGCTTTTTGAAGAAGATTATATAAATCAACCTGTGTGCCCTCTAGGCTCTCAAACTTGGAGGAATTGCCGTGGTGCTTCAGCGTTGGAGCGGGTGATTTGGAGGATACGACGTTAGCATTATGTTAGGATTGCAGCAAAACCCATTTCGACTCGACTGCCTATTTGGCGCACCCATAGACCCAACACGATCGCCCTGCATGAAAGACAGCAAATTAGTTGCAACACTGACAGAGACCATTCTAGGTGTTTTGTAGCGATACAATCTCAAAACGCGAGAAATTATTCACCAGAGCAAAAGATAACAATGAACAGTGCCAAGGGTGTTCAAGCGTAATAGCCCTGCTGAAGGTGCAAAATATATTTCTTTGTGAAGAACACTTCGACCCTGCCGAGGAACGATGTACTTTCCCGTAAATTTGCACTACAGACAGATATTTCTGAAGCATCAACAATGGCACGTCTGTCAGGCCCCTATGCACCACAAGTTAACATTGAAAGTTTGAACGTTCTATCAGTCCTGGTTTTTTTGTGCGCTCAAGTTACCGTCATGAATTATCAACAACTAGCGAGACTATAGTCTAATTGCAGTTCAAGCGTAAGCGCTGCTTGGCTTGCCTCAGATCGCCGGTCTCTAAATATTTACTGAGGAGCTGACGCAGTTGCAGGTGTGTGAAAACAGAGCTGACCTAAGTTTGAATGCTCGATATCCCCGCTCAGTACAATGGAGGCCCTCCCGAACGATTGGAATGGACATGGTCATCTGTTCGGTACGTCATAACTACTTGGTGAGCGATGGAACACAACGAGAGCTAACCACAGCACGAGTGGTTTTGCAAGTAACCAGTTTAAAACAAGTTTACCTTCTCAGGCCGTTATTACGTGCTACGCTAAGCGATAACGTCCGCTGGTATATAAAGGGAGACCAAATCAAAGAATTCTTCGTTGAAACGTTGAATACCTCATGAGTGCTGTAAAACATTAATCGTGAACCCCAGCTACGACTAATACGCTGTATTGGTGCGACGGATTTTATTTATTATTAGAGAAATGAAGTTCAAATAATGAATTTTTTACATACTTATAAACGCTGCTGGCCAAAACCCCATCAGGAGGGGGACCCGTATCAAATGGGAAGTATCTTAAGCACGTACCTGAAACTACACAGGTTGAGTGACAAACATCGGCAATTTATATAAAGGCAAATGGAGAGGCAGAACAATGAGTCAGACGAGGAAGAAATCGTACAGGAGGAACAGCCAAAATGCCTTCGGCAACCTGGTTCAGTGGACCACCATGACCTACTATCTTGAAAGAAATTTATCGAAGGCTTGAAGGAGACATTGCGGGTATTCTGTCTATCTGCATCCATATTGAACATTAAAAGTACTGTAGAATCCTCTCCATGTGACATTTTATTGCAATATTGCCATTTAGGAAAATTCGGTTTTGACTGCATTGCAGCTTGTCTAAGGAACCGACCGAGTGGGATAGTCGACGCAGTGCTGCCACATGTAGCCGACGAAATCAACATTGATTTTCAAGGACACCTATTACGTGAAGTGGAAGAACGCCAGCTTGCTTGCGTCCGTACAACTTACTTGCACGCGAGACACTGTGACACATGAATGCGAGACACTGCACAATGCGACGGCTACATGCCGAGTCATTCCAAATATGGGGGGGGGGGGGCAGCGTGTGCAGGAGTGGTCAGGTTAGACCTTATTCGTCCTTCGTGTACGCCCGTAATTTTTTGGGACGGTATTTGTGGCGCTACCAAACTGAAACTTGTTCTTATAGAACTTGTCTACTAGGGTTTTAACCAGATGATGTGGAGACCAAGCTGACGCACATGGCTAACGATCTTCCATATGGTTGGCTCAACGCCAAACGCCGCCCTGTAGGGGGTTTCTTTAAGTAACGCTTCATGTTTTCACTTCATACATACGATCCTGAATTGGTACTGCTTTGAGGGTCGTCGTAGGCTAGTCACTACGGCGAGAAAGCTTTTAGAAATGGTCACGTACGAAATATTCTCGCTCACTTACGCAAGTATTAGTACTCATGGCACAATTAATTACAACGTATATTGCCGTACCGAAAAGAATTGCTTCGGCTGAATTCAGTTTATAACTAATGCAACTGAACAGCAGGTGATGGTTTCATACTTTCCGTACCCATAAAATGTCTACATTCTATACTGTTATGCGCTACACACTCACATATACCCACCTAGGAATTGTAACTGCATAGGTACTCGAGTAAGGCCCTCCAAGATTACTTCGTCTACTAGCCCTAACTCGATAAGAGGATATTTACCGCGCAATTTCATAAAAGTGCTTACCAGTCCACATTTGGTGCCGTATCTTTGACTTTCGTAATCCACATGCTGGCCAGAAACATTGGAATATATTAGGTATCATTAGAGGTAGCATTATAACGCAAGCGTAACGAACTTAAAACAAAAGCGTGACAGTTGTTGGTACGCCGATCCTTGACCACTGCTGTAAGGTCGCGCCGTGTTGCCTGCATTGTTCAGTTATGCCTCGCCGAACACCTGCGACGTTCAGCGACGCCAGCCACACAATCGAATTTCGGAATTCTCCAACGCACACAGCGCGGTTTCTGAACTGCCGCTTCCAGTATCTGCAAGCGAGATTGTATCCGCACATCGGCCTCCAGAGGGAAAGTAGACGTCATGGCAGTTGTTTTTTATACACACAACTCAAAACTGTTCTAAACTTAGGTTTGCACAGGTAAAACCTGGGACATTGCTGACGCTGAGGTCCATTGTCAAGATGTTGAACTAAGCAAATTTGCGGGGCGTTTTAGCTTACAGTCTACATAATACCCCGCAGGACAACCTATTGATACTCCAGCTTTCACTGTTTTTATAAACACATATGTTCAATGTTTTAAAACCTGTATTGCAATCACAGAGAAAATTGATTCACCGTGAACAATTCGGTCATGTAAAATGTGCGTGTTTATTCATGTTATGTCGGAAAAGTGCTACATGCCCTACATTGCTTAGAACAGGCTTGCTTGTGCAAGTGGCGTACTCCGAAAAAATCGCACAACGCACTGCCGGAACCAACAGTGACAACAAAACAGGAAACTATTGCAGGGAAATCTCCTAAATCTCCTAACAGAAGCGTACACGCCTGCGTCCAAGTAAGGTAAAAAATTGGTGTTCAGCAGCATGTTCCCCAGAAAACCGCTTCTAAAGGGGCGAGACTATCATTTTTGTTTGTTTGGCAGCCATCCATAGCTTTACTATCTTTACCATACGTATCGCACTACAGTAAAAGTTAGTTAATTAGAAGTAGAAGGGGAACATAGAATTGTATGAAATAAGCGGAGTTCAAATTAGCGGTCGAGCGCTAGAATGAAGGAAGTCGCACTGCACTGCAGGGGCAGAACCGCACGCAGCCACATTAGGACTCGTTATCGCGTAGTAGCCGCGACTACACGCTCATGGTAAGTGATTTCGTAAATAATAATATAATGCACCGGAGCACATGCGCCGGTGGCGCGGTGCCCTCTGTAAAAGCGAAATAAGCTGTTGCAGGAGCGTAGCGCGCTCGCAACGCTGTCGTTTTTCTATTTCGCTTGTTTTGCCTGTCTAGCAAATTCGGTTGGTTTGAATCCGCAACACATTGTAATCACTCTGGACCTACTTCTTCTGCGAGGAACAATGAGAACCAGCTGATCATCGTTTGAGTTATGCGTTCTGGATACCGACGCGTTCGAATAATCGGAAGTTTTTGGCCGTTGAAATATAAAGTGCTGTGCCTGGACCAGGGCGTGAGTTATAATTAACCGCAAGTTCGAATTAACCGAGTACGAATGAATGAGTTTTTACTGTAGTACATTTTTTTGAAAACGTCCGGAAGAACGCAAGGAATTTTTTCTATGCTTTATTTTCTTTGCAGGCGTTTGTCATAGCGGTCGCGCTGTTGATCTGTATTCGTATTCGTGTCAGTGAATGCCAGGTCAAGAGATTCATGGTGAAATTGACTAACGTGGAAAACTGGGCGTGTTGCTACAAAGTCTAGGGAAAACAGCGCAAAAAATACTAAAACAGAGAGAGATGCACGACAAGGACCGGTGTATCTCCCTCAGTTTTTGCGTTTTTTTCGCTGTGTTGCCTATATTCATAGTGTTCTGCAGTTTAACGCATAGATATGTTCCACTGATGACAAGGGTGAACTAAAACTGGCTTGCTGACTTGGCTGTTAAAAAACAAGGGTGGCAGATTTCGAATAAGATTGTTCATGGCAGAGATGACACGACATAGATGACACGACAGAGATTAACATTGACAGAGATGACACGAACCATGGTGGATGAGGAAGCGAAACAATCTATTTACAACATTTACAGTTGGCGAAGACACAGCCCGCGTAGGCTTCACAAGTAACTCATTCGTCTCGTCGCCGCCCTCGTTGACATGGATGGCGCGCTACGACCCCATGGAGCACTATACGCCGTGTACCGTGACGCTATATTACAGCAGCGTACGGCTATAAATAACAAATGTCGGCACAAAGAGGTTTGACTTTCAGATGATTGATATTAGTCATGCGGGTTCTATAAATTTCTTCGCGCTTTTAATGGCGAGCCAACGGTACTTTCAAGGTTGATAAATATTGTAGAAATATTTTATTGTAATTTCAGAACACCGACTGCACCTTTGTAGAGCATACCAGCTGTTTGTACCCGTTGCGCTTCCGTAAAGTTATACGCTGACCTGTTGGTAGCATTTTCTCCAAACGTTTTCATCCCAAACATTTTCTCAGCAGCGAACAAGTTGGCATAAAACATTGGTAGCATTTTCTCCAAACGTTTTCATCCCAAACGGATCTCTGGAATGTCATCAGCAGCGAACAAGTTGGCATAAAACATCTAATTCCTTACTGATGTATCACGCCCCTTGAGTGCTGCTTTACTCGTAACGTCCCTCAATGCATCTTTTCTGGCCAACGATTAGTATTTCTGGCTTTCTATGAAACTTCTCCGGGTTTTTATGCCTCAACGTTCTCCATGCTGTCGGCTCGAACGTCAGCGATTACGCTTTTATTGATGTTAACAAAAAAGTGTTTTATGCACAGGTACACAAAGACCTCACCGGTGTCATATCTGTAACGGAAATGGCATCGCCAGAAAAAGTTCTACTGACGCGGCTCCGCAGGGATTCGAGCCACGAACTCTCTTCCCGCAACGGGAGGTACAAAACGCTGTGCCCACTGCGATATGATTTCAAGCGCAAATAGGCCTACGAACGCGCCTTATATCTTTTCCACTGCCTTATTCAGTCATATGGTGCTGTCGTCTAGGAGAAGCGATGCGAGGTAGTTCATCATGACGCTAATGGGTGCCGACAGGTGGCGCCTCTATGCCAGCGTATGGTCTGGATGACCCTATTCTGAGGCGCCCGCCTGCTTCAAAGAGAACAACCGTCAAGTATCAATGCATATATTTTGGTGTACGCGGGATGCAGGTGTATTCAGGCACTCCCTCCACTAATTACTTTCCGTTTCGGTTTCGGTGCATTGGTACGGTTTTCAAGCGGCTGTGATTTAAGTCGGATTTTAGCAATGTTCCGCCGCGTGCAATCCAGTGTCTAACGCTCATGCGTCTTACTTTGCCTTATGGCGAAATGATATAAATAGAGATTGGCAGGTTTATATGGATACATAACGCACATTTTAGTGTCATGGTGAAAGCACATTTCACTTCGGTGTTTTACCGATTCCTATGACAGGAATCCACCACATTTTATACATTATAGAGAAATTACTGCTCAAACATCAGCAGTTGTTTCTTACATTATCGTGCTTCCCGATAGCTACTTGTTTTGTCTGCACCAATGCTAATTTTCTCAGTTTATTTGTCTTCCAACAGCCATCCATTCAACTGTGAATATTATTGCCTTGTAGTGATTCAGTAGACGAATCCGATGTTTCCGTCTTGGGAAAATATTTGTTTTCTTCTGCATTCCGACTACACTACTTAAATTTTCCACCCTAAGTTCGCTTGCTTCTTCGGAATAATATTTGCAATACCTTCACCCATTGCATTATAACATGGAGCTTTTGTTAACGTGAGAATAAATTTTGGAACGATGTCATCTGGTGTTCGATACAGGTTCGTTAAAGTTACTTCTTTTGCATTGTAATTTAGTTCTTTGAGCACACGTGACTACTGTTTTGTTTATACTAATTAATTAAAAGGCTGTGCCGTGTAGTGGAACCGAGTACCTATTGTTGATGATGATGATGATGTATGAATTATCCTACATTGTCTGGTGTTGCTCCATTTATCAGGAATGCTACTAATAGGTCCTGCTTATGTCAAATTATCGAGCTTCACAGCGTGAGGGACCAAGTACAAATAAGAAGAGGGACTACAACAAATCGCGAGTGAAGTTTATGGATTAATATATTTACGTTTTTTTACCATTTTGCCGGATTAAAGTACTTTGGTGGACAAGGTCACGAATTACCAACTAGCCCTCAACTTCACGCTCTTACGTCAAATCCACGAAAAATAAAACGCCCTGGTCTCTACTTCAATTGTTTAAACATTTTTGCGATCTTCTCGCCTCACAGTGACCTTAATTAACACTAACATTGGTGACATTAACCTAACCAGTGACTTTTAAATTAAACTAACCAGTGACGTTAACACTACAGATTCCGTGTAATCGACCCACGAAGATGCTTTCTCGAGATACTGTTGACGTATTTATTCTACTTATACTCGAATTCCAGGGGCCACTTGCCCAGCCTCATATTCTCGGCTCCCCGGTTGTACCGCTGCTGTTTCAGGAACCGCTTTCTTTCTTTTGAGGTTTTGAAGGAAGGGAGGGGAAAGGACCCGAAGGTGCTGTTCAGTGTCTGCGGAATGAATCCAGGAGTTTGAATGTGAAACCTTTGAGGTGTTTCCGGCAGCCCCTGCAGGAACTCTAACTTCTTTTTTGTTCTGATATTGCTGTTTTGTATCCCAGAAAGCCTTCCTTTGCATTATTGTACTTTTAAAATTTCCTCCCCCTGTAATCGTCTGTTGTATCAGACGGTCCAAGGCCGCAAGTAAGATCCCGGTATGCAAAGTAAAGCACTTACACCCATTTTATATGGCCCATGTGCGGAACCTGGGGAATGCTCCGCCAATGCAAATATTCTGCGACATTTTAAGAACACGACTCCCGTAACCTCCTATGAAAGTTCTTTTTATTTTATTTTAATTTGATTAGCAATCAGAGCACTCAATAAATTTCTGTCCGTTAAATATAACAATGACAAATACAAACTTCTATCTGCTTTTGTACAAATAAAAACGTCAGAATGAAAATACCTGACTTGTTTTAAGTTGGTCAACATTTAAAGGTTGCAAAAAAGGCCTTGTTCGGATTATCATTTCAAAGAATTCTCACCTACATTTGCGATGTTGTCTCTGTATATTTCGTGCAGCCTTCAGGCATATCGCCACATGGCCGCGCCAAGAACCTTTCTGTGCGACAGATATCGATTTTTTGCTAAAAAGCTAGACAATGCTCGACGTTGCAATAAAAATTTTAAGAGCTGTTTTAAATTAAAATGCTTCACAAGAGGGGACAACTTTACCAAGAAAAGCTTAAAAGGCTAAACTAAATAATTCACTTTTGTACAACTGACTTGTAGAATTGTGAAAGTAAAATTTTAGAATCTGTATTATAAATTGTAAAACAGGAGTTTAACCTAAGAAAACAAATTTTTGACCGCTCTATTCCTTGTTAGAGTTACGGCCAAAGTCGGTGTACCAGGATCACTTAAAGAATAAAGGTGTTCTTGCATTCGTATTCTCTACTGGGTAACAACTGCGTAAAATATCATCACCAATTTTTGTGCAAATAGTGATTAACATTTGCGGTTTGTGCAGGTTTTAGAAATACTATTGTTCTCGTCATTGCACTCGGCTGGTTTCTGTATAATCAACTGCTTGCGTTTTTATGGCAAGTTTTGTCGGCAGGACTGTCAGCACTTGTCTTAATATCTGCACTTTTTGTTGCAAATGTAGGAAATGTTTGAAATGCTGTTCCTCTCTCTTCTCGTTTCATCCATGATGAACAGGTTAAAGGTTTTCTCAAGTCGATTTAAATTTACCGCGTTCGACTGCGCCAAGTAGGGGGCCTCGGTTCCGGCGCTGGCGTACATCGGAGACGCGCGTGAATCTAGGCACCCTACCACGACGTTTACAGAACCTCGTTCCACTCATAGAGTTTCATACTAATATACACTAGATGGACACTGGCGCTAGCGTCTGTGCGAGCCGCCGATCGTCTGCTTCAACCCCCCATAAGGGCAGCCATGCGTGATGGACGTGTGATATTGGAACTTAGCTTGACCCAGCCGTCATCTTGACTTGACTCAATATATAAATAACTAATAACTAATAACAAAGCAATAAATAACTAATAACTAATAACAAAGCAATAGCTAATGTTTATTAGTTTATAAATTATTAGTCGTGCAAACAACTTGTACTCTATGGTGTCTTTAAAGAGAGGTTTCAAAGTATTCTTTTATATGACGAGACGAGATTTGTGAACTGTATACATCACTGGCTTTCGCCGTTCAGCGGAGGCGGCAAAGCCCTTTTTTTCTTGCGTTCGAGTCGGCGATGGCATCTGGGTTTAGAAAGGCCGCTGTTCTGCGTTTAATTTCGTTATGGAAGAGTACTTGTACCTAAGTAAGAGTAAGTAAGTAAGTAAGAGTAAGTACCTAAGTAAGAGTAAGAGTACCTACGCGTCATACACCCAAAGTAAGTACATATGTTGTTCATGTTGATTTCAACTCATAAGTGTAACTGTTGTCGCCTTACTGGCTTGCGGTCGGCATGCTGGCAAAATCGTGAAAGGACTGTGTAAAAACAGATCGTTTACTTTGGTGCCTTAAACAACCCACAACGGCCAACTCGAACACATGCGCCAGCGCTGTTTGCCGCTAACACTTTCACGATTTTTTATTGACTGGATGGTTCATCGGTTTCTTAATTTGTTTGTTGTACTAGTCGTGTATTGTATGTATGTCTTGACGCACTGTAAAGTCATTTCTGTGAACAAATGTTAATTTTATATGTTGAGAGCGACAAGCGTAAGAAGAAGGGTATCATATCATGCCACATAGCAAACAAAAATATTCGTACCTAATTCATCGTAACCTTCCAGAAGGCGGCCCCTTCTTGCTAAGAGAGGCAGGCAGGCAGGCAGTTGAAACTGGAGCAGTGGGCTCCGTTTTACGGGAGTTAATAATTTTGTGAAATTTCCCTTGCAGAATATTTTCATTGGATGACCAATAACGGGAACTGATATATCTAAGCACCATGAGTGAACGTTGTAGGCCCACGAGACTGCTCTTCTGCGATAACTGATCATCACCTGCTTTCAGACAGTGCCAACTAGGTCTCACGCCCAGATGTAGCCAGGTACGCCTGTGAAATTGAAGGCTCCATATTTTTTGTGCCACCCATTCAAGCGTGCAGAAACGAAGGAACAGTTTGAAATTAGGTGCGAAGGTGTCAAACAGTGGAAATGTTGCTGATCAGGCGGTGCTTTCCTAAATAGGAAGTAAACAGAGACTCTGCGGTAGCGTTTGCATAATACATAAGCTGTCTTCAGGTCTTCGTTGTTTTGAAGGCGTTTCGTATTAAGTTCAAAACATTTATCCTTTTTGCGTGGTGCTTGTTCAGTCTTGAATATTCCAAGTTCTAAAGTCATCTGTTGTTAAAGCATCACCTCTCAAAACATTGTTGGTTTCCTGTGAGTTCAGTGTATGTGTCTTCTCTTTGCTTTCTTCAACGTCAGCACTGCAGCAACCAGCTGACCGTAACTGTGTGTTTTTTACAAAAATGCCAAAGCCAATAATTATCTTATGTTCCGGGAGCACTTTGTGTAGGTAAGAATGTTGGTGTGCTGGATTTTAACCAAGCAAAATTGTGCTCTAAACAGCTGTACAGAAGCCTTGCAAATCCTCAAGCAGTGGCATCGATTTCGCTACTGATACCAGCTGTGTCAACAGACCAGCAGGCAATACCTGAAGCTGCACCTGGCATGCAACCAGTTTCCAAGTCTTTGGATGGAATGTCGGCAGCGGAAGACGTGGTCAGTATGCCGCCAGCCTGTGACAAACACCACAATTCTATCAAGGACAGCCCGCAAAAAAAAGGGTTCTCGGAGGAGTTGATGGCAACTATTGGTAAATAGTAAAAATATCGTATACATTTAGCTGCACAATAAAGAGAAAAAGAAATGGTGAGGAGAGTGCCTTGCAGTACTATGGAAGATTTTCTTTGAATCTGCAGTGCTAGGAACTCAAGATTCAAACAAAAATTAGCACGGGTGCTCGAAATTTAGCTAATCAAGGCCATTTGTTCTATTTATAAATATGACTTACAGCACTGGCTTGAATTTGCAGTAGCCTAGGCACCACCTAATACCAACTTCATTTAACTACTAGTAGCATCAACAGTCGTTTGAAGACTCGGGTACATGTTTATTGAACTGACAGAAGGAAGAGGAAGTATTCTGTGTTGTGTCTTAGGCTACTTTATTCTATACGTGGTATTCACACAAGTGACTCTGCTGAGGAGGAGAGGGGGCTAGAGGGAGGGAGAGCTCCACGTCCTCGCTGCAAATTTGAATCCAAATCAAAGCCAGGTTCGATCGTGCATCTTTGACAAACTTTATTTGTGACGCTGCTGCCACCTCCTCCAACCAGATATGGTTGAAGGCGGGGCGAATAAGCTATCACCACTATACATACATACACGACGCACCTGTCCCTCTTGCAACATATGCAGAATCAAGCCATACAGATCATTACTCATAGTCATTTCCGTTGCAGTTCTTTACCGCTGCTTCGTGCGCATAACATATTGTAGATTTCTAATTTGGTGAAGTATTCTCTTTGCATCATAGCATTTAAATTCTTTAGCGGCAGGCTGCCTATCGAAATTATTACTGCTAACCACCTTCCACATCAGAACTACACTCGTTTTACCCTGCATAACAAACTTTTACTTCCATAAGCTCTAACTAATTATTGAAAACAATCTGTGCATTTTTATATGACGTAGGAATGGAACTGTTTGTCTCATTTGACAAAAAGTGCATCAAATATTTATTCCTTCAAGAATATTACGTGCTCGTCTTCAGTCAATTTGGGTTCTTTTGTTTGCTTTGATCACATGTTCTGTTTGTTTTTTACTATAATTGTGCAATCTCAGTTTTGTAATATCTGTTTCGTCTATTTTAACATGATACTGTAACCACTGTTTTTTACAACATTTACATGTTTCACATGATACCGTAACCACTGTTTTTAAAACACTTACTTGTTGATGCTTGCTTTATAGGAGGTCCCCCTGCAGTCTTTGACTTCCGGACCTCCTCCTGTATATAGCGATTGTGTGTTGTTTCTTTGGGATGAATACAGCACCATCGAATTGAATGTAACTTGAAACTGACATTATGCGTTTTGGCTACAGTGTTTGTTTATGCATTTGTGATATCTGTGGAAATAATGAATTGAATTTTTTTTTAGCTAGACTCGTCCACCTTGGACTGGTAGTATGGCTCAAAAGATTCTGATAAATGGGGTACAAGACTGCCTAATCTACTTCTGGTTGTTATCAAGCATCAGATTGTATCCAGCCACTGCTGTTTACTGGGCATGTATATTGTCGTAATGCGGAGTGTATGCTGTTTTAAGAAACTTGTTTTGCTCGTTGATCAGATATTGTAGCCCTGCTTCTTTTATGCTGGCAGATGCTGATTCAAACACTTCGTCTCTACAGCTATAATCTATTCCAGGGTTTCTTTCGTGTAATCCTTTTACTGTAGCATAACATCC
The DNA here is from genome assembly GCA_013339765.2 of Haemaphysalis longicornis. Lineage (NCBI taxonomy): Eukaryota > Metazoa > Arthropoda > Arachnida > Ixodida > Ixodidae > Haemaphysalis > Haemaphysalis longicornis. Next base: position 142,007,678 of record CM023452.1, read on the forward strand.
GCATGTGTTCACCCCTCACACTATTTGGTTGGTTCCTGCAAGAGGCACCCTATGTAAATCGAAATGCAGTTTGAGAAGATGGCTGTGCAGGTAGGTAGCTAGAAACTAAATCCAGGTACCAAAATATTGACTGACGCTGTAGCATGGAACGATAAATACTTGAATGCGACTGCTTATGCCTTCCCACATTATCATTGCGTAGTGTGCATATTTGCTGCTCACCAGCCTCCAAACTTTCGAAACTTCCTCAAAATAAGCTTGCACTATTACGCAATGCTCTGCTTATGTAGTTAGTGTTAAAGCGCATAACAGTGGCGAGTGCTTTTTTATAGTTGAGTAAAACTGAAATCTTCACTTTGCTGTTTGCACAATAAATTAACACTTTGCATTGTCCAACTTTATTTCTGTGTGCTCAATACGACTGCGTCCAGGCGCTGAGGCAGGCATATTGTACTGGTAGGTCCCCAAGAAACCAATACCACGTTCTGTTTCAACAGGTAAAGCCTATATACCGTAGCGTATGTTCATTTGTCCCTCCATGTCATGTGCAGTTTGACGAGATCTTACTGCAGCGTATTAGAGATCCATTCATTTCACTACGTTGTTTTTCAGTTAAGATTCAATCACCATGCGTAAGGCACTGAAAGTATTTCACAATTCTGCATGGAACCGGTGGTAACAGCGATTGTGCGTGCGTTTTGTTCACGCCGCTGAATGCACACAGCTGATCAGCAACAAACACGGGCTGTGTTGTGCTTGCGGGAACAGCCTAGCAGACGACAGTTGCACTGGCGCGATCGTCCTGAGCTTGAGACATACCCTCACTTTTTCTGCCGCTTTCTACCATGATAAGGTGCTTACCTACCCGCAGGTAGACTCTCCCGCAGTATTGAGAAAATCACCCGTTGGACACACATACTAACTGCTTACACAAGAGGTTTATTTGGCTTCGGGGCTACCGTGCTCATATTGTCATCGCAAGCGTCTTGATGAACGGGACTAGGATGAAACAGTGTGCTCGTACTACCCGGTGCGGAATCCTGAGTTTGCATCCGTTTTAAATGACGTAATACATGAAGGGTTCTAGAGTAGAATATGCAAGGCGATTACACTCTTTTGCGTATTTATCTATTCCAGCCGTGCAGTATTTGCTGATCGCAGCCGCTGGAATCAGACGCCAACACCAATTCTGCGCCGGACCGAGCCTCCTACACTTTCGACTCCGAAACTGAAACTACAGGCGCGGTAAAGTACGAAGCCTTGTACATATAACTACCGAGAGCCACAAGGTAAGCCAAGTTCGAAAATCACGAGGCTACGTCACACGATCAGCTCCATGGAGGTTGAACGATTGCAGCGCCAGTGTCACCTGTATTTTCATTAGTATGACACTACTCCACAAGCGTTCTAAGCGAAACGTCAAACCTATCTAGGAGGACATTTCCTTGCTATTGCTGCTTGATTTTTTTGCTAAAGATTGCCCTACGGCTTAAGAAAAAGTTCTTATATGCACAACACTGCACCCGTTATCTTAAACTCCGCCAGGAGCTATATTAGCGCGGCAACAGCAGGCGACAGTATTCCGCAATTGAAGTAGTACTGCGTTTGGTGTGGCAAAATCAATCATTCATAATTTTTAAAGATAGGAACACTGCACATATCCCTTATGTATTGAATTCTGCCTGATGCTTGCGTAATGCCTCGTTCTCGTACGACAATGTTGACAACTATGAACACTGACAGCGGAATTAGACGTTTAGAGTTGAATTTGGGTATACAAGGCTATTACGTAGGTACTGTTTCACTTTGATGGGGTGGCTGAATCGGGTCACAGGCCCACGGAGATACAGAAAGACGAAAATTTCTGCGTATAAGTAGCCCAAGAAATACTATCGTGTTTTCAAAATAACAAAGAAGAAACAATAACTCAAGATTCTTAAAAAGATAAAAAGCGGGAAAAGCGGAGCCCCCTGGCACTGCAAATGTTAGGCAAATCTTTTCTATAGCCAGCACTTCGCACGAAACCTAGTGCATCGTGCACACAGCCCTGAATACTGTAACCGCACGTCGTCGTTTGAGTGAAAAACGCGATGAATAAATAGGCGACAATTTAAAGACATTATACGGGCCTCGACGCAAACACAGTTCAAACACACTTCTGCAAAAAAGAGTAACTTACCGGGTTACACAACCAAACGTATCTCAATTGGTGCCGTTTTTCCTAAACGTGCTAGCAGTTGGGAACTGGTGGCAGGTGACTGCGCTGTGTGGTGACATGCAATAGGTTTCATCGCTCCTCTTTTGTAGCGCGCACCTGAATCCCCAAATCACCATCTGCCTACCCACTCCTCCCAATGCCTGCTGATTGATAACAGGGAGAAACCATCGTCACTATATGTATGGAGACCAAGCACAATATAAATCAGGAAGGGAATACACGTTCGCATTTCCCTTTATGGACACGAAAAAAAAGGAAAAGTTCTTAAAGCAGTGGGGTCCGATCATGGCTTTTTTTTCTGCTACAGTCTTTACAACTTCTTATTTTGCAATCACTACCTTGTTAGTGCTACATTGTACCACTATACGTTTTTTTTTCACTTTTGTTTTGTTGTCTCTTGAAGGGGATTACTTCCACCGGCTTCTTTTCTACTAAACAGCGTTTGTGACTCTTGCGTGATTTTCGTTTCTTCGTCTAACAGAGCAAGTTACGTCACAAACAAACTGCCACACGCCACAGGTTCTGTGGAATCTGCTTTCTCTCTGGCTTGTGCGTACCGTTATACTCACCTGCCATCCCCTGCCGACGTCACTGGGCATGCACTTTTCATGTGAACCTGCTATTATTGGCGTGGTATTTGAGCTGGTGATGATGTTCAAAAATACCAACCGCCAACACAAACGGAGCTTCCCCCTGTGTGAAGCGAACCTGGGCCCCCGCGTCGTCAAGCTGACGCCTATTTGATTGCATAATTAGGACACAATATTCAAATTTAAACCGTTGGAGTTGATACTTTTGTTGCGTCGTTACCACGGCCGCCGCTGTAGTTCGGCGCACTGCACCCCGCGATATGACCGGGTGATTCGCTGTACACTCATGTTCCCCTTTACCGCTTTGCCCTTTTCAGGGGCGCTGCCTTAGAGATAGAGAAATGCGTGCCCGGAGATGCGGGGCCTATTTGAAAGTTGTTGAGAACTGTACATTGACAGACGACATCCAAGCGGTACTGAGTCGGTACGGATAAGGTTATTACTTATGTGATGAGGGGCTATTCTTTATCGGGTATGGGTGTACTATGGCTATCTTTCATGATCGTGTCAAACACCGCCAGTGAGTTGGGCGTGGTTTTATTTTCCTTGTGTCATGGTTTGGGTTGGGTTTGATTGCGTATGAATTTTTGCTCAATCGAGGCTGGCGTTCTCTTTGGTAAGCGGTTGGTGTGATCTGTTGAGTGTTTTTCTTTGTTACCTCGGACTGGTAGCAAGCCTCACCCGTATCCCTGTTCTTTTTATAGGGGCGGTTGGATAGTGTTTTTGCAACTCTGGAGTTTCAAAGAGAAAGTTTTTTTTTTTCAATTATGTTAACCGGGCTTGTCAGCCCTTCGCAGATACTAGCAGTCCAATCCCGCAAAAAGCTGTGTCCAAGGAAAAAGAAATCATAACAATTTCATTCAGTTTATAATTCAGGCAATATTTATGCAATTAAAATACACAATTTGTTCTACTCCTAGTAACGTGTATACACAGAGCGGCGATAGAGAATTAGAATGATCCGATGAAGACCTCTTTGGAATGATGTCCCGATCAAATATTTTTTATGGCCCTTGCAGCAACGCCAATCTGTTTATGCATAAAAGAACAATTGCGAGAGGTCTTTCAAAAAGAAAATGATCACTTCAGGCTTGCCTTTGATTTGTCAACCGCCTGTTACACAAAGACACCTTGCCACTCCGAGAAATAGCGCTAGTCGCAGCCTGCATCGATCCATTCTAAGTCGCCTATTTCTACCACGGGTGTACATTCTAAGTGACTATGGTGTATGCGCCTATAAAGAAGGCGTAGTCGCTGCATGATAAGCACTTGCTTTAAGTTTTTATCGAGGACATGAAGTCGATACGTATTAGGTCGCGGAGCGCTGAACAGGTAATCATGAGGTAACCGACTGGCATAAGCGGTGGGCTCTCCTAATGATGATGATGATGGTTAGAGTTTTTTGGCTTAAGGCCAGCTGGGGCAAAGAGCGCCAATAAAGTATTTAAAAGAAAATAGTTGCTACTAAAGCCAAAATAACAATAAAATCAATTAACGGCAATGGGGATGGCTGGTGTATAGGGCCAGTTTTTATTATGCGTGATAGGAAATGAGGTTTAAAAACTTCACGTCTGACAAGTCCTCAAACACACGCTTCACGGAAAACATGGCATCGTCACCCAGAAACAGCTATGGATGTAGGGGAATATGTTGTCTGTAGAGTTCTCTGAAGTGTTTGTATCGTGTTGTGTGAAGTGCCTTGCATGTGATTAGTATGTGCACTACGGATAGGGCTTCTCCGCACCTGCTGCACTGGGGTCTAGAAGATCCCGTCAGCAGATACGAGTGCGTCGCAGAGGTGTGCCCTATCCGCAGCCTACCCAAGGCGACTTCCGTGTGTCTGTTGTGTGAGTCACCTGTGTACCGTCCCAAGTTTGGCTTTATGACATGTAGTTTGTTGTCAATCTGTTCGTCCCAGTGTGTTTGCCATGTTCTGCGCAGGTGTTGTTTTATGTGTGGCTTGAGGCCTGTGTAGGGTATCGTTGTAATGTCTACAGTGTTCCTGAGTGCAGCAGCAGCGGCCCTCTCGTCTGCCGACACGTACCCAGCGATACCTGCGTGTCCTGGGACCCCGCAGAAGACCAGCTGATGCTTTTGTGCATACACAGACATGATAGTGTTGAATACAAGATTAAATATGTGGTTTTTGAGGGGCTTGTGCGGTGACAGTGCGTGAACAACACTCAAAGAATCTGTATAGATGATGGAATTGGGAATTTTTCAAGAATGTGTTCTACAATCAGTAAAATTCCATACGCTTCTGCTGAAAACAAATTGCTGTGTGCACGCTTATGGTTCTGGCTGCATTGAAAGTTGGACCATGAGCAGCGCACGACACCATAGTGGAGGTTTTAGAAGCGTCACTATAGAATTCTGCACATGTGTATTTAAACTGCAAAGACAGAAAGTGCTGCAGTATTGGAGCTTGTGGTACCCGATTTTTGTCAAGTTTCATAAAAGAAAGGTCGCATGACACAGGGCGAACTTGCCAAGGTGGTACAATGTTTGAAAAGGATAACCTGTACACATCTAAAAACGAAGCACTGATATCCGAGGCTCGCTCTCTCACTTTAAGTGAAAAGGGCAGAGTAACGAATGGGCGATTTACAAAGAGCACAGATGTTGATGTATGGTTAAAGACAGGATAGAAAGGATGATTATTCAGTGATGAAATTTTAAAAGCATAAAGCAAGTCCCTGTACGTTCGTTGGTTCTCTAGGCTCCATTTATCACACTCGACATACAGACTCTCGACAGGGCTAGTTCGAAAAGAACCCGAGGCGAGACGAAGCCCCAAGTGTAGCACTGGGTCAAGCATTCGTAAGCTGTTTTCCTCGCCGACCCATACACCACACTGGCATAGTCCAAACGAGACCCAACCAAAGCACTATACAAGCGCAGCAGGAGTTCTTTATCGGAACCTTAGGATTGGTGGGAGAGAACCTTAAGGATATTCATTGTTTGAAGACATTTTTGTTTTAGTTGTTTCATATGAGGGATAAAGGAAAGTTTTTCATCAAGAATTATACCGAGGAACTTGTGTTCTTTTTTGACCGGAATCGAGACACCATTCAGTTTGACGTCTGGATCTGGCCTGATCCCACGCCTTTTGGAAAACAGAACACAAGTGCTCTTGACTGGGTTCAGCTTAAAACCGTTCTGATCAGCTCAGCCTGCTAGTTTGTTGACACCAAGCTGGACTTGGCGTTCGCAGATTGACATATTGCACTATTTAAAAGATATTTGCACATCATCTACATACATTGTACAGGAAATGGCTCGTGGCAACGCCTTTCGAAGTGAGTTCATCTTGACAATGAACAATGTGCAGCTCAAAACGCCGCCTTGAGGCACGCCATATTGCTGCAGGAAAACATTTGAAAGGGCAGTGCCAACTCTCACACGAAAGGTTCGCTCCGCCAGGTAGCTATGAAGAGTATTAAACATATTGCCCGAGACACCGAAGGCTTTGAGGTCGCAAAGTATCCCGTATCGCCAAGCGGCATCGTAGGCTTTCTCAAGATCAAAAAAGACCGTAGAACAAAACTGTTTATGAACAAACGCATCCTTGATATACGACTTAAGGGCGACGAGTTGGTCGTTTGTGGATCGCCCCACCCTGAAGCCAGCCTGGCAGCTCTCGAGACTATTGAACTCTGAGAAGTACACGAGTCTCCTGTTGATCATCTTCTCGAGAAGCTTGCCCAGGCAGCTTGTGAGGGCGATGGGTCGATAACTGGCGGGAGAAGAAGGGTCCTTACCCTCCTTCAGGAACGCCACTACAATAGCCTCCCTCCAAGATTTTGGGATGTGCCCCGAAAGCCATATGTTGTTGTATAGGTGTAGGAGTGTTTCAAGAGTGTCTGGGTGTAGGTGTTGTATCATGGTGTATGTAATCTTATCTGTGCCTGGAGCTGAAGGTTTACATCATGTGCTCAGTGCAGCCCTCAACTCATAGAGTGTAAATTCAGAATTGTAACCAGATTTTGACCTGTTATTTTCATGTAGGGACTTCTTTTCACAAGTATTTGTATGTTTCAGGAACGTGTTTGTGTAGTTTGCAGAGCTGGAAACGTGTTGGAAGTGTTGTGCAAGAGTGTTAGCCTGGTCTTCGAGTGTGTCCCCTGTTGTACTGACCAGGGGCAGGCTATGTGTATGTTGTCCTTTAAGTTTGCGTATTCTTGTCCATACCTTGTGTCCATCTGTGTATGAGCTAATGGATGTAAGGAAAGTGCGCCAACTCTCTCGTTTTGCCTCACGGCGCAAACGTTATCCGAACGCCTTGGCCCGTTTGAACAAAATAAGGTTACCCGACGTGGGGTACCGAGGAAGCATATCCCACGCCTTGTTCTGGGCCTCTCGCGCCCGCCTACAGTCCTCATTCCACCACGGCCCCCCTAGTGGCGCGGGGCTCCAGAGGCGTCAGAAATGGACTTTTCGGCGGCGTCGAGGATGTGCGCCGTGAGGAGTTGGGTAGCTTCTTCAACGTGTAGGTGTCCTATGGATGTGTGGTGTAGTTTGGATGTCTCTGTAAATGTATTCCAGTTAGCTCGTGCTTCATTGAACCTCTTATGGGAAGATGGACTGCATGGGCCTTCACCTAAATACGTTAGTGAGGTGGGGAAATGGTCACTGCCATATGGATCAGTGTCCACACCCCACTCGAGAAGAGGAAAGAGAACTGTAGAGCCAATAGCCAAGTCAAGATATGAGTATGTGTTGTGTCCTATGCTGTGGTATGTAGGCTGTTTATTGTTGAAAAGGCATGCTCCTGAAGATGTAAGGAATTTCTCTATCAGGCGACCTGGGGCATCCGTTCTGAAGGAGCCCCAAATAGAGTTGTGTGCATTAAGGTCGCCTGTTAGAATGTACGGTTCGGGCTGCTGGTCGACCAGAGCCTCGAAGTCAGAGCTCGAACGTGCATTATCAGGACGAATGTAAATGGAGCATACCGTTACCAACCTATTAAAAATTATTGTGCGGATGGCTACAGCCTCGAGGACGGTATTCAAGGTGACAGGGTGGCATGCTAAAGATTTTCGGGCGATTATGGCCACACCGCCAGAAGAGTGTGTGCAGCCATCCCTGTCCTTTCTGTCTACCAGGTAACCATTCAAGAAATATGTGTGTTTGGAATTCAGGTGTGTTTCCTGGACACACATTACACTTGGCTGATTGATATGCAGAATCTCAAACGTGTCGTCAAGATTACTCAGAAGGCCTCTGCAGTTCAATTGAACTGTGTTTTCTCTTCCCATTATTTATTGTGAGAGCTACTGGAGTTTGTATGTTTATGTGTAGTCTTTCGGGGCTGTGACTCTTGGATTGGGCTTTCTGGGCCTTTCTGTAGGCTTTGACGTCGGAGGCCGATCCTTGCGCTGAGTTGCAGGCAAGAATGGCTCGACGTCCATCTCGTCGTCCGATATCCAGGGTGTGCCTGTCGAACCGGGCCCCACGGACTTGGCCCCCCTTCGGGGGCCCTTCGTTTGACCCGCCACCACCGCAGGTGTCGGGGGCACGAGAAGTGGCACGAGCGGTGCGGTGGTGGCGGAAGCCGGTGCAGGCCCCGTGGTGTCCATGGCACCCTCCAACGCACTGGAGAATGGGGAGGCAGGGAACGGAGCGGCACCGGTCCCGACGGAACAGGTTGCCACCACAACCTCTGCTGGCTTAGCCAGCGGTGCGGAGGCGGGTTGGGCTCCCATAGGCAACCCAGGGGAGGGGGGCGGGGACGGGGCCAAGTCCGACTCGCGGTACTGGGTCCCAGCCGAAACCAGACGCCGCTCCGCCCCCCGGCGAGCTGCGTCGGCGTACCTCCCCAGGGGGAAAGAGGCGAACCTGTTTCGCGCCTCTGGGAAGGTGATGTTTTCCGTGACCTTGATGTTTCTTATTTTTTTCTCAAGTTTGAACCGCTCGCAGGTTCGCGAATATGCAGCGTGAGGTCACTGGCAATTGGCACAGAGCAATTGATTGGATGTACAGTCATCAGTGAGATGGTGTTGGGCACATTTAGCTCAGGTTGGCTATCCACGACAAGAGTTAGTACCGTGCCCGAACCGCTGGCACTTGTTGCAGCGACGCGGATTACGGATGTACGCTCGAACGGAGCATGAGATGAAGCCTGGTTTAATAGATTCAGGAAGTGTGGAGCGGTTGAAAGTCAAGATTATATGCTTTGTGGGGATTTCCTGTTTGTCTCGTCTGATGGTGATACGCCTCACTGCAGTTACACCCTGATCTTTCAGGCCTTCCAACAGATCAGCTTCGGTCTCATTCAACAAATCGGTCTCGGAGATCACACCCTAAGAGCTGTTGAGGCTACGATGGGGGGTGACTCTGATGGCCAGATCTGCCATGCAGGTTTGCGACAGGAGGTTAGTGGCTTGTTGCTGCGTCTTGACATTGTCTAGGACTTCACCGGTACGGAGTTTCTTAGCATCGAACGATTTTCCGAGGATGCCTTCCAGGAACTTAGTGATCAAGAATACGGACGTGGAAGAAACAGGGTTTGGTTTGTCAAGTGCCTCGATAACCAAGAATCGAGGATAGTTGTCAGAATTCGGAATGTGGATTGTTGGAAGGGATGGAAAGGAAACTTCGGTGCGGCCCCTTTTCGGGGCCGATCACGTCTGTGGGGAGGGGGTTGAATTATCCATATGGCATAGGAAAAAGCACGGAGACGGGGGTACTTTCTTGTTTGACCTTACCCTGGTAGTCAAAGAGGCCCCAGAGCTCCCTTCCTGGTAGACAGGCAGGGAGCCCATGGGCCGGAGCTTGACCAAGGCTCCGACGGCCACCGTTAGAGGTTTCTACCCTTCATCTTAAAAACACATCACCACGGTAGGTCACAGCTTATGTTGGGGGGCTCGGGGTCCGCGGTATCGCCAGTACCGTCACCAAGATTACTCAAGGTGCCCCGCGCGGGGGGCGAGCTCTCCTGTTTCGGGCGACGATGTGTCAGGGCGAATCTAGGGATAGTACCAGCACCAACGTGGGTCAAACTGGGGTTTTAAATTGTCCGGGAGAGCGCCGCAGGCACGCGGAGAATTGCAGGTGTGGCTCTGAGAAGTTGTGGTTTCAGATCACCCGTGTCCTGAAGCTCTGCACAAAAATCCTGGCGTTTTACTATTGGCACGGTTACTGAGGTTCGTGTAGTCCGCGATGAGGCTGGTCCCCACCGTGTACTGACAATCTCGAGAGCGGGAGGATCTGCAAAGCCCGCAATGACCTCACCGCGACATGGCTTTCACTTTTGAGCAGAACGTACGTATTTTGTGGCCTTGTGAAATATCTGCATTGGCCTAAAGACAAGCAGTATACAGTGCACCCATATCACTGCGAAAAATTCGCTCAAGGCCGACTGTCTCTTTGCGGCAATGTACACCGCCTCGGTGCGGACAAATATTTTCATGTACCGATCGCATTGTGGGGGGGCAAGGAATTGCGGTGGCGAATCACGTATTCAGGTGTGGCCGGTAACCACGATTTCTTGCAATAGAAGCGCACTATATTCACGGCCCAGTACTTCGACACGTGCGTTTATTTGTATTAACCCTGATTGTAGACCGGCCTTTAGGCTGCCTTGCAGAAAGTCTCTAACCCGGGGTTGTTCGGAACCTAGAAAAGAACTTGCAGCGTTCATACACCGCCGCTATTGCTCTTATTGTGGTCAGGGGTAAAGTTCTAAAGCTTTTTGCCGTTGGTGGTGTGTTTTAGCTTATTGCATAACCTCGATGCTTTGTGTCCTCGTGACAATGGTGCACTTATGTTTCCAAATGATTGCATTGCTGCCACTGTAACTGAGCAGCCTATGTCGCTCGTGCGGCTAATTGCGTTCTTCGCTTTTTTGGAGTCGCCCAGCTTTTTTGCACTTTAAGTTGTTTTTAGCGAAGCGCGTCGAACTTGTTGACAACATGGATTTCGTTTGGTTGATTCGGGCCACGGTGTCATGGTTCGCCCTGGCCAGAATAGTGTTACGAAAGGCGCACAGTGGTGGCATCGTGGGTGCGCGGAACATGAAATCTGCCTCAGCCACACAGGTCTTCTGCTCACACGTCATTGCACAGTTAACACAGTCGACCTTGACCACCGAGATCGGAGAAAACGTAATGTGTTGCAGAGTGGATGGACCGAATCGGTGTATCGTCTGTGTCATATCGAGGACATATTGAGCCACCCCCGTCCCCATGCGCGCAACAGCAAGGCTGCCTGATGCTACTGAAATCAAATATGCGTGTAGCAAATTCAAGACACAATTTGGCTCCCTGAAGAATCTGCCACGGTACTACGTTGAATGTTAGTCAGGCAGCACAACGCCGAAGGTAGACACTGCGGCCCTCACCGCCTTGCCCCTGAGTAGCTGCCAAAGATCCTAGACGAGGCACATTCCCTCAAGGGAACACATTAGTAGGAATTGGTAGGAAAGCAGCTCGCAGTAGTGCTGCCAGTGCGCACTCTTCACGGAACAGTTTACAAAATTGTATCCAGATGTTCTTCTGAAGAAAGGACACGTCCGGCGTCCTCGGAAATGATGACATGTTTTGCGGAGAAGAAATATGTCATGGTGGCGCTGACACTCATCCGAATTTGTCATGGCTTTCCTTGCTGAGTTACTTCTTCTTTTCTTCATTTTTTTTTCTTTTATTTTGTCGCCATCTGCTCTTATATAAGTTCGCGGAACCTTACTGTCTCCGACAGGTGCGTTTTGGTATTCTTCAAAGTATGCGTAGCCAGACTGAATGCTTGACAATGCCTCGTTCTTGGTTCGCACCGGCAAGACCTTTCGTTCAACTTCACTGGGCTGAGCTGTTGCTAGGGCTTGCTTTATTACCGTCGACTTCAGCGGCAATTTAGGAAGATTTGCTTGAAATGTCAATTTTCATCGCCCTCTAATGTTCCTATAGAATGTCGGGGAGCCGCGGACAGGTTCCCAGGTAGAATTCTGGACAATTATCTTCTTTGACTAACTTTTCGGGCTTTTTACCCGGGTGTCCACGCTTGTTTTTTGTCGCCCTTTATGGAGGTTGCCGTTAAACCGGTGTGGCTGGCGACATTCCCTCGAGAAAAAATTATTGCAATCTCCACGAATCAAAGCTGCTTAGCTTACGATGGAAGCCGGCAATAAAGAATCCACCTGCGGAGCGCGAGCTTGGTACTGAGATTTGGGACCAGGCCTAAATCGTCCGTAACAAAATGAGCAGTTTTGCCCATCGTGTGCTTGTTCTTCTTCAGCAGACATGGATTACTGTTTACGGACAGCAGGCTCCGCCTTAGAGGGCGCTGTGGCTGGCAGGTAGGCCTCCTAAGCTGGCCTTGGTGCGCACTGCGGTAATTCTACAGCCAGGTGAACAAAAGCTTCATGTCCTAAATCAACCGAAAGCACCATCAAGACCGCAACATGAACGGGCTCAAAAAGTAAATCACACATACAGCCTTGCAAGGAAAAACACCCAGAACGGGAGGCCGCCAACAACCGGGCGAGTATATCGTAGATAAGGAAGCCGAAGTCATCGCTATGGCGTTGAGGCCTGGAACACACCTTCTAAAGGCGAGCTTTGTAGGTGCCCGACAGGCAACACGGCACGCCGCTATTAACTCACCGCTCGAGATTTTCCATAATATTTTATGGGTTCCACGTGTAAAGATATCTTGTTCGAGCAGCGTCAAGCCACTGCTCTGCAAATGATCACTTGCGTAGTTAATGCCACGCGTAACAAGTGGCGATCATTTTTTCTAAACAAACAGAGTCACCCCTGAATCCATAGAATACGGGGGTCTCCACTGTAGCATCGGATACCGATGCTCTGCCAAACCCGCGTCTGTGCGGCTAGGCAAAATGTCGCGAAGTCGGCGGAATACCTCTTAGAAGGCATGAACAACATTAGAAGGGTGGCCGCCATTTCCTTCAGTGGATGCCTTCGGGACAGCTTAGCTGGCTTTCTCTGAAGATGCAAGGGCAACGGAAATCACAGCGCGAACGGCAAAAGCGGCGATGAGTAGAGAAGATGTTGGTTGGTGAGGACGGCAGTCCTAGGTGCTGGATCCCATGTGCGCTGGCCGTTACTTGTGTAGGACACTCGTGCTAAGACTGCGGCATAACCGAGTGGCAGGTGCTTTACAAGTTGCGACTGCGGCACTTTTTAAAAAAGTCCGTTCTATTCCTAGAGACATGCTCATTTTCGGTCACGCCAAGGCCAAACTTCCCGCTTATTCGTTCTGCTCTATATAGATACTTACATATGTGCAAATAGTAACATACATACATACATACATACATACATACATACATACATACATACATACATACATACATACATACATACATGCATACATACATACATACATACATGCATACATACATACACGAAAAAGACGTCTTATGAAACCTTTGGCACTGGTCTCAGTCCGCACCCTCTCGTAATGTCCGTTTCAATGTACATGCCGCGTTTCAAGTTTCGGCAAGCATTAGAAATAGTGGCTAAAAATTTATTGTTAGTTCCGACTCGTGTTTCAATCTCAAATGAATACGCTGATATAAAAAAGACGACCGCTTTTATTTGTGGCCGGGAAACACCGAGAACAGCGTCACTGTCCTTTATTTTTTTCTCCACAGCTGTTGTGGATGGCCTGCTCGAAGCCCATTGTTTGCACAGGAAAACATGTGCACTTAAAATGTCATTTCAGCTACGATATGAAGGATTGCTTGTTTCTGCGTTCTGGACAGAGCGTATTGTTTGGTCTAACGTCGACAAATGGCTGCACTCTACGCCAAACTGCGGCAGCAAGTTTTTCTGTGCGCCATCACACGTAATTTTATTCCGTTTTTCTTGGCACCAGTGCACACGCAAAAAATCAATGGTTATTATTTCTGAATTGTTTACTGTGTTTGCTCACAATTACGAACCGCCTGTTTTTATGGTGAGTATTTCAGTGCTTCACTGTGCCAAATCGCCGCGGCCTGTGGTTCCACTTGGCGGTTAGTAGAGGAAATTGCAGCCGCTCCTAAATAAAAATAAAAATCCCGCTGACCATTTTTTTCGATTTATCTGGCTGACCAGAATCATTTGGAACTGATTGCTTTATGTTTAATCATGTTCCCCTTTGCTCAGGGTAATGGCAGAGACACCCCCCACCCACAGATTACAAACCTTTTTCCATGGAAAGTTGAAAAAGCTTGATAGCTAAAGTACATCCAACCTTTGCTAAAATTGCGTTCAAGCGATCCTAAAACTTTCAAAGAAGCAAGTAGCAAACGAAGAACGAACCAATGCGAAGAGTATTCTCAAGCTAGGTAAACGTATCTGCAGCGGATCTGCACTACAAGATTTATAAGATAAATGTACACTATTGCTTTCCATCAATATTGATGCATGTATTATCTTATGTACAACTGTTTCCTTCTTGAGAATTTCAAATAAATGTTTAGACGCAATGGAAGCCGAATTACGCACGAGACGAGCTTTTGAAGATGTTATCAAAGCTTTCCGTTCGACCAACAGGTTTATAAGTAAATGCATAAATTGTGTGACGGAACGCCATCGTCACAATAAGAATGCTTTCGCTTGTATGGACCCCATCGTCACTGTATTCATCAGCGCCATCATCACCATCAGTGAGGGACGGAGGGGCGCGTCAGTTCAGACCACGCGCGTCAAAGAGACCGAAACTGACTGAGCAGCTGGGTGGTCGCTCGTATCCGCAGCAAATAAACTGTGATTATGTTCCGAACGCTTGGAAACGGCCAGCATTGGTGCAAGTAGGCCAACTGGCAAAAACAGCGCAGCGGTGACAGAAAATCACAGAACACATGGCGCTTCGCTTCGCTTCCGCGTCATGCGCAAGCACAGGTATCTCGTTTTTTCCCTTTCCTATTCTCCTTCCTCTTAGTACACACAAAGTATGTATGCGTGGCTAATCAGGAATGGAGAGGGCGCACACTGAATGCTGGATAATTTAACCATTAAAGGCGTGGATTTTTTCTTTGTATCTGGCAATTTTTTGTGTTTATTTTTTGTTTTTCTGAAACCCTTTGGTCGTACAAGCTTAAAAACAAAAAATTGAGCTTGCGATGAAAGTAAGCAATTAGCGGCTTATAAGTACGACATAATATTACCTATTCAGAAAATAAAATTTACATTTTCAGAACAAAACATTTCTTGCTTTTTTTTCCAAAATATGGAAAGTAGTGAGCTCACTCACAAAAAGTAAGGCCGGAGCTGCAAGTAATTTTGAGTATGAAGCCATTTCATTAAACTACAACTTTCGTCCTTGAGATCACCCTGACGTCCGTTTGGGTTTGCTGAAGTGCACTCCTATTTCTAGCGTTAACCTTCAGCAAAAAAATGGTGATATGTGTCGACATAGGCATCCTTGAAGAACCCTTTCCAGCCAAACTAGCTGTTTCGGTTTGTTCTCAAATTGATAAGCGGTTTTTAGTTCATGTCTTAAATATAGGACGCCGGGGCCGAAAGGATTAACGGCAACAGCTTTCGTTCCTCGATGACTGAATTCATTCTGCCGCTTTGCCTTACCCCGAGCTTCGGTTGGGGGGAGTCGTTGGATTTGGGAGACGGAGGTGTTGGTGGTTCACCGATGTTGCACACCGCGTCAATAGCAAGTTTCTCCGTATCTCACCTGTTATCTTCCTTGTCTCCGCTCCATCCTCACGAGACGTTCAATGCGTACGGGGCGGAGAGCAGAGGGAGGGGGAAACCTGGAATTCCCGATGGCGACGTCCTTTATACTTTACAATGTCATTCTGGTGTTTTCCTTGCTTGCTGCTAGCAGCTCTGTAGAGAGGTTGATTTTGCGTAGTACACTTCACACTTTCCCAGCGCGATACATGCATCGCAGTTGCGACTGGGCCCGCCTCTCGTGGACAGGCGAGGGTGTGTCGTTCGCTGTACCGGAGCTGCGCCCTCGCGCTCGTTAATTGTCATCGTCATCATAATCATCATCAGCAGCACCAGTTTGCGCCCGCACCGAAGTAAAGGCCTATCCCCTAGATCTCCAACTATCCTGGTATTGTGCTAACTGCGACCAATTTCTCCCCGCAACCTTCTTGATCGCATTTACCCATCTAGCATTCTAGCACCCTGCCACGCTTGCCTTCTTTAGGTAGCCCCTTTGTTACCCCTAATGACCAATGGTTAGCCTGCCTTCGCCTTACATGACTGGCCCACGCCCATTTCGTCTTCCTAATTACTACTAAAAGGTCCTTAACACGCGTCTGTACCTTGCCCACTCCTCTCTCTTCTGGTCCCGTAAAGTTACAACAATCATCTTGCGTTCGATTGCTCAGTGTGTCATCCTTATATTAAGTTGAACCTTTTAGTGCGCCTCCAAGTATTTGCCCACTATTTCAGTAATGGTAAGATGAAGCTTTTTCTTCTGGCAAAAAAAAATTAGGCTGCCATAGACTATCTGAGAATGCCCGCCGAATGCAGTCCCCCCATTCTTATCCTTCAAATTCTGTCTGTCTTATGGTTGCTAGCCGGGGTGCCAGTTGCACTAAGTACATGTATTCCCTTACTACTTCCACGCCTCGCAAGCTTTCTCAAAACGATGTGCCCTTAGTGGCTATTAGCATTACTTTAGTTTTTTAGATAGTAATCTTCAGGACCACAATTTTACTGTGCTTGTACACTGCGGTATTTATGATTTGCGTTACGGTTCTCGAGTTACTAAGCGAGGGAACGTCATCAGCAAATCTGACGTTACTGAGCTATTCTCCACTAACCCTTACGGCCACCTGTTCCGAATCTAATGCTCTGAATACATGTTATAAACATGTTGCGAATAAAATTGCAGAGATTGTGTCTCCTTGTCTGACGCCCTTCCTTATAGGCCTCCTGCGCTGCCCCGGGGGCGCTGCGAAACAGACTTCCGGGCAGTATTTCCGGGTAGTACATAGCTGCGTGGGTCCCATGGGACCCCATGTTGACCGAAGCAAAATGAGCTCGATACTTCCGATTTATTCGCGACATGCTCTCCAACCCATCCCTGGCGCATCCTATCTTGTACGGCGATCAACTTGGCATTAGGGAAAAAAAGCTTTGCAGCGCCGAGTGCGTGTAGAGCTTCTGCGAGAGTGCCCGGATGGTGACCGGCGCTCTGTCACTCGCTGATTCACCGATCGATGGTCGTATGAAGTGAAATTTGAGGTGAAAGCTTCTTGTTTATACTAATACACTTAGTGAGCAGGCTTTTCAAACTCCAACCGATCAAACAAGGAGAGCAACGCAATCGGCGATGATTGCGCGTAAAAGCAAGCGAGTATCGTGGACCGCAGGCTGGTCCGCTCCGGTGAGCCGTGGTTTTGCGCAACTGCGCCCCTACGCGTTCATTTTCACTAAACACCACTGGTATCCGTCATCAATACGAATGCATATAGCAGCGCTAGCTTGCCTCCTTTTCCGTGGCTCAGTCACAAAATTCAGCGAGCGTCAGAGGCGTGAAATATGTTTGTGATTCCGAAAGTACCGTAAAACAAAGTGGTCGGGCGAACTGAGTGGGTGTTCCGTTTCCTTGTTTGCTCTAACTTTATTTACGCTCTTGCATCATATATCCCAAGTTCGCACTCAGCAGACTAGAATAAGGGTAGGCAACGTATTCAGGTGTAGTGGCGAGTTGCATGAAGTCAACACGGTGGAGGGCAGGATGGCAAACCAGTTGGAGGGGGGGGGGGGCTCTGAAGGCCAAGAGCAAAAAATCAGCGGATTGCCAATATTATGTGAAAATAATCTGGCAAAGTGTGAATAAGGGGAACAATGCAGCTGGAAGCGGTTAGTGTTCTGTCATTGTCTCCACGTCAAACATTTTTAAGGTTAAAACTGGCGTATCGGCGTCCAGATTGTTAGTTACAGCGGGTGGCGGGGAGATTCTGACGACGTGCTGGGGCTGCATAATGCAGCCCAGCGGGCCACATTCGGCCAGCGGCTGTAGGTTTCCGACCCCTGCAGTAGATATAACCAGCACAGTCAGTGACGATCGCATGCAAATATTTGGGCCGAGCACTGTGTATGTTGCTGTGTTATGTTATGTAATAAATAATGATTTACAGACCTCTGCCATAGCGGGCGTGCGATTTGGTAATTGTTTTGCGTCCTTTAATTGCGGTTAATTTGTATATTAAACGCTATTGCCGCACCTACCCGCTAGTATATATGTTCTCTGCCGTTCGTAAATCGTAAGGAGTAAAATACTAAGCAAAGAATCGTTTAGTTTGAGAAAATACAAAATAAAACTTTCAGTAGTTTTTAAGGCGGGGCCAGGCCAGCAGTGTCAGCTGAGTCGGTGGCGCTTCTCGCGTCGTCGTGCGTATGATCCCGCTGAAGCAACCATTTACAGTAGCAGCATACTCTGTTTATGGTATACTTTTGAACTGTTTTCTTGTCAATGGTATGCATAATAAAGAAGGATAAGGATCGTCAGAAAGTTAGACCACCCGTCTTGGGGATACTGTCCCACGTCGCTTAGATCGGGACAGCTCGTTCAAAAGAAAGGCGATAAATCGGCAAGTTGTAACGGATATTATTTCGTTAGCCTCTGCAACTAATATAAGGGCATTTTATTCAGCATGTATTCATAAACGCACTAAAATATGATTTAATTAAGAACAGCCAACTTTCGCTCATGCTTGTAAATGAAAACACATGGAGGTCTGTGAGGGTCGTCTGCTCTTGTACTACCCCGAGGCGTCGGGCACTAGGGGCGCTGCATGTCGCAAAACTGCTGCGCAGGAGCCCTAAAGGTATTTTACGGCTCTCCTTGCGGAGAGCAATTGTAGCTGTGGATCCATTGTAGATATACTTTGGTATTCTTACCTAATGCTCGCCTGCACCCTGATTCCGCAATGCCTGAATAACTGCTGAGGTTTCGACAAGGTCAAACGCTTTCTCATAATCTATGAAGGCTATATTTAGGGAATGAGTATTATCCGCGCATTCATCTACCACCTGATTGATCGTGTGAATACGGTCCATTGTCGGACAAGCTTTGCGAAACCCTGCATCTTCATTAGGTTTACGAAAATCCGAGGGGGCCGAAATTCTGTTAGCGAATGCCTTGCTACGTACCTTGTACACGACTAAGAGTAAGATGATTCGCCTGTAATTTTTTGTGTCATGAGTGTCACCTTCCCTAAGGATTAGGATGATGTACGCTTTTTCTAAGACTCCGGCACCCTCGCGGTCACTAGGCATAGCAGATACAGGTTTACCTGTTTTTATACTACCACTGGCCCGCCATTCTTCAAGAGGTCAGCTGTTAACTGATCCTCGCCAAGGGCTTTGCTTACTTGCATTTCTTTCACAGGCTTCTTTACTTCTTCTGTCTTTATTGGTGGGATGTCCACGTCCTCTGAACTACTTCCTCGTTCGTAATTTTCCTGGATATTGCTGCTACTGTACAAGCCTCTGTTGAACCTACCGGCTAATATAACAATTTTACAACTATTTAAGATGACACGGCCTTGGTGTCTTTAGTGCATATATCTGACTTTTCCCAATGCCTAGACGCCTCTCCGCTGCTCTCGGCTTCCAAAGTTTATTACAGCATGCTCAATCCTTCCCACATTATATTTCCGTACGGCAGCTGCCTTACGCTTATTCATGAGCTTCGAAAGATCCGCTTGCGGTATTCCCTCGTGTACGGTGGGGACTGTCATGCTTTGCGGTTTCCTAATAAAATATTTCCTGTCTGGGGAAAGTTTACTGGCACCCTGTCCAGCGATTCTACCTCCCACTTTACAGCACACTGTTCATTGCATCAGAAATTTATTGCCATTGTATTAGGGGTTATGGTAACAGTCGTGCAATGAACGTTCGTTATACCATAGCGCTCGTTATCACTGCGCCCGTTATAAGCGGCTGGAATGTATTATAGGTATGTCTTCTACAGCCGGCAACAAAACTAACCAGCAAAACTTGCCTACACTGTTATCCTTCGCAGGACCTCATAAATACCTGTATGTTAAGCCTGCTCGGTCTCAAAGGCAAATCAAGCATACATAAACACATGTTTTGTTGGCTGTGGCCTTATTGCACCGTTCGTCTTTTCAGTCCAAGCTGCAGAAACTAAAATAAACGCTTAAGACATACATAAACTTCTAAAGGTTCAGCCATGATAAAAACTAAATTAAGCGTTCGTTCCGTTATATTCAGGAATAGTATATGAAGAACCGCCTAAAGTAGCAAACGGCAACTTTGCATAACTAGGGTTTAAAATCATCTTACGTATGCGGGCAGGAAACTATTCCATCGCCCACAAAAGACTACCTAAATAAACATGGCTCCACCGTCCCTGCAACTCAAAACTGACACAAAGACGGAAACCGAAGCCTTAGCTACAGCACTAGTATATGACCGTGTACCAAAATCATAAGGTCTAGACTTAGCTTAACACTAAAAATTAGAAACTGCAAACATTCTGTGGATGACAGTGTGAAGGCGTTCAACATCTGTTTTCTTTACAAATAGTGTCGTCAACGTTTGGGGCTGGTCTGAACACAACCCTCCTGTGGCGAATATTGTGACGGGTGCTGGTGGTTACGAAAGGCCCGTGCTGGCAAAGCCAGTGGCGGGTAGTGTTGGTGCCGCAAGCGCCATGCCATCGCTGCTAATGCTGATAGTGGTGTTGGGGCTGCAAGGCCCTAGCAAGGAGGGATCTCCAGGCCATCCCCGCTCTTTCCACCGCCTGGAGAGGTCTCTAAGTCGTATAAAGAGGGTGTGGCATTTTTTGAACGATAAGAACCCCCATCCATCTGTTTTAATTAGTTCTTTAGTTTTATACAAGAAAAACACATCTCCCTTACAAAGAAGTTTTAGTTACCACGCACATGTACAAAATCGGAAACAAGTCATTCTACGTAGCTGCAGCTTGACCTTTTATAGACTAACAAGTCGCTTTTACAGTGGGGCCAGCATGAAAAATAGAGACGAAAAAGATGTATTGTTCATTCATAGTCACATTGTCAGCAGGTCTGCACACAACATAAGAAAAAACTGCAATGTTTCTGTCTTTCACTAGCATTGGAGTTTTATGAACTTCTAACAGTGCCTTCTCTTCTAAACAATTGCTGGGTTAAAATACTGTAAAACCAGTAAAAACTTAAAACGGGCAGTTTTGTGCAGTGCCTGCAAGAGTGCATCAGCTAGCAATTAGACAAAAACCGCTATCTCAGAATACCCATAAACCAGCCGCGCGACCAGGTAATCCTGCAGGGCTACGCTTTGTTTTCAGCCCTTCCCCTCTCCCCCAGTACAAATGATTCTGTTTAATCACGGTGTAGGCTCTGTTGATAATAATCCCGCCGAATTGAGAAAGTGCGATGGTCACTGCAACCGTTCACATTGCAGCCATCTAATCACGACACCAACTGCAGCATTGAGCACCTGGCTGTGCTTATAATAGTGTTAAGAAGTCATACACACAGATGTAACATTGCTTCCGCATTGGTGATAACTCTGCGATAAAGATCTTTAGGCCACTTCCTGTTGACTGTGTGCAGGTCCTGCAACTAGTTGCTGCAAATGCTTTAGTGGAACTTTCTGTTCGAGGCCTTCAGCTTCTGCGCGTCGGCTTCCAACTGCATCATTATGTTTATTTAAGCTGCGACAGTATCTTAATCCATTGCGGGAGCCTGAATAATGACACCGGTCTCCTTTCATGTTTTTTTCTGCCTTCACAGCTTTTCTGTACTCCACTGAGAGGTGAAGCAACAAATATCACATTTGTTCCGAACATCTTCCATGAGAAGGACTCGCCTATTTACAGGCACAAGCACACTTTTGTGCAATTTTAAACACCTTTAGTGGTTGTTATGTGGTCAACGTTCGCAGATATATTAGCTGATTTTCCCATATAAATGTCCCGAAAATTGGCGCTAATGTGTCGCTTTAGCGTTCACGGGCCCCTTTATTTTCGATAAGAACATTTACAATTACCATTATCAAAATGGCTAATAATTACAAGGCGTCCACAGAACAACCACGATTTTGAAGCTCGTACGGGAAAATCGGCCTTGGCGAGTATTCGAAGCCGACAAAAATTACGCAGAGAATTTCTTAGCATGGCTGAGTGGTAACCAGCACTGTCCTGAATATAGTGTACTACGACAAAAAATGGGCAAGGTTGTAATACGAACCTTTCTTCTTGGCACCGGCGCACTCTGCGGGAGGCGCCGGCTCCACTTCCACGTCTAATTTTCCTCACGTTCTCCAGAGTGGATCGAGTAAAATTGCTAAAACGCGCTTCAGACACCACTACGCAGAGCGCATGGGTAACGATACTTAACGGTCATGTGAACGATGGTCGCTTCGCAGGAACCTCCCAGAGCCTCGCGTTAACCGCACCAAAACGCTTCAGGCAACGTATCTTTGTAGTAGTCATCGATGTCCACCAGGGAGCAGTTACGTACGTCAGCATGCAGACCACTTCTCTTTTACCCCAAGGAACATACTGAACGTAAAAAGACGTGGTTACGCTTTGACACAGGGTTACAGTACGTTTATACGACGCTCGCGTAGCGGTAAAAAAAGCAAAGGGCCCATCTCCCCGCGAGGGGGACTCGAGTAAATGCGTCGCATAGGGGGTGGGTATATTGCGTTAACTTTTTTTGTTTGGGGAGTTGGTGGTAGTGAATGCGTTGTATCAGCAGCTTCTTGACGTAGTTTAATGAGTCAAGGATATAAGGCGCGTTCGTAGCCTTCCATTCTGTGTCGGCTTTGTGGTGCAGTGGGTAGAGCACCGTGTACCTTGCGTTCCGCCCTCAGGGTCGTGGGATCGAAACCAGGCGCCGGTAAGTATTATTTTTTATATAGTGTAGGGGGAGAGGTGCGGACCTGATGTTGAGAGTGAGGAGAGTAGCGTGATGCGGGAGAGGAGGAGCGGGGGAGAGGGCGCACCTGCGAGCGATACGGACTACTACGGACGCCTAGAACGGGCGGCATCGTGAGTTAAAGAAATTCTCTGCATTTAAAAACGAAGCTGCAACTAGTGTAAGTTACGTACATGGCTTCAATCAGCCTACGCCGTTGCATTTGTTTAAATCACAGGTTGAAGTGCAGTAAAATACAACAAAACTGAATCGTTTCTGTCCTCAGTAGTGAGAACACGTATTGATAGTTGTGAGTCTTGAGGTAAAATATTTGCACTACATTCACGACTGATACCAGCTTCCCACTTTAGCGTGGTTCTCTCTCATGTCGGGTCACACCAGATCACTTTCTAGAAACAACGCAGCTTTTTCAAGTATTTGTCCTGGCTATGCGACTTCCTGATGGACTATGGGCACAGGTTTTATTGAGGCAATGGCATCAGCAATCATGCCAGCAGTAAGGATTTTTGGTTTTTATTGCCCGCCACCCTAGCAGCAGCGAAAAGCAAAACTTCCACGTTCCAAGATTGGTTGCCGGCGTCTGTCATGGCATAGTTCCCTTTATCAGAGCGTTACTCCGCTGTGGGCTACAGGCGAGCTGGTGTGTACTTTGCAATGGGTGGTTTAGTGCTATTGTCTTTTATAATTTCGTTGGCCATCGTGTTACAATGAGCAGGAAGGCCTGAACGCAGTATCACCGATACATCCAGCCCATTAAAGGCGAGATGTCTTGGTGTCAAGGCTGCGTTATCAGAGAGGTAAATATTTTCGCAAAGTTGACGGTGACGACGAGTATGTAAGTGGGGCGCCGCTGTGGCCGGATGAATGTGAGCAATGCAGGACTTGGCACGCAGTTGTATCGTGCCGTGCCATGCCCGAGTAAACATGTGATGCTCGGTGGGGTGTGGAAAGCGCTTTTGATGTACCTATATAAGCACTCATGACTAAACCACTACTCAGTTGCTGTTGTCGACTCCAGCGTGTCAGACTGACCTTCTTATCAGCCGTGTTGCGGCTGATGCATGGTCACAGATGTGGGTCGTGCAGCCACGACGCAGTCATGAAACCAGTGAAGCCGCCAGATCGCGTACGACTAACCGGTAATGATCAGAAGAACTGGGCGCTATGGAATCGAAAACTTGAGCTATACTCGCACGACACTGTGCCAGCAAAGGCACTGCTAGAAGCTGCGAAAAATGCCACGTTCCTGACCTTCACCGGAGACGACGCTTTAGAGGTTTTCAACAACTTCACGTTTGCCGAAGGTGAAACAAGCAGGACTCCCTGACTGTGATAGGGAAGTACGAGGAGTACTGTGCAGGCCAGTAAAGCAAAGTGCACGAGAGATTCATTTTCAGGACGAGGATGCATAAAGAGGATGAACTGGCAAAGCAATTTTCAGGGACCTACGAAAGCAAGCAAGGTTTTGCAACTTTGGCCCACTCTTCGAATCGATGATTCGCGACCAGATAGTCTTCGGTGCGAACATCAGGAAGTTGCGTGAGGAGATGTTGAAGTAGAAAGACCTGTCCCTGCAAAAGGCAGAGCACCTGCGCAAGGCCGCCGGGGCACCAAGCAAACATAAAGAAGCGCGGAAAAAGAGCGAGGAAAAAGTTGATGCAACTACAGCGAGGCAGAAACGCCGGAGCCAAAGCTTGAAGACCACGTCTTAGTGCTTCAAGTACAACAGGAGGTACGAGCCAAGGAAGTACCCCGCCTTCGGAACAATTTGCCGCTCTTGTCAAGGAAAAAAATCACTTTGCAATTTGGTGCCAACATGTCGGTGAAGTGAAACGTGACGACCAAGGCTTCAACATCTTGGATGTGAGCGTTTGCGGTGTTCAGAAAGAGAAAGACTGGATTGTAAACGCCTACGTTGCAGAGCACGAAGTGGCGTTGAAGGTGGACACAGGCTCCAAAGCAAATCTATTGCCGTTATCGATGTATAAAAGGCTCCGCACCAAACCACCCCTAAGGCCGAGCTGTTCTGTCCTGCGGTCGTACAGCGAGAACGTGATCAAGTAGTGGTCGTCACAACACAATTAGTAAAGCTCGGGAGCCATCAGTTCCTCACACACTTCTTCGCAGTGGTCGAAGCCAGGCTATACTCGGACTGCCGGCCGCTGAGTTTCTAGGAATTGTGTCTCGAATTTTTGACTTCGTGTCCGCAAACGATGCCGCTCATGGCAATTCCGATACCGTTGTGCAGCAGTTAGCCCATCTTTTTTAGGGCGCGGGCTACATACAGCGAAAGTACCGGATGAGTCTTTGTGGCGAATCCGTTCTAGTGGTGCAGCTGGCTCTACGGGTGCCTTTGGCAGTACAGGACCCACTACTGAAAGGCCTCCAGCGTATGGAAAAGGCAAGCACCATCTTCAAGGTGTATGGGCCCACTGACTGGGTAAGCCCTCTTGTTATCATCAGCCAAAAAGATGGCAGCCTCAGGGTATGCATGGATCCGCGAAATGGAAACGCCTGCTTCAAGCGCGAACATTATCAGTTTCCGCCACGCGTCGATGCAATGCAAAAATATCGCAATGCAAAGATATCGAGGCAGAGCTTTCCCTTGCGAAGATTTTTAGCTGTCTCGACGCAAAGTCGGTGCTTCACCAGATACCACTTGACAAGGCAACATCAAAAATATGCAGCTTCGCCACCCCTTTTGGTCGCTACCGCTTCCTCCGAGTTCCATTTTGAATTTCGTCCGCACCAGAAGTATTCGAAAAAACGCTGAGCGAGATTTTTGACCCCTTGCCAGGAGTACGCTTCTACATAGAAGACATCTTCGTGTGGGGCTTATCTAAGCAGGAGCATGTCTAGCGCTTCAAGGGCGCTGTTAGCGCAGCACTACCAGCTGGTTTAACTTTCAACGTGGGAAAATGCACGTTCGGCGTACAGAAAATTGCTTTCCAGGGAGACTTTATAAGCGAAACTGGCATTCGCCCGAGTCTATATTTGGTAGGGTGCTTGCACAAAATTCTTGTGCCGAAGGGTAAACTGGCAGCCAAGCGCTTGCTCGGTGTTATCAACTATTTTGGCAAATACCTGCCAACACTGGGTGATCGACCAAAGCTCCTTCGTAGAATGACACAGAAGGACGCTTTCTTCAAATGGACAGGAAACCACGTTCAAGAATGGGACGTGATCCGTGATGCGCTGCGCACGGCCCTGCTGTTAGCATTTTTTACCGTAGGAAAGAAACAAAAATAACGTCAGGTGCTTTGAAAGACTGCCTGTAAGCTGCCCTACTTTTGTTTCATCCTATCGGCTTGCGTCCAATTGCGTCCGCATCCCTAGCAATGACCGAGACCGAAAGGCATTACTCGTAAATCGAAAAAGAAACCATGGGGATTGCATATGGCTATGAAACGTTTCATCAC
Organism: Haemaphysalis longicornis; assembly: GCA_013339765.2. Lineage (NCBI taxonomy): Eukaryota > Metazoa > Arthropoda > Arachnida > Ixodida > Ixodidae > Haemaphysalis > Haemaphysalis longicornis. The sequence goes on from CM023452.1 coordinate 142,033,742, forward strand.
TTTGTGTATTGTCGAAAGATTTCCCTTGACACAGATCATAAGCCATTGATAGCAATCTCGTCCAAAGGCATTGGTGACACGCCACCAAGGCTGCAACGATTTTTTCTGCTGCTCTGAATTTATGATTAGTTATTGCGGTTTGTTCAAGGCAAAGAATTGGTGCTTGCTGATATGTCATAAAGGGCGGCGCCTGCTGGTTTGGAAGACTCGGCTGGGCTGTTGTAAATCGAGCTGTTGTAAACATTATATCATCTAACAAAAACGTCGAAGGAGAACTGAAACCTTTCGCTTCCGAACTTTCAGTAGTAGACGGAATTTTGCTCGAAGGATACAAGGTGTCGTTCCCAAGAAGCTAGGACCAGAAACACTTCTACGCATTCACGAGGGTCATTTCGGCATTAACAAATGCAAGGCTAGAGCACGGCGTTTAGTTTTTTGGCCTGGAATGAACTCTGAGATTGAAGATGTCGTACGAAGTGCTCAGTTTGCGCAACGTATGCATACAAGCAGCCGAGGGAGCCTCTCTTACGGCGACCAACCACTGATAACCCGTGGTACCGAGTAGGCGTGGATTTGTTTTATTACGCGAATGGCACAACCTTGCCGTATTTGACCGAAAAACTTGAAGACACATAGGCAGCCACGGTCACAGACAAGCTGGGAGCCATTTTCGCCAGATACGAAATCCCTTTCGAAGTATGCAGAGATAACGCCCCTAGTTTTCAAGACGCCACTTCGCCACCTTGGCCGAACGGTATGATATTGTCACCAAGACAAGGACGATGCAGTTGTCTCGAATGAGAAACACGTTTATTGGAGCGAACTTGTGCTCCCCGAACAACTGAAAAGAATACAGAGGCGGCGAAGCAGCGGTCAACAAAGTGACTTGCACATGCGCGTGTCGTCGAATCGAATGCCCTGGCATCCGCACTACAGGCTTTTTATCTTTCGGCGCGCTTGGTTCTCGAAACGTCGATTCACATCGAGAACATAGAAGATTCAAGATGATTGTTCTGGGCTGTTCACGTTACATCGGAATGCTCTCCCTATCACAACAGATAACACATGCGCCACAGAAAGAAAGAATGGAACACGCGCTTCTCTTGGCGCATAGATAACACAGACCGCGCAGCCGGTCGGTAAAAGCAAAACACAAATCAACAAACCCAATGTATGGTTCGCGGCATTAGCCCCGCCCCTATAAGAGTGCATCGACTCGATACTAACATAAGCGACAGTCCGAACAAATGAAAATATAAGTTCGTCGTCGTCCGTAGAAAGGTTTTAAGCGAACTACGTGGACGACTTCAGGCCGCGTGCGTTGTCGGGATGTGCCGGAGTCACCATCGGGGATCACTTCGTAGGTAAGTTGGCCAACACGTCGTAGAATATGGTAGGGTCCGAAATACCGTCGCAGGAGCGTCTCACTGAGTCCGCGTCCTGGGATGGGAGTCCAAACCCCCACACGATCCCCTGGTCGGAACTCGGCGTCTCGGCGTCGGAGGTTGTAGCGGCCCGCATCCACCAGCTGCTGGTTCGTGATACGAACTCGAGCGAGCTGGCGGGCCTCCTCCGCACGTTGAAGAGTATCCGTGGACGTCGGCGTTGAGGTCATCGTCTTCTACGTGCGGGAGCATGGCGTCGAGCATCATAGTTGGCCTTCTACCATAGACAAGCTCGAACGGCGTCAGCTGCGGCGTCTCCTGGATAGCCGTGTTGTACGCAAACGTGACAAACGGGAGCACTTCGTCCCAAGTGTTATGTTCAACGTCAACGTACATTGACAGCATATCTGCGATTATCTTGTTCAGGCGTTCTGTTAGTCCGTGCGTTTGGGGGTGGTACGCCGTCGTTGCTGTAGCGTAATACTCCTTGCATCAGCTCCGCAGTAAATGCCGTACCGCGGTCTGTGATTAGGACTTCCGGGGCTCCATGTCGCAGCACAACTTGGGTTATAAAGAACTTCGCCACTTCTTGTGCAGTCCCCCTCGGAAGAGCGGCGGTCTCTGCGTAGCGCGTCATGTAGTCTGTCGCTACGACAATCCACTTGTTCTGTGATCGTGACGTAGCGAACGGGACTAAAAGGTCCATTCTAATCTGTTGAAATGGTCTCGATGGGACGGCGATTGGTTGCAGAAGTCCGGCGGGTCTGGGTCTTGTCGGCGGCGTTTTTTGTCGCTGGCAGTCACGGAAGCTCCGGACGTAGTGGGTGACGTCAGAGGTAAGGCCGGGCCATGGGTACCTCGCCTTGATTTTTCGAATAGCGCTTGCTGTGCCCAGATGTCCGGAAGACGGGTCGTCGTGGCACGCTTCCAAAATTTCGTCACGAAGGTCCGCGGGGATGACGAGAAGGTAATTCGCTCTTGTTCCGGGGATGAAATTCTTCTTCACGAGGACGGAGTTTCTCAAGCTGAATGCTGGTAAGCTGCGTTTGAAGGTCCTAGGAACGGCAACGTTGCATCCCTCGAAGTACTCGATTATGACGCGTACGTCGGTGTCGACACGCTCCTGGGCGGCTCGGTCGCTCTCCGTCACGATCCCGAAGAACGCGCTGTCTTCATCAGAGTCTTGTGGTGGTGGGTCGACGGGGGCGCGGGACAGGCAGTCGGCGTCGGAGTGTTTCCTGCCGGATTTATGTAGTGGGCACGCACCATTCATGCCCACTACAACCTCGGGAAGCCGCCAAGCCAGTCCAACAAGAGCCAGCCTCCGCCTGCAAGATTTACCACCCGAGTACGGTCTACTACCAGAAAAGACGAAGAAGAAAGACGTCGCCACCAGCACCATGCTCAACCAAGCCAATCCTCCTGTCGTTCTGCAGCAGCCACGGGAACCGCCATCATGCCGAGGAGCCCCCGAAGAAGACCCAGAAGAATGGCTGGAGAAACTGGAGCGCGTCCGGAAATTCAACAGGTGGGACGATGCAGAAACGTTCCGGCACGTTTTCTTTTACTTGGAAGATTCGGCTCACATTTGGTTCGAGAACCACGAGAGCTCCTTGACAAACTAGACTCAGTTCAAAAGCGAGTTCACTAAGACCTTCACTACCGTGGTCAGAAAAGAACGCGCAGCGCGTTTACTTGAAACTCGAACGCAGCACCCCAACGAAGGGGTAGTGATCTTTGTTGAGGAGATGAAGAGGCTGTTTTGACGTGCGGATCCGGAGATGACAGAAGAAACGAAACTAAGGTTTCCCATGCGAGGGGTAAAGCAGGAGCTTTTTGCTTGCCTTGTCCGCAATCCTCCCAAGACGGTGGCCGAATTTTCGTCTGAGGTGGCCGCGGTGGAGAGGACGCTGGAAGTTCGAACGAGGCAGTACGATCGCCGGTCAACGTGCTGGTTTCCAAGACGATCGGTGCCGGGGCTACAAGCTCCGACACACTGCGTGAGACCATCCGAGCAGTGGTCAGGGAGGAGCTTCGGAAGCTTTTTCCGACGACGCCGCAACCTCAAGTGGCTTCCCTGACTGACGTCATCTACGAAGAGGTCAAACACGCTTTCGGCACTTCTATGCCATCCGAGGCACCCCGCGAGCCACCGGCGATGACCTACTCCGCGGCTGTTCGTCGACCCCGCCCTGCTCCAACCCGTCTACAAGAAGCTCCACCGTACCGCCATCCACTCTCGCTGCCGTCGACCGTATCGCCGTACACAGCCCAAACCCAGACGCCGAGGAAAACTGACGTTTGGCAAACGCCAGATCATCGTCCGCTGTGCTACCATTGCGTAGAGGCCGATCACATCTATCGTCGCTGCCCGTACAGGAGACTTGGACTGCATGGTTTCTCCGTCGACGCCCTACGCCCCCGACCCGGCCACCACCCTACCGAGATCGACGAATACCTGTCCAACACCAACCGAGGACCAGCCCGCTCACACCGATCGCCGTCGCCCTACCCGTACCAGTCGCCTAACCGCCGTAGCAATGCTGATTTCGCACGTGGAAGTTCCCCCAGCCCACACGGGGAAACTAAAAGCAGCAACTTCTGGAGGTGAAGTTGCTCTACAGCGAAAAACTGGAAACCCTTCAACGACGCAAGGACGCGCTGAAGACAGTGATTCACGACATGCCCTCATCCCGACGACCCGACCTAACTCTGACGAGACTCCCGCACACGACGACAGCTACACGGCGCGACGCGTACCCGACCTGACCGAGACGTCCGTTGAGAAGACGACGACAACGACGATGCACAGTGCCCGACCGTCAACACGTACAAGCAGAGATACGACGCCCCGACGAAACCGGAAGTCGAGGAAGACTGCATCTGACGACAAGGTGTCCATCGACGGCTTTGACGTAGTCGCCCTCGTAGACACGGGAGCTGACTATTCGGTAATGAGCGGACCATTTGCGTCTAAACTGAACAAAGTTATGACCAGATGGGACGGTCCGCACATACGCACAACAGGAGGCCACCTCGTGACTCCAAGTGGAACGTGCACATCGCGCGTCACCATAGACGGCACAACGTACCCTGCGGCGTTCGTCGTTCTGCCTAACTGCTCCCGCGACGTAACTCTTGGTGCAATAAGCGATCTGCAGACTAAGTCAATAACATTTTCCCCCATCATTTCAGAACGCCGGAACCGAACCCCGAGCGACGTGCTGCTCTAAGGATTGCCGATGATCATGTCACCCTGCCACCCCGCGCAAGCTTGATGGTCGCAGTCCAATGTGAACATGCTGCTCCTGACGTCGACGCTATCGTAGACACTGATCAAAGGGTGCTTCTCGACCGTGGTGTGTCTGTCGCAAGAGGCATTGCGCGTTTCAAAAAACACCAATCCCACATTTTGGTTACTAATTTCACCGAGGAGTACCAGAATTTAAACATGGGCGCGGCAATTGCATTCCTTGAAGAACCGCAAGAAGCAAGTGAAGTGATCGCGGTCGCCGACTTTAAACGCACACCCGTAGAAACCTTCAAGCACCCGCAGCCCTTCGACGTAAATCCGGCGCTACCGCAAGAACAACGGAACAAATTATTGGCTTTGCTGCGTCGCTATAGCGAAGGTTTTTCGTCGAGCGCAAAACTACGTCAGACCCCTCTAGCGAAGCACGGAATAATAACCGAAGATGCCCGACCTACCCGACAGTCACCGTACCGCGTCTCTTCAGACGAACGCGAAGCCATCCGGACTCAAGTCGACGACATGCTCAGCGACGACATTATACAGCCATCGAAAAGCCCCTGGGCTGCGCCCGTCGTACTCGTAAAGAAAAAAGACGGCACATTAAGGTTTTGCGTTGACTACCGGCGACTGAACAAAAAATCACGAAAAAGGACGTGTACCCCGCACCTCTACCAGATGTCACGAAGACAAGGACGATGCAGTTGTCTTGAATGAGAAACACGTTTATTGGAGTGAACTTGTGCTCCCCTAACAACTGAAAAGAATACAGAGGCGGTGAAGCAGCGGTCAACAAAGTGACTTGCACAGGCGAGTGTCGTCGAATCGAATGCCCCGGCGTCCGCACTGCAGGCTTTTTATCTTTCGGCGCGCGTGGTTCTCGAAACGTCGATTCACATCGAGAACATAGTAGATCCAAGAAGATTATTCTGGGCTGTTCACGTTAGATCGTATTGCTCTCCCTATCACAACAGATAACACATGCGGCACAGAAAGAAAGAATGGAACACGCGCTTCCCTTGGCGCAGAGATAACACAGACCGGCGCCGCCGGGCGGTAAAAGCAACACAAATAAACAAACCCAATTTATGGTTCGCGGCAATATTAAGCATACAACTTCGAGCCCTGCGCTTCCACGGTCCAACGGGCTGGCGAAAAAAAGGTGAGTAAATTACCAAGAGACTCCTAAAAAAAGACGAGAAAAGCACGTGAAGATTTCTAGCTAGGTTTACTCGCGTATCGCTCTTGCCCCTTAACAGACAGATGTGCGCCAGGAAAACCGCTGCACGGTCGTCGCCTGCGGGCACGGCTTCCCGAATTCAATCCCCCGCCACGTTAACCGCTCAAGAAGCATCACCAGCGGGCGACTGGACGTACACTGCATCCGCTCCAACCAGGACACATAGTTCGCATCCGAGTTCAGGTCTGGTCTCAAAGGGTCCAGGTAGTGGGTGAAGTTGCGCCTAGGTGGTACCAAGTTGCAACAGAGAACGGTACAACACAGAGGCGAAACCGTCAACACCTGCGTCCAACACCAGAGTCGTTACCGCGCACGAGCTACTGCGATGACAGCGATGACGAATACGCCCCATCAAACAAATCGGTCCGCGGAACTTCGCCCAGAGCATCACCTACTCCAAGAAGGATAGCGCGGGCCTTAGCTCAACCAAGACGCTTAGCATACGGTGGCAACTGCGAACAAATAGCTTAGCAGTAAAAGTGCGCCGGTAGCAGTAATTCTTGTCAAATTGTGCAATCAAAACAAAGAAAAAGAATATGGGAAGATGTATCGTGCAGTGCTGTGCCTGAGTAAACATGTAATGCGCGGTGCAGTGCGCAGAGCGCGTTGGATGTACTTATATAGGCACTTATGAATAACCCACTAATCAATTGATATTCTCGACGCTAGCGTGTCATATTCACCTTCTTAACAGCCGGTTTCTTTTTGGGTTCTCTTCAAATTTACGTGTAATTTCCAGTACTTCTAAACTCAGCTGATCGCGTTCCCTCGATATTGCCACAGGGCCGGCAGTACCATCACGAACAGCAACAAGGCCGACAAAAGGGTAGCAAAAAAGACGCAGACCTACAGCAGCACCACCCAACACCACAAAAAGGCCGAAGGAGAACAAAGAACAGCGTGGGAAGCACGGCGAGAAGTTATAACGGAAATCGCTCTCTTCCAAGAGCATTGCGCATGTTCCTCGATTATGAAAACGTTCGCTAAATTTCGCGGCCTGTCCCGAAATATCCCTGGCATTGAACGGAGCGGGCACGACTGGCAGTGATGTTTTCGCCGCAAACCCGGCGCTGCTGCGGTCTAAGCGGCTCTGCAACATGAATATCGTAGCTTGTTCGAATGAATTTTGAGCTAGTATGCCGACGAGTATACGTGCGATTTGCAGAACGTTTTGTGAAGATCCCCTTTGGCATTCAAAGTGTGCAAATTTCGGCAAAAATGTGATGATATCAAACTCAGGAAAATAAATTATTTCTAAGTCACGTCTGCCGGTAATGAAAGAAAAAGACATTACCCCGAATATTGTAATTTGCGAATCGTATCTACGAGAGTTCACTCTATATACCTATGTCTCTTACAGGCACTCCTTGCAACATGCTGGAAAGCATCATGTCAAGTTACAGTGGTAATTTTGTGCGCTCATAAAATGTGTGATCGCCATATTAACCGGCATTATTAAAGTTCTTTCTACAACTACTGAAGTCATTTCTTGCGTCCATTATTTGGCATCTGTTCTACATAAATCAGGCCAGAGCAATGTTATCTCCTTTGATGTCAGCAACACATTTGATACAATGCCCGACTCCGAACTAATTCACAAAATTGATTTCATTGGCTTTCTCTATACAATTGTTGAATGGGTTTAATCTTTCTGAAGTTCACGTACACAGTTTCTTAACATAACGGTGTTTATTAAAACCATCGCCCATTGAAGTCATGTGTTTCCCAGGGAAGCATCCTAGGGCCTTTGCATTTTCTTATCTATATCAAATACATTACAACTCCTTAAAAACAGGGGCAAAATTTCCTTTTTGGTTCCCGGTATTATTTTATTCACTTGAATTTTCTCCGGAAATGACCAAATAATGCTGGTCTAATGTGCCAAGGCCATACCCCGGTGCGGAGACTGTTGGGGATTGAATATAAACCTTCAGACTATTGTGTTTACGCGAATCGCCAACAATTAGCAACCATCTATTTATCCGTGGAGTAAAAAATAAATCTATTTTACTAACAGGATATTACAAATATCTCAGCTGAAGAAATCAATAGGAAACTAACTTGGTGGTCCCACATCAAAAATATTTGTTCGTTCGCATGTAGCCAATTCGGCTGGTTAAGGCATAACAAAACGTTCTTCCGATAGTACCACACTCCTCGTTTACAATAAAATTATTCTGCCTAGCGTAAAATATGCTTGTCAGGTGTGGGTTCCGCACACTAAAAAAAGATATCAGCATTCGACAGAAAACGAAGCTTTTAGCCTTTTGTTTTATTTTCAATATTCCAATTCTCCAAACTCGTCTATCTGATTACCATTTACTAATAAATTATAACAAAGTTTCGACTTTAGAATGCCAAAGAAAACAGCCAGGCTGAAATTTGTTTCTAACTATCTAGAAAAAAATATTGTACAGGACATAGAAAACGTTCTCTCTACGAAATCTTCGCGTCCAACAAGAACGTACCACTCCCACAACTTCACTTCAATCTCCGCCCGGACTAACAATTTTCAATACTTTTATTTCCTAGCACAATTACAGATTGCCCGAACCGCCACATTAATTTTTTCTACTCTGGAAATGCGCTAATGTGTATCGAAAATTATTCTTGGGTGTGATTTTGATGTTTATTGCGTTCAAATCTATGTATTATGTTTGCCACCCCTGTATTGTTTACTATTTATCTTTTCTTCTTTGTCTTGCCACCCCCCCCCCTTTTGCTTCGGCCGTTATTCCCTTCAGTAATATCTAAATAAATGAATGAAGTGTTTCATTGGCGAGGCATCTACGAGCGAAATTTGTGATTGTTTGCGACTTACTTAAATGCGTACTCTGGGCGACTGCCTTTTTAAAAAGCCGCTTTCAGCAACTATGCAAACGTATTTATCCATAACCAACAGCGTCAACGCAGATACATCTTGGCTAGATCTCTCACGATACTAAAGCTGTTAACGTTCCTCAAACACGTCGTTTTTGCTCAGCGCAAGCAAATATTTGCCAGATATGATGCAAATTGTTAGTAAATATACAAATAATGTGGAACTCTCTTGAATAAACATTTCTGCTTAGTTGGGGTTCTGAAAAAGTATTAAACAGGGATAATAAACGGAGGTGAAAAGGGACGTGACTAACGCATGTCGAAAAAAAAAAACTGCTTACGAAAGTCCAACGCCATTTCGCCTTGTCATTCATAGCTTTTCGGCACAACTGATGTGGTTTAGAAAGGCAGTGTTTCCAGTGAGTTCTTTGTTGGTGAGTGGCGTGAAAAGAAGGTATTCGCCCTCATTCCGAATAAGCACAAGTGGCCGCATGGCCCCAAATATGTAGAAAGCCGGTTTGATGCAAATAGTTTTTTGTCAGCATGCAATAAATGATTAAAATATTTGGTTAAATACATAGAAAGTTGGCGCATTGTGACCTTGGAGTTAAAAAGCAAAGATCTACTGCTAAGCAGTGGCGTCGATGTGTCCATTGGAAAACGGGGGTTGTATATCAAAGCTATTTTGATTGTCAACAAATATGCACCCGACAAACCCGTTGCTGCATAAATATAAGATTTTTGGAGCACAAAACCTCACTCAAACACAGGACACACTGACACGTCTCCAAGCATTGTTCTGGAACCGGGTGATTTTTGCTTGTTTATGATACCTCCAACCCTTTGTTGCACGTCAATGAGATCACTCTAGAAGTTAGTGAGGCATATCATTAGAAAGTGGGGATGTGTGTAATAAAGAGCCGTTGATAACACCGCATGAAAAAGTTTCTGGTTTTTGGTTTGGTCTGTATATCAATGCGCAGTTTCTTATAATTTAGTGGTGCCTCGTATTGTAACAGCGCATGCGTTCGGCCGTGGCCCTTATGTGTGTTTTACCTTTTTAATAAAGCAGTTGTGAGTACAGCGTAATCCTGTCATCGTCTTTCCCGCGTGTCTTTTTCTATTACACGGTCATTCAAGACATCACCTACTACCAATTCACCCAAGTGCCGATACTTTTATCGAAAGTTCTAAGCGGGCGCTACGGTGAACTTTGATTGCTCGTGATGGACTACACAGCCCACGGCGAGGTAATTACCACCTTTTCAATTTCTTATATTGCTTGGGAACAGTGGCGCTTGCGAAAACAAGAACATAATTTTGTCGCCTCTGGTTCGGGAGTGGTGTAGGGGCACTTTGAGCAACGGAATTTCTGGTTATGGTGGCGGGCTCTTTTTTCATCTGTCGGGTGATTGCATTGGTGTATTATAGAAAACATGGCGCCAGCGCTTTGCAAATGACAAGAATAGCTCCGGTGCAATGGACTTCTCAGTATTTTCATTAAAGAGAAAACTCGTCGGCCCTGAATACAAAGCTATGACATATAACTCAAGCAGGATTGCATAATAATACGTATAGAACGCCTGAAGTGAAGTACTCCTTATTCCTTTAAGGGAACGTCTTCAGAAATCAGGAAACTACCACTCAGTAATTTATTCCACCAATTCTTTATTTTTCTGGGTTTCACTTCTGCGTTATTTTGCACGTCGTATGACTCCAGTAATACGTAAAATTTGCTTCGGTTGTGTCATTACAAACAATCTTCCGAGGCTGGTCGTAGAAAAACTGCTGAAAGTTTATAAGCCTTCCCACCTCTCAAGTTCCCGAAAATAAAACTGGATAATCTTTATTCCCGACAGGGATGCTCAAACGACGGTTGCAGGAGTTTGGTCGTCTATTTTTTTTATATCAGGAACGCACCTCCACCAAGCCCTTTCCCATTGGCGTTTCCACGTCAGCAACTTTTTCCTGTGTTTTTCCACACAATGAAGAAGGTCATGATTACAAAAGGTGCTTCGCAACAGCTTAAAATCTGCCAATGTCTGAACATGAGCTAACTTTGAAAATAGGGTATATTCATGGCGCACCTAATTGGGGCCATTTTGTCTTAATGTGCAAGTTCCTTGCCATTTTAAGACATTATTTTAGGATGTTTACTCTCTAATTATAATATATTCGTTGTTTAGAAGCAACAGCAAAACGTTGTTGTTGTACTCGTTACACCTGCATGTTTACAAGAAAGTATAAAACAGACTGACGAAAACGCTGGTGTTCACACGTCAGCCACGAGCCGCACAATGTCGTGTTTATTTACTTGCAATTCCGCACAAGGCACCATAAACTATATAAGGCATCCAATACCAGTGCGGTGCCAGCGCTTCTGCTTTATTTGCATAGAAAAGATTGAAAATGCGGAGACGAACACGCCGTTCCATTTCAGTGGTCATGAAAAAGCCATCGTCGCTTCGCTGTACGGCAAGCGACGGTTGCAATTTTGTGACCCTAGCCGTCAAAGACGAACTATAGGACTAAGCTTGGCCCGGGAATTATCGTATCATCCCAAGTTCCGCTTCTAACAAGATCTTACCTAGTCCCTTAGCAATGGTGACCCTCTGTTTCATAGCGGAGCTCCTGGGCTCCAGTTCTGTGGTTTCGCGGCGTCCCTCGCCTTCGGCTTCATTGTAACTACGATAACGAGGAGGATCGTATCGCACAACCGAGCAGACACAGGTACGAAAGACGGAATGACACACATGCGCTGTCAGACACAAAAACCACACACTCTTAACAAAAAAGGCCAGTAAAAGCGTAGTAGCGGCTTGTATTCACTAAATCGTTACGCACTTTACTTCCCTGCAAAACGGTACATATGTGCTGCCCCTTAAAGTTGTACCCCAAATGCTATTGTTACTCATCTAGACCGTGCACTTAGCAACTGCTGCTTGTGTGATGCTAACATTTACGGATACTAACAATATCTATGACTTATTGAACACCATTACGACAGCACACTTCCCACTCCACCTAACGACTACAAAGTTTCATTTGTATAGGCTCACACTGCAATGCATGATTCTTACATTAAGGCTGAAATATTTTACTTTTTTGACAAGCCCACTGACTCTATCAGAGGACGTTTAGATTTTGGCTGTAAAAGTCAGAAAAAAATGTCTTTCTAGAACGAAGATATTCACAATGTCTCTGTTCATGCAATTGTTTTTTTCTCATTTAATTGTTGTTTACGTGTGACATGTGCTTGTTTAATGTGTGTTTTTGTTATGCCACGCGCTCAGCCAGTCTGCGTTTTCACGCGTAGTTTTTTTTACTAGGATAGGCGGATCCAGTTAGTAACAACACGTAGCTACTACCTAAAGTAAATAAAGTCTTAATTTTACGTACGTAGAAGCGCCAGGTACGTAGAGCTTTCACGGGTGACCAGTGCGCTTCCTCAGAACACAAATGGTATCCTTGACTATTAGAGACGTACGTGAGATTCGAATGTGGACGTAATGGTTCCTACGTGGCTTCCGTACTTAGAGTTTACCAACATTGCGCCGCCCTGTCCTCCCACTTCACCGCCATAGCAGATTGGCCGGTAATGCCTCGATGTATATCGTGTTGTACGCTGTTGATTTCAGCTTCAAGTTCCCCATTCTTTCCCTCACATCAAGCTTCACGCGACAAATTGGTTCTGTTTGTTTTGATGGAAGGGATATTTCGCAGCTGTAAAGCCCTATGAAGTATCGTTTGTCGTCGTCATAGCAACGATCTCGCAGGATGACAAGTGGCTACAGCAGTGTCTGTTTCTGTTTGCAAATGGCTCTAGGCATCCAGGCATCCTATGTGTGCCGTGCGTGCCGCAGGTGTAAATAAAGCAGTTTCAAACTAGAGGCGCATGGACTACGCACATTTCTTACGGTTCCGTACGTGGACTCTGTACGCACTTCAAACTTAAAGTGCATATTAACTACTTAGTTGTTCGTCTGAGAAGTAGCCAGTGTTTTGTTAGTAAATGCTATCACCTTTTTTAGGCTCGTAGAATATGCGAAATTGTGGAAAGCATACGACATTAGTAAAAGGTGGTAGCAGTGTGCGAAGCCTGCTTTATTAACTTCTTGGAAAAAAAGATGGGTCCTTTTTGAAACCTATAATCAATTCGCTTCGTTTTCTGTCCACGGACATGGTGTGTCACGTTGTGTCATTACTCGGTGTGAAGAGGCGTTTATACGGCCCTGTAGAAGGGAAGACGATGAAGCTTTTCCTGCTGGTACCGAAAGAAAGACCGCGCAGAGTGGAAGGTATACTAAGAAGAAGGAAACCGGAACCGAGAGGGCAAGGTCGCAGCAGACTAACGTGCGCATCGGCGGTGGCTTAACCAGATGTTCGTTAAACGTTTCTCTCCAAAATAGTGTCCTTGTTGGTGCTTTTGCCACCTTTCACCTTACTAATAAAAATATACCCAGTTCTCCCGAACAGTTATAGCTGATTACTACCGCAAACTAACATTCAAGTACGGCAAGCGAGCTGACCCTTTTAAGCCACAGCACTGGGAATTCTTTCTTTGCCGGTATGGATTAATGTTTGGCGTCTCTCAGCATACATTTCTAATGTCTGTTAACATACTCTACTTCGAAATGTACTTCACGTATTCTTGAAATGTTTTTCGTCTCAACCTTTTTCTTTTAATTGTACACTTCTTTCCGCAATTTACGTTTCAGCTATCTCGATCTATTTAAAATATTCATTGCTTAGAAGTTTATGGGTTATTGCACTATCATTGTTTATCCCGATTATTGATGTCCCTAAGGTGGTGACTACCGGCCTTTTAGTTTGCATTCCTGATTATTCGCGTCGTATTGCATTTTACTTCCAGTCTTTTGGTCCCTCGAAATCCGCCGCAACCTATGTGGTGTTATGGTAGAAAATTTTTTTTGTCGTCGCCTGACACTGCCATTTTATGGTTTTACTAATTTCTGTGCGTTTCTTCTGCGTGTGCCACCAACACCTGCTGCTTCTGCTCCGTTCGTGCCTCAGTGATCTTTCCGACCTGCTGTTTAGTTACTAGTGGGCATACCAAGCTGCACTTGTACTCTCAGTGGTTTGTCCTTGTTTAACGTAGCTGGAGTGTGGGACGCGGTGCAAAATCGCTCTTCTATTTTATTATAGATCCTAGTTTTGCCGTCTTTTAACCCTACAAGTCTCTGATTGCGTACACCCTATGCTGTCGGACGGCTACCTTCCTCATAGTTACATTCAAGCTTCCCCTTATTTGCCGGATTTTTTTTATTCACTTTGATTTTAAATGAACGCATGTCGTTTCTTTTACTTCAATTAACCATTTTTGACGGCTTGGTTATTTCCATCCGATCCGCGACACTTGACAGCTTCATGGTCTCGCGCTTCGCACTGACTCCTTTTATATTCCTAATTTTCAAGTTAGTACCCTAGTTATTGTACCTCCCAACATCTACTGCTGATTTACTTGGTGACTATGTTAGTTGTCATTTATCCCGTCTACACTGACACCGTTATGCTCTCTCAGAAGCGATAATTTGTATTGAGTAGTTATTTTAAGGCCCTGCTATCTGACTGTGACAGAATTCATTCGGGGTATCTTATTTTCACGAGTTTCCTTCTATCTTTTTTTGAGATTCAACCCTAGCTTGCATCATACCTACCCATGATCGCTGCACCGAATCTTAATTACCACCTCTACGTGCTGCGCGACACCCGGTTTGGCTTACAAAATGAAGACAATTTCATTTGCAGTTGTACCGTCAGGAATTTTCCGCGCCAACTTCCTATACATTTGTTTTGAAAAAGAATGTGTTCATGAAATGTACATTGTTTCTCGCGGCAAATCCCCGCAGTGTATCTCCTCGACTGTGGCAACTGTCTATTACGGAGTTTTCCACTGACATTCCCAATTTGCTTCTTACCCACCTTTGCGCTAAAGTCTGCCACCACAATCGTGAGCATCGTTGTTATCTTTTTCATTGCTGATTCGAAATCCTCGTAGAAGCTGTCTACCCCTACATCATCATATCCGGTTGTTGGCGCATAGGCATGTGCCTTCTTTATTCTGCATCGCTTGCTTAGCTGGATCGAAACCGCCGCGTCTCTCTCGCTGGTGCTGAAGAACTCCTCCACGTTTCGTGCTATTTCTGTGTATTAAAAACCCCACCCCATGTTCTTCCTTCTATTGGAATCCTCGCAGCACATAATATGCCCCTTACTGAACTCTATGAAGCCTTCTCTTGTCTACTAACTTCGCTTGCTCTAGAATATTCCACGGAAGGCCCTAAAGGTGGCCTAGTAAATAGGTCTACGTTTCCCTCGCTAAACAGAGTGCGTACGTTGAACGTTGCCCCGAGCCAAGCTCACACGTTAAGCCCAATATACTCGCCACGCAATTTATGCCTTGCAAAAACAAGACGCTTACCTGAAAGGGTCTAGTCAGGTCTGGACCATTTTTACGAAAAAGTGTACAGGATTACAATATCGTGCTTGAACTCTTTCAGCTTGAGCTCCTCGATACCCAGTTTTCGCATTTGCCAGTAGCCGTGAACCTATATTTAAAAGGCATTCCTGTTAATATTTGTCCTATGCCAAAGTAGATCCTAGAAGTGTTGCCGCGGCAACAATAAGCGGCAGATAAGAGAAAATAGGGCGTTTTTTCTTATGAATGCCGCGGCTTTAAATAGATACCTGCTATAGCAATAAAACAAATAGATAACTACATGAAACGCCAAATGTGTTTTAAGTGCGAAGCACTTTTTAGTCGGGCCTACTCCTGCTTCCACCGCCGTCCTCCGTCCGCGCCTAGCAACGGAGCTAGCTAGCGTGCCTAGCAACGCGCAGGATTTCCGACGCGTGTGGGCGCTCGCATAGCGCCCTCTCTCCCCCTCGCCTACTCTCCTAAAGCCCCTTTACTACTCTCCAGCTCGCAACACCCTCTCTCGGCGCGCCAGCCAGGCCTACTACTATTATAAAAAAACAGCATCCGGCGCCAGGTTTCGATCCGGACAGACTTTGCGGCCGGACCGCGACGCTCTACCGACTAAGCCACGGACGCGATGCTGATATCAATGTTAGTAACGCGCCTTATATCTTTAACGCATTCAAACTACGTCGTCAGCGGCGTGCGTTGGCGACTCAGGGGCGTTATAGCGGCTTGATAACTGCGTGGTGTACACCTGATAACTTTTACACAAACCCGATAGAAGCAGATGGAAGAGAAGGCGGCGAGGCGGTGGGCTGCGGGGGCCGAGCGCAAGCGCCGCAAGCGGGCCGACAACTGTGCATTGCACTTCACATTCTCACCTCGGGGAAATGCGGGGGAATTTTGTTTTCGATGGGAACTATTTTGAGATAATAAAAGGCAGCGTTAATAGAGTTACCGCATCGCAACTGTCGTGATTATGCTATGATAGTGCCGTTTTGTACGGTTAAAAGTGATATTGTAAGGAAAACTCAACGTGTGCTAACAGTTGAACCAACTCTCGCAGAGTGCCAATAATCGCATTAGGTCTTACATCAAAGTTGGTCTTACAAAGCCAACCTGTCATACCCTAACCAAATACATGGTTTATCCCTCTAGTCTAACACAACACTGTCTTTGACAATTGAATCAAACGAGGAATATACGCAAGATACAGGCTAACACGTGGGCGCTTTGTAATGCTATTCGCGGCACCAAGTTGGCCAATAATGTTTTTAAAACGAACAATACGGTGGTTGGCGCCTTCTGCTAGTAACAACAGAAAACAACACCAGAAAAGATAATAGGGCACCAACACAGTGCTGTAAACTCAAAGAAATGTTTCCCAAAACTCTACTTTATTACAGCCTACCTGGCTCCGAATACTGATGTTATTTCTTTGAAAAAAAAAATTCGCTCTCAAATAACCATGTTGTAACAGGTGGAATGAACAACTTCAGTTCTAGGCATCACCTTCACGTTATAACGGTTTTTAATTTATTTGTTATTCGTGTGATAATAGCGCACCCCAACGTGCGCACACATCTTGCAAAGGGTTTGCGCCTTCCATGTACAGCAAATGCCTTGTTTATAAATAAATGCATTCGTCGCCAGCATTCTATGAGAATGTGTTATTGTAATTTTATTTTTAGTTGAGCAATCCAACAAAAAAACTTGTCTAAGCGGATTTAAAACAAGTTGTATTTAAAAAAAAACACTCAAATTTTAATTCCAGTTATTTTAACAATTGCGTTTTATTTGCTGATTTGAACATTTCTTAATTTAACGCTAACTCAACTATACAACGGTCTTCACATGAGTTTTTAAAGAGCTTTTGCAGGCTCACAACTTTAGGCTCGGTACGTTTACCCATATGTTATATGTGAGGAGGTCTAATGGGATATGTACGTGTGTGTACGTGTAAAGGTGCAAAGAGAATGCGGAGGTGGGTGATTACCTTATGCTGTGTAAAATAAGTGCTCAAGTCAGGGGAAAAAAATGCTGGAAAAATTGTTACTACACTACTTCCTCTACATTTTTTCAAAGTTATGCGAATGGCTTGTTACCCGCTAAAATCTTGCAAACTTGCTCGAGGATTTATTCATTTATTTATTATGTATTTATGTATTTATTTATTTATTATTTTATTGATTTATATATTTTTAATACCTTCAAAGCGCGGAGGGCGTTACAGAAGGGTGTGTTAATGTTACACATGCAGTAAGTGTAGTATAAGGCGAGGTAATTTGTTACACAAGAAATGCGGTTTAGATACAGGAAGCAATGAGCTTTCAAGAAATTATACAGGGCTGATGATAGTATAACAGTTTCTAAAAAAAGAAATAAGTATGAAGCGAGTGTACGAAAAAATGTAATTATACGTATACCTGTAAAAAAATCGGAATAGAAGGCACAATCGAAATTTCAAAGGAAAGAATATACAAGGCAAACATACGAACGCAAGAAAAAGAAAGTCAACCACCAAAAGAAAGTCAGCATAACAGATCAGAATACCGAAATACATACATGTACGATAAATATACAATGACGTATCTGGACAGCCAGAAGGAACCAAATGTTTACTGAGAACAAAGTAGCTTTGCGCGGCTGCACGAAATTGGCGCGCATCCCTGGTTGTGGTCATTAAGGTCGGCAAGTGGTTCAATTATTTTTCAGGATGAAATAATTAAAAAAAACAGATTTGTAAGGCATTGCGGAACGTTACCATTGAAGGGGTGATCAGTGATTGGGGGTATATATGACGGACTGGTTAGCTGTCCGTTTTTCAGAATTGGGTTAGAATGGTAGATTCTGTGACAAAGATTCAATCGAGCTATTTCACTGCTTAAAAAAATATTGGGTATATTAAGCGTGATCCTTATAGATGTTACATTTGACATGCGAGTGTAACTGGCCAAGATAAAACGTGCGCTCCCGTTTTGAACAGATTCTAAAGCATTAGTAAGACAAACGAGTTCCGGGTCCCAATTTGTAGGCATCACCGGACTTCAATAAAGGTACCACCTTGCCAAACACCCAATCGTCTGGTAAGATACTGGCGCATATTGACTGGGTGAAGATCTGCCAAGATATATGGATCAATATACTTCGGCGCTCTTGACAAATTTGGAATTTATTCGATCCACCTCCGAGGGCATTATTACCTTTGTCACCCGTTTCCTTAATTTAGCGTGCACTGTCGGAAGATATGGGGAGCCGACTCCCGAGAGCCAACAAACCCCACCGAATCTACAGGGCACAGGTGAAAAATGGGGTGGCCGTCTGATGTGCGGCTTTCGCCGACCAGAGCGGCAAGAATGAGCAAGAGCCTTGAACGAAAAAACTGCACAAAGTCTTATATTTACACAGGCAAGTCACATACTAAGCACGAGGTAACGCATCGATATTGACAGACAACTTATATGGAATTCAAATACAAGAAACAGTACGATTAGACAAAATGATACAAACAGGAGCGTTAACAAATCAATATTACGAAGCGGAGTAGTTAACTAAAAAGAAAGCGAACAGTTCGATGCTTATGAGAGACAGAGTCCCAGCACATTCACCGACCAGCCCGGACGATGCACCGCTGTCGGAGGCGATTCGGCTACCTGGGAAGCGTGGTTGCGTTGTAAGCCAGGGCGTCCGAGACGATCAGGGTGATTCGAGGCCCGGGAGTACGTTGGAGTCCTCCAGGGCGCGGGTCGCCGATGGTGTGATGCACAAACTGACAGATGCCGTTGTCACATTACGACTGCCAAACGTAGCTGGTTTGCTTAGGCGCGGCTGCTCCTTTTATAACCGTGCCAGCGCGGAGAGAGAGAGCACAACAGACAACGCGCCCGCCGCCGTCAGTGAATAACTTCCGGTCTTTCCCCTTCTAGAATCATCGACGCTGTTTAGCACTGGCAAGGCCACCCGTGCCTCCTCGAGAGTGCTCGAAGCTTCGGTGTAAGTTGAGCGGCGGAGCTTTTTATATTGGTATTTTCTTGCCGGCGAGCCGGCGAGTAGTCGTGTTACGGCCTATCCGTTCGCGAAAGTTCCAGCCTTCTCTCGGGGCGAATAGAACCGAACGGAATGAATCGGACAACTGCAAGAAGAATTAGGCGCTGTACAATAAAATGAAAAACTTATAAGGTACCTTTAGACGTCCTACGCTCGAGTTTGTGATACAGCCCCCCAGTTTCAGAATATTATGCAGGAATATTCTCAAAACTCACAAAGTCGTTCGTTCGCGTCGTTCACACTTAGTGAACAAAAGAGGGTTTGCGTACTAACACAAAATCAAGTACAGCCCAATGTTCTTCATAAGAATAATGACAGGTACAGAATTCGCGTAACGAACAGCGGTTTGGCGCAGATTTCTCAACAAATACACATCCTAGGGACACCTCATAAGTTTAAGAATAATAAAGTTCTAGCTTTCAAATTAAGCCAGTGCCCATAATAAATGTCTGGCCAGTAGTCATTACAAGTGTGAAACTCGTGAAAATACAGCGTGCACTCCATTGCGAAGGTCTCGTAGGCTCAAATACAATGAGTGTACGTCAGTACTCAGAAATACATACAATGTACTGGTACAATGGAACTCATAAGAAACATAACTAATACGTTGTTCACAAACAATAACATGCAACCGCATAGTTCACTAATGTCACCACTAATGACGTCAATAATACACAGCAAATGTACTGTATAACAGCGAAAGTAAAGTTTACGCAGAAGGACGCGACTATTAGGTGAAAATACATTGTACAGCCAGAGTGACAAAATAAGTACAAGCTTCGCGAACAGTAGGACAGAGAAACGTTGAATACAACGTTCGAGTATACAGTACTCGACGTGAAAATACAACTCTGTCTTACACAATTCCACTCACTGAAATCCCACGTGCATACGTGAATTTGCATTCTTCATGTTTACCCCGTGTCTATCGGGCGCTTGCGTAACTCCACCTGCGGAGTTCTTCTCTTCGGAAAAGTTCCTTTCCAAACGTCGCGCGAAGCGACAAACTCTTTCGTGACCGCCGTGATACCGGTCTCGCGAAAATGCTTCACTGTCTGGGCCTTCACCTGGTGAACGACCGAGTGGCTAATATGTTTTGGCGCTTCTTCCCACCTGTCCGTCGGGACAAATGGCAGTAGAGATGTTTTCTCTTACTCTTGAGCCCAAACCTGCACTCTTTGTTTCGGCAGCTCAGCTGCTTGCCGAGTTTTTGGAGGCCGGTTTTCATTGACTGGCTTTTTACAGGCCCTTCGGCACTCCTTTCTCTTCTATGCGGCACCGTCACAGGGGCCGCAGATTTTGAGAGCCGGAACCGTGCCGGCTTCGCTTTTGCCGCTGCTCGAGTGCGACGGGCACGGCTTCGCCTCGATCCGAGGCATCGAATCGGGGTTCTTCTTTTGAAACAGCGGGTGGTTTCTCTCCCACCGCTGAAGTCACAGGATCGTCGCCGACGCTTATGTACGGCGCGTTCCCTCCGCGGAGTGCGGCTCCGCTTCGCACGGGGGTTTCAAACTTGACCTTAGAGTCAGTCTCTTTGCTCCTCGAGCTGTCAGTTTCGAAAGCGACGCTAGTCTGCCCAGCGAATTCGCAGTCTCGAGCTGGGTCTTCCTGCACAACGAACGTGCAACTACCAGCGTCTTTCGGAAAGACAACGGTTTCCTCGGGCACTCTCCCCGCAATATAGGGTACCCTTCGTCTGGAGGGTTCAGCCCCGACGTCGTGATGGCATCGACAATCCGGATGTTATCTCCATCCTCAAGCTCGGCATCACCTGTAGGATCATCGTCCTTCCAGGTCTGAAGTGGTGCGCTTTCGCACAATTCTGGAGGGGTTTCCTGTTTGCTGATTGCGGTTACTTCAACCTCTTCTCCTCCGGAGCTATCCTGGCATTCTTTTGCCTTCTCACGGTTAGTACTTTGGCCCCTATTCTCATCTCTCGTATTTTCCTCATCTGATGAGGATTCCATCTTCAACCGTTGTATCTCGAGGCGCCTTTTCAGAATCTCGAGTTCAGCTTTGCGGGCTTTCTCTTCGCGCTCCGCTTTCGGTCGCTCCAACTGAAGTTGTCTCTGAAATTCATTCTCCCTTTCTCTTTGAGCCCTCTCAGCCTCTTCTCGTGCTGCCTCTCTTGCTTTCTCAGCCTCTTCTCGTGCTTTTTCTGCCTCTTCTCGGGCTGCCTGCCCTTCTCTCTCAGCCTTCTCGTTTTCTTCTTTTTCTTTCTGGGCAACCCACTTTCGTAGTTCGGCCCGTGACAGTCCCAGTTGGCAGCCCAACGCTACAATTTTCTCTAAATCCATGAATGCAAATGTATCGCAATCTAGCCACAATACTCTAGCCTCTAGCTAGGTATATCTACACAGAGAAAGTTGACAAGAGCACCAACTTATAAAGGCAGTAGCAACCTATGCCAAAAAAAGTTCCAGGCTCTTTCGCCTCCCTACTGCTCACATCAGACGTCCTGTCGCGGACGCCAGAAATTGTCACCCGTTTGCTTAAATTAGGGTGCATGTCAGAAGATATGGGGAGTCGACTCCAGAGAGCCAACGAACCCACCGAATCCACAGGCACAGGTGACAAAGGGGGTGGCCGTCTGATGTGCGGCTTTCGCCGACCAGAGCGGCAAGAATGAGCAAGAGCCTTGAACGAAAAACAGCACAAAGACATATTTAAACAGGCAAGTCACAAATACAAGCACGAGGTAACGGATCGATAATAACAGACAACTTAGATGGAATTCAAATACAAGAAACAGTCCAATTAGACAAAATGATACAAACAGGAGCATTAACAAGTGAATATTACGAAGCGGAGCAGTTAACTAAAAAGAAAACGAACAGTTCGATGCTTATGAGAGACAGAGTCCCAGCATATTCACCGACCGGGCCGGACGATGCACCGCTGTCGGAGGCGATTCGGCAACCTGGGAAGCATGGCTTCGTTGTAGGCCAGGCCGTCCGAGACGATCACGCTGATTCGAGGCCCGGGAGTACGTTGGAGTCCTCCAGGGCGCCGGTCGCCGATGGTGTGATGCACAAACTGACAGGTGCCGTTGTCACATCACGACTGCCAAACGTAGCTGGTTGCTTAGGCGCGGCTCCTCTTTTTATAACCGTGCCAGCGCGGAGAGAGAGCACAACACACAACGCGACCGCCTCCATCAGTGAATAACTTCCCTCTTCTCCCTTCTAGAATCATCGACGCTCTTTAGCACTGGCAAGGCCACCCGTGCCTCCTCGAGAGTGCTCGAAGCTTCGATGCAAGTTAAGCGGAGGAGCTTTTTATATTGGTATTTTCTTGCCAGCTAGCCGGAGAGTAGTCGTGTTACGGCCTATTCGTTCGCGAAAGTTCCAGCCTTGTCTTGGGGCGAATAGAACTGAACTGAATGAATCGGACGACTGCAAGAAGAATTAGGCGCTGTACAATAAAATGAAAAACTTATAAGGTACCTTTAGACGTCCTACGCTCGAGTTTTTGACAACCTTTATAATTTTAATGAGCAGGATGACTCCACCCAGGTAAATAACGACTCGTAGGTGGAAAATTGACCGCTTCGATGGGATACGAGCCAGCATTTGTGGAAGGTGTAGAGAAGACCTTTTTAAACACGTCATCGAAAGAAAAACACCTGGGTTGTTTTTTCGGCAACCCATTGCAGTTCAGAACTGCCTATTATTTTGAACAAGCTACAAGGAAGAATATCAACGAATAAACTGTGCGTTGATTTTTTACTGCTTAATTGAAAGCCTAATTTTGTGGGCGGCACAAAGATTACTCAACTGGCCGGTTGCACTTTCGTGCTTGTCGAAACAGTAGCTTCTTTCTATTTTAAAGGCTCTTGAGGGAATACCAAACTAAGGGGCAGAGTGCTTAGAAGGAATGATTCGAAAGGGAACACACTTTTTATTCAAAGAATGAACTTTATCTTTAAGTAGGTCCCGGTTAGCATTTGGTGTAGGGTAATAAATTGCACCATGATATCATCTACGTAAGCTTGCCGCTCATTGGTAATAGCTGAAAAGTCGCCTCGGAATAATATCTCTTGAGCTTCATTTTATTGGCAGTTCGTATGTTATCGTGGTTACCGTAAAGTGAATCTAACAATGATTGTAAGACCTGGCGTAAAGGAGAGCGAGTGCACGAGACCTAGCGAAGTGATTAAAACTAGGTCGAGTAGGTTTGCGCTTGGGGGGAAGTGCGTGTCAAATGAGTTACAAGCAGTGAAAAACAAAATGTGCTAC
This sequence comes from Haemaphysalis longicornis, assembly GCA_013339765.2. Taxonomy (NCBI): domain Eukaryota; kingdom Metazoa; phylum Arthropoda; class Arachnida; order Ixodida; family Ixodidae; genus Haemaphysalis; species Haemaphysalis longicornis. Next base: position 142,057,164 of record CM023452.1, read on the forward strand.
ACGAGTCAAGAAATTTTGTTCTTCGTGGAACGAACAAGAAACGCTCCAGCCGCTTCGTGAGCAAGGCTTCGTGAGGTAAAGGAAGTCGCTTAAAGTGGAGATTGGGTATTTTGGGAATGTTACAATGAAGGTGCTTATTACCTCGTGAAGATCAGTGGAAAACAATGAAGGCGCAATCGGAGGCCGATAACAGACCCAAAGATAGTGTTTTTGTACTTCAGGCGAACACATGCGCAACCTTCTTCCAAGGGAGTTGCAAGCGGAATGCGGAACGACTAAAATGACCGGCGACAAGAATTAGTACACCTCCACCCAACCTTGTTCCTCTACAGCAAAGATATATACAAAACGATATCTGGCCTTCAAAACATTTCGCTGCACAAAACCTTCGCAGACAACCACCACGTTTCGGTTCAAATCACTACATCAGAATTACAAGTATCGATAAAGGAGGATGATTCACCGGGCTTATTAAAGATGCTGCGAATGTTCGAAAACAAAAAGGAAACTTCATTGATGGGACTACTAACATGCAGGTATGAAGACGTAGTGCTGGGCACGCCTGTTTGAGTGGCAAGAACACTCATTGACAGACGCGTCATCGTGAGGAACATTACTTTCGCACACAATGTCACTGGACGGAACGTAAACGTATCATTTCTGTAATTATCAGTTTGTTGTACCGAACAAAGAACTGTTGTCTCCTAGCTTTAGCAACCTAAATTAGCTCCTTCCGCGTATTTCGAGTTCATATGCAGAAGTCTTCACTAAAGCACTTTACAGGAGGTTTTAGCTGTGATGGGGAAGAAAATATCGAATCCTTGGTTTTGAATTGTGAAAAATTGACGATCACAAGCTGTCATTTATTCGGAACAAAATTCCAAAGTTGATGGACGCGTTCGATTTCTTAATTCTGCAGCTAAATTTTCAACGCAGGAGAATACGCTTCACGAATCCTGGTTTAGGATTCGGACCAGGATTAGGCCATGCTGTCACAGAGCCCACAAAAAGGAGATTTTGCCGCCGAGATCTGTTTTAGAATTCATTTAGACAGTGATTTAAGGAGTCTGTTTCACTGCGCGCAGCATCTGAAACTGAACGAGAGATGACACAACAAGAAACGCCATCCGACGCGGCAATTTGTTCTTCCACGCCTATCAGCCTTTTCATAATTGTCGGCTTCTTTTTTCTCCAAGTTCAGCTGAATGTCCTTAACGTCATTTAGTGTGAAGGCGCCTCCACATGATTCTTGTCAATTTTTGCGTTAACTGACCTAAAAAGGGAAGAGACATCTGTTCTGGAAGTATAGGATGTAGAAGCGGGGCGTGCACAATATCTTCATCAGTGAATAAGGAAGGAGGAAGCGCGTTTCGAGTTAGCCCTACCGTGGCATCTTGGTTTGTTGCGGTTCACAAACACTTCGGTGCCAAAACCGCTTCCTCCTTCTTAATTCGATAATAAAGATGATATGCACGCCCCGCTTCAAGCTCTTGAGCTTCTACAAGAATATCGTTATCATCTTGGATATCACCATTTACACCATCTGGTGGTCTGGGGTTTTTGTTCAACATCCCCACCTAAGAGCAATACATTTACAACAAGAACACAATCGCAAAATGTAACAAAAATGTTTAGCCATGGGACGAGCAGCAAGCAGACGTTTCTGGAGCTTCTTTTGAAACGATTAAGGGCGCAGACAAACCGGTGTAAAATCGCAGAGGAGGACATGACGATACCGCATGACGAGTGCTCTCCCGTGCCAACTGAACTTGCGAGTGGCAGAATTGTCCTTATATAAGTGCTGATGTACTCATTTCGACGATGATAT
>CM023452.1:142059091-142227109 GCA_013339765.2 Haemaphysalis longicornis
TAGATCACGGCGGTTCTGTGCAAAGCGACAGAGTGGAAATGATGCAGAGCAGTAGGCGGTTCCCGTAGGCTGCGTACTAAGCTCGAAATCCTTGTAAGAGGTTTCATAAATAGTGAAAAGATGAACGATTGCTTTTAACCGCAGCTGGGGAAAGGGAAGGCTGCCATAATTTTCAAAAGAAGAAAGTATTTGGCAAGACCTCGCGAAAACGTGCGTCGCTGAGTTCCTAAGTGCAGAATCTGACCTTTGTCTGCTCCGTAGGTTTTGAGAATTCATCGACAAGGAGAACGCGCGGGGATAGGCGTACAACTGAAGTTTCAAATAAGCGATAACCTGTTGCATTTCTTGAACACTAACGAGAATTGTTGCAAGCGAACACAAAACATCACTTTTGCACACAAAATATTCGTTACACTCTGCACGCAATAAAACTATAACATTTTATTAGAAGTGTAGAAACAAATTGAGGGTCATCAACTTATTATTTCAAGAGGGTCAAATTTGCCGTATTTTTAAATCATGACCGTTCACGTTACAAGCATTCGCAAACGTAAATGATTCAACGCAATTAATAGGAGTCCTATGAGTAAATTGCATGAACGTGTCTTCGGAAGCGGTCGCCAAACTTGTGAAAATTCACAAAGAAACAAAACAACTTTATGAACAACTATTTTCCAGCCTGTGCGTAGTTAGTTCGTTTTCGTTCTTACGTAGACACTACCAGCGTTAACTAATTAAGCTCGAAATCTATTACGTTTACCGCCGCTACTCCTCCCCTTTGACGCAATCGCGAGGATATCGTTTTCTTTTTGCTGAACGTGTTCGTGTAAAATACAATGGCGGTAAACTTTCTAACTAGCTGCCCATCTGCGAGCATGCAGCGCCCCCGCAGCAGCACTGCTGCCTTAATCAGTGACACGAGTCGGCACCGTCACCGCGTTATAGAACTTATGAATGTCCTACCCATTTCTCACATTCAGTAAGGCATAAGAATGGAGCGATGTAGCAACGGCCACTAATTTCCCAGCATATAGCGCGACCAAACGACGACAGCGTCCATAGCAGCGGCACCGACGTAAACAGAAACAAGTTTCTACAGCGGTTTTAACACCCCAAGCTCCACTATTTCAAATTAACCGCTCATTTTCCAGCATGCATTTTGGTGTAATGATGGGAGCGCATGTGGATACAGTGCAGTGCAAAGGTAACCTCGAATGCTTTCCATAGGAACAATACCATGACTTTGTGAAGCAATTGTACTCGTAATGTGACAGTCGCTGCTTCTATCCTGGCCGAACGCGGCAGCCTGTGCTGACGCCGAGAGGACAACCTACGTCGTGAGCCATGTGAACATAAAAGTAACAAATTAGTTAGCCCGGTGTGAAACAAAAACTGCATTTTGACAACACTTGGAGAGATGGGGGCACTGGAAAGTTCAGTTCCACCCGAAAAGGGCTCTACGGTCGCTAAGCCGCTCCTACTCGCTCGTAGATGGCGCCAGACGAAATTGATGGTGATGATCGCATGTAGGTCTACGCCAGTTTTAAAATTTCTTGCGGACGTGCGGGCATGCAGCGCGGGAGTGAGATTATGATTACTGCGACGAAGGGGAAGCTGCGTAATGGCGTCACACAGAAAAGCTAAACTTGAATGCTTGAACAGGTGAAGAATTGCACTACTAAGGACAACGTACCCAATGTAGCTTTAAGATAGATTGCTACGGTGAATTGCTCTGCCCCTTTTTAAATTTCGGTTATCCTCAATACAATGCTTTTCACCCTCAGGCTGGCGCACCATTCGAATAATCCCAGTACTTAGAAATGGGGTTGTCACCGCGTAACCAACTACATTGACATTTTGTTAATGGGATTATCACAGGAACAGGAAAATAAAACGTGGTATGCGAAAATCGTAGTATCCAAAGAAGGTAAACAACGGAGGGAAGTATGGATATGGCTTCAGTATTTACCTTTAGTTGGGCAACCTTGAAGTAGCTGCTCAGTTTGTACTGGCTTTTATTGTTTTAACGGCCAGGAGTATATCATTCTAAAACGTAAAAAAAGAAGGTACCCGTATTTTTTGCTTCACCAGACCCTGTTTTGTACTGAAATCAGCGTCGAACCGTAGTCTTCCATGTCCAAGAACCACGCGGTGTGGTTAACTTCTCCGCGTAGCATTGAGCCGTCGACGTTCACCCCTTCGCTCTACTTGCGTGAATAATATAAGCAAGGCGTGTAACATCTGCTTATGCTTGGCACATCACATCCGTTTTACACCGGGACAGAAATCTTGCAGCTTCTTTCGAAGTTCCACTTGCTGAACCACAATCGTGGGCCGAAAGTACACTGCAGAGCGAGCTCCCGTGCGAAGTCCACGTGGTTTCTTTTCGGGTTCTCTTCAAATTTACGTACAATTTCCAGTTCATCTAAACTCAGCGCCTCGCGTTCTCCCGAAATTGTCACAATGCGGGCAGTACCATCACGGATGGCAACAAGGCAGACAAAGGAGATCAAAAAGACTCAGAAGTACAGCAGCTCCACCCAACATCGCAAAAAAACAGCAGAAAGAGAACAAAGAATAGCGTTGGGAGCACGGCGAGAAGTCAGAACGGAAATCGCTGCATTCCAAAAGCATTGCGCATGTTCCTCGGTTATGAAAACGTTCGCTAAATTTCGCGGCTTTGCTTGACATATCATCAGCATTGAACAGAGTGGGCATGACCGGCAGTGATGTTTTCGCTGCAAACCCTGCGCTTCAATGGTCTCAGCGGCTCTGCAACTGGAAGATCGTGTCTTGTTCGAATGTATTTTGAACTAGTATACCGAAGAGTATATGTACGTTTTGCGGAAACTTTTGTCGAAATGCAGTTTCGCATTCGAATTGTGCAAATGTCGCCAAAAATGTGATAATATTTAACTCAGGAAAATAGATTATTTCTTAGTCACGTCGGCCGGTAATGAAAGAAAAACGTATTAGGCCAAATATTGTATTATGCGAATAGTATCTACGAGAGTTCACTCTATATACCTATGTCGCTTACAGGCACTTCTTGCACAATGCTGGAAAGCATCATTTCAAGTTACATCATCATTAATTGCGCTCATACATTTTGTGATCGCCATAATAACGGGCATTGGTAAAGTTCATTCTACGACTGCCGAAGTCATTCCATTTCTTGTCATCTGTTCTACATAAATCACACGAAACAAATGTTATCTCCTTTGATGTGAGCAACACATTTTATACAGTGCCCGGCTCCGAACTAATTCACAAAATTGATTTCATTGGCTTTCTCTATACAATTGTTGAATGGGTTTATTCTTTCTGAAGTTCACGTACCCAGTTTGTTAACATAACAGTGTTTATAAAACTATCGCCCCTTGAAGTCATGTGTCTCCCAGGAAAGCGTCCTTGGGCCTTTGCTTTTTCTTATCTATATCAGTTACTTTACAACTGTTTAGAAACAGGTGCAAAAGTTCCTTTTTGTACACGGTGGTATTTTATTCACTTAAATTTTCTCCCGAAATTACCAAATAAATGCTGATCTAATTTGCCGAGGCCACCCCTCGGTGCGAAGACTTCGGGAATGAATATAAACCTTCATACTGTTATGTTTACGCGCATCGCCAACAACAAGTGACCATTTATTTATCCGTAGAGTAAAAAACATAAATCTGTATTTTTACTAACAGAATATTACAAATATCTTACCTGAAGAAATCATTAGGAAACTAACTTGGTCGTCGCACATAAAAACTATTTGTTCGATCGCATGTACCAAATTCGGATAGTTAAGGCATAAACTCAAGTTCTTCCGCTAGTACCATACTCCTCGCGTAGATTAAAATTATTGTCTAGTTTGGAAAGCGCTTGTCAGGTGTGGGTTCCGCACACCAAAAAAGGATATCAGCATTCAGCAAAAAACCAAGGTATTAGTCTTTTGTTTTATTTTCAATATTGCAATTCTCCAAATTACCCTATCTGATTAACAATTTACTAATAAATATAACAAAATTTAGACCTTGGAATGCCAAAGAAAACAGCCAGGCTGAATTTGTTTCCTACCTATCACATATCTAGCAAAAATATTGTGCTGGACCTAGCAAACATTCTCTTACCCAAATGTTCGCGTCCAACAAGAACGTATCACTCCAACAACTTCACTTTAATCTCCGCCTGGAGTAATAATTTTCAATAATTTCATATCAACGCACAACAACAGACTGTAAGAACTGCCACATCAATTTTTTTTCTAGTCTCGAGATGCTCTAATGTGCATTGAAAATTATTGTACAGTGTGATTTTGATGTTTATTGCGTTGCACATCTATGTCTTATGTTTGCCACCCCGGTATTCTTTACTATTTGGCCATTCCTTTTTGTCTTGCAACATCCCCACTTTTGTTTCGGGTGCTATTTCCCTGCAGTAATACCTAATTAAATGAATCAAGCTTTTCATTGGCGAGGCATCTAGGAGCGAAATTTGGGATTGTTTGCCACTAACCTAAATACGTACATTGGGCGACTGCCTTTTTAAAAAGCAGCATTCAGCAACTATGTAAACGTATTTAGCCATAACCAATAGCGTAAACGCAGACACATGTTTGCTAGATGTCTCACGATACTAAAGTTGTTAACGTTCCACAAACGCATCGTTTTTGTTCAGCGGAAGTAAATATTTGGCACATAAGATGCAAACTGTGAGTAAATACAGAAATAATATTGGATTCCCTTGAATAAACATTTCTTCTGGGTTGAGGTTCTAAAAAAGTATTTAACAGGGATAATAAACGGAGGTGAAAAGGGGACGTGACTAACGCATATCGAAAAAAAAAACTGCTTACGAAAATCCAACGCCATTTTACCTTGCGGGTCTATGTGAACAGTTGAGCTGAGAAGTCTATGTCACTCATAGCTTTTCGGCACAACTGATGTGGTTTAGAAAGGCAGTGTTTCCATTGTGCTCTTTGTTGGGGAGTGGCGCGAAAAGAAGATATTTGACCTTATTCCGAATAAGCCCAAGTGGCCGCATGGCCTCAGATATGTAGCAAGACGGTTTGATGCAAATGGTGCTTGCTTTCTAAGCATACCGTCAATGATTAAAATATATGGGTAAATACATGGACAATTGGAGCATTGTAACCTTGGAGTTAAAAAGCTAAGATCTACTGGTAAGCGCATGCATCGATATGTCCATTGGAGAACGGGGTTTGTATATCAAAGTTGTTTTGATTGTCAACAAGTTTGCATCGGACAAACCCGTTGCTGCATAAATATAAGATTGTTGGAGCACAAAACCTCACTCAAACCCACGACATATTCACATTCTGCAAGCATTGTTCTCAACCCGGGTGCGTTTCGCTTATTTATGATACCTCCATTCTTTGGTTCCACGCCAATTAGATCACTTTGGAAGTTTGTGAGGCATATCATTAGAAAGTGGGGATGTGTGTATTACAGAGCCGTTGGTAACACCGCATGAAAAATATTTTGGTATTTGGTTCGGTCTGTCTGTTAATGAGCAGTTTCTCCTAATCTAGTGCTGCCTCATAAAGTAACAGCGCACGGGTTCGGAGAAAGACCTGATGTTGGTATTGCGTTTTTAAGAAATGAGTTCTGAGTAAAGCATAATCCTGTCGTCGTCTTTCCCGCGTGTCTTTTTCTATTACACGGTCATTCAAGACCTTTACTACTACCAACTCACACAAGTGCCGATACTTTTATCGAAAGTTCTAAGCGGGCGCTACGGGGAACTTTGACTGTTGGTGATGGAGTACACAGCACACGGCCCGGTAATTACCACCTTTTTAATTTCTTATATAGCTTGGGAACAGTTGCGCTTGCGAAAACAAGAACGTAATTTTGTCGTCTCTGGTTGGGGAGTTGGGTAGGGGCACTTTGAGCAACGGGATTTCTAGTTATGGTGGCAGGGTCTTTTTTCATCTGTCGGGTGGGTGCATTTGTGTATTATAGAAAACATGGTGACAGCGCCTTGCAAATGACAAGAATAGTTCCGGTGCAACCGACTGCTCAGTATCTTCATAAAACGAAAACTCGTCGGACCTGAATACAAGAATATTATATATACCTTAAAAAGGATTGCATAATATTACCTATAGAACGCCTGAAGGGAAGTAATCCATTTACCTTTCTGGGAACGTCTTCAGAATTCAGGAAAATACCACAAAATTATTGCACTAAATCTTTTTTTTCTGGGTTTCACTTTTGCGTTATTTTTCACGTCGTATGACGCCAGTAATACGTAAAAGTTGCTTCGGTTGCGTCATTACAAACAATCTTCCGAGACTCAAACGACGCTTGCAGGAAATCGGTCGTCTATTTATCTTATGTCAAGAACGCCCCTCGAACAAGCCCTTTCTCAGTGGCGTTTCCACGTGAGCAACGTCTTCCTGTTTTTTTTCCCCGAAGAAGGGATTTCAAACGACGGCATTAAAACGTTCGAAGTGTAGAAGAGTCAACTTTTGGGTATATTGCCGAAACGCCTCCTCCAACCCTTTCGCCATTGGCTTTTTCGTCACCAACTTTTTCCTGTGTTTTTCCACACAAGAAGAAGGTCATTACAAAAGGGCTTCGCTCCAGCTTAAAATCTGCCAATGTCTGAACATGAGCTAACTTTGAAAATAGGGTATATTCATGGCGCACCTAATTGGGGCCATTTTGTCTTAATGTGCAAGTTCCTTGCCATTTTAAGACATTATTTTGGATGTTTACTCTCTAATTATAATATATTCGTTGTTTAGAAGCAACAGCAAAACGTTGTTGTTGTACTCGTTACACCTGCATGTTTACAAGAAAGTATAAAACAGACTGACGAAAACGCTGGTGTTCACACGTCAGCCACGAGCCGCACAATGTCGTGTTTATTTACTTGCAATTCCGCACAAGGCACCATAAACTATATAAGGCATCCAATACCAGTGCGGTGCCAGCGCTTCTGCTTTATTTGCATAGAAAAGATTGAAAATGCGGAGACGAACACGCCGTTCCATTTCAGTGGTCATGAAAAAGCCATCGTCGCTTCGCTGTACGGCAAGCGACGGTTGCAATTTTGTCACCTTAGCCGTCAAAAACGAACTGTAGGACTAAGCTTGGCCCGGAAAGTATTGTATCATCCAAAGTTCCGATTTTAACGAGAGCTTACCTAGTCCCTTAGCAACGTTGACCCTCTGTTTCATAGCGGAGCTCCTGGTCTCCCACTGCTGTGGTTTCGCTGCGTCCCTCGTCGTCGGCCTCGTTTTAACTCAGATAACGAGGAGGATCTTATCGCACAACCGAGCAGACACAGGTACGAAAGACGGAATGACACACATGCGCTGTCAGACACAAAAACCACACACTCTTAACAAAAAAGGCCAGTAAAAACGTAGTAGCGGCTTGTATTCACTAAATCGTTACGCACTTTACTTCCCTGCAAAATTGTACATATGTGCTCGCCCCTTTGTACCCCAAATGCAATCGGTACTCATCTAGACCGTGCACTTAGCAACTGCTGCTTGTGTGATGCTAACATTTATGGATACTAACAAATTCTTTGACTTATTTACCATAATTACGACAGCACACTTCCCACTCAACCTAACGACTACAAAGTTTCACTTGTATAGGCTCACACTGCAATGCATGATTCTTACATTAAGGCTGAAATATTTTACTTTTTTGACAAGCCCACTGACTCTATCAGAGGACGTTTAGATTTTGGCTGTAAAAGTCAGAAAAAAATGTCTTTCTAGAACGAAGATATTCACAATGTCTCTGTTCATGCAATTGTTTTTTTCTCATTTAATTGTTGTTTACGTGTGACATGTGCTTGTTTAATGTGTGTTTTTGTTATGCCACGCGCTCAGCCAGTCTGCGTTTTCACGCGTAGTTTTTTTACTAGGATAGGCGTATCCAGTTAGTAACAACACGTAGCTACTACCTACCGTAAATAAAATCTTAATTTTACGTACGTAGAAGCGCCAGGTACGTAGAGCTTTCACGGGTGAAGAGTGCGCTTGCTCAGAACACAAATGGTATCCTTGAGTCTTAGACACGTGCGTGAGATTGGAATGTTTAAGTTGCGGTTCTTACATTGCTTCCGTACTTAGAGTTGACCAAAATTGCGCCGCCCTGTGCTCCCACTTCCCAGCCATAGCAGATCCGCCGGTAATGCCTCGATATGATACCGTGTTGTACGCGGTTGATTTCAGCTTCAAGTGGCCCATTCTTACCCTCACATCAAGCTTCACTCGACAAATTGGTTCTGTTTGTTTAGATGGAAGGGATATTTCGCAGCTGTAAAGCCCGACGAAGTATCGTTTGTCCTCGTCATAGCAACGATCTCGCAGAATGTCAAGGGGCTACAGCAGTGTCTGTTTCGGTTCGCACATGGCTCTAGGCATCCAGGCATCCTATGTGCGGCGTGCGTGCCGAAAGTGTAAATAAAACAGTTTCAAACTAGAGGCGCGTGGACTAGGCATATGTCTTACGGTTCCGGAAGTGGACTCTGTACGCACTTCAAACTAAAAGTGCATAAACACTACTTAGCTGTTGCTCTGACAAGTAGCCAGTGTTTTGTTAGTAAATGCTATCAGCGTTTTTAAGCGCGTAGGATATGCGAAATTGTGGAGCATACGACATTAGTAAAAGGGGTAGCAGTGGGCAAGCCTGCCTTCTATTAACGTCTTGGAAAAAAAGATTGGGTTCCGTTTTGGAACCTATAATCAATTCGCTTCGTTTTCTTGTCCACGGACATGGTGTGTCACGTTGTGTCATTACTCGGTGTGAAGAGGCGTTTATACGGCCCTGTAGAAGGGAAGACGATGAAGCTTTCCTGCTGGTACCGAAAAAAAGACCGCGCAGAGTGGAAGGTATACTAAGAAGAAGGAAACCGGAACCGAGAAGGCAAGGTCGCAGGCAGACTAACGTGCGCATCGGCGGTGGCTTAACCAGATGTTCTGTTAAACGTTCTCTCCAAAATAGTGTCCTTGTTGGTGCTTTTGCCACCTTTCACCTTACTAATAAAAATATTACCCAGTTCTCCGAACAGTATAGCTGATTACTACCGCAAACTAACATCAAGTACGGCAAGCGAGCTGACCTATTTTAAGCCACAGCACTGTGGAATTCTTTGCCGGTATGGATTAGATGTTGGCTCTCTCAGCATACATTTTCTAAATGTTTGTTAACATACTTACTCGAAATGTACTTACGTAGTTCTTGAAATGTTTTCGTCTCAACCTTTTTCTTTTAATTGTACACTTCTTTCCGCATTTACGTTCAGCTATCTCGATCTATTTAAAATATTCATTGCTTAGAATTTTATGGGTTATTGCACTATCATTGTATCCCGATTTATTGATGTCCCTAAGGTGACTACGCCTTTTAGTTTGCATTCCTTGATTATTCGCGTAGTATTGCATACTTTCCAGTTTTTGTTCCTCGAAATCGCGCAAACCTATGTGGTGTTATGGTAGAAAATTTTTTGGTCGTCGCCTGACACTGCCATTTTATGGTTTACTAATTTTCTGTGCGTTTCTTTCTGCGTGTGCCACCAACACACTGCTGCTTCTGCTCCGTTCGTGCCTCAGTGATTCTTTCCGACCTGCTGTTTAGTTACTAGTGGGCATACCAAGCTGCACTTGTACTCTCAGTGGTTTGCTCTTGTTTAACGTAGCTGGAGTGTGGACCGGTGCAAAATCGCTCTTCTATCTTTATTATATGATCCTAGTTTTGGCGTATTTTAACCCTACAAGTCTCTGATTGCGTACACCCTATGCTTGCGGACGGCTACCTTCCTCATAGTTACATTCAAGCTTCCCCTTATTTGAAGGATTTTTTTTTATTCACTTTCGATTTTTAAATGAACGCATGTCGTTTTCTTTTACTTCAATTAACCATTTTTGACGGCTTGGTATTTCCATCCGATCCGCGACACTTGACAGCTTCATCGTCTCGCGCTTCGCACTGACTCCTTTTATATTCCTAGTTTTCAAGTTAGTACCCTAGTATTGTACGTCCCAAACATCTTACTGCTGATTTACTTGGTGACTATGTTGAAGTTGTCATTTATCCCGTCTACACTGACACCGTTATGCTCTCTCAGAAGCGATAATTTGTATTGAGTAGTTATTTTAAAGCCCTGCTATCTGACTGTGACAGAATGCATTCGGGGTATCTTATTTCACGAGTTTCCTTCTATCTTTTTTTGAGATTCAACCCTAGCTTGCAATCATACCTACCCATGATCGCTGCACCGAATCTTAATTACCACCTCTACGTCCAGCGCGACGCCCGCTTTGCCTTATAAAATGAAGTCAATTTCATTTTCAGTTGTACCATCAGGAATTTTTTCCGCCCATTTCCTATACCTTTGTTTTGAAGAAGAATGTGTTCATGTACTGTACATTGTTTCTCGCGGCAAATCCCCGCAGTGTATCTCCTCGACTGTGGCAACTGTCTATTACGGAGTTTTCCACTGACTATTCCCCAATTTGCTTCTTACCCACCTTTGCGCTAAAGTCTGCCACCACAATCGTGAGCATCGTTGTTATCTTTTTCATTGCTGATTCGACATCCTCGTAGAAGCCGTCTACCCCTACATCATCATATCCGGTTGTTGGCGCATAGGCATGTGCCTTCTTTATTCTGCATCGCTTGCTTAGCTGGATCGCAACCGCCGCGTCTCTCTCGCTGGTGCTGAAGAACTCCTTCACGTTTCGGGATATTTCTGTGTATTAAAAACCCCACCCCTATGTTCTCCTTCTATTGGGCATCCTCTGCAGCAATAATATGCCCCTTACTGAACTCTATGAAGCCTTCTCTTGTCCTACTAACTTCGCTTGCTCTAGAATATTCCACGGAAGGCCCTAAAGGTGGCCTAGTAATAGGTCTACGTTTCCCTCGCTAAACAGAGTGCGTACGTTGAACGTTGCCCGAGCCAAGCTCCACACGTTAAGCCCAATATATACTACGCCACGCAATTTATGCCTTGCAAAAACAAGACGCTTACCTGAAAGGGTCTAGTCAGGTTCTGGACCATTTTTACGAAAAAGTGTACAGGATTACAATATCGTGCTTGAACTCTTTCAGCTTGAGCTCCTCGATACCCAGTTTTCGCATTTGCCAGTAGCCGTGAAACGATATTTAAAAAGGCATTCCTGTTAATATTTGTCCTCATGCAAAGTAGATCCTAGAAGTGTTGCCGCGGCAACAATAAGCGGCAGATAAGAGAGAAATAGGGCGTTTTTTCTTATGAATGCCGCGGCTTTAAATAGATACCTGCTATAGCAATAAACAAATAGATAACTACATGAAACGCCAAATGTTTTTTAAGTGCGAAGCACTTTTTAGTCGGGCCTACTCCTCTTCCATCCACCGTCCTCCGTCCGCAGCCTAGCAACGGAGCTAGCTAGCGTGCCTAGCAACGGCGCAGGTTTCCGACGCGTGAGGGCGCTCGCATAGCGCCCTCTCTCCCCCCCCTCGCCTACTCTCCTAAAGCCCCCTTACTACTCCCAGCTCGCAACACCCTCTCTCGGCGCGCCAGCCAGGCACACACTATATAAAAAAACGCATCCGGCGCCCGGTTTCGATCCGAAGACTTTGCGGCCGGACCGCGACGCTCTACCGACAAGCCACGGACGCGACGGTGACAGTGTTAGTAACGCGCTTATATCTTTAACGCATTCAAACTACGTCGTCAGCGGCGTGCGTTGGCGACTCAAGGGGCGTTATAGCGGCTTGATAACTGCGTGGTGTACACCTGATACTACAAACCATGAAGAGATGGAAGAGAAGCGGCGAGGCGGTGGGCTGCGGGGCCGACGCAAGCGCCGCAAGCGGGCCGACACCGTGCATTCGCACTTTCACATTCATCCTCGGGGAAATGCGGGGGAATTTTTTTCGATGGGAACTATTTTGAAGATAATAAAGGCAGCGTTAATAGAGTTACCGCATCGCAACTGTTGTGATTATGTCATGATAGTGCCGTTTGTACGGTTAAAAGAGATATTTGTAAGGAAAACTCAACGTGTGCTAACATGTTTGAACCAAACTCTCGCACAGTGCAATCAATCACATTAGGTCTTACATCAAAGTTGGTCTTACAAAGCCAACCTGTCATACCCAACCAAATACATGGTTTATCCCTCGAGTCTAACACAACACTGTCTTTGACAATTGAATCAAACGAGGAATATACGCAAGATACAGGCTAACACGTGGCGCTTTGTAATGCTATCTGGGCACCAAGTTGGCCAATAATGTTTTTAAAACGAACAATACGGGGGTTGGTGCATTCTGCTAGTAACAACAGAAACAGCACCAGAAAAAGTAGTAGGGCACCACCACAGTGCTGTAAACACAAAGAAATGTTTCCAAAACCCTGCTTTATTTACCGCCTACCTAGATCCGCATATTGACGTTATTTCTTTGAAAAAAAAAATTCGCTCTCAAATAACCATGTTGTAACAGGTGGAATGAACAACTTCAGTTCTAGGCATCACCTTCACGTTATAACGGTTTCTAACTGATTTGTTATTCGTGTGATAATTGCGCACCACAACGTGCGCAGACATCCAGCCAAGGGTTTGCGCCTACCTTGTAGAGAAAATGCGTTGATCATAAATAAATGCATTCGTCGCCAGCATTTTATTAGAATGTAATATTGTAATTTTATTTTTAGTTGAGCAATCCAGCAAAAAAACTTCACCAAGCGGATTTAAAACAATTTGTACTTTTAAAAAACACTTAAATTCTAATTCCAGTTATTTTAACAATTGCATGTTACGTTTTAAACAAAAAATGGTTTGTTTTTGTATGAGTTTTTGTTTTGAGTTTGTTGCTAGGTTTGGGTTTTTTTTTTTCAGGCTTTTGGTTTTTTGGTTTGTTATATGGTGAGGGTTTGTTTTGTCTAATGGGAAGGTTGTGTATTGGTGTAAAGGTGTTTGGTGGGTGTATTTTTGTTATGGTTGTTTTTTTTGTGGTTTCTTTTGTGGGCTTGTTTTGTTGGTTAATTGTGTTTTTGTCAGTTGCAATGGTTTGAAATGCTGTGTTGTTTTGTTTTTGTGTTTTTTGTTTTTGTTATTTTTTTTTGTGGTTTTTTTTTGCGTTTATGTTGGTTAAATTTTTTTTTAAACTTATATTGTCATTTATGTTTTTTTTGTGTTGTTATTGTGGGTGTGTGTTTGTTGTTTTTGTTTATACCGTGTCAGAACCGCGTTCGAAGGCTACGTGTTTTAATTTTACAGCAGTAAGTGTTTAGTTTAAGGCGAGTGGTTTTGTTGTTATTATTTTTGACAGATGTTGTATTTGCGTGGGGTATTTTGTTGGTTTTTGTGTGGGATTCAGATTTTTTTTTTGAGCTTGAGGTTTTCGATAAAAGCATATAAGTCATTCAAAAAATTGAATAAATAATCGTATTTGAACGCAACTTTACTCGAAACAACAACTGAACGAAAACTCCCCAAAAACCTACAAATAGCTAAATCCTCCGTTAATTAACCCCTAAACACAATCAAATTCAAAGTCAAAGAATACTAACCACCAAAACAATTCCACCTAGGGCAGATACGGGAGGAAGTAACAGCATTCTAGTACAGTTGCCGCCAACTGTTTAGAGTAATAAAATCACATATGGGTGTATACATGGATAGGGGGTTGATATGATGTGAAGTAGAAGGAAGATAAGGTTACTGGGAAGGGAAAAGTAGCTTTGCGCGGCTGCACGAAATTGGGGGGTATGGGGGTGATTGTGGTCATTGTGAGGTTGCACATGGTTGGTTTTTTTTTTTAGGTGGTTTTTTTATTTATAGAAATAGTCGTTTGTAAGGTATTTTTGCGGTTAAAAGTTTTTGTTGGAGGGGTGTTTAGGTGATTGGGGAATGATGACATGGTCCGGTGGTCTTACTGTGTTGTGTTTGAATTTGGTTTATCTGGTTTTGTTTTGACAAGATTCACTGAGGCTTTGTAATGCTAGGGCATCTAGTTTTTAAAACGTTCAATACGTGCTATTTCTGGAACTAGCAGTACATAACAGAAAAGTAATAGGGCACCAACACAGGGCTTTAAATCAAATTTCTCTAGACTCGACCCTCAAATACTGATGTTATTTGTTGAAATAAACTGGGTGGAATGAACAACTTCAGTTCTAGGCATTTCACGTTATAACGGTTTTTAATTTATTTGTTAGTGATAATTGAGTGGCAGAGGGGTTTGATGTTTTGTAGAGTTTTTTATCATAAATAAATGCATTCGTCGCCAGTTCTATGAGAATGTGTTATTGTAATTTTATTTTTAGACAGGGCATCAACTTCAGTTCAACATTACACCAAAAAATTAGCCAGTGCGTAACGCATTGCTTCCTTATTTAACGCTAACTAAACTATACAACGGAAACGTTCACATGAGTTTTTAAAGAGCTTTTGCAGGCTCACAACTTTAGGCTCGGTACGTTTACCCATATGTTATATGTGAGGAGGTCTAATGGGATATGTACGTGTGTGTACGTGTAAAGGTGCAAAGAGAATGCGGAGGTGGGTGATTACCTTATGCTGTGTAAAATAAGTGCTCAAGTCAGGGGAAAAAAATGCTGGAAAAATTGTTACTACACTACTTCCTCTACATTTTTTCCAAGTTATGCGAATGGCTTGTTACCCGCTAAAATCTTGCAACTTGCTCGAGGATTTATTCATTTATTTATTATGTATTTATGTATTTATTTATTTATTATTTTATTGATTTATATATTTTTAATACCTTCAAAGCGCGGAGGGCGTTACAGAAGGGTGTGTTAATGTTACACATGCAGTAAGTGTAGTATAAGGCGAGGTAATTTGTTACACAAGAAATGCGGTTTAGATACAGGAAGCAATGAGCTTTCAAGAAATTATACAGGGCTGATGATAGTATAACAGTTTCTAAAAAAGAAATAAGTATGAAGCGAGTGTACGAAAAAATGTAATTATACGTATACCTGTAAAAAAATCGGAATAGAAGGCACAATCGAAATTTCAAACGGAAAGAATATACAAGGCAAACATACGAACGCAAGAAAAAGAAAGTCAACCCCAAAAGAAAGTCAGCATAACAGATCAGAATACCGAAAATACATGTACGATAAATATACAATGACGTATCTGGACAGCCAGAAGGAACCAAATGTTTACTGAGAACAAAGTAGCTTTGCGCGGCTGCACGAAATTGGCGCGTATCCCTGGTTGTGGTCATTAAGGTCGGCAAGTGGTTCAATTATTTTTCAGGATGAAATAATTAAAAAAAAAACAGATTTGTAAGGCATTGCGGAACGTTACCATTGAAGGGGTGATCAGTGATTGGGGGTATATATGACGGACTGGTTAGCTGTCCGTTTTTCAGAATTGGGTTAGAATGGTAGATTCTGTGACAAAGATTCAATCGAGCTATTTCACTGCTTAAAAAAATATTGGGTATATTAAGCGTGATCCTTATAGATGTTACATTTGACATGCGAGTGTAACTGGCCAAGAAAACGTGCGCTCCCGTTTTGAACAGATTCTAAAGCATTAGTAAGACAAACGAGTTCCGGGTCCCAATTTGTAGGCATCACCGGACTTCAATAAAGGTACCACCTTGCCAAACACCCAATCGTCTGGTAAGATACTGGTGCCTATTGACTGGGTGAAGATTCTGACCAAGATATATGGATCAATATACTTCGGTAGCTCTTGACAAATTTTGGAATTTATTCGATCTACCCTCCGAAGGCATTATACCTTTGTCACCCGTTTCCCTTAATTTCGCGTGCACTGTCGGAAGATATGGGGAGTCGACTCCAGAGAGCCAACAAACCCCACCGAATCCACACGGCACAGGTGACAAAGGGGGTGGCCGTCTGATGTGCGGCTTTCGCCGACCAGAGCGGCAAGAATGAGCAAGAGCCTTGAACGAAAAAACTGCACAAAGACTTATATTTAAACAGGCAAGTCACAATACCAAGCACGAGGTAACGATCGATAATGACAGACAACTTATATGGAATTCAAATACAAGAAACAGTCCAGATTAGACAAAATGATACAAACAGGAGCGTTAACAAATGAATATTACGAAGCGGAGCAGGTAACTAAAAAGAAAGCGAACAGTTCGATGCTTATGAGAGACAGAGTCCCAGCATATTCCACCGACCAGCCCGACGATGCACCGCTGTCGGAGGCGATTCGGCTACATGGGAAGCGTGGCTGCGTTGTAGGCCAGGGCGTCCGAGACGATCACGCTGATTCGATGCCCGGGAGTACGTTGGAGTCCCTCCAGGGCGCGGGTCGCCGATGGTGTGATGCACAAACTGACAGATGCCGTTGTCACATTACGACTGCCAAACGTAGCTGGTTTGCTTAGGCGCGGCTCCTCCTTTTATAACCGTGCCGGCGCGGAGAGAGAAAGCACAACAGACAACGCACCCGCCGCCTTCAGTGAATAACTTCCGTCTTTCCCCTTCTAGAATCATCGACGCTGTTTAGCACTGGCAAGGCCACCCGTGCCTCCTCGAGAGTGCTCGAAGCTTCGGTGTAAGTTGAGCGGCGGAGCTTTTTATATTGTATTTTCTTGCCGGCGAGCCGGCGAGTAGTCGTGTTACGGCCTATCCGTTCGAGAAAGTTCCAGCCTTCTCTCGGGGCGAATAGAACCGAACGGAATGAATCGGACAACTGCAAGAAGAATTAGGCACTGTACAATAAAATGAAAAACCTATAAGGTACCTTTAGACGTCCTACGCTCGAGTTTGTGACACAGCCCCCCAGTTTCAGAATATTATGCAGAATATTCTCAAAACTCACAAAGTCGTGCGTTCGCGTCGTTCACACTTAGTGAACAAAAGAGGGTGTGCCTACTAACGCAAAATCAAGTACAGCCCAATGTTCTTCATAAGAATAATGACAGGTACAGAATTCGCGTACAGAACAGCGGTTTGGCGCATATTTCTCAACAAATACACATCCTAGGGACACCTCATAAGTTTAAGAATAATAAAGTCCTAGCTTTCAAATTAAGCCAGTGCCCATAATAAATGTCTGGCCAGTAGTCATTACAAGTGTGAAACTCGTGAAAATACAGCGTGCACTCCATTGCGAAGGTCTCGAAGGCTCAAATACAATGAGTGTACGTCAGTACTCAGAAATACATACAATGTACTGGTACAATGAACTCATAAGAAACATAACTAATACGTTGTTCACAAACAATAACATGCAACCGCATAGTTCACTAATGTCACCACTAATACGTCAATAATACACAGCAGAATGTACTGTATAACAGCGAAAGTAAAGTTTACGCAGAAGGACGCGACTAGTAGGTCAAAATACATTGTTCAGCCAGAGTGACAAATAAGTACAAGCTTCGCGAACAGTACGACAGAGAAACGTTGAATACAACGTTCGAGTATACAGTACTCGACGTGAAAATACAACTCTGTCTTACACAATTCCACTGAAATCCCACGTGCATACGTGAATTTGCATTCTTCATGTTTACCCCGTGTCTATCGGGCGCTTGCGTAACTCCACCTGCGGAGTTCTTCTCTTCGGAAAAGTTCCTTCCACACGTCGCGCGAAGAGACAAACTCTTTCGTGACCGCCGTGATACCGGTCTCGCGAAAATGTTTCACTGCCTGGGCCTTCACCTGGTGAACGACCGAGTGGCGAATAATGTTTTGGCGCTTCTTCCCACCTGTCCGTCGGGACAAATGGCAGTAGAGATGTTTTCTCTTACTCTTGAGCCCAAACCTGCACTCTTTGTTTCGGCAGCTCAGCTGCTTGCCGAGTTTTTGGGAGGCCGGTTTTCATTGACTGGCTTTTTACAGGCCCTTCGGCACTCCTTTCTCTTCTATGCGGCACCGTCACAGGGGCCGCAGATTTTGAGAGCCGGAACCGTGCCGGCTTCGCTTTTGCCGGTGCTCGAGTGCGACGGCACGGCTTCGCCTCGATCCGAGGCATCAATCGGGGTTCTTCTTTTGAAACAGCGGGTGGTTTCTCTCCCACCGCTGAAGTTACAGGATCGTCGCCGACGCTTATGTACGGCGCGTTCCCTCTGCGGAGTTGGGCTCCGCTTCGCACGGGAGTTTCAAAGTAGACCTTAGAGTCAGTCTCTTTGCTCCTCGAGCTGTCAGTTTCGAAAGCGACGCTAGTCTGCCCAGCGAATTCGCAGTCTTGAGCTGGGTCTTCCTGCCACAACGAACGTGCAACTACCAGCGTCTTTCGGAAAGACAACGGTTTCCTCGGGCACTCTCCCCCGCAATATCGGGTACCCTTCGTCTGGAGGGTTCAGCCCCGACGTCGTGATGGCATCGACAATCAGCATGTTATCTCCATCCTCAAGCTCCGCAACACCTGTAGGATCATCGTCCTTCAGGTCTGAAGTGGTGCGCTTTCGCACAATTCTGGAGGTGTTTCCTGTTTGCTGATTGCGGTTACTTCAACCTCTTCTCCTCCGGAGCTATCCTGGCATTCTTTGCCTTCTCACGGTTAGTACTTTGGCCACTATTCTCATCTCTCGTATTTTCCTCATCTGATGAGGATTCCATCTTCAACCGTTGTATCTCGAGGCGCCTTTTCAGAATCTCGAGTTCAGCTTTGCGGGCTTTCTCTTCGCGCTCCGCTTTCGGTCGCTCCAACTGAAGTTGTCTCTGAAATTCTTTCTCCCTTTCTCTTTGAGCCCTCTCAGCCTCTTCTCGTGCTGCCCGTCTTGCTTTCTCAGCCCTCTTCTCGTGCTTTTTCTGCCTCTTCTCGCGCTGCCTGCCTTGCTCTCTCAGCCTTCTCGTTTTCTTCTTTTTCTTTCTGGGCAACCCACTTTCGTAGTTCGGCCCGTGACAGTCCCAGTTGGCAGCCCAACGCTACAATTTTCTCTAAATCCATGAATGCAAATGTATTCCAATCGAGCTACTATACCCTAGCCTCTAGCTAGGAATATCTACACAGAGAAAGTTAGCAGGAGCACCAACTTATAAAGGCAGTAGCAACCTATGCCAAAAAAAGTTCCAGGCTCTTTCGCCTCCCTACTGCTCACATCAGACGTCCTGTCGCGGACGCCAGAAATTGTCACCCGTTTGCTTAAATTAGGGTGTACTGTCAGAAGATATGGGGAGTCGACTCCAGAGAGCCAACGAACCCGACCGAATCCACATGGCACAGGTGACAAAGGGGGTGGCCGTCTGATGTTCCGCTTTCGCCGACCAGAGCGGCAAGAATGAGCAAGAGCCTTGAATGAAAAAACAGCACAAAGACATATTTAAACAGGCAAGTCACAAATACAAGCACGAGGTAACGGATCGATAATGACAAGACAACTTAGATGGAATTCAAATACAAGAAACAGTCCAATTAGACAAAATGATACAAACAGGAGCAGTTAACAAGTGAATATTACGAAGCGGAGCAGTTAACTAAAAAGAAAACGAACAGTTCGATGCTTATGAGAGACAGAGTTCCAGCATATTCACCGACCGGGCCGGACGATGTACCGGTGCCGGACGCGATTCGGCAACCTTGGAAGCATGGCTTCGTTGTAGGCCAGGCCGTCCGAGACGATCACGCTGATTCGATGCCCGGGAGTACGTTGGAGTCCTCCAGGGCGCCGGGTCGCCGATGGTGTGATGCACAAACTGACAGGTGCCGTTGTCACATCACGACTGCCAAACGTAGCTGGTTGCTTAGGCGCGGCTCCTCCTTTTATAACCGTGCCAGCGCGGAGAGAGCACAACACACAACGCGACCGCCTCCATCAGTGAATAACTTCCCTCTTTCCCCTTCTAGAAATCATCGACGCTGTTTAGCACTAGCAAGGCCACCCGTGCCTCCTCGAGAGTGCTCGAAGCTTCGATGCAAGTTAAGGAGAGGAGCTTTTTATATTGGTATTTTCTTGCCAGCTAGCCGGAGAGTAGTCGTGTTACGGCCTATTCGTTCGCGAACGTTACAGCCTTGTCTCGGGGCGAATAGAACTGAACTGAATGAATCGGACGACTGCAAGAAGAATTAGGCGCTGTACAATAAATTGAAAAACTTATAAGGTACATTTAGACGTCCTACGCTCGAGTTTTTGACAACCTTTAAAATTTTAATGAGCAGGATGACTCCACCCAGGTAAATTAACGACTCGTAGGTGGAAAATTGACCGCTTCGATGGGATACGAGCTAGCATTTGTGGAAGGTGTAGAGAAGACCTTTTTAAACACGTCATCGAAAAGAAAAACACCTGGGTTGTTTTTTCGGCAACCCATTCCAGTTCAGAACTGCCTATTACTTTGAACAAGCTACAAGGAAGAATATCAACGAATAAATCGTAGCGTTGATTTTTTACTGCTTAATTGAAAGCCTAATTTTGTGGGCGGCACAAAGATTACTCAACTGGCCGGTTGCACTTTCGTGCTTGTCGAAACAGTAGCTTCTTTCTATTTTAAAGGCTCTTGAGGGAATACCAAACTAAGGGCAGAGTGCTTAGAAGGAATGATTCGAAAGGAAACACACTTTTTATTCAAAGACTAAACTTTATCTTTAAGTAGGTCCCCGTTAGCATTTGCTGTAGGTTAACTAAATTGGACCATGATATCATCTACAAAAGCTTGCCGCTCATTGTTAATAGCTGAAAAGTCGACTCGCAATAATATCTCTTGAGCTTCATTTTATTGGCAGTTCGTATGTTATCGTGGTTACCGTAAAGTGAATCTAACAATGATTGTAAGACCTGGCGTAAAAGGAGAGCGAGTGCACGAGACCTAGCGAAGTGATTAAAACTAGGTCGAGTACGGTTTGCGCTTGGAGGGAAGTGCGTGTCAAATGAGTTACAATCAGTGAAAAACAAAATGGGCTACACGAGTCAAGAAATTTTCTGCTTCACGGAACGAACAAGAAACGCTCCAGCCGCTTCGAGACCAAGTCATATGAAGGTAAAGGAAGTCGCCTAAAATGACGATTGGGTATTTTGGGAATGTTACAATAAGGTGCTTATTACCTCGTGAAGATCAGTGGAAAACAATGAAGGCGCATCAGGAGGCCCATAACAGACCCAAGATAGTGTTTTTGTACTTAAGGCGAACACATGCGCAACCTTCTTCCAAGGGAGTTGCAAGCGGAATGCGGAACGACTAAAATGACCGGCCGACAAGAATTAGTACACCTCCACCCAACCTTGTTCCTCTACAGCAAAGATATATATAAAACGATATCTGGCCTTCAAAACATTTCGCTGCACAAAACCTTCGCAGACAACCACCCCGTTTCGGTTCAAATCACTACATCAGAATTACAAGTATCGATAAAGGAGGATGATTCACCGGGCTTATTAAAGATGCTGCGAATGTTCGAAAACAAAAAGGAAACTTCATTGATGGGACTACTAACATGCAGGTATGAAGACGTAGTGCTGGGCACGCCTGTTTGAGTGGCAAGAACACTCATTGACAGACGCGTCATCGTCAGGAACATTACTTTGCACACAATGTCACTGGACGGAACGTAAACGTATCATTTCTGTAATTATCAGTTTGTTGTACCGAACAAAGAACTGTTGTCTCCTAGCTTTAGCAACCTAAATTAGCTCCTTCCGCGTATTTCGAGTTCATATGCAGAAGTCTTCACTAAAGCACTTTACAGGAGGTTTTAGCTGTGATGGGGAAGAAAATATCGAATCCTTGGTTTTGAATTGTGCAAAATTGACCATCACAAGCTGTCATTTATTCGGAACAAAATTCCAAAGTTGATGGACGCGTTCGATTTCTTAATTCTGTAGCTAAATTTTCAACGCAGGAGAATACGCTTCACGAATCCTGGTTTAGGATTCGGACCAGGATTAGGCCATGCTGTCACAGAGCCCACAAAAAGGAGATTTTGCCGCCGAGATCTGTGTTCGAATTCATTCAGACAGTGATTTAAGGAGTCTGTTTCACTGCGCGCAGCATCTGAAACTGAACGAGAGATGACACAACAAGAAACGCCATCCGACGCGGCAATTTATTCTTCCACGCCTATCAGCCTTTTCATAATTGTCGGCTTCTTTTTTCTTCAAGGTCAGCTGAATTTCCTTAACGTCATTTAGTGTGAAGGCACCTCCACATGATTCTTGTCAATTTTGGCATTGAGTGACCTAAAAAGGGAAGGGACATTTGTTCTGGAAGTATAGGATGTAGAAGCGGGGCGTGCATAATATCTTCATCAGTGAATAAGGAAGGAGGAAGCGCGTTTCCAGTTAGCCCTACCGTGGCATCTTGATTTGTTGCGGTTCACAAACACTTCGGTGCCAAACCGCTTCCTCCTTTTTTATTCGAAAATAAAGATGGTATGCACGCCCCGCTTCAAGCTCTTCTGCTTCTATAAGAATACCCTTACCATCTTGGATATCACCATTTTCACCATCTGGTGGTCCGGGGTTTTTGTTCAACATCACCACCTAAGAGCAATACATTTACAAAAAGAACACAATCGCAAAATGTGACAAAAATGCTTAGCCATGGGACGAGCAGCAAACAGACGTTTCTGGAGCTTTTTCAAAGCGATTAAGGGCGCAGACAAACCAGTGAAATAGCAGAGGAGGACATGACGATACCGCATGACGATTGCTCTCCCGTGCCAACTGAACTTGCGAGTGGCAGAATTGTCCCTATATAAGTGCTGATGAACTCATCTCGACGATGATAGGGTTTGTATGGACGTTGTATGCAGAAGTGTGGCGGGACTATCAGCTGCCAACAACGGGGCTGTTGTACTATCCCTTCTTGGTGGCGCTTGGCCCTTGCCGCTACTCGAAATGACCTGTTCAAGATATAATAGGAGAACACGATGGAACCGCATGACGGCCGCAATCCTATGCCCCATTGATACAGTTTGAAGATTTTTCTGCCATGCTTCATAGGTATAGGTTAAAATCTTGCTGTTATCCGCATACGATCATAAAGGCGTTTTACACCACAGGTCATTAAGCTTTGCAAGCTTCTGCTGAATAGTTTTGGAATGCTTTTACAAGGATTTGCTTATTTTTTTTTCTTGAGGATGTTCGTTCACTGACTGGCGCATACATCCAGTAAATCAGTGATCCACGAAACAACTAGGCTAACCTCGCTAAGGTAACTACAGAGCGAGCTCCAATTCGAACTCAAGCTCGAAGCACAACAAGGTCGAGAACTGGGCCCGTTGGTATACATTCATTCTGAGGGATCAGCGCAAACTAGACAGGACAAAGGGTAGGACACAACACGAGCGCTTCTGTGTTCGAAGCTAGAAGCTCGAAGCTTCTGTGAATCACCATTTTACATGACAATTTTTGACGAGCACATGGTCTCATCGTCAGTATAACATGGCTTTTGTAAATGTTCTACAATAACCAGGCAAACTATGTTCAAAGACACGCTTCTCCTCTGTTAAATATCAATCAGTTAAAGAGCACAATGTCTTCAGTCTATTTGGCATTCCTACCATAATACCCAGTTTAGATGGATTCGCTAGCCTTCCGTCATTTTAAATATCGGATGGCCCCTGACGTGTCCGACACAGGGCAGAAAGAGTGTGGTGCTTTTAGGCGTTGCATTAAAAGTGCTAAAAGGAGGAAAGGCTCTGCGCAACATAGGGAAAACTGGGAGGAAGGGATAACTACACACAAGCGCTCCGGCCGCCCTTACCGTAATTACCCGATTCTAACGCGCACCTTTTTTTCCGGAAAAATAGGTCGAAAAATCGCATGCGCGTTAGAATCGGATACGAAACCGAAACTGCCGAAACAACGAAAATTTCGCCTCGCCCATCGCCATCTCAAGATGGCGCCAAAGCTTTTAGCAACAATTTTTCGGACGCATCGGCGTTCACACAAATCGTCAAATCGTTCCACTTGCGCACTTGATAACAACAATGGCAGCAGCGGCTCTCGCGCGTTCAAAACGAGTGGTCGGCTGAAGTGTGCGCCTCTGGAGAAGCTCACAGGATGGGCGTGCGAGGCGTGGGCCACGATCCCATCGATCATGGTTGAACGTTCGTTATGAAGTGTGGCATCGCGAACGCGCTTGACGGCACCAACGACGACAAGTTGTGGTCAGCGGAGAGCGAGAAGGAGGGAGATGGGTGAGATTACTTCGAGAAATAAATAGTCCGTTTATCTGGCATTCGTTTTTCTTGCTCACAAAGTTCCGTGCGCGTTACAATCCGAAGTGGAGGTTTTTTCGGTTTTTTTGCCAGGAAAATAGGGTGCGCGTTAGAATCGGGGGCGCGTTAGAATCGGGTAATTACGGTAATTTCCACGGCGCCGTACAGCGAGGCACAGCTGCATTGAAAACATTTTGGACTGCATGCTGATCAGTAGCATTTTGTTACGTGAACGAGTGCAACCCAGTGAAACTGAAGAGGCTTCGAAACGTAATCCGCCACAATTGGAATGGTTGGACCAACCAACTTTAAAGCTTGATCTTCTAAGTGCGGCAGTGATCAAAAACGCCCTGGATGTTCCTGCGCGGTACTGAAAACGGCGATGGCAGTAATAATTAAATATCAAAAAGTTTGTTTGTTTGTTTTTGTTGAGGAAATGAACCCAGTTATGCCCATAAATAGCTGAGTGCTTGCCTTTAGGTAGTTAGGCCGGATTTGTGTAGATTCTGGAATGTTGGCTCAAAATATCGCGTTGAAATCTGTCATACGTAAGTCCACCCAGCCTTTATCTTTCAAAACTAGCGCTTCGTACTTGAAACACCTGGTTCGTCGCGCCCTTCATACAGTGGAGGGAGGAATCCTTCGGCTACTCTGGCTGTCGTAGGCGTTGGAAACGGTCGGGGGTTAGCACCTTTGCGTTTACCTCGATTTATCTTGCAGCTCAGCCTTTACATGGGTCTTAAATTGCATTTTCTAGATTCCCGACCTTTTGGTTCATTCAACTTTGCTCTAAACGAGCGATAACTTCAAAGGAGTGACTGTTGAGTCGGCTCTAGGCCTTAGGTAAAACATATCTGACCTCGCTAACCTTCTTAGTCGTTTCTATTAGTTAGGATAACATTGAAAACTGCCCCAGCCGGTTTATATTGTATAGTTAAGCACTTATGCCTTATTTTCAGATACGTTTCATAAGCAGTGTACCAGCGAAAAGCAGGCACGTCCCATGGGGCGTATATACGGGGCAGTACTTATATTTATGGTACAAGTGAACGGACACTGCTGCGCATTTTCCTAGTTCTTCCCTCGCCCCGCTCACACACATACACACACACGTAGAAGCAGAACTTCCGGTGCGTTTTCGGACTCCTCCTGTTATATCCGCTGCGGCAGCCTGTTCGACTTGAGTTTATTCTTGACATCTTACACCATACGGCTCTGTTTAGGCGTACGTTTGCAAGTGGGCACGTCATACGGCTACCTCCTTGTTACAGACAAGACGGAACAAGGAGTTACTTTGTGGTTTCATTACTTTTGGTAAGAACCGCCAAGGTTTTGTGGTTGAAATATTTGGCATTTTTGGTAGTTGTTCGGAATATTTGAAGAAGCTGAAATGCTTAAAAATAATAACGCCATTTAATGAGGCAGGCACCTTAGCAGTATTGGTTAGATCTGAACGTTGACTTTCGCATAGCGGAGAATTGGTAGCGTACGGACCGGTATATTCTAGGCGCCAATCGGCAATATCTGCACTAACCATACGCGTTTGTATTTATTGTTAGAACTAATAAATTCAATACAGTAGTTCCAGGGCGCACTTTTATTTTGGCGAAGTTGGAACGGTTAGGAATTAAATGAGGCCACGCCTAATGAAGAGCGCAATCTCTACATAGCCATTTTTTAGCACGTATGTTGCAATTTGCCGGCTTTAATGGGCAGGTAACGACGGCACTCAACGGATTAACCAGGAACAATGATATAAAAGCGCCGGCGCAAGAAGGAGTGTTCGGCAAATTTGAGCGTGCTCATGCAGTCCGCTACCCGAAGTACTCTCTGAACGTCCACAGAACGGCAGCAGCCAGAAGAACCCGCACCCATGAGAAGGAAGTCGAGCCTCGAGGAAAGTGAGTAAAGGGAGACACCCGAACTATCCCCGGAACGAAATAAAAGAAAGTAGATATCGCGAGCCACCATTACTACCAGTGGTGGATGTCTTCCCCATCCACCAATGGTTTCACGGTTAACCACAGACAGGCTCAGCATCTCTGCCGGCAGTTGCCGGCATACATATATTTCGCCTCTAACAGGTGGCATACCATTTCGTATAAAACACAGAAGCGAAAATCGTTAGCGAAACCTCTGGTTTGCCTTGACCAATGGCTACATTCGTTTGTGCGAAGTGTAAAGAAGGCGGGCCATGCATGCTTCGCTGCTCTTGGTTCGCGGTATAGGTCCGTGCCCCCGCAATTCGGCTTGAATTTTTTCAATCGCCGCTTTTTCAATACAAAGTTCTCAATGTATAACTGTAACAATTTTGTTGTAATTGACAGTTATTCGGAACGTTGTAGTTTTTTTTTTAAAGTTATGTGCCGCCTATATTATATATATTTGATCGTTTGTTTGGCACGAAACAGCAATAGATCCCCTGAAACACACCGTAACAAAGAAAAAATACGCAGAAATATTGCACAGTTACTGAAACGTACAAAACACTTTTTGCAGCAGCCGTGGCTCCGACACCGCTGGTACACCCATCGGAATAGATTGGATGGCGCCCCATGGCCAAACACTCTGGTTGACCTTGCATCACTGTTGAACATCTACATAAACTGACTGTAATGTTCCAGAACGAACTCAGCAGAAACAGACGTGCACACGTTCCTCATACAGTTTTAAAACTCGCCAAATTTGATGCTTTTTGCTATTTCTACCCGTTGTAGTTCTGTTAAATCACGCAAATGATTTACGTTTACACTTTGTTTATTATCCTGTTTATACTCTAGCCACGCGTATTTTTTATACCAAACAAAATCCACGTTAAAACGATTTTACTGTCATGTGATGAAGACAGCGCCAATTATGCTTTTTGTACTCACGCACATTTCTCTCATCTCAGTCACCTGTACCAGCACAGCTAGACAGCAAACCACCGAGGTGGGAAGGTCGCACCCTTTCCCATTAAGCCCAATCAACCCGCAACAGCCTTCTGTCACTTTCCAAAAAATGACTTGTCATTTCTGCCTCTCTCGCCGGCGCTACTCTCCACACCATTGCTCAAACCATTGATCACCGAGGGATGGTACTGGCGCCTTTTGCAAACCAACACCTTCCCCTGTCGCTCCAGACTGCATGCAATTTAAGCATCTGTAATACCCTCTCACCCATTTTCCGACTGATGACCCCAGAAAAAAGTTACTCAAATCATTTGGTAATGCCCCCAAAACTCATCCCCTCTCATCTCTTGTGTGTTGCACTGGAGGCGGCGGTAGACAGCTCGCGTCCGCTGGTCCAGCAACGACTTGCTGAACGAGCCGCCCAGGTTAACGGCGCCCTCGAATCGCTGGCCGGCACTTGGCGTTGACACAATGGTTCCACAATAAAGTTCTCTCTCTCTCTCTCGCTCTGTAGACCTTAGGTACTCCTACTAGCCTGCACTAGGTTTTGCTGCACTATGGTGCCGTCCTATTACTTTGCATTCATGTTCCCACGTACTACACTTCAGTCAACTGTTCCTGTATGGGCTTTTATTAAACAATACACGCTTGGGCTGATAATTATCTGTACTCCTGTAGTGTTTTATCCGCACTTGTACACTGATTTCAACGCTCTTCTATCGTGTACCCGCAATTACTAACGTGCGCTGGGGAGAGGCCTCCAAAGGGCGATCCAGGGTATGTTTGGTATTTAATAATCAATTGATGTGGTTTGTTTGGTGCGCTTGACAAACTAACCCCTAGCTGGAATACCAGGACCCCATGTTTAGCGAGAGCTTGTTATTCTGCCGGTATTGAGCATGCCCACCGGTGAGATGCCCAAGAGTAGATGCTGATTATAATTCTTTATGTGCCTGGTCACATCTTCGTATTTTTTTTTTGTTTAATTTATTCATGGTGGGACCCTTTTAGGTTGTGGTGCACGAGACAGCTCGCATCGCTTCTTCGTATCCACGCAGGCGGCACGGCAAGGTGATTCAAATATGCCGCGTCGAATAACAGGACACCCTTCCAAATTAAGTTTTCAGTTTCAATTCAGTTCCTGTTGAGTTTTATTGGGCCAATAAAACGTAATTAAAATTCAACGGCTCTTGAGATATGCCATCAGAAGGTCAAAAGGGCTTGTATTGAGAAAACGTTACACAAAACCTCATGACACCAGTCTATTGAAACTCTTTCGAGAACCACCCAGAAAACTTATTAAGCCGAAACATATATCTTGAAGGGCTGTTTTTTTAGCGCTGCCCAGTGTTCGTATAGAATTCTATATTAATAGGACTACTAGGTTACATCTATGCTTTTTTATTCTACGCTGATATTTCTAATGACTGGAGTAAATAAAATGTTCGCAACATTTCAAAAATAAAAAAAATCAACAGAATATCATAAGACCGGGGAACTGAAACTCAATAGGGTTCTACTAGCAAGAGTCTTTAGGGTATTCTAGTAGCCTTTACCAGCGGCTTCTATGTAAAAAGCCTAATTGTAGACTTCTAAGTGCGGAAATAAATTATAATTGACAATATATTGCATTTCATCAACTACTGCCGCAGCATGGCTTGCACAAAACAATGGAGCGACTAAACATTGCCAAAACTGTTGTGGCGTTCGTGATTGCTGATTCGACATCCTCATAGAAGCCGTCTAGGGCTACATCATCATACCTTGTTGTTGGCGCATAGGCATGTACCATCTTTAATCTGCATCGCTTGTTTAGCTTGATCGCAACAGCCGTGACTCTCTCGCTAATTCTGAAATACTCATCCACGTTTCCTGCTATTTCTATGTTATAATCCCACCCCCCCCCCCCCGCCCGATATTCTTACATCCCTTAGAGAATATGCCACCTAGTGAGTTTCATCAAGGCTTCTCGTCCTAATTAGTTCGCTT
The DNA here is from genome assembly GCA_013339765.2 of Haemaphysalis longicornis. NCBI lineage: Eukaryota > Metazoa > Arthropoda > Arachnida > Ixodida > Ixodidae > Haemaphysalis > Haemaphysalis longicornis. Next base: position 142,088,063 of record CM023452.1, read on the forward strand.
ACCCTAGAATATCCGAGCTAATGTCCTACAGCTTGCCTAGTAATAGTGCTACGTTTTGTTCTCTAAACAGTACGTGCGTTGAATGTTGCAAGGGCGAAGTTCCACACGTTAAATCCAATATATACGGGTCACGCAATTGATGTCTTTCGAAAAGAAGACGCTTATCCGGAGGGGGCAAATTCAGGGTTTGGAATATTTTTACGAAAAAGTGTACCTGATTAAACTCTTGTGCAAAAACTCTTGCAGCTCGAGCTGCTCTAGACCTAGATTCCGCATTTGTCAGTAGCTAGGGAACCGACATTTCAGTTCGCGTTCCTGCTTTTCATTGTCCGCGCACAGAGTAGATCATAGAATAGGAATGACACAGCCAACAAAATAGGCAGATAAAACAGAAATAGTGGGCGTTTTTTGTCAAGGACCCTGGTTTATATATTTGCGTTCACTAGAAATAAATAAATAAACCAATAAATGAAACGCCAACTGCGTTTTTTCATGGAAATTGTTCCGGTGAGGTTAAAGGCAGCCTCAATCAAGTGGCCACATCGCGACTGTTGTCGATATCTTATATCGCCGCCGTTTGTACGGTAAAAAAGCGAGGTTTGTAAGAAAAAGCTAATGTGTGCTACCAAATCGCATGCAGCAGCGAGAAAGTTGGTTTTACAGAGTGAGTGAACGTATAATGTGCCACCTAGTAAAAAGCCAACTACTGCAACCCAACCAAATACATGGCTTTATCCATCGTGTCTAACAGAACACTGTCTTTGAAAATTGATTGAAGCGAAGAATATACACAAGATACAGGCCAACGCATGGCTCTTTTTAATGCTATTCTGGGAACGAATGTGGGCAGCAATGTTTTTAAAATGAACGATTGAGCGAATGGGCCATTCTGCTTAGTAACAACAGAAATAACACCAGAAAATAGAATAGGGCACAAACACGGTGCAGTAAACAACAAAAAATATTTCCAAATAGTCTACTTTATTTAGCCCCTACCTGGCTGACTTGGTTACCTTCATTTAAATACTGACTTCATTTGTTTGACTAAGAACGCGCCTTTCCAATAACGGGTTGATAACAGGTGACATTAATAAAATAAAATCGCGGCATCACCTTCAAGTCATAACGGTAAGTTCTAATTGATTGTTTAAACTTGTGATAAAATCGCACCCCAACGTGCGGAGAGAAATCCTGCCATAGTTTTGGACCTTCCTTGCAGAGCGAATACTTTCTTTAAAAATAAAACCATTTATCATTAGCAGAGTATGCTCGCAAAAAGTTGAAAATTTTAATTGTCATTTAGACAATCCAAGAGAATAAATTGTTTTCAACAAGTGGATTATAAGTGTTTGTAAAGTTTAAGGCACTTTTATTACCAAGTACAACCATTTTACCTTTTTTATGTTAGTTGTGTAAATTGACAATTTTTAGCCGTTTTTATGTTGGCTTCTACATCGGTCTAATAACAAGTTTTCGAACCATTTATCGCCTCGCTTAACACTTACGATTTCACTTAACGGGTCCAGTGTGCCGTGTTTTAGTGACATGTTGCTGGAGTGAGTCGGACTGTGTAAAGCAGGTTGTTTGGTCGTACACATAAAATGAGCCCACCTTCAAATTGCGTGTTGGTGATCTTCCTAATGTATCCTGGTGCTTTTGTATTGTGGGTAAATCGTGGTGCCGCATGTCTTCAAGCCCAATCTCAGTGGGCGATGTTTCCACTGCTGTGGCGTGTGCTGTTGATTCTTCTGAGTCAATTAGAAACTCAGTTGGCAGCTCTAGGCGAAGACACGTTTTTCTTACGCTGGTCCGCGCGCTTCATAGTGGTCAGAAACAACATCCTGAGCATAAATATTGTACCGCATTGAGTTTCAGCTGTTTTCTGAACTCTCTCTGTGAGCACCTGTGAACTTTTTTGTGGATTGATTTTGGATTAGCTTGTTTCACCACCCCCGGAATTGATTCACCAGCACAGCCCTGTATCAGAGCGGAGCTCTTGGGTTCCCAGTGCTCTGGTTTAGCGGTGCCATCGCCGTCGGCCTCGTTGTAACTGAGATAAGGAGGAGGATGGTATCCTACAACCGAGCAGTCACACACGTGCGAAAGAAGAAAAGGCACGCAAGCGCTTTAAGACACAAAGACCGCACACTCTTAACAAAAAAGTCTAGTAAAAAAATGTAGTGGCTTGTATTTACTAAATCATTCCGCACTTCACTTCCCAGCAAAACCATACATATGTGCTGCGAATAAGTTTGTACCTCAAATGCTATCGTTACTCATCGAGAGTTCGCTCTTTGTAACAGCTGCTTGTGTAATGTTTACCGTTACGGATACAAAAAATAAGTCTATGACGTATTGAACATAATAACTACAGCCCACTTCCCCCTCCACTTAACGAAAACAAAGTTGTTTATAATTCACATGCTCACTTTCATACGCTGACCCTGCAATCCATAATTTCAAAATCATGGCTGAAATATTTTACAATTTTGACAAACCCACTGACTCTATCAAAGGACTCTCCGCTATGGCTACAAAAGTCAGAAAAAATTGCCTTGAAGTAACGGAGATATTCACGATGTCTCTGTTCATACAACTGGTTTTCTTGCTCATTTTATTTGTTGTTTACGTGTGAAATGTGCCTGTCGAATGTGTCTTTGTTATTCCGCGCCCGCAGGCGGTTTGGGTTTTCACGCGTAGCGTTTTTACTAGGTTAGGCGTATCCAGTTAGTAACAACATGTAGCTACTACCTACACTATATAAACAGTCTTAGCTTTACGTTCGTAGAAGCGTCAGGTACGTAGAGCTTTCACGGCTGGCTGTGCGCTTGTTCAGAACACAAATGGTCTGCTTGAGGCGTACGGATGCATGTGAGATTCGATTGTTTACGTTGCAGTCCTTACGTTGCTTCCTTATTTAAAGGTGACCAAAATGGCACCGCCCAGCACTCCCGCTTCACAGCAATAACTGCTCCGTTGGTAATGCCTCTATGCGATATCGTGTTGTACGCTGTTGATTTTGGCTTTATGTTGGCCATTCTTACACTCACATCAAGCTTCACGCGACAAATCGGTTCATTTTTTTAGATGGAATGGATATTTTTCGCTGTAATGACCGCGGAAGTATATTTTGCCTTCGTCATAGCAACGGTATCACGGGATCACAAGTGGCTACAGAAGTGTCTGTGTTTCGCACATGGCTCTAGGCATCCAGGCACCCTACGTGCGCCGTGCGCCCCGCACGTGTAACTAAAAGAGAATCCAATTCTATGCGCGTGGACTCTAGGTATTCCGTACGTGGCCTGTAAGCGCACTTTGAACCAAAAGTGTCGAATACCTACTTAGTTGTTGCTGTAACAAGTAACCAGTGTTTTGTTATAAAATGCTACCACCTTTTTTATGAGCGTAGGACGCGCGAAATTCTGGAAGCCTACGACATTAGTAAGAGGGGGAGGCAATGTGTGAACCTGGCTTTGATTTACTTCTTGAAAAGAACGATTGGGTTTCTGATTGAAACCTATATTCAATGCGCTTCGTTTTCTTGTTCTCGGTGCACGGTGTTTTCACGTTGCGTCAATACTCGTTGTGAGGAGGCGTTTATTGGGCCCTGTAGAAGGGACGATTAAGCTTTCTTGCTGGTACCGAAAAACAAGAGCACGCAGAGTGGAAGGAAGAGTAATGAGAAGGAAAGTGGACAGGATGGGGCAAGGTGCCAGGCAGACGAACGCGGACGTCCGCGAGGTCTTAACCGGTTGGAATGATGAGGAGACGTCAAGAGCAGCCACATCCTTTTTCTCTAAAGGGACCGCAAGGCAGGCCTCTTCGGACAGCAGGAAGCAGCGTCGGCAAGGCGTTCGCGTGTCGTGAGGAAAGAGGTTAAGGCATAAAGGTGGGCTAGTTGGTTATCTGACTGCATTTTACTAGCGAAAAATAGACGCCGACGAAGAAGAAGTACACAGGACACTAGCTAGATTACAACTGAAATTTTACTTAGCATCCGTGAGACAAAGAAAGATAACATATCACCACGACATGTCTCTACACATCCCCACACACGCCAGACTATGTGTCACACATGCGCCCTCGTAGGTAGCCTATCTCCTTATCTGTAAGAGTTATTGAAGGGGTGCTCACACAATTAACTCCTTCCCTGTAGATCTGAAATGCCTCGTTAATCTCGCGACTAGTTTGGCAACGTCCAGATCCTAAAACACGTGTTTTATCGAACGCCGGCGTACAACCAGGGCACCGCCTGCAATGATCGGCCAGATGGCCTCCCACCGCATGCGGCGAAACTGCTGCACGGTGCTCTCTCAGCCGGTCATTTAAACACCACCCCGTCTGTCCCACGTAGCATTTGTCACAGGACAGCGGAATGCGGTAAATGACACCTTCTTTGCAGGTAACAAAACTGGCGCCATGTCTTGGCTTGGCTTTTCGTTTACGGCGGGGCACATCCTCATCAGCTTACCAGGCGCGGTGGCCAGCACTTCCACGCCGCATTTTTCCCCCACTTTTTCGAGGCGGTGCGTGAGCGGATGTACGTATGGCACGGCTACGCGTCGCAACCTCTCCCGGTTGGCGTCTTCTTCCCTTAAAGGGCCCTTACTGGCTTTAACCTCTTTGATGAGGCTTTCTGCGACCGAAGCCACCAACTCCAAAGGGAAGCCCGCCTGGAAGCCCGCCAGGCAGCCCGCTAGGCGTTATATCTAGGGAGATTGAAAAGCATTTGAACCACATTTGCGTTGATAACCCGTATCGAATTCGCAATTCCAACGAGCTAGTTGAGGTGTTGCCGGAGTTTCACAAGAAGGGGGCCAATTTGGCATGCTCGATAGACGTCGCAGATTTGTTCTATAGTATCCCTAAAAAAGAACTGATTGACGCCGTGAAAACGTTGATCGAAGAAAACGGACCGGTCCGTTTTCAGAATGCTAGCGGTGTGTCCACTCAAGGGTTATTTGATCTTTTAGCGTTTTATCTGGAGTCAACCTTTGTCGCTTTTAATGACTGGTACTGTGTACAGAAAGAAGGTGTCTGTATTGGTTCATGCATTGCCGCAATACTTTGCGATGTCTTTTTAGCAGATTTTGACAAAAGCATTGTAGCGCGCCTTAACCACAGTATAGTAAAGTGTTCCAGATATGTTGACGATTTATTGTGTTGGTGGATGTCGACAGCCTTCAGGATAGACGGGGTGTGATTGACAGTGTTTTAGATGTGTTTAGGATGTGTTCATAGGGCTTGAAGTACACTTTTGAGGAACGTGATAACGGAACCATTCAGTTTCAGGATGTGAAGCTTTGTTTTATGGAGGGGCACATAAGCTTGACGTAGCAACCGTGGTCAGAAAAGCATATTTCCTATTACGCTTCGGCCCACTCCAAGGTGGTTAGGCGCGGCATAGAGGCGAACTGCCTGCGCGGGTGCCCTCCAGAAGTCGTGCGCTCACAAGGGTAGCTGGTAGTGTGCAAGCTCAAGTGGGCTTGTCTGACGCAAGCGGGCTTTCGTTGGAGTTGGTGGCTTCGGTCGCAGAAAGCCTCATCAAAGAGGTTAAAGCCGGTAAGGGCCCTTTAAGGGAAGAAGACGCCAACCGGGAGAGGTTGCGACGCGTAGCCATGCCATACGTACATCGGCTCATGCACCGCCTCAAAAATGTGGGGCAAAATGCGGCGTGGAAGTTCTGGCCACCGGGCCTGGTAAGCTGATGGGGATGTGCCCCGCCGTAAACGAGAAGCCACGCCCAAGCTTGCACCAAAAAAACATGGCACTAGTTATTTAGCTGCAAAGAAGGTGTCATCCACCGCATTCCGCTGTCCTGTGGCAAATGCTACGTGGGACAGTCGGGGCGGTGTTTAAACGACAGGCTGACAGAGCACCCTGCAGCAGTTTCGTCGCTTGCGGCGGGAGGCCATCTGGCCGATCATTGCAGGCGGTGCCCTGGTTGTGCAACGGATTTCGATAAAACACGAGTTTTAGTATCTGGACGTGACCAAACTAGTCGCGAGATTACCGAGGCATATCAGATCTACAGGGAAGGAGTATTTTGTGTGAGCACCCCTTCAATCACTCTTACAGATAAGGAGATAGGCTACCTACGAGGGCGCATGTGTGACACATAGGCTGGCATCTGTGGGGATGTGTAGAGGCCGGTCGCGGTGAATGTTATCTTTGTTTCATCACGGACGCTAAGTAAAATTTCAGTTGTAGTCCAGCGAGTGTCTTGGTGCACTTCTTCTTCGTCCGCGTCTATTTTCGCTAGTAAAATGCAGACAGGAAAGAGGTGCTCGGGGAGGGACCGGCTGGGTGAAGACACCCCACGGAATACCGCTACCTAGCCGAGTCTACTTCCATGCAATAGAAAGCTGCCAAGGCCTCGAGCACCCCGCAGCCTGGCTTATTATTAGACCAGTAAGCGCACGGGCAACAGCGCCGCGTCTTCAACTTGCCAAGCCAGCGGCCAACGAGGAGGGCAATCGGGCTGAGCTCGGATGCCATCTACTTTACACGTGAAGCTCAACCTTTGTGACCAGAACAGGTTTCAGATGACTGTGAGCTACAGTATATTTGACAGCCATTGGTAGATTTGCTGTTGCAATATGTTCCGATAAATACATTTGTTTTGTGTCCGCCACTAACACGACTCCTCCTTGTCCGCTAATTCGACCAATCTTCATTACTAAAGGAATCTGCATCACAAAAAAACTGGCTATCATCCATGAGGTGAAGGTTGTTGGAAAGCAGAGCTTCAAACGACACCCACAACAATTGACCATGCAACATAACTTGAATTCACATACGTCGCTATACAACGAGCGAAACCAGACATTAGGCGCGCCATTATTTGGAATTTGTGGGGGCGGCGTCCCGAACTCAGGAGCATAGGCCACGTCAGGGATTAAAAAATGACAGACGCCGTCGGTGTAGCCAAGCCGTGGGTTGGCAGAACGAAAACGGAGAGTAGCGTCTCTGGAAGGGTGAGACACCGGAACCTGCCATATTGATGCGCTAGCTCGGAGCTACACCACCGTGCGACACATGCGCAGACACCAAAACGATTCGCCATGTGAGCTTAGTCATTTTCGTTTATACCGATTCAGTGTAGTTAATGTAGCAAGTTTGAGAATTGCAAAAAATCTGAGCGAACTTTTTTAATCACTACTTATTAGAATGAGCTGCTCTTTTCGCCTTTTGCAATACATAAAACAAAACTGAATTGGTAGCGTTTCTCTAGCTGCACATGCCTCCACGTGGGCTCTATTGTTTGCCTGCCCATCCTGCAAACTAATCCTTAGCGTATCTTTGCCGTGCGAGCACTTAATCCCGGAGGGCGTGCGTTTTCCAGGAGGGTAATCAAGTTAGTTAAGCCATGCAAAGGAATCACGTAATTGACGCGAAGCTCCCATTAAACAGGCCCAAAACAACCATCGCCTAAATAGACGACAAAGGCGTTGGAATGTTTACTGCATTCGCGCCCTCCGGCGCGCAAGGAACTCAGTGTAAATGCGCGTGTTCACCGTGCCATCTACACAGTGGACCATGAGTGAAAATCGCCCTATCCCTCTGCAGCCACGTAAAGACTTTCTTCTCCCTTACGCCGTGAAAAATTGTTGGCTGGTAGATGTACAAAGTTTGCTTTAAAATGGGACTCTGAATAATTGCCAGAGAGTTCAGGAGGGGAAGACGAAAGACGGAGGCGGATAGGAAGTACTGGGCGCCGGAACGCCACACGTAGTTGGAGAAATTGTTAACAGCTCGGAAAGACCTGGGTCAGTATGGCTGGAGATGAGCTCAGGCAGTGGCGTAGAGATAGAACAAACTCCGTGAGGCAAAACGCTGCTTTTTCGAGATGTCCCTACCGCCAGAGGGTCAATCTCAAGACATAAGAAGCTTGGTCCAGGCGTAAAATTGTGCCCATGGTAAGCGTTGCACACAGTCAGAAAAATCGTTTGTAGACAAGCTAACTCATTGTGACGGTGATATAAATAGGCCAGGTGACGGCATGGGGCTGCCCATAGGGACATTGAAGAAGTTGGCTAATACCGCCGGGATATCTGATATACAGGCGGCCGACGCTGATGTTTCTGTTATACCTTACGCACGCAGGGGAAAAGACAAGACATGAACGGGTGAAAGAAATACGTTGGAGCAACGCCACATCCAAGGGAATGAAATTCGGAAAGTAGCTGACGCTCGCTTCCACTTAGTGAAAAAAACTGCTTCAACACTCGGTCGCGACGAATAGGTTTCGGGTAACATCCTCAGGCTGCTGGCTCTAAAGAGTTGGTGTAGCGACGTCTCGTGTAGTAAGCACTGCAGAAAGGAAGAGAATGTGTGCCCGGATTGAAACAGATCACGACGCGAAATGTGTCGATTGGAAGCGGCACCAAAGGCATAAAATGAAGAAAATATGAGGAAACCGGAAGGGAAACCCGGGATTCACTTTGCCAGGAATAAGAATAAAACTAACGTACTTCGGCAGTGAGAATACTTATAGAAAATTGTTGTGTGTGGTAGCTTTGTGCAAATATAAGATGTTTAGTGCAAATGTAGTAGTACAGTGAAATAATGGAGTACTGGGGAAAAACTGTGAATAAAACTATGGCAGAGAAGATTTGAGCTTAGATCTCGCTGTTTGTAAAATATGATTGGTGAAATTTCACTTTTGTATGAGCTTTTAGCGCCTGATTATTGATATTGCATAAGTACTGTGTTTTTATTTATTTATTTAGTTATTTATTTATTTATTTATACATACTGCCGCCCAATTGGGCTATCGCAGGAGTGGGTTGGTACATAGAATGCAAAACACTTTTCTGCACAGAATAACACATATAAAAACACAACACATTTAAATTAACTTATTCATAAAGTTTAGACATAATAGATAACAAGTACAGCAAGACATTGAAATTATGCAGAACTGACATAACACAATCAATTTAAATTCTGCAAAATTTTTTTCCAAAGGCAACGACCCTAATTTCACCTGGTAGTAGGTTCCATTTTTCAATTCTTCGCGGGAAGAAGCTGTACTTAAATAGATTAGTTCGTGTAGAAAAAGCTACAAGGTTGAGTTTGTGGCTATTTCTGGTATATTTAGTTTCATCGGGCGACAAATAACCATTCGGTTGTGAGTAGCGCGGAGTATTCGTAAGAATATGTAAAAGGTTAAGACATTGACGTTCACGGCGCTCGGACAGGGGTTGTAATTCTAGTGTAGCAAGGTGGTATGACGGCGAAAAGCTCAGAACGAAACGGCGGAAAATAAAACGAATGCATTTTTTCTGAACAGATTCAAGTGTGTTAATTTCAGATGCTTTATAAGGGTTCCATATGGTACAGGCGTATTCTAAGATGGGTCGGATAGGCGTTTTATATGTTAGCAATTTCGTTTCGACTGGAGCTTCCCGCAATGTACGGTTAAGGTAGCCTAACTTTTTTAGAGCTTTGTTGCATGTATAATCAGCCTAACTTTTTAGAGCTTTGTTGCATGTATAATCAATGTGCCTTGACCAAGACAATGTAGGTGTGAAGATGACGCCCAGGTACTTATATTCGTTCACCCACTGCAGGGAAGAGCCGTAGAAAGAATAATTAAACAAAGAAACGGAACTGCGTGTACTGAAAGCTAAAGTGACTGTTTCTGTAAAGTTAATATTAAGTTGCCACGTCTGGCACCACCTGCAAAATTGAGCAAAAGAATCGTTTAGCAAAATATGATCATCATTCGTTGTTATTACATTGTACAACACGCAATCGTCAGCATAGAAGCGGGTGTTTGCGTATATATAATTAGCCAGATCATTTATGTACAATAAGAACAAAAGTGTCCCCAGGACCGAACCCTGGGGAACTCCGGATGACACATGTACTACCGACGAATTTGTGGAGTTTGAAGGAAACATACTGGGAGCGATCATGTAAAAAGCTAGCAATCCAATCAACTAAGGCCGAGTTGTTAAGTATAACGCGAAGTTTATGAAGAGTTTTGAATGGTAACGTTGTCGAAAGCCTTAGATAAGTCTATAAAAAGTGCGTCAATTTGATTTCCTTTGTCAAGAGCGTGGGCATTGTCATGGGAAAATTCAACAAGCTGAGTTATTGTACTAAAGCCGCGACGAAAAGTATGCTGGACGTTGCACAAAATGTTATTGCATTCAAGAAACTCCATAATATGACTGAAGTATATATGTTCGAGAAGTGTACATGATTGAGACGTTAATGAAATCGGACGATATTTCAATGGTGACTGCTTGTTGCCGGATTTAAACATGTGAAATATTTTAGCCAATTTCCATGCTAACGGGACAGTCACAGTAGATAAAGATTTATTAAAAATTACAGTTAAATGCCGGCTCGTCCAGACACAATATCTAACCAGAAAGCATTGTTAATTCCATCAGGACCACTGGATTTCTTATTGTCCAGGTGCAAAATAAAATTTAGAACCCCCTCGACAAACACGGTTATATCGCCAATTCAGTAATAGGACTCATGTAGGAAATCTGGTATTTCGAAGTTGTCTGTTATGAATACTGACTGGAAGTACTCATTGAAGGCAGTGGTGATAGTTATAGGGTCACTAGACGGGACATTGTTAACTAGGGTAGTATTAGCAGAGGCTGAAGAGGGCATAATTGAACTCCAAATTTCCTAGGGTAAGTTTTCAGTAAACCTTGTAATGTAACCTTAAAGTAAAAATGTTTAGATGAATTCATTTTGAGGCGGAGCTCTTCTTTAGCTTGGTTAAATTCGGCGTTTTTAAGGGGACCACCTTTCGTTTTGCACACCTTAACCTCGCAACACGACGCGACAGATGAAGTACATCACGTGAGGTCCAAGGGAGGCGGGGATTTTTCTTTTTGGTTTTAAGTGGCACAAAGCGCTGTAGACAGGTTGCAACAATATTTTCGAACGAAGCCACCAAGAAATTCACATCATTCGATAAACTAAGTTGTTCGAAATTGTCAAAAGAATCGCTTATATAATCGATAATGGAGGAGTCATCGGCGCGTGAAAAATCAGGAAATGTAGAGTAAACAATGCAATTGTTGCGAACCGGAACGGGTATGGAAACAAGAACAGCCATGTTATCTGAAATAACATCAGTAACCTCGCATTCATAGCCGTTATCTAATAGATGGGGACCTAACAAATACTTAATCCAAAACTGCGGCACCTCTAGTGTTGGCTTCGACAATTTGTTTCAAACCAAAGGATAATGAAAAATTTAAAAGAACTTTGCCTATTTCCACGTCATAACCGGTGAGAGATAAGAAGGCCACAGAATACCGGGAGCGTTGAAATCGCCGAGACAGATCAAGCTTGAAGACGAGATACGCTCGTGCATGAACGAAGTTAAGGCGAGTAGCTCAGATAGGTTCGATGACGGCGGACGATAGATAACACCGAAGGTAATGGAAAAGTTCCCGAAAAAGACATTGCACCAAACGGATTGGGTGTCAGGTGGGCTGGAGAGTACTGAAAATTGAAGGTCAGACCGCAAAAATAACGCAACACCTCCCCCTCTCCCATGACGCCGATCAGTTCTAAGAACAGTGAAACGTGGTGGTGTTACCTCGCTGTCGTAAACGTTATCGTGTAACCATGACTCAGTCACGCCAACAATAAGGGGTGAATGGGTGGTGACCAGTGAAAGAAATTGGGAATTTATTAACTAAGCTTCGGGCATTAACATTAGGACGCGCAATGGGTCTTGTATGTTACTTGGGCGTCACTTGACGCGCTGTTGGGCGTTACTTGACGCGCTGTTGGGCGTTACTTGACGCGCTCTTTGAAACGGCAAGTGAGGTTTTGGTATTTCTAAGTAGGTGTAATTAACTTGTCGTTATTGTTCCACTTGTGCTACGTAGTGCTCACTATGTACTTCACCAGGTTTTGTTAGTATCTGGATATTAATTAGTTAGTCAGCGTTGATTTATGGTGCATTCCTTGACAACTGTGTGATATTTGTGACGGTTTGTCCAGTGCGTCTACAGTGACTGGAACCTGTAGGATAACCGTCAGGAAACTTGAAACCGGAAGTGGTTTCCAAAAACACTTCACCCTATTGGGGAAAATGTGAGAAGGCGATTTTTGGTGGCTGTAAAGAATTGAAGATGGCGAAGCGCTTGTGCTCGTGTCGCGAAAAAAAGAGGAATAGAAGTGGACGCAATGTTGGCAAGGTTGGAAGCAGGACAAGCGCGTCGATCAAGGAAGGCTCAGCTGGACGAGAATGACCAGGGGACTTGAAGAGCGACCCACATCTTTCTTCTCTAAAGCGACCCGTAAGGCAACTCTCTTCTCAGAGCAGGAAGCCGTGTCGGCAAGCTGCTCTGGTGTCGCGAGGAACCGAGATTTGTTGGAGCTATTGCTGGGCAAGAACGTCCAGGGAACTCCCCCCTTGAGCCGCACCTTATTCCCGAGACTGGCAAGGCCTCGAGCCGTTCAAGCCTAGCCGTCACTTTTGGACCAGTGGCCGCAAAGGCCAAATCAGAGCGTATCACTATCGCACGACACGCACCAACGGAAAGGCACCGAGCCAGCGCACCGCTCTAGACCTTCCAAACCATCCACCAAACTCGTGAGCCTGAAACTTGTCGACAGGATTTTTTTACTGCGAAGAAGTATATGCGTACAGCCCCCATTTTATTTACGGTAAACCCAATTTACTCGTCAGCGCTCTCGCACTCCTCCACGCCACCACCGACCCCACTTTGACAACTGCTACTCCCCTCACCACCACCGCTACCTCTTAACAAGTTGCGCTATCGGCTGACAAGGGCACCTGGCGCCGTTATTTGATGATTACGGAGAACACAAGACGCACGAAAAGAGCGTAAAACTGACCGAAAGCCGCCGCCGCCATGCCCGCTTCAAATTCCACCTCGCCGAATGGGTGGAAAATGAATAGCCACTGGCCCGGGTAGAACGCCGCCATTAGCACATAATTCTTTTTCAACATCAAAATCTTTGCGTGCGGAATTTTAGACTGGCGTGTTTAACGCCTAACATAGGGCGTATCACTGGTTGCCGGTTTATACGTGAACTTGTTGTGGGGGGGGGGATGAAGTGGGCGTTCACGCACAGCTGTGCTCCATGGCCCTACCGATAAGGCTTGCTTTGCTGGTTCGAGATATAACATGGAGATCTCATGGCACACTGCCTCCTTCGGCTGTCCGCCGTAATCGAGTGGTTTAGGCCTTTGTTTGTTGTGTTACACCGACAGTAAGATGCATACGATACGAAAGGGTAACGGAATGGTCAACTCGTTATGAGACAGACGTATCTCGTTGGCTTGGAGGAAGAGCAGAACTTGAAGAAGTTTCTGCCCGAACGCTAGGGCGAATAGGCGTGATAAAAATAGAAAGCTTCTGTCGTGGCCTTTGGGTCCTCTAGTTCAAGCTCGTCGAGTAACGGCGACTCCCTCCCTGATGAACGGCCACTTGCCCGCTTGTAACGCAGACGTGGTGAAGTGGGGCATAATATTCCTTCAGCCTAAAGGTCTTCTTTCAGAATAATATTTTCGACATTTTTTTTATTTCACACTGTTCGAATTAACCGGTTGCCGGAGTACATGGTGGGGGGGGGCGGCGGGGCGTGCACGGTAACTAACAGGTTTCGCGCCCTTACTGAAGACATGTTCGTTGTGCTGGCGTGAGGTTTAAACGTGGATGTCAAACTGCCCAATGCTACTTTTCTGGGTTGGTGTGTTACACAAGACAGTAAAATCCCTACGATGCGAGAGTAAAACCCACAGATCCATGTTTATTCCGCAAGACTGAAGCTCGGGTCCTTTGAAGTTTAATTCAGCTAACTGGCTAGGAAGTATGCTCACTCATCAATTGCGAACCAACGCGTTTTCTTTGTGAACAACTTGGACACCGCTTCGCAGCTCAACCTTCTTCACATAGTGCAATGGCCCTATTTTAATACATTTTTTAGCAAGAAAGTCGTTCGCCTTGGCGTCGAGTAAATTGGTGGAATACTAAACATATCAGTTACTTTTTTTCAGCTTCTAAATTTTGTTTTTGTTTTCTTTCCAGCAATAGGGACTGCATTTTTGATCGTGCTGTGGCGCATGGTTTGTGTGGTATACCTATGTGGGCTTCACGTAACAAATATTTCCAATATTGCTGAAGGGGGTGAGGCAAAGACCCGGAGTGAGCATATCATTTATTAAATTGGGTCTGCACCAAGGCTTACATAACATAACAATTACGAGCATCGCAATTCATATCAAAAATTGTTAAAACGTGGCCGTTATTCTAAAGTAACCACAGCCGTTCCCCACTCAACTATAGACTCACTGCTGGGTCCTTCAAGTGCACTTTGTCGTAGTATGCAAAATCCCTTTAAATAAACTTACAAACACATGGGCTCGTATGGGCTCATAAAGATCAATTACTACTCGCCAGAGGTGGCACACAATATTCATCACTACCACATAATCATCATCAACAACAGCAACAACATCTTACTCAGGTCCACAGCAGGCCGAAAGCCTCTTTCATTGACTTCCAAAGTCCCCGCTCGTGTGCTGCTCGAGTCCAAGGCTTACCCTCATATTTTTGTATTTAATCTATCAATACGGATTAATGGCCTTTTCCGTTATAGACCCATCTCTCGATATCACTCTGTTACCCTAATTGTCCAGCGGTTGTCGGCTCATGTCACTACATTTCATCCCAAGTCAATTACTTTTGCTTAATTTGAACTATCATATTTTTTTACTGCACTTTTTTTCTGGTCCAGGCAGCTCGCTTCCTGTAGCTGAGTACTACACCTCACATAATTCGTGCAGTGGTCCGTTATGCCGACCTAAGTTTGCATTGTTAGTTGTTTAGTAAGGGGCAAAGTTTCAACTGTTATGTCATACACGGTAGTAGCACTAATTGCAGATTCCTATTTTGAGTGTCAGCGCAAGCTTACTTTTCATTATTGGGGAGTTTTTTCCGCGTTCTTTCCAATCCATCTCTATTCTATGCCAGATTTGTTTCTTGTGTTAGAGTGAAAAATTACCCACATGTGGGAGGTAGTTTTATTCTTTCACTGCTACCAGAGTTTTCTTTTCGAGGCTCAAGAGGACGTACTTTGGCGTGCTTATTCCTGGTTACTTAAAATTTATTCAAATTTACTTTTAGCGCCATGGCGCTGCTTTCTGATTGTTGCTCCCCAAGTATTGGTGGCAGGCGTTGTACACTGTCTCTCAATAATACTATATCTTCCACAAACCTTAAGTGGCTCAGCTATACCCCGTTTATTTTTTCTCATATGTTTTCCCAGTGAACCCATCTAAACCACCCCTCCAGACATGCTGTGAATACTTTTATAAAGAGGTATCTCCCTGTCTTACTCCCTTTCGCAACGGGAACTTATCGGGTCGCTTGAGGAGGATTTTCCAGACCGTGCATTCCTTATAGATGTCTTCTAGAAGGCTTATGTAGGTCTACTCTATTGCCTGGTGGTCTAGTGGCTGCGGTGAGTACGGAACCAACTACTCTCTCCTAGTCTATATATGCAATGCATTGTGATTTAGTGAATTCTGTTTATTTTTCTCTCACCTGATTGACATCATGGATGTGATCTGTGGTTGAGTACCTTTCCTAAACACAGCCTGCTCTCCGGGTTGCTATAAATCTAGGATGTCACCTATGCGGCGGCGGTGGCCTGCTTTAACACTACTTATGAGTGGTTTGTCTGACAGAAAAGAGGTTGTCAAAAATTCTGAGGCGTTTTCCTGTCCCAAAAATATCGATTAAGGCGTTCTTTAGGAATGCATAATTAGGACCACTTCGTTTTCAATAATGATTCACGGACTAACCTCCAAACTTTGCGATGCATTCTTTACGTAGACGATATCAAGATATTTTCGCGCGGATAGACTTAAACCATATAATAGCAAAACTGAACTTAGATCTACCAAACACCACCCCACGCAACGAAAAAGACTGTTTGTGCCTAATCCTAGAAAAACAAACTTTAGGTTATCAATACCTATAACAAACGGCTTTTGACCCCCCTCCCACGTGAATAAATCTTGGTGATCAAGCTTATTCTCTGTCCTGCATCACGTCATTCTTTGGTGTTTTGCTTGATTTGAATTTAAAACTTCATGTGCAAAATGAATCGGTTGCCAAGACAGCATTCCCGAAACATTTATGATTTGGAGATGGCAAAACTTCCAGCCACACATCCTTCGGTCACTGTATCATGTATTTATTCATAGTCCTCTCACTAACTGTTTGACGTTCAAGGGCATTGAATACTTCGCCCATTTGTCGTGTCTATAACGTCTCCAAAATTAGCGGTTCTTGTTAAAATTTCAGCCTCTTCAGGGACTCGGTTACGGGCATTTATGATATCCTGAAGGTTTTACCTATCCGGTGTTTATTGCAGCAAAACATGAGGTCTTCTAATCTGCCGTTCCTGCCAAAATAGGGTCCTTCATGCGTTTGCCACCTCTCACCTGACTAATATAAATAATATCCGGTTCTCCGAACAGGAACGGATTACTACCGAAAACTAACATCAATTACGGCTTGCGGACTGCCCTTTTTTCAGCCATTGCACTGCGGAATTCTTTGCTGGTATCGATTTTATGTTCACTATCGCCGCATACATTATCTAAGTGTTTGTTAACATACTTACCCGAAATGTACTTACGTAGTTCTTGAAATCTTCTTGTCTCTACCTTTACCCTTTTAATTATATCCTTCTTTCCGCATTTACGTTCAGTTTTCTCGTTTTATTTAAATTAATGATTTCACATGATTGGATCATGATTTGTTGATGTGCCAAATATGACTATGCGTTTTGATATGCATTCCTTGATTGTCCGTCTAGTATAGCATACTTTGCAACTTTTGTTCCTCAAGATCGCGCAAAAATATATAATGTTATGTTAGAAAACAAATATTTTTTAGTCACCTGACCCTGACACAATAATGGTTTTTACTAATTTTCTGCGTGTTCAGTTCTGCCATTGTAATAACTTTGTCTTCAGCGATTACATTCACGAGGTCAACCTAACAGTTTTAGATTGGAAGCATCTCATGGTCGGGGCTACGTCCCTCTCTTGTCGTTGTCGTTGTGGTGCCGTTTACACCCCCACTGCGCATGCTCAGCTTGCTGAACGCCCGGTGGTGTCTTACCCTTCTATGGCTCCTGGAGCGACAGTGTTGCCGGTGCCTTCCTAGGCCGGGACGAGACGAGCACGCTTCCCCTTCAAGGGCTCCTGAAGCGACAATTTTGCTGGTGTCTTCCTGGGCCGGCACAATACCGAGCACGCTTCACGCGCCTTCGACATTTCATCGTCGTCGGCAGCGGCGTGCGTCGGCGAGTCTCGGCGGGCCATGAATACAAGCAGCCCACAACCATGCGGGTAACGTCAATCGACCTCATCTTCAGCAGCTTTAGGGTTCATCCACTACAACCGCCCTTGACTTTACATTTCAAATACCATAAGGCGGTCAAACTCAAAGTGGAACGCCAACCACAGCTCGACGTCACCTACGTTGAGCATGGTGATAATAATGCCTAAATAACGACAAACTCATATCACATACAAAGAATCTCTCTCTTTCTCTATCTAATGCCACTCAACTCTCTCCAATAAATATTGCCTCTCCAATAAAATTACACCATCTTCTCGTAAGAGAACCATGAGTAATATGCGAAACAACCATGAGGTCAACGCAATTTCCCATTTCCGAGTTCCGGTAAGTGAAAAGTGTGGTAGCTACATGGAAACCAAACGGTAAATATAACGGTAGCTACGTACTTCAACCTCACGGAAACGACGAACTGAAAATAATGGGCACTTGAATCGACCTCATGCCTGCTTCGCATACTACTTAGGGGTCCCCTGCAGGAAGATGGTGTTATTTTTTACTTCGGAGCTCCTTGTGTGCTAACATCAATTACGCATTTTGTAAACCAAGATGTGTTTAATAAACATTGAAACCATAGTATTACATTGGTAAAAAGCTTGTGCGCAAGGAGAGTAAGCTAATACGCCTGCAACTCCTCAGTTCCTTCAGATCTCTATTATTATGAATCAGAATGAATGTTGGCGTTTTTTAGGCTGGGGGAACTAATTCAGTGTTCATGCATTCCGTAAGTAGGGCAGCAAGTTTTTTCAGTACAGTCGTCCCTCCTCCAAAAGATCCGAGGTTATGCAGGTCGCCACCTGCAGCGTTTCCTCTTTTCATGCCTCTGAGTCTTTCCGACCTCCTGTTTAGTTACTAGTGGGACATAGCAAGTTGCGCGTGTAATATTAGTAGGTTCCCAGCTTTAACGTATTTGGAGTATGGCCCAAGGCAGAATCGTTCTGCTACCTTTATTATCCGATCCTAGTTTTGTGTTATGTAACCCTACTCATCTCTGAGTGTGTACACCCTGTCCTTGCGGAACGGTAGCTACCTCTTAGTTACTTTCAAGCTTCCCCTTATTTGTAGATTGTTTTATTCACTGCCATTTTATATGAACGAATGTCGTTAGTTTTGCCTATATTAACCATTCTGGGCTGCTTGGGTAATTCCATTCAATCTGCGACACTTGACACCTTCATGGTCTCACGCCTTGCACTGACTCCCTTCATTTTCTTAGTTTTTGAGTTAGAACCCTTAATGTTGTATCTCCCAACACCTGCTGCTCATTTACTGGGTGACGATGTTAGGTTGTTGTTTGCCCCGTCTACTCGTACCCCATTTTTCTCGATTAGAAGCGATACTTTGTATTGAGTAGTTATTTTAAAGTACTGCTATTTTGCTCTGACCGAATCCATGCGGGGTTTCTTGGTTTTCACAAGTTTCATTCTTTATTTATTGAGATTCAACCTTATCTTGCATCCAACCATCCTATGATCGCTGCTGCTAGTCTCACTCAGCACGTCTAGGTCCTACACGACAGCCGGTTTGTCATACAAAATGACATCAATTTCGTTTTCAGTTGTACCATCAACGAATTTTCCGCGCCCATTCTTTTTAAAAAGAATGTGTTCATGAACTGTACATTGTTTCTCGCAGCAGATCCCACGAATGTATATCCTCGACTCGTTGCAACTGTTATTCCGGAGTTTACCATTGACCTTTCTCCAATTTCTTCTTACCCACCTTTGCGCTAAAGTCTCCCACCACAATCCTGAACGGCGTTGCTATCTTTTTCATTGCTGATTCGACATCCTCGTAGAAGGCGTCTACCGCTACATCATCATATCTGGTTGTTGGAGCATTAGCATGTACCATGTATCTGCATCGCTTGTTCAGCTTGTTTGCAACAGCCGCAACACTCCCGCTAATGCTGAAACACCCCTACACGTTTAGTGCTTTTTCTGTGTTATAAAAATCACACCTCAAATTCTTTCTTCTCTTGGGCTCCTCTGCAGCATCGAATATGCCCCCTAGTGACCTTCATGAAGCCTTCTCTTGTTCTTCTGAATTCGCCTCTCCTTGAATATCGCACTTATTGTCCAAGAGATCGCGTAGTAATAGATCTACGTTTCCCTCGCTAAACAGAGAGCGTGCGTTGAAACTTGCCAGAGTAAAGTTCCACACGTTAATCCCAATATATACTACGTCACGCCATTTATGCCATGAATAAACAAGACAGATGGAGTCTAAGTCTTTAGGGGATTCTAAGTCAGGTTTTGTACCATCTTTAGGAAAACGTGTACCCGATTACAATCCCTTGCAAAAACTCCTGCAGCTTGTACTGTTCAATACCTAATTTACGCATTTGTCAGTAAGCCGGTGAACCGGCGTTTAGGACAGCGTTTCTTGTTTGTCTTTGTTGGCACGTAAAGTAGATCCTAAGAGAGGAGTTACAGATGCAACAATACGGTGCAGATAGAGAGAAATAGGGTTTTTTTTCTTGTGCAGGCCGCGGTCTAAACATTACCCGCTCTAGCAATAAACAAATAGATGAATAAATGAAACGCAAACGGTGCTTTTTCGATGAGAAATATTTTGATTCGAGTAAAAAGCCGCTGTAATCGAGTGACCGCATCGCGGCAGTTGTCGTTATCCTGTGTTAGTGCCATTTTACGGTATAAAAGGACATTTGGTAAAGAAACATTAATGTGTGCTAAGCAGTTTGAACCAAACTCTCACAGAGTGCCACCATTCGCATTAGGTCTTTCATTAAATTTGGCCTTACAAGTGAGTGAAAGTATAATGTGCGATCTAGTAAAGACCTTTCACATCACCATTATGCGTGTTAGGTACAAAGCCAACCTGTGCTACCGAGTCTAACGCAACAGTGTCTTTGAAAATTGATTCAAACGAAGAATACATGCCAGATACAGCTTGTAATGCTATTCCGGGCACCCAGTTCACCAATAATGTTTTAAAACGAACAATTCGGTGGTTGGTGGATTCTGCTAGCAACGGAAACAAAACCCCAAACGAAAATAGGGTACAAACAATGTGCAGTAAACACAAAAAATTGTTTCCAAGCAGTCTACTTTATTTAGCGCCTACATGTCTCCGAATACTGAACTCATTTCTTTAACAAGAATGCCCTTTCAAATAATGGTTGGTAGCAGGCGAAATCAATACATTCAGGTTGTGGCATCACCTTCACGTTATAACCGTTTCCAACTAATTTGTAATCATATCATAATAGCGCACCGCAACGTGCGCATGGACATCCAGCCAGCGTTTTTGCACCTTGCTTGTAGAGCGAATGCGTTAATTGCAAATAAATGCATTCGTTGACAACACTTTATAAAAGCGTTTTTTGTATTTTTTTTGACCTTTAAAGAATAGCTTTTTTTAAACGAATGCATTTAAAACAACTTGAACCACAAAAAAAAGACATAAAATAAATTTCAAAATTTGTACTTTTAAAGTTTTGGTTTGCACATTAAAACATTTCCTTACTTTTTCGTAGCGCTAATGGTCACCGCTCTTTGCATAATTTTTAAAGAGTTTTTGCACGAATACAAACTCTTTGAAAGGCATTCCATTACTGGGGGTGTGGTTTGTTCATTTTTCGTAGTGGGTGTGTGAACGTGCGAAGACATTTGGAGGCTGCCGGATACCTCTTGCCTTTCTAACAATGAGTGTTCCAGGCACGAAAAAATTGCTGCTATACTGCTCCCTCGTCCTTTTTTCGAAGAATTATGCATTTGGCTTGTTACTTGTGAAAATCTTGCAAACTTGTTTAGGGTTTATTCATTGGTCTGTTTATTTATTTATTATTTTATTTATTTATTTGTTTACCTATTTATTTATTTATTTATTTCAATACCTTCGCAGCATCAAGGGCATTACAGAAGGGAGTGAAAATGTTGCAAACACAAAGAATTATTGTAGATGGCGGGATCACTTGTTATCAATAAATGCGCTTGATATACAAGAAACAATAGGTTTCAGGAAATTATACAGGGGTTATGATAATATATAGGTTCAAACAAAAAAACAATAAGTACAATGCGGGAATAAGAGAAAATGTAAATATACGTATACCTATCACTAAATAGGAATAGAGGCCCCAATCGAAACTTCAACCCAAAGAATATACATGCAAATACATTAACACATAAAAAATACACTCAGCGACCAAAAGAAAATCAGCATAACTGAGCAGAATTTCGAAATACGTGTAGGATAAATATACAAAGCACGTATCTGGACATTAAGATGGAAACAACTGTTTAGTGAGAACGAAAGTATCTTTCCGCGGCTGCACGAAATTGGCGCGCATCCCTGATTGTCGTCATTCAGATTAGCAAGTGGTTATTTTTCTTGTTTTCGTGATGAAAGAATTAAAGAACAGATTTGTACGGGATTGCGGAACGTTAACCTTGTGGGCATGATCAGTGAATGTCGATAAATATTACGGACTAGTTTGCTGTCCGTTTTTCAGCATTAGGTTAGAATGGTACATCCTGTGACAAAGATTCAATCGAGCTATTTGAGTGCGTAAAAAAAGATTGGGTATATTAAGGGTGAGGTTTATAGATGTTACATTTCCCATGCGAGTGTAACTGGCCTGGATAAAACGTGTGCTGCTGTTTTAAAAGGATTCTAAAGCATTATTAAGACGAACGAGTCCCGGGTTTCAAACTGAGCCGTCATATTCTTGTTGGGACGGAAGTAGGGTTTTGTACAGCATCAACTTCAGGACTGCAAGGACATCAGAAAATTTACGTCGTAGTACTTAGGAATCCTATTAAAGTTGTTAATTATGTAAGCGCGCGCGTTCCCAAGATAAGTTATGAGTTCAGTGGATTCCTAAATAGTTTCTTCAAGTTGGCTGTCTTCGATCTTGTAAACAGAAGATTGAAGAGGATCGAGCCGCCGAAAAATCTCAATATTTTACATTGCTTTTGTTTAGACGTATTTTCCAACTATTACACCAGTTAGGGACTTTTACGTCACACTGTAAAATGAGGTGTCGGAATTTGAAGAAATTGTTCGGTACAGAACAAAATATCCCCAAACAATCTGAAGGAAGAGGTAATTAAGCTGTCCAGATCATTCATATCAATGACAAATAGAAGTGGCCGAAAACCGATCATTTGAGGCTCGCCTCACGCGACTGAACAGAAAGAAGATCCAATTGCGTCCAATTCGACGAAAGGTTCTCCGTCCAAGCTACAACATAGAGTCCAGATTCAGTTTGGAAGCTCCATCCGAAATAACTGATGAAACACAAGCTCGAACGCTTAGGATAAGTCCAAGCAAATCCAGTCAAACAGAAGAGCCGTTAGCGGGAGCACTCAAAAGTCATGTGTGAAAGAAATGAGCAGGGTATCACAAGAAATTGATTTTCTTAAGCCTTGTTGACGCGAAGAAAAGACAAAGGGATTTTCCAGTAATAATATTAGGTGGGAATAAATTATTTGTTCGAAAAGCTTATATGGGTTGGTACTTAACGAATTGGGACAGTAATTTATCGGAATGTGGGCATAAACGAACTTGAATAACGGTACCACCTTGGCAATCATCCAATCGTCTGGTAAGATACCGGTGTATATTGACTGGGTGAAAATCTACAAGAATTATGGGTGAATATACTTTGCTGCTTTTGAGCAATTTTGAATTTATTTCATCTACCCCCGAGGACGATGATTACACTTTTATTAAGAAGATTCTTCCATCCCAGTAGATAACGACTCGCTCTGTTGGTTGAAAATTGACTGCTTCGATGAGATGGGACGGTTGAGAGAAGGCCTTTTTAAACAAGTCGTTAAAGCAAAACAGCTTTTGGAATGAGATACGTCTGCCGCGGGTATCATCAAGTAGAGATTCTGGGTTTATTTTTTCGGCCCACCGGATTGCAGTACAGAACTTCTTAGTATTTTGAACAAGCAAACAAGAAAGAGTACGAGCGAAGAAAACGTCCTTTGCTTGTTTTACTGGCTTACTTGAAAGCATCACGACTTTGGCGGTCCAAAGAATAAATGTCTGGACGGTTGCACTATCGTGCTTGTCGAAGCACTGGCTTGTTTCGGTTTAAAAGGCGCTTGGAGGGTATTAAAACAAGGGGCCCAGTACTTGCAAGGAATGATGCGCACGGAATACACTTTTTTTATCAAGGAGTAAACTTTATCATTAATGAGATACCGGTTAGCATTTACTGTAGGTTACTAAAATTGGACCATTATATCATCTACGAAAGCTTGCAGCTCAGTACTATTAGTGGAAAAGTCGCGTGGAGATATCTCACGAGCTTCATTTTATTGCACTTCGTTTGTTATCGTGTTTACCGAGAAGTGAATGGAACAATGATACTTAGACCTGGCGTAAAGGCGAGCGCGTGGACCGAGACCTAGAGAAGTGATTAAAACAATGTCGAGTACGTTAGCGCTTGGTAGGGAAGTGCGTGTCGAATGAGTGGCAGGCTGTGAAAAACGAAATGTGCATTGACAAATTAAGAAATTCGGTAGCTTCGCGGGGGAACAAGAAACGCTACAGCCGGTTCGGGAGCAAGTTATTTCAAGGTAATTGAAGGCTGCCTAAAAGTTGGATTGGATATTTGGGGAATTTCAAGATAATGGTGCCTAATACGTCGTGAAAATCAGAGTAAAACGATGAGGGCGCATTAGGAAGGTGATAACAAACCAAAATATCGCTTTTTTATGCATGAGGCGAACGCATGCGCAACACACTTCCAAGAGAGTTGCAAGCGGAATATAGACCGACTAAGGCGACCACAATTAGTACACCTCCACCCAACCTTGTTCCTATATCACAAATATATATGCAAAAAGATATCTGGCCTTTAAAAACATTCGCTGCACAAAACCTTCGCAGACAACCACCACGGTTCGGCTAAGATTACTACATGGGACTTACAAGTATCTCGTAAATGAGGACTATTCACCGTGATTATTCAAGACGATGCGAATGTTTGAAACAAAACGAATACTTTATTGATTATACTACTAACATGTAGCTATGAAGAAGGTGTGGTGGTAACGTTTGTTTTAGTGGCTAGAACACTCATTGGGAGAGGCGTCATTGTCGGGAACATTATTTTCGCACACAATGTCAGTGGATGGAACGTAAACGTAGTATTCTGTTAATTATTTATTTATTGTAGCGAACAAAGAACTGTTGGCCGCTAGCTTTGACAATCTCAATTGGAAAGCAGAGTCCTCCTATCAGCTTAGCATGTACTGGTAACATAATGCTGCCTGCCCCATATCGTTAACAGCGCATCAAAGCTTTATTTTTGCGAGGGCACGTACCTGCTTTATACATTCCATAAAAGCTACTTATTCTTAGGCTTAAATGGTTTCTTACATATGAACAATCATTTGAGGCTATACCTAATGTTAGCCTAAGCAACATAAACGCCCTATGTTGTTTTTCCCAGTTCCGAAATGTTCTGACCAAACCCTACCGCCGACGTTACAGAATCGCTGGTTTTGGGTTATCGGTCGTGTAAAACAAATTCAAACTCAAATATACTTAAACCAACAGGTCGGCGAGTTATAAAAAGAACTTGCAGCCGTGTTAAAACAGTGAACTGCAAGCTAAATCGTGTAAAAGGCAAGCAAGCTACCTCGCGATCTTTCCAAATGCTACCGACAGCCCGCGCGGCAAGAGGGTGTCCCCCTTTGACGTCATGAAGGCGCCACCAATGAGAGACGTCAAAAACAAAGAGCGCGCCTATTCCAAACGGGAGCGGAAAATTGCAAGATAAAGGAGGGGTGGACTCATGCATGGTAAAATTTATAGTGATATAAGGAGTCAGCATGCGAGAACTATATAAACCCGTCTCTAACTGAATTTTTTTTAAAGTTCTTCAGCTTCCCTTTAACGACGCAAAACACTTTCACACATTTAGCATTCCTATTCATTTTATAAATAAAGTGCAAGAACGCTCGAGGACGCTGCTACAACAGTGCCACAAATTATGATGAAGACGATAGCGCCTTGAGGATTTACGTCGAGCAATGCTCGCTTCGCTGAAAAATGTTTTCTTTCGTGCTAAGCAAGTACCGCACGGCACCAAAAAGCGCGGCCCCGTTGAAGCCGCCTCACAAAACTTCAATGCTTTTCGACGCAACGGATACAGACCCGGAATATTTGAAGGAACTAAAATGCTTAAAAAAATAATAACGGTACTTCATGGGGCAGACACATTGGCTGTATTGCTTAGATCTGAACGTTGACTTCGCATAGCTGAGAATTGATAGAGTAGGGGCCGGTATATCCTAGGCGCCAACCGGCGAAAACCAGAAAACGATTCATGTTCCCCAGTGGAGGCATGATACTGAAAACGCTGATTAGCAGAGATGTGTACTTATCTCGGAAACCCAAACGTTACAGCAATATTCACTGACGAAATTAAGCCTATACATACTATGAAAGAAAACTCAAAAGCTTAGTGTAAAGCACTACACGTCGGAAAAAAGAAGCTCAAAAAAGTTTTCAATACAGTGGAATTCGAAAACAAGACTTCAAAATCAAGTGTACGCAAGCTTGGCCTCATCATCGTTCCTTCGTGAACTTCATCAGAGAAGTCAAAACTCCAGTTATCTATCGCATACTCCGCTGTGGTGCTTCCGTGACTAAGTTGTGCGGCTGATCACAAGGACGCGAGTTTGATTCCACTCCGCGGAGGCCGCTTTTCTGATGAAGGCGAAAAGCAGAAACGCCGGTGTATTCAAGATTTCGGCACTCGTTAAGGATACCGGCCCCAGGGGATCAATATAATTCTGGAGCCCTCTACTACTGGGCACATCATCGCCTGTGTAGCGTCGGCGCTTTAACCCTTCTAATCAAACAAATATCTGTCCCTCGCATACATAATTTTCGTCGAGGATATTGTTAACTGTATACGACAAAATCTGTAAACTGCAGTGTTGAATACAGAGAATCCCACAAGGAGCAACCGAACATCTAGAGTTCGTACTAGAAGCTGCATGCAGCACTGTGGAGGATACATTGATGTCAACATATCGCCAACTGTGGTCGTCTAACTCCACAGGAAGGTTAGCCTTCCAAACATTAAAGCGCCGTATGACAGCACAGACAGGGAGAAGCCATGGACAATTTTGGAGGACGAGGAAGTGGGGGCAGAATCTGTTAACTTACTCAGGCAACTATACCGGGAGAACCAGGTGCAAATATTAAAGTAGCTTACAATATGCCGGCATACACCTAAAGAGTTTGAAACAAGTATGTACTCTTTCTCCACTGCTGTTCATGATCTACATGGCGGGTTTAAAAAGGAATTTATAGGGCAGTATGCTGAGATCAAATATTCATATATTAAAATCCGACAGGTTGTGGAACAGAGAATTCAGGGATTAATGTGTGCAGAATACATTTTGTTGATTTTGGATGACCCCACTTATGCAGGGCTTGATGGACATATGCAGAGAGGACGCAGGGCAACTTGGACTATAATTTGGCAGAGGAAAATCAGGGATGATGGTCTTCAGCGAAGACACGGAGTACAAATCATTATCACTTCAACAAGTAGACATACCACGGGCAAAGTAATATAAATACCTAGGAGCATGGCTAAACAACCGAAGGATTAAGAGTATCCGCATGAGGCCCTCCCAAAAACAAAAAGAAGAGTCAAAAGCGGCTATATTGAAACACAGAGCACTGTGGGGCTACACCAAATACCAGGTGGTAAGGGAGTCTGGAAGCGGGTCATGGTACCAGGATAGATTTTTGGAATTTCGGTTATATGCATGAAGTCAGAGATCGAGCGGGCTTAGAGTTAAATGAGTCGGTGGTAGGCAGACTGGCCTTAGGGGCCTATACCGAAACTACGACCAGGAGGCCAGACTGCTGACCAATCAATACGGAAAATTCGTAGGGGAAGGATGGGTATACACAACAGTTAAAAACAGGTAAACGCACACAGACGAGGAATTGGGTACAAAGAGTGGAAGTGAAAAAAAAACCGGTAAACCTATAGAACACAGAAACTAGAAATCAGGAGGGAACGTTCCTATGGCAAAACGCGAGGCATCCGTTTCTCTTTGAGTCAAGGGTAGGGAGCCTGATAACACGGGTATACATGGATAACTACCGGCAACAGGACGAAACTTGTGTATGCTGCGGCAGAAATCGGGTTACGGTAGAGCATATTGTCATAGGGTGCAGGGAGATACGACAGCAGGGGAATGACGGGGAAACGGCGTTGACAAAGCTCTTCGGATTTCGTGTGAAGGGGAGCCTCAACTTCAGGACATAGAGGTGACGAAGAGGCGACTGGAGTGGTGGTGGAAGAAAAGTCGGGAAAAAAGTGGGACCTAGGAAGAGTAATATACCGTATTAGAATTTAGAAAAGAAGGGGGATATAAACAGGTGAGCAGGGTAGTAAGGGGGGAAGTGGTAGGAGTGTAAAATCGGGCGAGAGGGGGTCTGATTCATAAGGTTTTAAGGTAGCAAAAATAAGTAGGATAACAGATCCAAGTCGTTTGGTTACAACCGACGTCGCGTTATAAAGGGAAGGCCTGCATCATCATCATCATGACCATCATGATCACGAAAGCGAGAATAGGCGCCAGAGCCTTGTGGTTCCACCTGACGAGAGGGAAGATTGAAATAACCTTTCTAAACCACCCTCGCGTTGAGTTAGGCGCCCTGAGTGGGCGCTTGTATTGACAACGATGTAAAATCCACAGTTCTGCATGCCGCTTGTTATAGACTATACGCGGTATGGACTATACATTCTATCTAAACAAGGTAAAACAGTTCTTACGAGTGAAAAAAAATCTGTACTCGTAAGCTGAAGGGGTCCTCAGTCCAAAGTGCTTAAGGCAGCCCCTCACACCAACTAAACGAACAATCGAAGGAAAAAAAGAAGACAACCTGAATGGCAAAATAACACGTAATCGTTATTGCAAAGGTACGCAAAAAAAAGAACCATCCTCACATTGCTTAAATTCACTAAAATAATAAGAAAGCGAGAAACCAAACAAATTAGTCAGCTGGCGCGCCGATTGTTACAATGCGAAAAACTCTCTCGCCAACAAAAGTATTTCTTTTGAAGATGTCAACGCGCTCGCTGACATGTCTCTAGGGCTTTTCAGGGAATAATGGTTTCTCTCTCCGTCTCTAAAATGCAAGCACCTCGCACATATCCTGCGGCTACAAGCAAATCCGGAAACTTCCCAAAGTTCTTTAAAGGGTTGGAATTTTTAGGATGCTTTCGTCCTGTCTTCTGAAGCAGTTCAACGTGCGAAACGCATGTGACAACCACCTGCGCACTACGCCATAAACACATCTTGGATGCGATGCTGAGAGCATCTCTTGCCGCGCACCTTTCCTGCGTGCGTCCGTCGTCCGCATCCGCACAGCTGCGTCTCTCCTCCGCTCGCCTCCTCTCCTCTCTCCGATAGCGAACACCCTCTCCCAACATCTGCGGTCGCGCTGCGCGAGGCTGCGCACTGTGCGCATGTGCAGTACTCTTTCTCTCCGCTGTCTCCTCTCCTTCGGGCGCGCTGCCCATAGAAGCGGAGTGCCGCGCTCCGGCCGGGCCCTCAGTGGACGGTCGTCCGCGGTTGCGCTTGCGCTTGCTCTCTTGCCGTACCCGACGATTGCTTGATGCGACGCCAATAGAACCCCCTTCAGCGTCGCATCACACCAGGATTCCCGCGAGGGGAGGTGGGCGTAATTTTTTAACGGCCACCAGGGGGCTGACGGTATCAATCGCTTGATGCATGTGCTCACTCGTTTTTCCTCAGCAACTGCGGCTAGAACACACAGATCTCCAAGAGAGCGCCACTGCTGCAATGCGTAGGATGAGTAGACACACGACATATTATTACTTCTCCCCGGTGAGTGGCATTTGTAGCCGCTGCCCATTAAATAAACCCCCAACACGCCAAGCGGGCACGCTAAACCTAACCTGAAAATGAACAGCCACCACGGGCGGGACGCACCAAATGCCACGAGTGCAAGCCTCCCTGGGCTAGTCCTCCACCATCGTCTCGGGCGTGGGTCCCCGTGCCTTGTCCTGACTCAGTAGTTGAGTGCACACTGCTCCAAGTCCACTCATGCCACTAGAAAACCCGACAGGAGTGGAAGGCGCAAGCTCAAACTCCAACCCTCTTCCCGAAACCTTCCTTGCGACGCCTTTCGCAACAAAGCCTTCGCACGTCAAAGAAAAATGAGCCGATGACAACCGGGAAAATGATATCGCAGAACCAGAGGAACACGCAAAAGCGGAAGAAAACTCATGGATGTAGATATCCAGCCGTAGCAGGCGGCGAAAACTAGCCAAGCAACGCCGATGCCTAGCCCTTTAGCAGCACCGCCACAGACCACAAGTCCTTCAACGAACCAGAGAATATACCGAAGCTGGCGCTTCTTCCAGCGATGACTTCAAGGTGATCACCGACCGACGTCGAGATTCTTTAACCTCAATCATTTGTCAACCCTAGAAGTTAATATAAGCCTTCGCTGCAGACCAAACACACACGTCGAATTCTTTTGACAAAACGAATGTACGACAACGATAAACGTGCGCCTGTACCCGAAGCAAAACATGATAATTTACAGTACTCCGGATTTTATGAGCCTCGCGAGATAAGCTGACCAAACTCCAAACATTGCCTCTTGGAGCAACCGACTCCGCCATCGCGGCATACGCAGAAGCCCCGGACGAATCAGTGAAACGCATAGTGCAAGCAATTATTCCGGGAACAAAATCACATGACAACATGGACAACCTGGAAGATCCAGGGAGTGAATTCTCCATGCCGGAATTCAAGGACAGACGTACACGGCAGTGATCACTTTTGCCGGAAAACGACTCCTTTTTTTGTGTAATACATAAACTTCGAACTGAAGTACAGTCTCTACAGTGCAGTCTCTCCAAGACATGTCTGCCGAATTTGCCTCTAAGAGGGCCTACACTTCAAGAGATGGCGGCCCTCTAAAGGTAAGTCGTACCGAAAAGGACGCTCCGGCAGCTGAGTTTCTCCTACTCATTTTGGGACAGATGTACATGTTACTTTGGGACAGACGTACACGGCAGTAATCACTTCCGCAAGAAAGCGACTCCTTTTTTTTCGTGTACGACACGAACGGCGAAATGCGGTGCACTGCCTACCGCCCAATAAGACATGTCTGCCGGATTTGCCTCCAAGAGGGACACCGCGCTCACTTGTGCCCTACCCCCGACATTGCAAAGTGTCAGACATGTGGACCAGCCTCATCCTGACCACCCATGTGCGCCAGATTCTGTGCTGTGCAGGGCGGCACGCAGCACCAAGGACGGCACCCAAGAGCAGCGCACGAGTGCCCACAGAAACTAAAGCGTCCATACCGGCCGTGGGCTATCACCGGACTGCAACCTGCATCTCGCCGGATGAGCCGCAAAGACTTCCCACCCGTCCGGAGAGAAGACCGCGGCCACCGGTCCCAAAGGCCAGGAAACCGTGTCCCCTCACCGCCCGGTCACCGAGCCTACAGGGGCAATCCAAGGACAGCGCAACATACCACCGCCAATATCAGCCTTACACAAAAGCACCAAAGGTGAGATGGGCTGCGCAGTGTTTGAGAGTACCATGACCGAGGTACCAATGATCTTTAATTGGAGGTTTAATAAGTAATTGAGGGTCATCAACTTAATATTTACGGAGCGTGTCAAATTTGTCCTGTTTTTATATCATGACTTTTGGGTTCACTTTATCGGCATTCTAAAACCTAAATTGATCAACGGAAGAACTTTTAGAATATTATAAAGAAAAAAACTTGTAGAAACAAACGTGCAGAATATCATAAAGAAATAAAACACCTTTCGGTTCAATAAATGTGCAGCCTGTGCCTAAATATTCGAATTTTTTTTTATTAGGTAGACTATACAAGCCTTCCCAAATTAAGTCATAACTCAATCATGTTTACCCCAGGCCCCCTTTGAGCAAAACGCGAGGATGTCTACTTTTATCTTTTTCTGAACGTGTTACGTAAGATACAATGGTGGTCAACTTTCTAATTATCCGCCCATCTCCTACCATGCAGCGCAGCGCGGGGCAATGGTGCTCCCTTAATTAGTCACATGTGTCGGCAACACCACCGCTCTATAGAACGTTTCATTGCCCCCTGATTTGTTTGCATTCAGTGCGGCATATCAGTGGAGTACCCGTAGGAACAGGCCGCTTATTTCCCAGCATACCCGTAGGAACGAGGCTCTTATTTCCCAGCGTCCATTGCAGGCGCACGGCGGCATTTAACAGTAACCTGTGTCTGCAGGGGTGTCACATTCAAATGTCCAGCTTCCACCATTTCAAATTAGCCGCTCCACCATTTCATTGAAGCGCTCACGTAGCAATAGCCGCTCATTTCCCAGCATATAGCGTGGCCCAAGCACCGTTTCATGTCAACGGCGCAGCGGTAAACAGTGACAAGTGTCCGCAGCGGTGCCATTTCAAATTAGCCGCTCATTTTCCAGCCTACTGCGCGTTTAATAACGGTACCGTACTTGGCAGTGGCGCAGAGAAAAAATAACCTCGATTGCTTCGCATACGAACAATAGCATGATTGTTTGAAGCAATTGGATTTGTAATGCGACAGTCGCTGCTTCTATCATAGGTGAACGCGGAATTCTCTGCTCACGACGAATAGAACACCTACGTCGTTGGTGAAGTGACCATGAAAATTATCAATTAGTTATGACGGTGTCAAGCAAAAACTGCATCTTGACGACACTTTGAAAAATGGTGGCCCCCGGAAGAAATGTTTCACCCTAAAAGGGCGCTGCGGTCCCTCATCGTCTCCTACTGGTTCATAGATAGCGCTCACCGAAATTGATGCTGATTACCGCCAGAAGATCCACGCCCGGTTTCAAATTTCTTGCGTAAATGCCGTATTGCAGCGCGTAAGGTAGATGATAATTACTGTGACGTAGCGGCAGCTACGTCATGGTGTCATGTAAAAACCTAACCTAGAATTCTTAACCAGGTGTCAATTTACACTTCTTAGGACAACATACCAAATGTAGTGTTACGTCGCTAGACTGAATTGCTATCGTCCTTTCTCCTTATATTTCGCTTGTCCTCATTGCAAGGTTTTCTACCCGTAGACTGCCGCACCATTCGAGTAATCCCAGTGCGCAAAAATGGGGTAGTGTCCGCGTAACCAACTTGGACGGGAACAAGAAAATATAACGTGTTATGCGAAAATCGTAGTATACTATGGGGGTAATGAACGGAGGAAAATATGCGTATGGCTTCAGTAGTAGTTCTTTTTTGTCGGCAACCTTGATGTGTATCTTCAATTATAAAACCCACGTTCGTCTTTCAACATTAAGGAGTAAGTTGTTCTAAAACATTAAAAAAAGAACGTTCCGGTATTCTTCCCTTCACCGGACACTGTTGTGTCCTATAATCCGCGTCGAACCGTCACCCTAATGTCCAATTGCAGCGCTTTGTTGGCAACTTCTCTGCGTAGGATTGACCCGCCGACGTTCACTGCTGCCGGTATAGCTGCATTGAACATTATAAGCAAGGCGTGTTCCATGTGCTTATGCTTGGCACTTCACGTTTGTTTTATACTGGGGCAGAGAACTTGCAGCTTCTTTCGAAGTTCCTCGTGCTGACGGAAAATGGTTTGGCGAGTACACCGGCAAAGCGAGGTCGCGCGCCAACTCCACGCGCTTTTTCTGGGGGTTTTCTTCAAATTTTCGTACAATTTCCACTGCTTTATACTGAGGGCCTCGCATTCCCTAGAAATTGTCACAAGGTAGGTCTAACCATCACGCAGAGCTACAAGGCAGACAAAGCAGATAAAGAAGCCGCAGAACCACAGCAGCACCAGCGAACACCGCAACAAGACAGAAGGAGAATAAGAACAGCGTTGGATGCACGGCGAGAAGTCGGAACGGATGTCGCTGCCAGCCGGGAGTATTGTGCACGTTACTTCATTCTGACACCTTTCGCTAAATTTCAAGGTGGCTTGCGTCACATATCATCAGCATTGAACGGAGTGGCCACGCATGGAAGCGATCTTTCCGCCGCAAACCAGCGCTGTTGCGATCTCAGCGGCGCAGCAACGTGCAGACCTTGGATTGTTTGAATGCATTTTGAGTTAGTATACTGACGAATATACGTATGACTTCTAAAAAGTTTCGTCAGGATTCACTTTCGCATTCATATTACTTGGATTTGCGGGTAATATGTGATTGTATTAAACTCACGAAAATACATAATTTCTAATGCCCGTGACGGCCAGGAATGAAAAAAAATGTATTAGGCCTAATATTGTATTATTGGAATCGTATCTACGAGATTTCACTCTATATACCTATATCTTACAAGCACGTCTTTTAAACCGCTGGAAAGCATCATTTCTAGTTACATGATCATTTTTCACACTGACAAAACTTGCGATGACCACATAAACCGTTATTGGTAAAGGTCTTTCTACAACTAGCGAACTCATTTCTTGCGTCCATTCGTCTTCGTCTGTACTACAGAAATCAGGCGAAAACCATGTTATCTTCTTTGATGTCAGCAACGGATTTGATACAATCCTCGACTCCGAACTAATTCACCAAATTAATTGCATTGACTTTCTCTGTAGAACTCTTGAATGGGTTTAATATTACTAAAGTTTATGTACACAGTTTGTTAACATAACGGTGTTAACAAGCATAACGGTGCAACCCTCTTCCATTGAACTCATGCGTTTCCCATGGAAGCGTCCTTGGGCCTTTGCGTTTTCTTATCTATATCAATTACATTACAACTCGTTAAAAACAAGGTGCCAATTTTCCTTATTTGTTGATGGTAGTATCTTATTCCCTTGATTTATTCCAGAAATGACCAAATAAAACTTTACTAAGTGCCGAGGCCATTCCTCGGTGGGGAGACTGGTGCGGAATGAATATAAACAATTATTCAACTGTATTTACGCACATCACCAACAAGAAGCAACCATTTATTTATCTGTACAGTAAAATTGTAATCCCTATTTTGCTAACATGTTATTACAAATATCTTAGCTGAAGAAATCACTAGCAAACCTACTTGGTCGTTCCGAATAGGAAATATTTGTTTGTTGAGATGTAGGCTCATTCAAGTTGCTAAAACATATACTCAAAAGTTCTTCTGCTAAGCCGAAACTACTCGGCTTACAATTAAATTATCCTGTGTATTTTAGAATATGTGTGTTATGGGTGTGGGTTCGCATACTAAAAAAGTTATCAGCATTCTACAGAAACCCCATTACCCTTTAGTTTTACTTTCCAGATTGGAATTTTCGAATTTCGCCTACCTGATTCCCAAAACTAATAAAAATAACAAAATTGAGACCTTAGAAAGTCCAAAAAACAGCAAGACCAAATTTTCCTTTCTACCTCTCTAGCAAAGAAATTGAATGGACTTAGCGAACGTTCCCTCTCCGCGCCCAACAAGAACGTATCGCCCTCACAACTTCACTTAAATCTTCGCCCGGACTAACAATTTTCAATACTGTTATATCCTCGGACAATATTTGATTTTCCGAACCACCACATCATTTTTTTCCAGTCTGAAAATGCGCTAAAGTGAACTGAAAATTGTTGTACAGTGTGATTTTGAAGTTGTGCCCCATTGCGTTGCATATCACTGTGTTATGTTTGCAACCCTTTATTCTATTTGGCCATTCCACTTTGTCTTAAAACATCCTCACTTCTGTTTCGGCTGCTATTGGCCTGCAGTAATCTCTAAATAAATAAAGCAAGCGTTTGATTGCAGAAGAATCTACGGGCACAACTTGCTATTATTGACGGCTAGCTTAAATTCATACTTTGGGCGACTACCTTTTTTTAAAAGCCGCTTTCAGCAACATTCCAAACGTATTCAGCCCTAATCAACAGCGTGAACGCAGACACATTTCGGCAATATCTGTTATGATACTAAAGATGTTAGCGTTCCTCAAACACGTCGTTACTGTTCGGCGCAATGAAATATAAACCGTATGATGCAAACTGTTAGTAAATAAACGAATAATATGGGACTCCCTTGAATAAACATTTCTGCTTAGTTGGAGTTCTGAAGAGGTATTACACAGGATATTAAACGGTGAGGAACACAGACGTGAATAACGCAAAAAGAAAAAAAACCTGTTAAAAAAAATCCAACGCCATTTCTCCTTGCGAGTGTGTGTAACTAGAGGTGCTGAGAAGTCTATGTGACTCATAGCTTTTGGGCGCAACTGATGTGGTTTGGAAGGCATGGTTTCCAGAGTGTTTTTCGGTGGTGAGCGGCGTGAAAAGATGTTGCCGTCATTCTGAATAAGCACAAGTGGCCGCATGGCCACAGATATGTAGCAAGCCAGTTTGGTGCAACATTGTTTTGTCAGCAAACAATCAATAGGTAAAATATGTAACAAATATATTGACCGTTGGCGCAATGTAACCTTGGAGTTAAAAAGAAAAGTTGTATTGGTAAGCACAGGCGTTCAATTGTCCGTTTTACAACGGGGGTTGTATATCCAAGTTCTTTTGATTGTGAACAAGTATACATCGGACAAATCCGTTGCTGCATAAATATCAGATTGATGGAGCACAGAAACTAACTCAAACACACGACATATTAACACGTCTCCAGGCATTGTTCTGAACCAGGGTGCCTTCTGCTTGTTTATGATACCTCCATCCATATGTTGCACGGCAATGAGATTACTTTGGAAGTTTGTGAGGCATATCATTAGAAAAGTCGGGATGTGTGCATTAACCGAGCCGTTGATAACACCGCATGAAAAAGATTTTGGTTTTTGGTTCGGTGTGTCTGTTAATGGGCAGTTAGTTAGAATCTAGTGGTGCCTCATAATGTAAGAACACATGGTTTCGGACGAGGCCCTTACGCTTGTTTTGCCTTTTTAATAAAGGAGTCTTTGAGTACAGGCGTCATCCTGTCATCGTCTTTCCCGCATGTCTTTTTCTATTACATACACGGCCTTTCAAGACATTTAACCACTACCAACTCACCCAAGGGACGATACTTTTATGGAAAGTTCTAAGCGGGCGCTAAGGGGAACTTTGATTGCTGGTGATGGACTACCCAGCACACGGCCAGCTTTTTCTATTTCTTATATTGCTTGGGAACAGTGGCGCTTGTGAAAACAAGAACACAATTTTGTCCCCTCTGGTTCGGGGGTGGGGTAGGGGCACTTTGAGAAACGGCATTTGGGGTTATGAAGGCGCGCTATTTTTTCTTCTGTCGGCTTTGTGCATTTGTGTATTATAGAAAACTGGGCGACAGCGCTTTGCAAATGACAAAAATAGCTACGGTGCAAGGCTGCTTTGTAGTTTCATTAAAGAAATCTCCTCGGACCTGAATACAAGGATATTATACATAACTTAAACAGGATTGTATAATTATACCTATAGAACGCCTGAAGGGAAGTACTCCTTGTTCCTTCCAGTGAACATTTTCAGGAAACAAGAAACTACCAGTAAGTAATTTATTACACCAATTCTTCATTTTTCTTGACTTCACTTCTGCGTTATTTTTCAGGTCGTATGACGCCAGTGATACGTAAAAGTTGCTTCGGTTGCGTCATTACAAACAGTCTTGCGAGGCTCGACGCTGACCAAGCCTGGAAAAACTCCTGAACGTTTGTAAGTATTCACACCTCTTGAGTTCCCTAAAATAAAACAGCATAATCTTTCATCCCCACAGGGATACGCAAAGTACACTTGCAGCAGATTGGTCTTATATTTTTCTTATATCAGAAACACCTCTCTGACAAGCCATTTCGCAGTGGCTTTTCCACGTCAGCAACTTTTCCCTGTGTTTTACACCCAAAAAAGAAGGTCGTGATTACAAAAGGTTCTTCGCATCGCCTTAAAATGTGCCAACGTTTAAACATGAGCCAACTTTGAAAATAGGGTATATCCATGGCGCACCTGATCGGGGCCATTTTGTTTTAATGTGCAAGTTCCTTGCCATTTTAACACATTATTTTAGGTGTTACTCTGTACTTTAATATATTCGCTGTTTAGAAGCAACAGCAAAACGTTGTTGCTGTACTTTTTCACCTGCATGTTTACAAGAAAGTATAAAACAGACTGATGAAAACGCAGGTGTTCACACGTCAGCCAGAAGCCACACAATGTCGTGTTTATTTAGTTCTATTTCCGTGCAAGGCGCCGAAAACTATATACGGCATTCAATACCAGTTCGGTGCGAGCGCTTCTGCTTTATCCATCGTCGCTTCGTTGTACGGTAAGCGACGGTTGCAATTTTATGAACTTAGCCGTCAAAACGGAACTGTTGGACTAAGCGAAGCCCTGGAAATTATCGTGTCATCCCACGTTCCGCTTCTAAGGAGAACTGACCTAGTCCCTTAGCAATGGTGACGCCCTGTTTCAGAGCGGAGCTCCCAGTGCTGTGGTTTTGCGGCGTCCCTCGCCGTCGGCCTGTTGTAACTGAGGGAACGAGGGGGACTGTATCGTACAACAGACATAAACACACAAGTACGAAAGAAGGAAAGCCACACAGGCGCTTGCAGACACAAAGACCACAAACTCTTAACAAAAAAGGCCAGTAAAAACGTAGTAGCGGCCTGTATTCACTAAACCCTTACGCACTTTACTTCCCTGCAAAACGGTACATATGTGCTGCCACTTTGTACGCAAAATGCTATTGTTGCTCATCTAGACCGCGCACTTAGTAACTGCTGCTTGTGTGATGCTAACATTTACGGATACTAACAAATTCTATGACTTATAGAACATAACTACAGCACACTTCGCACTCCATGTAACGACTACAAAGTTTCACAGTTTCACTTCTATACGCTCCCACTGCAATGCGTATTTCTTAAATTATGGCCGAAATATTTTACTTATTTCACAAGCCCACTGACTCTATCAGAGTACTTCCCGGTTTTGGCTATAAAAGTCAGGAAAATATGCCTTTCTAAGAAACGGAGATATTCACGATCTCCCTGTTCATGCAACTGGTTTTCTTTCCCATTTTTGTAATATGCGCTTGTTGAATGTTTGTTTATCTTATACCGCGCGCTCAGCCTGTCTGCGTTTTCACGCGTAGCATTTTTACCAGGTTAGGCGTATCCAGTTAGTAACATGTACCTACTACCTACAGTAACTAAGTCTCAATTTTACGAACTTAAAAGCGTCAGGTACGTAGAGCTTTCAAGGGTGACCAGTGCGCTTGCTCAGAACACAAATGGTATCCTTCAGTCTTAGACACACACGTGAGATTCCAATGTTTACGTTACGGTTCTTACGTTGCTGCCGCACTTAGAGTTGACCAACATTGCGGTGCGCTGCCCTCCCACTTCGCAGCCATAACAGTTCCGCCGGTTATGCCTCGATGTGATATCGTGTCGTACGCTGTTTATTTCAGCTTCACGTTTCCCATTCTTACCCTTACATGAAGTTTAACGTTACAAATTTGTGCTGTTTTTAGATAGAAGGGATATTTCGCAGCTGTAATTCCCTATGAAGTATCCTTTGCCGTCGTCATAGCAACGACCTTGCGGTATGACTAGTCAGCACAGCAGTGTCTGTTTCTGTGCGCACATGGCTGAGGGCATCCCGGCACCCTATGCGCGCCGTGCGTCCCGCACGTGTAACTAAAAGAGGTTCAAAATACATGCGCATGGACTACGCATACTTCTCACGGTGCCGTACGTGGACTTTTTACGCGCTTCAAACTAAAAGTGTCTAATAGCTACTCAGTTGTTCCTCTGACAAGAAGCCAGTATTTTGTTAGTTAATGCTACCACCTTTTCAAGAGCGTAAGATATGCGAAATTGCGGATGCATACGACATTAGTAAGAGGGGTACCAGTGTGTGAGCCTGGCTTCTATTCTCTTCTTGGAAAGAAAGATTGGGTTCCTTATTGAAACCTATAATCAATACTGTTCGTTTTCTTGTTCACGGCGCACGGTGCGTCACGTTTTGTCAATACTCGGCGTGAAGACGCCTTTAAACGGCCCTGTAGAAGGGAAGACGATGAAGCTTTTGTGCTGGCACCGAAAAAGGAGCATGCGAAGTGGAAGGAACACTAAGGAGAAGGAAAGCGGAATCGAGGGGGCAAGGTCGCAGGCAGACGAACGTGGACCTCGGCGAGGTCATAACAGGATGTTATCTTAGCCGTTCTCTCAGAAATAGTGTCCATGTTGCTGCTTTTGCCACATTTCACCTTACTAATAGAAAATTACCCGCTTTTACGAACACTATAACTGATTACTACCGAGAACTAATATCAATTATGGCAAGCGAGCTGCTCTTTTTTCAGCCACAGCACGGTGAAATTCTTTGCCGGTATGGATTCGATGTTCGCTATCCCAGCCTACATTTTGTAAATTTTTTCATACTTACTCGAAATGTACTTACGTAGTTCTTGAAATCTTTTTGTCTGTACCTTTTACCATTTAATTGTATACTTCTTTTCGCATTTGCGTTCAGCTTTCTCGTTCAATATAAATTAATGATTGCTTAGTATTTTACGGGTGATTTCACTATCATTGGATCCTGATATATTTATGTCCTCAATGCTACTATGCGTTTTGATTTGCATTTTTTGATTATTCGTCTAGTATTGCGTACTTTCCAATTTTTGTTCCTCAAAATCGAGCAATGTAATGTTATGATAGAAACGAATTAATTTTTCGTTGCCTGACCCTGCCATGGTAATGGTTTTACTTATTTTTTGTGTGTTTCGTTCTGCCATGGTAGTAGCATTGTCTTGATCATTTAGAGTCATGAGGTCCCCCATGACAGTTTTTACTACGGGGCATCCTTGTGTACTAGCACCAATTACGCACTGTGTAAAGCAAAACATGTTTGAATAAACGTTGAAACCTGAGTATTACTTTGGTAAAAAGCTTGTGCACGACGAAGAGTAAGCTGATGAGCCTGTTTGTCTTCAGGTCCTTAGGAATCTCTTTTTTTTATGAATCAGAATATTGTTGGCGTTTTTAGGCTATGGGCACTGTTTTAGTGTTTCAAGCATTCCGAAAGTAGTACAGCAAGTTTTCCAGCACGACATATCCTCCCTCCTCCAAAATAAAGATGATTATGCAGTCAATACCTGCAGTGTTTCCTCTGTTCATGCCTCTGAGAGCTTTTCGACCGTCTGTTTAGTTACTAGTGGGCAATCACAAACTGCGCTTGTAGTCTCAGTAGGTTTCCCCTGGTCTAACGTAGCTGGAGTGTGGCCCGGACAGAATCGTTCCTTCTACTTTATTATATAATAGTAGTTTTGCGTAATGTAACCCTACTCGTCTGTGATTGCGTACACCCTGTCATTGCGAATGGCTAGCTTCCATCTTGGTTACATTCAAGCTTCCCTTTATTCGCAGGGTTTTCTTAATTACTGCCATTTCGTATGAACGAATGTCATTTGTTTTACTTCTATTACCCATTTTTGATTTCCTCAGTAATTCCATCCGATCCGTCACAGTAGCTATCCTCATGGTCTCACCCTTCGCACTGACTCCCTTAGTTTTTCTTTTAAATTGAAAGTTGGTGCCCCTAATCTTGTACCTCCCAACATTTGCTGATGATTTACTGGGTGAGGATGTAAGGGTGTCATATATCCCGTCTACACTGATCTCGTTCTGGTCGTTCAGAAGCGATATTTTGAATTGAGTAGTTATTTTAAGGTCTTGTTATCTGGCTCTGACTGAATCCATGCGGGGTTTCTTAGTTTTCACAAGTTTTATTCTTTCTTTTTTGAGATTCAACCTTAGCTTGCATCCAGCCATCCTATGATCGCTGCTGCGAATCTTACTCAGTACGTCTACGTCCTGCACACCAACCGGTTTGTCATACAAAATAAAGTAAATTTTGTTTTTAGTTGTACCATCATGAATTTTCCGCGTCTATTCCCTATACTTCCGTTTTGAAAAAGAATGTGTTCAGGAACCGTACATTATTGCTCGCGGCAAATCCCAGCAGTGCATCTTTTCGACTGGTGCAACTGTCTATTCCGGAACTCCCCACTGACCTTTCTGCCATCAGATGCGAAGCATCTCACGCCCGGAGCTATGTCCCTACCTCCCTCGTTGCCTTTGTCCGCCATCCCCACTCTACTGCGCATGCGCGTCTCTTATGCCCCATCAGCGCTTTGGCTGACGCCAGCGCCGTCAACTATAAAAAGAAATAGTTTGGTGGCGCCCGGTGTCGATCCCACGACTCTCTGGCCGCAACGGGAGGTAGGCGGCGCTCTTCCCACTGTGCTACAAGCCGAGACGAGAGCCGGTGCTACGACCGTGCCTTATGTCCTCCACTCATTCAATCTACGCCAAGAAGCTTCTGATACAGCGAAGGCACGCGAAACTGAAGGTCAACGGAAACGACGAACTGAAAACTAAAGGGAAATTCACTCGACCCCATGGCTGCTTCGAATACCACCCAGGGTTGCCCTATGGGAAGATGGTGTAATTTGATTTTGCTTCTTTCCCAACTATGCGCTAAAGCCACCCACCGCAATCCTGAACTGCGTTGTTATCTTTTATATTGCTGATTCGACATCCCCGTAGAAGCCGTCTACGGCTACATCATCATACCTGGTTGTTGGCGCATAGGCATGTACCACCTTTGATTTTTATGGCTTGTTTAGCTTCATCGCAACCACCGCGACTCTCTCGCTAATGCTGAAAAACGCCTCCACGTTTCGTGCTATTTCTGTGTAATAAAATGTCACCTTATGTTTTTTCCTTCTCATGGGTTCCTCTGCAGCACAGAATATGCCCCCTAGTGAGCTCTAAAAAGCCCTTTCTTGTCCTTCTAAGTTCCCTTACCCTAGAATATCCCACTTAATGTCTTAGAGCTCGCCTAGTAATAGAGCTACGTTACTCTCGCTAAAAAGAGTGCCGGCGTTGATTTTTGCCAGGGGTGAAGTTCCACACGTTCAACCCAATACATACTGCGTCACTCAATCTGTCTTGCAAAAACAAGACGCTTATCCAAAGGGGTTTAGGTCAGGGTTTGCAATATTTTTACGAAATCGTGTACCCGAATACAATCTTCAGCATAAACCTTTGCAGCTTGAGCTGCTCGATAACTAGTTTGTACACTTGTCAGTATCCGGTGAACCGACATTTAGGACGGCGTTCCTGTTTATCTTTGTCCACACGCAAAGTAGATCCTAGGAGAGAAGTGACATAGGCAACAATATGGGGCAGATAAGATAGAAATGGGGGTATTTATCTTGGGAAGGCCACGGTTCTAAATACATACCTGCTCTAACAATAAATAAATAAATAAATGAATAAATGAAACGTCAACTGTTTTTTTTTTTATCGGTGGGAAATAGTTTGATGAGAATAAACGCAGCGTCAATCGAGTGACCACATCGCGCATGTTGTCATTATGCCGTGATAGTGCGGTTTGTACGGTATAAAAGTGACATTTGTAAGAAACGTTATTGCGTGATAACAAGCTTTAACCAAACATTGTCACAGTGCCATCCATCGCAGTACCTCTTACATCAAAGCTTGTTTTTCAGAGTGAGTGAAAGTATAATGGGCGATATAGTAAAATACCTATCACATCACCATTACGCGTGTGAGGTACAAAGCCAACCTGTCCTACCCAAACCAATACATGGCTTAACCATGCAGTCTAACACAAGCCTCTCTTTGAAAATTGATTCAAACGATGAATATAAGCAAAATACAGGCCAACACGTGGCGATTGGTAACGCTAATCTGAGCACAAGATTGGCCAATATTGTTTCTAAAACGAACGATTCGGCGGTGGGTGCGTTTTGCTTAGTAAAAATGAAAAGATAACCAGACAACAGAATAGGGCGCAAACACAGTGCAGTGAGAAAAAAATTCGAAACAGTCTTTTTCATTTTGCGCCCTACCTCGCTTCGAATACTGACGTCATTTCTTTTAAAAAGAATGCGCTCTCAAATAACGGGGTGGTCACAGGTGAAATGAACTAATTCAGATAATGGTGAACATTCACGTTATAACTGTTTCTAATTGGTTTTGTAATCTTGTGATGATAGCGCACCCAACGTGCGGAGAGGCATCATGCCATCGTTTTGCGCCTTCCTTGTAGAGCAAATGCCTTATTTATAACAAAATGCAATCGCTGTAAACTTTTATATAAATATATTACCTTAATTTTTTTTTATTTAGGCAATCCGAAAAGCAAAAATATTTTAAAAAAGTATTTAAAACGTACTGTAAAGTTGGAAAGTGCTTTAATTTTTTGCCGTAAATTTAGAACTTTTGCGTTTCTAATTGCAGATTAGAACGTTTCGTCACTTTTTTCTAAAGCAGTGTTGCAACGCTTTTCACATAGGTTGTTCAACAGTATATCAGATGTCTACAACTATGAAAAACGAGAACAGCTTCTCTATGTTAAATCTGAGCAATGTATTATGAGATATTTTGAATTTGTATGCGTAAAGGAGCAAAGAGGATGCAGAAGTTGCTGATTGCCTTATTGTGGGTGACAATTATTTCTACAGCAAGAAAAAAAATTTCTGGAAAGTTGCTACTATACTACTCCCTATACAGTTGTTTAACTTATGCATAAGGCTTGTAACCCGTGAAAATCTTTCAGAGTTGTTCCAGTTATTTATTTATTTATTTATTTGTTTATTTATTAATTTACCTATTTATTTATTTATGTGTTTATTTATTTATTTTTTTTTAAATAACTTCAACGCGTGGAGGGCGTTACAGAAGGGAGCGGTAATGTCGCAAATAGAAAAAGTATTTTATATGGCGAGGTCATTTGTTACACAAAAAATGAGGTTTATATACAAGCAATGAGGTTTAAAGAAATTTTACAGAGCTGATGATAATATACTGGTTCCAACAAAACAATAACTATAATGCGAGCGTACGACAAAAAACATGTAATTGTGCGTATACCTATCCAAATATAGGAATAGAAGGCACAATCAAAACTTCAATCCAAAAAATATACAAGGCTAACATATGAACGCATGAAAAATAAACTCAAACACCAAACTACAATCATCATAACAGATCAGAATACCGAAATACGCAATAAATATACATAGACGTATCTGGACAACAAGAAGG
This sequence comes from Haemaphysalis longicornis, assembly GCA_013339765.2. Taxonomy (NCBI): domain Eukaryota; kingdom Metazoa; phylum Arthropoda; class Arachnida; order Ixodida; family Ixodidae; genus Haemaphysalis; species Haemaphysalis longicornis. The sequence continues at coordinate 142,132,525 of CM023452.1, forward strand.
AAACAACCTGTTTACTGAAACGAATGTAGCTTCCCTCGGCTGCACGAAATTTGCGGATATCCCTGACTGTGGTCATTGAGGTTGGCAAGTGGTTCGTTTTTTTTATTGTTTTCGGAATGAAAGAATTAAAAACATATTTGTACGGATTTGCAGAACTTTAACCTTGTGGGGATAATCAGTGATTGTCGATAAATATGACGAAATAGTTAGCTGTCCGTTTTTCAGCATTGGGTTAGAATGGTAGATCCTGTGACAAAGCTTCAATTCAGCTTTTTCACTGCTTAAAAAGATTGGGTATAATAAGGGTGAGCTTTATAGATGTTACATTTTACATGCGAGGGTAACTGGCCAATATAATACGTGCGCGGCCGTTTGGAACGGATTCTAAAGCGTTAGTAAGACAAGCGAGTACCGCGTTCCATACTGCGCACACATATTCCAGTTTGGGACGGATTAGCGTTGTGTACAGCATCAATTTCAGGACTGAAGGGGCATCAGAAAAGTTACGACGTAGTACCCCAGGATCCTATTAGCATTGTTTATTATGTAATTACGCGCGTTGCCTAATATAAGTTATTAGTTAAGTGGATTCCTAAATACGCATATGTTTTCAGTTTCTTCAGTGTAAACGTTCAGTGTAAACGGAAGCTTGAGGAGGATGGAGACACCAAAAAATTATCCTTGTTTTGCAACTATAATGTTTAGATGCAGTTTGCAATTATTAAACCAGTTAGAGACTTTGTATAGATCACACTGTAAGTGTGACCCGTAGGAATTTGAAGAACTTGTTCGCTACAGTACACAATCATCCCCAAACAATTTGAAGGCAGAGGTAATTCAACTCGGCAGATCATTGATATCATTGAGAAAGAGAAGGGGCGAGAACCGATCGTTGAGGCTCGACGGACGCGACTCAACAGAAAAGACAAATTTTGTTCGATTAGATGGAACATTTTTGATCCGAGCTACAATAGCAGAATCCAGTTTTACTTTGGAATCTTCATCAGGAATAGGTGGTGAAAAACAAGATCGCATGTTTTGGAGAAGTCCAAGAAAATCCAGGCCACAGAAGATCCGTTATCGGGAGCACTCAAATGCCATGAGTGAAAGAAATTCAGCTGGGTCTCATAAGAAATGGAGTTTCCTAAATCCTTGTTGCTATGAAGAAAAATACAGACTGATTGTTCAGAAACCTAACCAGGTGGGAATACATTCTGGGTTCGAAAAGCTTACATGGGTTGCTACTTAACGAAATCGGCAGTAATTTATTGGATTGAGGGCATCACCGGACTTGAATAACGGTACCACCTTGCCACTCTTCCAATCGTCTTGTAAGATACTGGTTCATATTGACTGGGTGAAAATGTTACCACGAAATATGGATGTATGTACTACGGTGCCTTTTGAGAAAATTCCAATTTATTCCATCCACCCCCCAATGGACTATGACACCTTTACACTTTTACTGAGCAGGATGATTCCATCCCAATAAATACCGACTGTCTCTGTTGGTTGAAAATTGACCGCTTTTAAGTGATCGAGTCCGTTTTTGGGGACGGTTGAGAGAAGACCATTTTAAACATGTTTTCAAAAGCGAAACAGCGTTTGCAACGACAGACGGCAACGTCGGTTTCGATCAACCAAAGATACTGGGTTTATTTTTCGGGCCACCGATCACAGTTCCGAACTGCGTAGTATTTTGAACGAGCAACAAGGGAGAGTATCAACGAAGAAAACGTGCTTTGCTTTTTTAGAGCTTACTTGAAAGCACAATTATTTGGCGGCACAAAGATTACTCGGCTAACCAGTTGCACTTTGTGCTTCTCGAAACAGTGCCTTCTTTCTTTTAAAAGGCAGTGCAGGGAATAATAAACCAAGCGGCACACGTGCTTACAAGGAATGATGTGCTAGAAAATACACCTTTTTATCAGAGGGAACATTAACTTTAAGAAGGTACCGGTTAGTATTTAATGTAAGTTACTAAAATCGGACCATGATATCATCTACGAAAGCTGCAGCTCAGTTTTGACAGCTGATAAGTCGCCTGGCGATAATAACTCATCTGCTTCATTTTTTGGCAGTTTGTTTTTTTATCGTGTTTATCGAGAAGTGAATAGAACAATGATACTAAGACCTAGCGTACAGGCGAGCGAGTCGATGAGACATGGTGAAGTGATTAAAACGAGGTCGAGTACGTTTGCCCTTGGTAGGGAAGTGCGTGTCGATTGAGGTACAAGCTGTGAAAAACGAAATGTGCTACACGAGTTAGGAAATTCTGTTGCTTAACGGGCGGAACAATAAACGCTCCAGCCGCTCCGAGACAAAGATTTTTCATGGTAATTGAAGTCACCTAAACTGAAGATTGGATATTTGGGGAATCTTACGATAATTGTGCTTAATACGTAGTGAGGATCAGTGCAAAACGATGAAGGCGCATTAGGAGGGCGATAACAGAACCAAAGATAGCGTTTTTGTGCTTGAGGCGAACACATGCGCAACACGCTTCCAACGGAGTTCTCTCTCTCTCTCTCTCTCTCTCTCTCTCTCTCTCTCTCTCTCTCTAAATATTAAGTACACAAACTTACCTGCACTAGGTTTTGCTGCACTATTGTGCCCTCGTACAACTTTGCATTCATGTTCCCAAGTACTACACTCCAGTCAACTATTCCTGGTATGGTCTTTTAATAAACAATACTCTTCTGCTGATAATTATCTGTACTCCTGTAGGGTTTTTATCCACACTCGTACTCTGACTTCAATGTTCTTTTATCGTTGTACCCGCGATTACTAACGTGCGCTGGGAGAGGCCTCCAAAGCGCGATCCAGGGTATGTGTGCTATTTAATATTCAATACATGGGGTCTGTTTGGTGAGCTTGACAAAACTAACCCCAAGCTGGAATACAGGCGCCCCATGTTTGAGAGAGCTTGTGATTCTGCGGGTATTACACATGATCACCATTGAGTTGCCTAAGAGTTGATGCTGATTATAATTCCTTTTATGTGCCCTGTCACATATTCATTTTTTTTTTTACTTTTATTTATTCATGGTGAAATAATTTTAGGTTGTGATACGCGAGACAGCTCGCCTCGCTTCTACGGCTCCACGCAGGCGGCAAGGTATGGTGATCGAAATATGCCGCGTCGAATAACAGATCACCCTTACAAAAATAAATTTTGAGTTTTAATTCAGTTCCTGTTGAGTTTTTATTGAGTCAATCGAAACGTGGCTCAAATTCATTTGCTCTTGAGATTTGTCATCAGAAAGTCAAAAGCGCTTGTATTGAGAAACCGCCACACAAAACCTTAGGACACCAGCCTATTGAAACCCGTTCGAGAACCAATTGAAAAAATGTTTAAGCGAAACATATCTTCGAAGGGCTGTTTTTGTCAGCGCTGCCCAGTGTACCTTTAGGATGCTATATAATAATACGACTAGGTTACATCTATGCTTTCTTTAATCTAGGTTCCTATTTCTAACGAGCGCAGTACATAAATGTCCACGACGTGTCAATATTAAAAATACTAAACGCAATATCAAAAGACTTCGGATAACTGAAACTCAATAGGTTTCTACTAGCAAGACTCTTTAGGGTAATGTAGTAGCCTTTACAAGCAGCGTGTTTGCGCACATAATAATGATTGTTTTTTAATTGTGAAAATGCATTATATTGAAATTGCCATTTGCACAAAACAATAGAGCGAATACACATTGACAAAACATTTACCGGCATCTACCCCCGCGAAATCGGTTCCCTGCAGCAGCAGCAGCACTGCCACAGAAAACTATCATGGCTTACCGCGCACATAATGGGTCAAACAACTGCTACCCTGACGTTTGGTGCGAATAGAGACACATTGAAAACAAAACTGTAGTGAAAAAAAATGGCTGGATAATGCGGCTGCTAATTATATCTCTACCATTGAAGGAACAAAATACCTCCCCCAACCCTACATATATATCATTGGATATACCGCCGCGAAATCGGTTCCCTGCAGCAGCAGCAGCAGCTGATTTTCGTCTTTTGGTGTTCGTTGGAACAAATACAAAAAACCTGGTTCTGAAAACTATCGTATTGGGTATACCTGGCATACCGCGCATGACATAATGGGTCAGAAAAAATACCTTATATTTAAATAAAATCTCCACTACGTAATAGTTTAATATTTATTTTTGTGCAATCCAACAAACAAAGTTATTTTACCAAATGGATTAAAACTGTAACAACACTTTAATTTATTTCCAATAGTTGTTTGGTGCGATTTAGCGTCAGTAGAGACTTTTCGTTGATTTTCGATTGTAATGAGAGAGGCAGACTTTCATGTGTAAAATTGAAAAGGTGCCCATTAACTTTTAATGTGTAAGGTTGAGTGTTCGGAAGCATGCTACTATAAGCCTCTATATTTCTTCTCTTGTGCATATGGCTTGTTACCCGTGAAAATATTCCGAAAAAAAATGGGAAGGCAAAAAGAGTGTATATGGAGAGGTTATTTGCTACAAATAAATAATGCGGCATTATGCTAATTATATCTCGGGTCACATATAAAAAAATGGGAATAGAGCATCGAAACATGAAGGCAAACATATCAAACAAAATACCAAAAGAAAATCACCATCCAGATCAGAGTACCGAAATACGTGTACATATATATTGGAGAACAAGAAGGAAACACTGTTTACTGGATAGCTTTCGCGGCTGCAAGGAATTGGAGCGTAGGAGGTTGGCAGGATTTTTCTTTTGTTTTTGGGGGGAAGAATAAAGAAACAGATTTATATGGATTGTGAAACGTTAAAGTTGTTGACTTCATCTGTTCGTTTTTCAGAATTGGGCTAGAATGATAGATCCTGTGACAAAGATTCAGTCGGGCTATTTTTCTGCGTAAAAAACGATAGGATATATTAACGGTAAGCTTTATAGATGTCACATTTGGAATGCGAGCATAGCTGGCACACATAACACGTCCGCTGTGGGTTTTAACGAAATCTAAAGCGTTAGGAAGACCAATGGGTCCCTGGTCCCATACTGCACAGGCACATTCTAGTTTGGGACGGATCAGTGTTTTGTACAGCATCAATTTCAGGACCGAAGGGACATCAGAAATGTTATGTCGGGGTACCCAAAAACCTATTGGCATTGCTGATTATTTAATTCACGCGCGTTTCCCAAGATGAGTTATGAGTTACGTGGATTTGTACATACGTATATGTTTTATTTAATTCAAGTTGGCAGTCTTAGATTGTGCAAGCAGAAGCTCGAGGAGAATTGAGATGCCGAAAGGTTCTCTTTGTTTTACATTTACTAATGTTCAGATGCATTTTCAAATATAACATCAGTTAGGCACTTTGTTTAGATCACACAGTAGCAGTGAGGTGTCGGAATATGAAGAAATTGTTCGGTTAAGTACACAATAATTCGGAAACAATCTGATATAAGAGGTAATTAAGTTGGCCATATCCTTGACATCAGTAAAAGGAGGGCCAAGAACCAAGGCTAAGAAGGCAGTCCACAAAATAACCGTTATCCGGAGCACACAAAATGTCATATCTGAAAGAAATGAGCGTGTTCTCGCAAGAAAATTATTTCCTAAAATCTTGTTGGTATGAAGTAAAAAAGGAGTCATTTTCCGGAACCTTGACCAGGTGGAAATAAATTATGTGTTCGAAAAGCTTGCATATGATGTTAGTTACTGAAATGGGACGGTAATTCATTGTATTGGGGGCATCACCGGACTTGAATAATGGCACCACCTTGCTAATCTTGAACTCGTCTGGTACGAAAATAGAGTTTATTGACAGGGTGAAAATGTGACCAAGAATTATGGTTGAATATATTTCGGTGCTTTTGAAAAATGTGCATTTTGTTACATCCACCACCGATTACGATGATTCCGTTACACTTCTAATTAGCAGGGTGATTCCAGTCCAGTCAATAACGACTCGATCTAGTTGTGGAACATTAACCGCTTTGATGTGATGCGAGTAAGTTTTGGGGGCGGTTGAGGGAAGGCCTTTTTAAACACGTCACACAAAGCAAAACAGCTTTTGGAACGAGGGAAGGCCGCACCGGTTTAATCGTTTAAATATACTGGTTTTTTTTGGGGGCCACCGACTATAGTCCAGCACATTGCATTTTGAACACGTAACAAGGGAACAGTATCAATAAAAAAAATGGGTTTTTGCTTTTATCATTTTGAACACGTAACAAGGGAAGAGCATCAATGAAGAAAATGGGTTTTGCTTTTTCTTGCTTACTTAAAGCACCATCACTTTGCAGTACAAAGACCACAGATCTAGGCAGTTGCACTTTTGTGCTTGGCGAAACAGTTTCTTCTTTTTATTTAGGAGGCACTTGAGGGAATATTAAACAGAGGGGCACAGTGCTTACAAGAATTGATGTCCAAGGGAATATATATATTTTTATTTAAAGTGAACTTTATCTTAAAAACGTTCCGGGTTTCCATTTACTGCACTGTCATCAAATAGGACCAGGAAATCATTTTAAAAACTTCCAGATCAGTGTTAATTGCCGAGAATTCGCGTTGTAAAAATATCTATCAGCTTCACTACATTGGCAGTTCTTTTGGTATCTGTGTTTACGGAGAAGTGAATGAAACAATCATACTAAGACATGGCGTAAAGGGAGCTTGTGGAAAAGAAATAGTGAAGTGGTTAAAACAAGGACGAGTACGTTTGCGTTTGATAGGGAACTGCGTGACGATTGACTAACAAGCTCTGAAAAATGAAATGTGCTACATGAGTCAAGAAATTTTGTTGCTTCGCGGGAGGAACAAGAACCGCTCTAACCGCTTCGGGACAAAGTTACTTCAGGGAAGTTGAAGATTCCCAAAAGGAAGATTGGATATTTGGGCAAAATTACGATAATGGTGACCAATACCTCTTGAAGATCATTGCAACACAATGAGGGGGCATTAGGAGGCCCGTAACAAACCCAAAATATAGCGTTTTTGTGCTTGGTGCGAACACATGCGCAACACACGTTCAACCGAATTCCAACATGAATATGGAGCGACTGAAGATGATCTGCGACAACAATTAACACACCTCCACCGAACCTTGTACCTCTGTCACATAGATATATGCAAAAAGGTTTCTGGCATTCAAAACAGCTATCGGCCTTTGAATAATAACGGCTGCTTTTTTTTTCAAGTTCAGCTTAATTTTCTTAACGTCATTTAGCTGTGAAAGCACCTCGCCATGATTCTTTTCGATATTTGCTTTCAGTGATATCAAAAGGGACAATACATCTGTTGTGGAAGTAGAGGAAATAGAAGCGGGGCGTGCATACTATCCTGATTAGTGAATTTAAGAAGCAGGAAGCGCGTTTCTAGTTCTTCCCTACCGTGCCGTCTTGGTTTCTTGCAGTTCACAATAACTTCGGTTCGGAAATCGCTTCCTTGTTCTGTATTCACTAATAAAGATAGTATGCATGCCCCGCTTTCCACTCCTATGCTTCCACAACAACATAGCTATAATTATAGATAACACTCTTTCCACCATCTGGTGGTTCGGGGTTTTCTTGAACATCACCACCTAAGAGCAATAACTTTACAACAAGAACACAATCCCAAAATATAAAAAAATACTTGGCGATGAACCGAGGAGCAAAGAGACGTTGCTGGAATTTTAGCAAACGTAGAAGGGCGCGGGCCAACCTGTGTAAAATAGCAGAGGGGAAGCTAACGGAACCGCGTGAGGGCCGCTCTCCCGTGTCCACTGAAGAATATAGTTTCTTGCAGCATACACTAGAGAAGAATCTGGCGCTAGCGTCTATGCGGCTCACATCAAGGCAGTCCGTGTCGTCATGGACCGACATTATACACCGCGCTCTACTTAGTTTTATCATTGGCATGGATTGAAACGTGTTAGTCACCGCACATTTAAACAAAGTTGCAAGTACGCGAAGGATAGTGTGCAATTATGTAAGTGGAAAATAAAAACAGGCAGTTTTCAAACTAAGGAAAAGGGAAGTAAAGCGTATTTTTGCTGGATCGGTTGTGCCTGCTCTTCCGCAGGCGAAGGTTGTAGTTACGAAAAAGGGTATTATTTCGGTGGGAAACTCAAAACAGACTCTGATTTAATTTGTTTTACCATTATGGCAAATAATAAATTGCTTGAAAGGGTTTGGAAAGTTTTTTCAGCGTGCCTATTAAAACGCTGCCTTCGTGGTGAACCGGTGCACCACCCGCCAAAAAGTTCAAGAAAAAAGAAAACGTGGCATTAAACAGTCGTGCACGATGACACGATAGGACGCATACAAGTGCCCGTATCTGTGGTATCCCCGTGGTGGTAGCTTGTCTTCGTCGAAGTACGTTTTGTTTCTTCTTTTCGTCGGCTATAAATTTCGCGGTTGCATATTACCCGCTCAGTCATGCGTCCTGCGATTGCGGCAGGAGCAACGTCAGCAGCGATCACGCACTGCCTGCTGTTTCACCGAACACATCTACCACAGAACAGGGAGGATTTCGGCTTCCTTGTAGATCGTAAACGTGTAAATGCATAGTGAAGAAAGCAAATTCCAAAAAACCGCTTAGGAATCCAATTGCCATGCCATGCCCAAGCCAAGAAGAGGGGTCGTCCCATGAACCCCCACAATGACATGGCCTACAAAACGCAGTTTGCTCGCTAGTAGGCTTACTAAGAAACTCTATGCACTGAAGCTGAGAGTGCCTGGATTTTTCTTATATACACCATTTTCCATGATAGAGGTGGGCGCCGCCATTTACTTTTTCTGACCACACACTTGCACCGTCTATGAAGCGACCGCCGAAACCACCGCGCTGGGTTACTAAGTGCTCCGATCTTTCTGTGCGTCTGCTCTTTACCCGTGCATTTCCGAGTAAATCGTAGTGGTATGGCGCTAAGTTAGCGGTTGCAGGGCTTTGTGTGCACGTGTTCTGTTTGGTTCCACCATCTGCGTACGGTATTTAGATCCAATTCGCTGCCAGCGCGGAAAATGACAACCCAACAGTTGCGAGCAGCAGTAGCACTGTTGGTGGTGGTGCCGGTGGTTCTCTGCAGTTCCGCAATAGAAACGTACCGGTATGGCACCGACTGACATAAGAATCGATATCGGGGAGTAAATACGTGTTTTCAATGCCACCGTGCTTGTTATGTTCACCGATTAGTCATGTTTACGGAAGCGCGGACGTCGAATGCGGATCGCGCACAGTATATGTGAATTAGGCTGATCCTTGATCGCGATGGACTTTCGACGAGGCGATTGCTACGCTGTTGACATTAAAATGCCATATATTCTTTTTTAACTAGACTTATCACGGTTAAAGACAAAACGAAATTACGTGGGTGGAAAAATAACACGACCGCACAACCAGTCCAACCAGGCAAAGGTTGAGTAGCAGGATCGACAATTGGGCGAGTGAATATTGGTTGATCATGATCGTGATGATGATTGGACTATCTCTGCGCATCGCATGTGGCCTGTCGCTAGGAGCCCACCCCTTTGTGAAACCGCCGCTAGCACCACAATTGCTTTACGCGATCAGCAGTGACTGTTTTGCAATTGTATTTTAGATTCCGTGACAACGCAAAATGATTAGAAGCTTTTCTTTGACCGCATGCTGAACAGGTTGAGCTATTTTTCAATGAAGTGTTCACACGTATCTCGAGCTGCATTTCCACATTGGGTTGCGTGCATATCCTGCTATCGACCAACAGTGTGCGATGGAGCAAGTTATCTTTTCATATCGTTTGGCGGTGTAATTGATTGATTGTGGGGGTTTAACGCGCAGACGCAACGCAGGCGATCAGGCGCGTCGTAGTGGAGGGCTCCGGATGAATTTTGACCACCTGGGGATCTTTAACGTGTGCCGAAATCTCGTACACACGGGCGTTTTTGCTTTTCGCCTCCATCAGAAAAGCGGCCGCCGTGGCCGGGAATCGAACCCACGACCTCGTGCTCAGCAGCGCAACGCCTTAGCCACTGCAGCCACCGCGGCGGGTCGTTTGGCAGTGTAATGTGTTCGCCTGAAAAAGAGTAAACAAAACGCCGAGATATTAAAGGTTAGGGGATATGAAAAGGGGATTGTTTAATGCCAATCGGCTACAATGACGAAACAATATATGGTATTTTAAATTGACTACAAGAAACCAGAAGTTATTGTGATGTATTGTATCGGCGCTCGTGAAAGATCCCCAGGTGGTGAAAATTAATCCGGGGCCATCCACTACGGCGCGCCTCATCACCTATAAAGCGTCAGAGTGTTAAACTCTTTAATCAGTCAATTAATCAATGAACAAATCAATCAATGCATTATTGTAACGGATAAAGTTACTTCTAACATTTCAGGGGGTTCCGTTCCCTGCCGTAGCTTTGCGTGTTACAAATTGATTTTGCTACGTCTGCGTGCCCTCCACGTGCACCCAACAAACCCTAGAGTTGGTACAAAGTCGTTGCGATTTATCAACGGCGTTCACCATATCTGAACTCGATGTCTATTGGGAAACGATGCAGCTAAAACACGCCGCAACCACACTGCCTTTACTCAAAGCAGTGTAATGAATATGCGTGTTGCTGGAGACTTTTTCTCGCTTTATCTGGTTGTTCGATAACCCACCACCCACCAGTGTTGACCAAGCGACGTTTCCGCCTTGAACGGCATAGCAGCATTGGTAAAACAGTTGAAATTTCCGCAAAAACAACGCTCACAGGGAGAAACCCTTCGTGTACTACGCTGTGGAGTACACTGCGCCGAGCGATGTTTGCAGCCCAGCGCGCACAATCAACGCAGATACCCCGGAAGCGGAAGGCGCGAGGGACGCCGACAACTGGCTTGCGAGTATTTTCCTCCTTTCCCGGAAGCTTATGGAAAATGGTGTATAGGTGCTGATGAACCGATGTCGATGACGATAGGGTTGATATAGGATTTGTATGTTGCAGAAGTGTGCGGCAACTGTTAGGCGGTAACAACTAGCACTGTCGAACCAACTCTCCTGGGTGCCGCTTGGCACGTGCTGCTACTTGGAATGACCTGTCGAAGAGAGCACAGAAGAACACGACGGAACCGCATGACGGCCGCTTTCCTATGCCGAATTGATAACGTTTGAATTGCTTCCGTGCCTTATTGGTATACGTTAAAACCTTCCTTTTATTGGCATACCATCATAAAACTATTTTTAACACCACAGCTGTTTAAACTTTTATGTAGGGCGTATAGGGTAGTTAGATAAAACACCTACAAAAAGACTGAGAGCACGGGCACGCGCGCTAGTCAGGAACGCTCCGTTTCTGCCAGGCTTACACGTGTGCGGGCCCAACGTAAGAAACCACCAAAAGAGTACAAAAAACCATTGACAGCTGTGACCCCGCGTGTCGTTGGGAGCGTCCGGTGTCGCTAAGCTCGAACTTAGAGAACACTGTGTCTTGGGTTCCTTGATGATCGCTCGCGTGCTCTTGACTGGCCAGTGCAAGTGTCTTCGCGTCTAAAGTTGCAGCACAGACGCGGAGTTTGCGCTACACATGCCATGTTTTTAAAGATGGTTGCCGCGGATTCGGTACCAGGAAAACGGGGTTCACTTTAGGAGAGATCGAAACGCTAAGGACAAACGAAAGGCCTGCCACTCATGGAAAATTTTCAGCAGCATGTTCAGAAATCCATGGTGGGGCAACAGCCGCGTCTCTGACGAAAAAAGAGGGGCGGGCAGCTTCACTGTTTCTCCAGACTTGCATCATTACTGCATGTTGCGTTAATTCTAACATATTCCCAGAGAGATCTTTACAAGGTTCTGGCGAAAAGTTTTAAAAGTCTTGTAGAACGCTTTCTTTTTTTCTTTTTTTTTTTCATTTTGCCTAGCCAGAAATTATATTTCAAACCCCGCGCATACACACAGTTGAACAGTTATCACTAAAACAACTTGGCAATCCTTTCTTAGCTAACTACATAGCGAGCTATAACTCGAAACGCCTGTAAAATAACATTTCGGATGACATTTTTTTAGCACAGCGTCCCATCGTCATTATTATACTTATTTTGTGCATTTACTTGTACAACTAGGCGTACTGTGTTAAAGACACCCTTCTCCTCTGTTCAATATAAATCAGTGAAAGGAAATCATGTGTTCAGTCTATTCGGCAAGACTAATAATTATGTTAGCGCCAAAAAAATCACGCATATCCACCCTGTGAATGCGTTTGAAAAGCAAAGGTGCAAACGACGCCAACAACGATTACCCCTGCGACGTCACCTCAATTCACTCACGTCGCTCAACAAATACTGAACCCAGGCACAAGCGAAATGCACTTAACCAAAACTTCCATTACTTCAAAGGGATATTCTTGTTAAGGTTCAATTATAGCATTGTGCATGAACGGTGGTTGGTTGAGTTGGTTGGCCAGCAAGGACTTGGTCACTTGCTTAATGAAGCAGGCCGTGTTGAGCCTGTGAAGGTGAACTTCTGTGGGACAAAACCTACCCCCTGAAACCTACCCGCTCACAGGAGAAGGTAGTCACATTCTAACACTTTATTACCAAGAAGCAGCTGAAAATAGATTGCGACAGACTAGTAACCCGAATCCGACCAGTGTACTTTGGCGTCACTGTCGCCTACACAGTGAGCTGAAAGTGAAACGTGCAGGGTATGAGTAGAAGCGCACCACCTTGATGTTGTGTTCCACGGCTGGTGGGCAAAAGCTGCCACCCTGAATCATTTTTAAGCGGAGAATGTTCCAGATGAAAACGTTTATCCTAAAACCATTGTCTTGCGAGATCATGAGAATGGGTGAACGAGTGGTTCCCTCACCAAAGGTTGGGTTAAGACAGGCAACGCCGCGGCCTCTTCTTTTTATAGAGTCACTCCTGGTAACGTCTAGTCCTCACGTTCATTCAGCGCATTCGATACGCTGCAATTACAGAAGGCTAGCTCTTAGCTCGACCGCAATTTTGCCCCATTCTACGGTGCCCCGTTTGTTACTTGGCTGAGTGAAGAACGCTTGATGTGCCTGATTGATGTGAGTTGCTGGTCTTGCAGTGTCAACCAGTCATTGCAACGTTTCTGCAGCCTGCCCCTAAATGGCTTGTTGATGGCCATGTCGAGCGGTTGTAGCAGGCTCATCTTACTGCCGGGTATTACCGAAATGTCTGTAGCACCTTCTGAAAGCATGGAGGTAACAAAATCTGCCAGCTAACCACTGTAGGAGTTTCTACATGGAGTGACTACTTAAACAGCAGAGACCACGGCGTTATCCAAACAGTCACCTCTTCTATGGTGAGAGCACTACTCATCCACCAATTTTTGTGGGCTTGTACGACGTTTTTAGGGAACACTTTCCAAGCTTGAAGAGGCTTTCGCCTAAAAATGGTTTACGGCGGCAGCTTTCGCGCATTGCCCGTGCAACACAGCATCACGGCGGTGTGCTGCACCTAGTAGCATGCAGTTGTGACTCCCACTTGTTTGGAGCCCTTTTTATTCACTGTGTTGGCTTCTGGCATACACCGGGGTCTGATAGATGTTACGGATCAGGCCCAATCTGTAGTCCTTTTCGAGTTCCTTGTTAATAACAAGGCGCTCGAATGCGACTAGCTTCTCCTCCATGTCGGCGGAATGATTACCGCATTAAATTTCCATCGCTAGCAGGATTCATCCGAACACCTCCACAAAACGAGTGGTTCAGCCCCTCCCGGCTCTGAACCAAGTTTGCACGCTGCATAAATGTTTACAATGTCCCTCGCCTTCGCCTGAAATATTGCTTTCTTCACAGCCAATCAACGCTCTCTCTGCTTCAGATAATATCAACAAGATCCTCTTCCGCGTTATTGTGTCGATTTGGTAGACACCCAACAACACTTGGCAGCACAGTTGAAAAGCTGCTTCAACCGCGACGGCCATCGTGCTGGAAGCGTGTAGCACGACGGAAGCGTGTAGCCGCTAGATTGCATTGAGTGTGTAGTGCTGGAAGGAAAGGCGCATCCGAACATCTAGGACCAGCCCCGACTTTCTTAAACAACTTTTTAAGAAAAGGAATCTCCTTGATTCGAGCAAATATTTATCAGCGAGGTGTGGGTTCAAAGAAAAGTCCCCGACAGGTTAGAAATCACGTGCAGCAGCGTGAAATTTGGTCATACCGCGAGTGAAATATAACGTGCAACTTATATAGTAAACAAAGCTATCACGTAACGAGTTCGCGGGTACCATTCCCGGTCGCGGCGGCCGCTTTTCTGATGGAGGCCAAAAGAAAAAAACGCCCGTGTGTACGACATTTCGGCGCACGTTAAAGATCCCCTGGGTGGTCAAAATTAATCCGGAGCCCTCCACTACGACGCGCCTCATCGCCTGCGTTGCGTCGGCGCTGTAAACCCCACAATCAATCAATCAATCGTTCCCGTAAACTGTTTAATTTACATCACGCCTTTTCAGGCAATCACAGAGAGGGCGTGTGTTACAACCTGTATTGTTTCTGAATAGCAAAGACAGGCCTGCGTTGTCATGCCCGGTGCATTATTTCTAGTTTTTCATTGCCGGCCACGAATGATGCGCTTATAAGAAAAACTTTAGAACTGGGGCCCACAAACGTGATAAAACGCACAAATGACGAAGGCACACACAACAGCTTTGTCAACTGGATGCACGTGACCGAAATTGAAACCAATCATAAACAATATCCGGCAAAATCATAGATTTCTCGCGAATTTGTGCAGCTCGTGAATAGGGCCCATTATATGAACAATGCACCAGCGAAAAGCAGGTAAGTGCCATACGCCGTATATACGGGACAGTGTTTATGTTAATGGTACAAGTATAAGGGACTCTGCTGAACGATTTCTTTTTTGCTTTCCGCACATTTCTCATACATGCATACTTACAAACACCTGGAAACGCCGCTCCAATGCCTTTTTGGCATCTCGTATTGTTCTATCCGCGGCGTCAGCCTGTTTGATTTGCCCTTATTTTTGCAGCCTTCATCCCTGCGGCTCAATTTGGGCTTAGGTTTGCATGTAGGCTGCACATTCTGCTCACGTAATGCGGCGGCTTCCTTGTGGCAGACAAACCGAATAACGGATTTAGATTGTAGTTACGTTAGTTTTGGTTAGTGACCCCAAAGGTTTTGCCTGTTCCACCATAGTGACATATAGAAATTGTCCTCTGGTCGGACAAAGGCCATTTCAGCACTTTCCTCTACTACTTTTTTAACCACACTACGATTCTGGGTCTATTTTCCCACGGGTGTTTCCCATCGACGAGTATCGCGGGAGCAGCAGGTCACATGACCGCAGTTATGCACTCCATTTTATATTATGCAGATGCGCAACATAAATAGCTTCCGAGTTAACGAAGCAAACCTTAGGCGAAGAAATTAGGCCACCTTTGCAAATCGCAAAGCTAAGTCACTTCAACTGTATTTCCCCATTATCGCTGCATCTCTACTGGCAAGAGAAGTATTGTTGCGGTCTTCGTCCTCTCACTTTGGAAATGTACAATTCACTATTAATCGTAAGCGGTAGGACTGGAACTCCCTTTTTAGTGAAGGTAAAAAATTGGTCTTTCAACGCAGTTCAAAGCCTTGCAGCGAAACAAAACGGATGAGTTTAAACAAAACGTAAATCTTGAACAGATGTTCCCGTTTGTTTTTCGGGAACATCAAGCAAGCAGCCAGGGCCCATTTACAGCACTTCTCACCATCCTTCGAATCTCTTCCATAAGATATCAACATTCATGTACACCGCTTTCAAAAAAACGAATTATAACGTTTTACAAAGCATCAAAATAGGGCAGTACATTTGGTGTGGTCAAGAAGGGCCGTATGGGCTCTCGCATCTCTATATTACATTTGCCCGGCATCGTGTTATCGCGGTAAGGTGCCCGCCATGGTAACAGGAGCCTCGTTTGGCGTTCCTGAATTCTTTTGGAAGATGAACCTAGTACACATAAGTGTCATCATCAACAACAAAATACCAGTAACATCCCCAATTTAGCGAAACGCTGTGGCGGCGCAAGGGCTATGGCGTTGTGCTCTTTGCACAGGGAATCCGGTTCGATTCCCGGTCACTGCCGCCGCTTTTCTGATGGAGCCGAAAAGAAAAAGAGCCCGTGTGTTCGTGATTTCGGCACACGTTAAAGATCCCAATGGCGTCAAAATTAATCCGGAGCCCTCCACTACAACGTGCCTCATTGCCTCTGTAGCGTCGGCGCGCTAAACCTTAAATCAATCAATCAATCA
Organism: Haemaphysalis longicornis; assembly: GCA_013339765.2. NCBI lineage: Eukaryota > Metazoa > Arthropoda > Arachnida > Ixodida > Ixodidae > Haemaphysalis > Haemaphysalis longicornis. The sequence goes on from CM023452.1 coordinate 142,148,716, forward strand.
ATCAATCAATCAATCAATCAATCAATCAATCAATCAATCAATCAATCAATCAATCAATCAATCAATCAATCAAATTTTAAGTTTGCCAGCCTCCAGAAAAAACACCAGGGAAAGCCGGTAGCGCCGTCGGCCGCTACGTTTTTCAAATCCAGCTATGGCATATCCCAATCGGTTTTAAAGTAAACCTCTGTACCCCTACCAGCCAACCGTTTTTTCGTGGCGTGTGGTCCAATAAACTTCCAACGCGGCCGAGGCGGGCGCGGGGGTTGGCGGAGGGTTTTATTCACGGAGCACACTGTATATGGCGCAGCGAATTTACCCAGCGATGCATAGCTGCTCATCTCGGTGGTCGCGTGGGCGGCGCCTTTCTGTCGGCTTGTTCATATGCTTTAGCGACAGTTGTTTTGGGCCTGTTTTAAATAAACATTCTGTAAACATAGCTTTAAGTAAACATTCAGATATTACGGAGAGTTGGACACAAGAGTCACAAGGTGAGCGTCTTTACAATGCCGTTGCTTTTTCTTTTTTTTTCAGGTCAGATGCCCAATATGCTTCTGTATTTGTTTGCGCAGATATAAAGCCTTTTGCTATCGCTCTAATGTATGTGCTGCTGTCGCTTCCTGGGGAACGTGCCGGGATGTGCGGCAACGTCAGCGTTCGGGAGGCAGGTGCAAGCAAACAGTGCACCGACGACATGCTGACCTCATTGTTTGCAAATGGCTAACATTTTTTTTCGTTGAGGAGTTTTGTAGTAGATTAAGTTCTTACTAAGAGACCTTGTGTTCTCGATGTACACTCTAAACTTTTTGTCCTCCCATATACTCCCTAGAGGTTCTTTTTCGCCTGTCCTCCAGTGGTCCTCCTTGTAGGAGTTTTTTTACTACATGGAACAGGGAGGTTTGGCTTACCTCCTCAAAACAGGGCGTTCTTAGGTGATAGAAAGGAGGTATTTAGGGAGTATTAAGAACACTTCGGGAGAATTCAGGGACATCAAAATGGAGTATTCTTTACTTCTTCAAGGACTTTTTAAAGTGATGTTTATGGAATTTTTTAGGCGGTTGAATAGAAGCCTATTATGGCTCCTTTGGGGAGTACTTATGTTATTTTAGGGGCGTTTTTAGGAGGTTGAAGGGAAGCATTTATTTCATTTGAATTGGAGTTTTACGAAAGCTTGGGGAGTTTTGTAGGCCTTGCGAGGGGAGCGTTTAGGAGGTTGAAGGGAAGCATACATTTCTTTTGAAAGGAGTTTTACAAAAGTTTGGGTGGTATAGAACGCTTTCCGAAAAGAGTTTTTTCAAGGCCATAAGGGAGAGTTTCTAGCTCCCTGCGGGAGTACAGAATTCAAATGATTTTTCACGGTTTCGATTTTATTTTAAACGAACTTTCGCATAAAAGTTTAAATGTTACATAGTGTACACAAGGAGGTTCCGAAATAAAAACTTAGGGCGAACTCCTACAAGAAAGCACAAAAGGTACATTGCTAAATAACACGCCAGTTAGGAATGGAAGACAGCAATACAATGCTAGTTGAACAAACCGTAGAAACAATATTACTACAAGAACTGGAAGTACGCGAAAAACACAGATAGGCACAAACACAACCGCATGGTGAGTGAAATGAGTATATAATACTAGCGGATGGTTAACGCGTCAGTACTTATCAAACCTTATCAGTACTCATCAGTACTCAGTACACAAAGTGAAAAAAAAAATGGTTGCAGTGGTACAACGAAAAAAAAATTTCAATTGGTTGTGAAATGAACAATAGCTGTGTGACGATTTGATATTGAAAGGTAACGAGCATTTTGTAGGTGGTAAAGGCACAAGAGATAAACGATGTAGGTGAGATGGCTATGGATAAATGCATAATACAGAGAAAGAAAAATAGGCTGCTTAAAATACCTGTGCGTTTTGAGAAAGACACAAATGCGCCAAGAAAAGTGAGCAAGACTGACGGGTTAATTGCAAAAATATAGAACAGAATGGGTGGTATCGCGTTAGCTTCTTTAGAGTGCGAAGAAAAAGCCATGAAATTCGTGTTTTTCGGATAATTTTTAGTTGATTCTTTTGCACCAGTTGCCAACATTATTTATGTAATTGTTTCAAGTTATATTATTTCGCTAATATTATTATTGCTTCACTAAAAGATAGCTGTAATATCAGCATAAAGAAGGGCCCATCAAAGATTCCTGTTCAGTAAAAAAAAGAAAACAAGAAAAAGTCAGAAACATCATACGCAATTCTTTTTGACTACTATCCAATGATTACAGGATTGAAAACAAATAAAATATTAGTGAGCGATATTGATGCGATAAAAGGTAATTAGTTCTAAATCCTTCACACGTGGTTTGGTGTTTGCAAGGTCCAAAAAGGCATGTTCCACAAACGTTAGAGCTCTGTGTGCCTTCTCGGGATATTGAATGTTGAAAACCCAGATCGATGCAAACAGACTACACAGTCCTCCCAGTAAATATGATGCAGTCAAGACACGCTGGCAATCGATATGGAGAGTAACTTCGCCGTTCACGGAATGCAGGTAGGGAGTCAAAGGAACATCTGCCTGAAAAAGCAAAAAAAAAAAATCCCCCACACGTAAAATTCAAAACATACACTATGGTTAAATCAACTTATACATTCGGTACAGTAACAAAATTGTTAGGCCAGGTTTCCTGCCAATTTCAGTACTTAAATTATAAATGCAAAGGCTTCATAAAACCAATTGCCAGTACATTAACCATCGTTGCCTTTGCAGCAATAAAAAAGATATTACTTCCATACAACTTTAAATAACAGTGAAGTTAAAATGCAAGTCTCTCTAGGTTGATAGATTAGCTCACGGAGAACAGTATTATACCCATCTTACACCTGGCTTTTTTTTTAAAATAAGGTTGAAACTAGCAAAAACACGGTTTCACAACAAGGGCTTAAATGGCCTGACGCGCGCAACTTCTTTCTTGGCTGTCGCTGGATGGTGCTACTCGTGCATACTTGGGGTGGCAGTACCGCTTTCCAAGGGACCATGCGAGCTACGCACGAGAAAATCGTCCGACGCCAACACTTGCGGGGGCTCAAAAGGCCAATGTTTTTCTTCAATGAATCGTAAATACTGATCACGGGTCCAATGGAGAAGCATTTTGCTTAGTGGTCTCGAACGGCAAATGACAGGGGAGTTTGGGAAAGCATGAGCGATTTGACCGAAACTGACCAAACTGCTTGGTACGTGGTAATGTTGTATTCATTTGCTTCTATACTGCTATAGATCACCATTGGTTCACTTGCTTCCGGTTGATCCTGATGCAAACAGCGACTGCAGTCGTGTTTGCGTCACGTTTTATGACCATTTGAACAGCGATTTCTCAGCACTTAAGGCATCCTGGCAATAAATCAATGCTGAAATGGCTATGGGGAGGTGCGACTTCCGTTTGAAACCAACTTGCTGGTTGCCTTCGGTGACCCTTTAAGGACAACAAGTTACCCTTATGCCTCATCACTGCAACCGATTGTTCCTCCGTGCGGTGCAAAGTGTGTTATTGTGAGTATTTTCAACGTGAAACAAACCGTTTCTCTGATTTGTAGGACTGATTCTGCTATTAATTACAGCAGCGACAACAAACTATGCAACATAAAAAATCCTGGCATCTCCAGGAAGTGAATGATGATGAGAGGGGTGAAGCTAAAATGCTTACCAGCAGGTAATGTGATGCATTAAGTGCAAGCTGCTTTCATAGTGTGTGCATTGACATTAGGATATGGCTCCCGGGCAGGAATGATGCGCTGCGCGAGATTTTGCCGTACCAAAAACACAAGAAACTCATTTTTACGGAGTATAGGATATACATTCGAAATGAAAGGTTTTCAGTTGAAACACCTTAGACCGTAACGCTTTTCCTGATAGGGAACTAGAACTTTTGAGAGTGGAAAGAGGACAGCAAGTTGGTTTCAAACAAAACAGACCTTCCCATAGCCATTGTAGTGTTAATGTGCTGCCGAAGGATGCTTTAATTGCTAAAAGATCTTTAATCAAACAATGCACTTGTCTCATTTCTTTCGAAGCAGTTTCATGATGCAGCCCCTGTTTGCATTAGTATAAACAGGAAGTGAGCCAGGCAGCTGTGATGTATGGCGGTAAAGGAGCAACTGAATTCAATGTTACCATGTACCAAGAGGTTTCGTCACTTTCACCTAAACCCGTCGTGCTTCCCTAAACTCCCACGTCCTTGGCTGCTCTAGACAATTACACAAAAAAAGTTTTAAAGGAACCCATGATCATCACTATTGACGCTTTGTGAAAGAAAAACATATTGCCATTTTGAGGCCCCGTGAATGTTGAAGCCGATCTAACAGTGGAGGCCACACAACGGCCCTCACAGCCACACAGCCATCCTTAACGTGTGCCCGAGTAGAGGCGCATTTATGACCAGTCTCAGTAGCCATCTCAGCTTGAAATGTAATCACAGAGTTTGTTGAATCCTGTTTCTAAACACAAAAGTTTATATTGTAAGGTACTCTCCCAAAGTGTCGACTGTACCAATGCAACCTGATATTCAGAGAGAGACGACTTGCCCTGGAACAACAGGAGGAGTATGATCGCTATGCTTTAAGAGAAATAGTGACAGGTAGTCTGTTTCGCTCGTTAGTTTCATGAGAATCAGAATCACGACCACAGTTTTGATGGGTCAGTGGCTGATGAGCAGACAGCTGATAAGCAGTGGCTGATGAAGATGAATATGACTAGCCTTGTTATCTCTAGAGATGCAGGATGGCAATTACTATTTATCTGGATGAGAAATCATGATACCACTTCAGCAACGACATCCCTTTCCTAGCAAACGACTGTGATTTTGAGCCATTATTGAGTGACCTGTGAGCAATCTCCAGCTGAAGCCCAGAATGTATGCTTCTGTTACTGTTGTTTGTGCTACACCTGTATGAAATGAATGATTGCCTTTTTGTTCAGCCTAGTTAATGGTCATGCTTTAGCCATTTGGAATAATCGTTATCAACTTCCCATCACGTTCGTCGCAACAAGGCAAATCAGTCTACCAGTTATGCTAAATTTAGCTAACAGCATCCTTTTGACTCTCTTCGGCACTTAGTTCTTTGTGCCTTGGCTCAACTGTTACCTAAAACTTACCTTGGTCAAAATAGCCTCGAATAAATTACCACGTCGACAATGAATGACAGAAAGGCCCATATCCCATCCCCTGCAAATGTTTTGAAAGGCAGTTTTGTAAAGAGACTAAACTTCATCAAAATGTTCAACTTCCAATCGTGCCAGGTTATGTACACTAAAGAACAAAAAAGTGGCTTGTCATATTTTTAAAAAGCATGGCATCATCAATTCCTCTTTCAAAACTGAACTCCATATTGCTGATCTATAATAGAATATAAAAACAAGCATGCACCCATTGCAGTGCTTGCTTGCAATACTTAGGAATACGAAGATAGCCGTTTTACTGCTCCTGAAAAGTCTTAAATTTCTTAAAAAGCCACAACTAACCTTCTAAGCAAGCAATCAAGTCGGCAGGCAAGTGAAAATATGTGAGTGTCTATCAGCAACAGAATGCAAGGAAGCAAGCCATCAAGTACCCATGCCAGAAAAGAGCGTGTTTTAGAAGATTCATTAGGAGCTCAGGTCTGTAAGTAGAGACAGCATGACCCAGCCTGCTTGTAATACCCCCCTCAAACCCAAAGAGAACCCCAGCCTTATTCAAACCCACACAGAGCGATACCTGATGCCTAGTGCTCCATATTGACCAAGCTGTTGGCACATGCACACCCCCCAGAGATAACACATATACATGCCAATGCCTATCAATGTTCCACATTTCTGTTTACTTGTTCACCTTTACACTCCGAGGTGCCTAACTGAACATTTCTTGAACAATGCTAGTGCAGTAAGCATCCCTCTAGTAGGCACAAATATCTGATCACCAGCGAATGCATTCCTTCAGACAGCAAAAGCAATCACAAATGTGTGGCCGTGCTGAAGCTGGTCTGCTACTTCACCCTACAAAGAAGTGCTTCTCATACTTAGGTTTTACGCCTCATGATAAAATATTCAGTTTATTTTAAATCCTTAGTACCTAGATCAGTGATTCTCAACTATGCATGTGCTGTGGAGCTTCCTCAAGCTTGCGAAAAGATGCAGGGCTCCACGATGAACTATATAGATCCAATTCGTAATGTAGAGAAATTCGCAAATGCAGCTGAGGTCACCCACGCAATTTAATTTGTGCCTTTTGAAGCTGACTTCTATCCTGATGCATCCCAAATTGCGAAAAGATTTTCTCTTGCAACTAATAGTTGCCGAAAAACCTATATGCTTCCTCTTGTGTGTCTGGCTTTTTGCACCGCTGGCATGTTGTGCAAAATGCCAAGTGCCCAGACACAGTACAAAAATTTCCAATTAAGCAAGGCAGATACAAAGAAAGGCAAATGCACTGCCCTTTAAGGTGCCTGAAAGAGATTTTTCCATGATTTCGTCCCACGTTTGCATGCGGAAAAGTGCAGCGCAGCTAGTATGCTCTGAAATGATACCGTGATTCATGGGCATTTGGGCCTTACAATTCCTGCTAGGTTTGTTTGAGACAAAAGTGCGTTATCATTTTCGAGGTTGCATGGGGTTCTTTCAGAAGACGTGCAAGTTTTTGTTTTTGACTCAAAAAAACGGTTTGGTATTGCAAGATTTTGTTAACTGCTGTTTCTTGCTTTAAGATGTCAGTTTGCATATATTCAAGTGAGTGGGCAGACAGTTAAAGATGCAAACCCTTACACTGCCTCTCCCCTATTATGGTGGCTCACTTTCATAGAAAAAGTGCAGCTTTTGCGAGCTGGGCGGCTGCTGCGAGCCGTGGCAATACTCGCTTCTGCTGGAGGGGCCAACCTGATTTCCAAATGCAGCTTTCCCTTGTACAGCACAGCCTCCCCTGCCTTAAGATCTATGAAGTCATTCAACTCGACCATGTATGAGGATTAGTAGAAGAAAATCGTGTCAGCAAGTAATGAATTTATGCCGGACAGGCACACACTGTTTCAGTTGTACTTGCAAGTACCTCCACCTATTTCCCTCGTGGTGGTACATCCAAAGCTAATTTGTTACAGCTTGCCTCATCAAGTATGGTCATCTGTCATAACACAGCTAGTCACACCGGAAAATCCTTCACTGCGTCGGAAAACACTTTCTTTTTTTACAGTAGTGATAAAGTAGGCGACTCAGTCATCCGTACTCCGACAACTTAATATTCTGTATCACCGTGCTGACAAGCATGATTGATGTATAAGTTCATTGGTAGCCTCAACTGTTACTACAGCCTTGTTAGCTAACGTAAACCTCGTTCAAGGCACCAAATTACTTATGATTGCATGGAAACAAAAAAACAGTTAAAATTGAAACACTATTCTCGCAAACTTGCCATTGCTGCAGGCCACACACCTGCCCTAATTAACGCAAAACCACAGTGCATTTTTTGGAGCTCCAAGCTCCGTGTCAAAATCGAGTGTCAGATGATTCGAGTAATTTTTGTTTGTGGTCTTACTATTGATTATGACAAAGTTATTGCCAACAAAAGAGTGTGTGCATTGTTCTTCTAAAAAATGATATCCCTTTTTATGCCCGGCAGACTTGTGTCATGTTACGGCAAACTCGGTTATTTTCCATAACGGCATGAACTTTTGTTTTTATTACGTGGCCTTAGCTGGCGACTGACAGGTCCCGATAGTATAACGACACCTCATTATCATCCGAAAGGGAACAAAATATTTCGGGTTCGACCCACGTCGCCTCCGTCGTGGACCACACTATATCCATTAAATCGTTCGATAGGCTCATAGCATTTTTACGCATGTCACTGATTCCTTAATAGGGTGCTCTGTTACAAGATGTGGGGAGTCGACTCATGCGAGCAAACAACCCCACCGAATGTACAGGGCACAGGTGTCGAAGGGGGTGGCCGTCAGATGTGCGGCTTTCTCCGACCAGAGCCTTCCCCACCGAACAGAATGAGTCAGAGCCTTGAACATAAACAAGACAGATTTACATTTGGACAGGCAAACTATGAGGAGGTATTACAAAGCAGAGCACTTAACTACAAAGAACAGGAACAGTTCGATGCATATGAGAGACAGAGTCCAACAATATTCACCGACCGGGCCGGACGATGCACCGCTCTCAGAGGCGATTCGGCTACCTGTGAAGAGTGGCTTCGTCGTAGGCCAGGCCGTCCGAGACGATAACGGCGATTCGAGGCCCGGGAGTACGTTGGAGTCCTCCAGGGCGCGGGTCGCCGATGGTGTGGTGCACAAACTGACAGGTGCAGTTGTCACATCACGACGTCCAAACGTAGGTAACTTGCTTCGGCGCGAGTCTCTTTTTTATAACTGCGCACTTTGAGAAGGAACAGTGCACAACCCGCAACGCGCCCGCCACCGACGAGCGCACAACTTCCCTCTTTCTCCCTTCTAGAATAATCGACGCGCCTTGCACTGGCAAAGCTACGCTAGCCTCCGGTGAAAGCTGAGTGGCGGAGTTTTTATTTTGCTTTTTTCTTGTCGGCGAGCCGGCGAGTGGTCGCGTTACCGCCGCTTCGTTCCAGAGAGTTCCAGAACTTTCTCGGGGCGAATAGAACTGAATTGAATGAATGAATCGGACGACTGTAACAAGACATAGGCGCTGTACAATAAAAATGACAAAAATATACGGTACCTTTAGACGTCGTACGCTCCAGTTTCTGACAACGTACCCGTTTGCGGCTCTGTCCTGAAGTTCGGAGAAACGCAGGCGGGTTGGGTTCCTTTTCTAGGCTTGCATTACGCTTTCTTTTAAATAGGAGCGCCCTCTTTCCCGACCTCTCTACCTTCCTTCCCGCTTCCATCTGACTGCGCTGATTTTCGCAAGGACGAAGTAACCATCACGTTGCTTTGAAACGACGCCGCGGGCGACAAACGATTTTATCTCGAATTCCCTGTTACAAACCGGCCTACAAAAGAATGTGAATGCATACCCCAAAACCCACAAACAAGTAAAATGAAACGAGTGTGCGTTTTTTTTTGCCTGTTCGTGTACGTGCTGTGTGCGGCACGGGTACTTAGCAGTTAACCCTATCAAAGGTTTGACAAACGCATCGACTGATGACAGACCACTTACCAGCGAGCTGTCCACAGCTGTAGCCGTATCCAAATGCTGTTAGGGGCCATTCCTCATGTGACAGGGGCACATGAAAATCTTTCCACCAAATGGCACTACTAGTCCTTCTCAAATAAGAAAAAAACGATGGCCGAAGGCCAAGCTTGAATCTCCGGCCGCACCGAGTCACTTGGCACGCTGCGTTGATAGCGTGGAGGTTGTTTACATCTGGGCAGCAAGTCGTGCCGCCAGGGCAAGTTGAGTCGCTGCAGTCCGGTGCGTTGGCGTGCTGGCACGAAAATTTAAATCGTCTATATATGCACAAGCAAGCGAAGCAGATGAATATTGTTATTGTTTGCAACGGCGAGAACTGTCTCTTTGTTAGCAGCAGAGTTTGGCAACACCTATCGTCAAAATAAACAGATTGAAACAACACGGCCGCGGCGTCTGCCTGCGATCGCGCTGGCTGAAGCGTCTATAGGGGTATACGTACGGTATCGGTTTTTGTAGCTGCATGCAACCGTCACGTACCTGCTTACTCATTCTAATTAGCATTAGGCCACGGTTGAAGTGCTGATACACGGAAACAACACAAGACTAACATGGCGACCGCCCGATTGAGATGATTACCGTAGATGGGGAGCTTAATGTGGACGTGGTAGTATACAAGGAACCGAACGCCATCTCACAAGTGGTGTAAGTCGTTCTAAATCTTCTCCTTTGCTACACGGATGGGAAACGGAACAACCATGGATGTTAGTCCACTTTTTCAATCAATAGCCTAGGGAGTACATTTTTTACTATAGGTAAAAAATGTTGGGCGCATTACTTTTCAGGGCACATTACTTGATAAAAACTCCATTTCCGGCTAGTTTGCGTTTAAAATGTAGGTGTTTTGTTGATTCAGTGTTTTATTGTATTATTAACGTGCTCACACGTATATCGTATTTATGTAATTTTTATGCAATAAATTCACTGTGCAGAAAACAAACTTTTCACGTTTCGTCATTCAATGTTTGAAGCAGAAAAAGACTAGAAATTACGTAAAACTAAACGAAAATTAAAATGCGGCATGTGCGCTCATTTGGAACTCCCAAATACTGTAATAAATCTTCTGCAGCGCTTATATCAAGCGCACAAAAAAAAATACCTCGAATGCAGGTCAACAGTGCTCCCAACGCGTCCCCTGAAAACTCCCAGTTGGAGGAAACATTACACTCCCAATGGTACCCCTGAAAACACCCATTGTAGTGGCAGTAAAATGAAACTCTCATATGCTACTGAAAAAACTGCGGAAATAATGTGAGTAAGGCGAAACTCCCATTGGAAGGAGTTTTGAAAACTCCGAATTGGTACTGAGTTGTGCAACAAGCCATTTACTCCCATTCCGGCCTATTTGTGTTCTGTGTGTAAAAGCATGTAGTTACTACCTCCACTTATTAGACAGATTTAGTTTTACGTACGTAGATCGTTTACCGTTGACCAGTGCGCTTGCTCAGAACGCAAATGGTCTGCATGGGCCTACTGACGTACGTGAGATTCGAGCTTTTACTCCCGCGGTCCTTGCGTTGCTTCTGTACTTAGAGTTGACTAACAGGGCGGCGGCCTGAACTCCCGCTTCGCAGCGATAACCGCTTCTGTCGGTAATCCCGCGATGCGATATCGTGTTCTCAAATCTGATTTCGCCTTCAACCCATTGTTACCCTCACATTCAAGTTCAAAGCGACGAATTGCTTTTGTTTTTTAGATTGGTGGGCGATGTTGCTGCTGTTACTCCTGGTGAAGAAATGTTTTTCATGCAAGAAGGTGTCACAGAAATGTTGTGCAGGCAGGCGCACGCCATGCTGTGAAGACGCCTGTGAAACACCGTGTTTAAGTAGTGTCGGTGTCCAAATGAAAAGATTTTTTCTCTGCTGGAAACAAAACTGTTCTGATTGAACTTCCTGAAATAAACTGCGATCATTTTTAGGAGTCAATGGTGTGTATGTGATTATTTTTTACTGCGAGCAGAACAATGGGTTTTATATGCCAGAAAGGAGATTTTTCTAATTTTGTCGTACATTTTTTACATCGTCTACAATTGTGAAATAGCAAAACAATTGCTTTACTGGCTGAGAGATTGTGCTCGTATTCGCTAAAAATGTTTGTAAATCCTCAACATCACGTCGGTACTGAATGGCGTATCACAGAAAAAAAAAGCAAGAAGATATATTATAAAAGCGATATAAGCTGCGAGGGCCCCAACATGATGCCCGCAACGAAACGGCCGCGTTAAAAAAGAACAGATTTCGTTCTGAATTTTTTACAGACGTAACTTAGCTGTAAAACCTGACATAAACAGGCGCCTAGAAAAAGAACACAATTTATTTGGCGAAAACAATTTCGAGGGATGATGTTGGCCATACGAGCATGACCCGCCAATTTTCGCTGATATAAAATAAATAATGCTGAACAAACAGTGGTCGACATTGACGCTGGGACGTTTGGCATGGAATGACATTTTCATGTAGAGTTTGTAGTTCGTAATTATTTTCTCAACGTAGTGACAGTGATTGTTAACACGCTGTTTAAAACCGTCAACGAGGTTCGCTGTTGCTAACTAGGTGTTATTAGTTTTGCGGTTAGTCCCTTGTGTATTACATAGTGTCAGAACGTTTACACCCGGTTTTGCTATGATTTGGACATTGATAGTTTGGAATGTTAAATTGTTTATTATTGATGATTTTATTTCACAACATACTGCAGGCCATGGAGGCCGAAGCAGGAGGGTTATAAAGTGGGTTTACCATATCAATGAACAAAATACAAACTGCGAAAGCAGAACCAACAAAAGGAAGTATAACACAGAGGTCGCCACGCACAACTAAACATTTCCTTGTAATAAACCGAGAGAGTTAAGAAAGTGTTCGGTTGCATTTTTTTCATTCACTTGTTGAGAACTGCGCTTGATAGATTAGTTACATTTGGTGCAGCGCGCGTAGAATGACTGCAGCCTTTAGAGTAACTGCGTAACATCTTCTCACTGAAAGTGGTTTTCTGTAAACACTTATTCCGATGAGAGAAATATAATGAGGCCGTTTTAAAAGGGTTTCAATAGGTGGAGACTAACCAGCACTCGTTGCTGGTCCCGGGTGGAAAAGAGCACCGCCGGGAAGAAGGGAGGAGAAGAGGAAGAAGAAGTTAAGTGGAAGCGAGGGTGGCAAGGTCGGAGGCAGGAAACGCGGTGATCAGGGAGTGCTGAGGTGGAACGACAATGGACCAGGGGACCACAAGAACCGAGCCACATCCTCTTCCTGAAAAGCGACTTCAAGGCAGCCCATCTGCTCAAAGCAGGTGCAGGTGTCGGCAAAGCGCTCGCGTATCGAGAGGAACGAGGTGTGCGAGGTGCTACTTGCGCGTGAGAACTTTCAGACAACTCCGCTACCGAGCCGAATCTACCTTCAGCCATTCTAGACTTTGTCGTCCTCGAGCGTCCGCAACCTAGCCACTCTTTTTGGTCAAGTGAACGTGTGGGGAACAACGCCTCGTCATCACTCGTCAGGACAGCACCAACGGTAACGGCACCGGGCCGATGAACAGCTACAGAGCTCCGAGGCCATCGATTCCAGACGGGAGCCTGAACTTTGTGAACATGACTTTTTTCAATAACACTCCGGGCGTGAGTATATTGGATATTCATGGGTGCACTTTGTGTTGCATTATGCCCCGTGACATGCATTTTTTTCTGTTTTCCGCTGCAACCACTGCTGCATCCTTCTCCGACTGTACGAACGCACCATCCTTCATTTACTAAACAATCTGCATAACACTAAGTATATGTGAATGTTGAAATACACAGCAGTTGATAGCGCTTGTGTGTCATTTCTTTGCGGTTGTACTTCGTGTGTTTCTCCTCGCTGTACGTATGAAACTTACACCAGCTTACACCCTTTGTAACTTTGCTCCCCTGGTTTTGGGGACAAAGACGTATGCTAAAAGATAAGAACTGGTGGGTGTCTTTCAAGCTCTACCCTAGTACTGCAACTTGGAAACGACCAAGTCATTTTTTGGTGTCCCTCGTTCTATGTTTTCGGAAGTTCAGGCAAAGGTGCACAAACACACAAACCCCTTGCAAAATGCACAACCCTTGGGTAGGGCATCTGGTTTGTATGAAAAATCGGTTATGAACACGGAACACACCGCCAGTCCATGAGGCCCGATATCGCGGAACTACCACGGGAACGTTATTAAGACAGTATGTTTCAGCCTCCAACCAAATGTGGATATCTCTGCCCCTATGTCTGTCTGTCTGTATGTCTGTCGTCTGTCTCTCGTCGTGTCCGTTGTGTCTGTTGTCGGTCTCCTTTCTGTCTGTCTGTCTGCTGTCTGTGTCTGTCTGTGTCTGTCTTTCGACTCCTCTAACCATTTCCAACCTAGAATGTTAAACGAGAAATTCATTTAGTCAGACCCTTTAGAAACTAGTAAATCTCTTACCATACTTCGTACATATGAACCCTGTTGAACAAAAAGAAAACATTACACAAAATTAGGGCGCAATATCGTCACGTAAGTGCACTATGCATATTTCCTCTCATTAAAAATACACATGCGCTATTTGCGTTGGATACTTTTGATAGAAAATTTTAAAAATATGCCTTCAAAGCAATATTTTTCACCGGAACTACAAAACAATCGCACCCGAGCGCAAACCTTGTGCCAGCATTCCAAGTCCAACAGGAACGAAATGCTCGAATACATGGCGCGCGAGAAGGAAAGCGCGGCAAAATTTATTAGGGTGGGGCAAAGCAACACATTCTTTATTGTGAGAGATCCAGACGGGAGAAGAATAGCTTCAGAAGACGGTGTGTGAAAGAAGAGATGCTCTTGCGTGCAGGGACAATCAGAAGGCCATCGTCTTTTACGATATTTGCAGCGAAGTAAGAACGAAGATGAGCGAAGATACCAATCTATATTTTGAGATAAGGGTTTTCTGGAAATATTTGTTTTTATATGATACCTCAAAATATAAAATGAATTACGTTTTTTGTATCGGAAGACGTTTCCAAGACGCCGCTTGAATTTCTATATAGTAACATTGAAGATTGATTTCATTATTTCGTTTCCTCCAATTTAAGCGAAAAAGCAAACAGCTGACCTGCTGTAGCAAATATCCAGGCTGCTGTAAATCAAACCGACCGGACTCTCCCAACATGCACGGTATAATCCGCATTTAATATTTATCATGAGACGTGCCACTGAACAGCGGCACCTTCGTTGCGAAAATAAACTAGAAACAAATTAGTTTATCCAAACATGCACTTTCTTCACTGGAGAAGCAAGCTGATGAGACATTCCGCCTGATGTTTTTAATGGAGTTAGGAAGGAAAATAAAACAATCGTATAATTCCTGTTGCCCCAGCGCATATTCGTAGGCAGCATAAAGTCTATAAAAATAAAATCCTAGAGTTAACCCATGATCCGGTGTCATAACAGGAGAAATTATTGTTAACAGTTAAAACACAGACAGTTGGTTTTGATTGAAGTCTCTCAACAAAATGGAATTTGGATACTCTACATGCCATAGCTCATTTGGGCTTTTGGTAAAGGTGGTTTGTAAGGATACACAATTTCTTACACCACCTGGGGATATAATTGAATTTATTCTCAGATCTGAGAGGCGTTTCTGATTTTAAAGAACCAGGCAGCATCACTAATGTGCACAAGAAACTTGCCGCACGAGCGGTTTTGTTTAAACACTAGCAAAAGCTCCTCTCATGATTCCGCGTTCAATATTCTTCATTGCATTTACAGCGCGCCACCTCAGCCACTTAACCACACTGCTGTGTAGCATGGGCGTAGCTGAATCTTGTCTCTTCGTATGCAACGGTCACCACTCCTAATATTCGCCGTAGGGAATCAGAAAGACCTTATGTCCCCTCTCACGCTAACCTCCCGCCAATTCCGCATTCGTACAAGCACCTCACTTTTATTACAAATGTCGATTCGTTTACTTCTAGGCAAATTCCGAAACTCACTTAAAATATCTTTGGCCAACCAATGTTTTTTCATAGCGTCTAGCGTAGTTTGTTTGAAAAGAAATAGAGTTGGCTTTAACCGCTCGATTTTATCTTACCCGGAAGTTTTATCGAACAATTTACGTTTATTCGCGGAATATACGGCTTTGGCCACTGAAGGACCATCCAGAAGAACGATATTCGAAACTGTGACAGCGATCGCTCTGTTTCTGATTCATTGTAACATATAACGCGCCGTCGCTTAACTGCAGAAGATGACGCTAAACCTAAATGGTGGGCTTCGCATTAATTCTGACCAACTGCGAATTTCTAACGTGCGGCGAAATCTCGAACAGACGAGCGTTTTTTGCCATTCGCCTTCACCTAAAAACAGGCCACCGTGGCCGGAAATCAAAGCCGTTTTTTCGGGCTCAGCTGCACAAAGCCTTACGCACTGAGCCACCGCCGCGAAATTATGTTCTGTATGCGAACGCAGCAAAATATGTAGGAAAAAACGTTAACCTAAAGTAAGTCAGAGATGAAATGAGGAAGACAAAGAAAAGCTTCCCGAGAAAGGCATTTGAAATACAACGTAGCAAATTGACGAACGTGTCCAGCGACTTCAAAGCTAACGACGAGCGCAAACAATTGGGAACAACAAAAGTGCGCGCATAAATACAATGCAGGGAAAACCGACATCGGATGAGTTCTGCGCGAGCAGAGCTGACACGCCTGTATCCCGCGTTGGGTTCTGCGTGCGCTGGTTTGTCGTGTGGTCGCACTAATTCTCGTTCGAAAGATTCCACGACATTCGATAAGCTTCACTTCCCTTTTGACTTGTAGCTGATGCACGCTTCCACGAAAGGCATCGACACGTTGGAAAGGGCCAGTCTGCTGTCACATTGTACGGAAACAAGCTTCGTAACTCTTGCGATAAACATAACGCTAGGGTTTTTACTTGAAACTTTCTATTGATGTCTGATATGCGTCATGCGCTGCGCATTACGCAGTGCAGTAACGGAATTGTTACGGAATGAGTCTAGCAATACGATGATGTTGAAAGCGAAAGCTCATCACACGCCACAATAAAACAAACGTTCCCCTGGTCTTCATCTAAACTCAGTCCCTCGCTCTGTGAAAGCGACATCATCAGGTTGCCTTATTCCGACACGGTCGCAGCAGTCTAGATTTTGGACTTTGACTTTGACAGATGTTGCATGCTGGAAAGCGTTCCGTGTTAACCATATTTTTGTTTAAAAAGGGCTTTGAATACACCGAGTTTTTTTTTTCAGCACGAAAGGGCATTCGCCTTGCTGGAGAGTAAATTCGATCGGCTACTGAATAGATCAGATGCTGTTTTTGTATCATAATTTTATTTTTAATACTGTTTTGAGCCCGCGCATGTGATAACATTTTTTCCGGACCTGCGGTCGCCCACGGTATGTGTGTGATGACCTCGTGGTAATGAAATAGCCATTTACTCGCTGAAGAGAGCGGGTAGATGCCAGAGGTCTGATACCTTGTATGTAATGGGGCCCTGCTCACAGGGCTCACAATGCATGCAGTTTTACCCCCGCTGCGGATATTGTATCAAAAATTGTTAAAGTGCATTCGTTATTCCGGAACTTAACGATGCGCGTTCGCCGCTTTACGATATGCTAAAAGTCTCGTTCTTGAAGTACGTTTTGCTGTAGCATACGAACTAACTGTGACAGTAAACCTATCACACACGACTCATTTGAACGACAACAAAGAGCAGTTGATACCCGCTGAATGTTGCGCATTTTAACACAATATTTTACCACGTCACGCTATTTTTACCCAAACAGAAGGCGCCTGTCCTGAGAAATGTCATACTGAAACTGCTCTCGATTTAGATCTTGTGCCAACCCCTTAGCAAGCAGGATCGTCTTGATACGTTGATTACCCATTTTTGAATAGAAGGTGAAACGAATATTTCAGTCCGCCTTCCAATTTTGTCTTCTTCGACTGAACTAGATCTTGGAGTGGTATGTGCTAGAGGTAACAATACCGGCCGAGAAGTGGGAATTTCAAGGACTTCCCGTATAGAGTCTCTCGGTAAAACGCTACCTGCAATAAGCAAATGAATAATGAAAGTGCCAAAGACTACTTTCCATGTAATTATTCTGAGGAGAACAATGACTGCGTCATTCTAGCTACCGGCATCGTGTCTGTTAAGGTAACCCCCAAGATATTGTCGAATGTTGGGGTAAAACACCGAGATTTCTTAAAAGGCGCTAATGCGTGCCAACAAGTTAAAAAGAAATCTCCCATAGGTCATAAAGCCCATGCAGCAGGGTGAAAGTTGGTCATACCGCGAGCGAATATAACTGCAACATATATAGTAAACAAAGCTATCACATCACGAAGTCCGGGAACGGTTCCCGGCGCACGCCGGCCGCTTTTCTGATGGAGGAGAAAAGCAAAAACGCCAGTGTGTACGAGATTTCGGTGCACGTTAAAGATCCCCATGTGGTCAAAATTAATCCGGAGCCCTCCACTACGGCGCGCCTCATCGCCTGCGTTCCGTCGGAGCGTAAACCCTACAATCAGCTCGTCAATCAGTCAAATCTACCACGTCACAGATATGCATGTTCGGTGTAGAAACGGACCTCTGCTTCTCAACAAATTACATGGTTTATCTATCGAGTCTGCTTCGGTGTTTTAAAAGAACAATATATGCAAGATTACACGCCAACGCATGGCGCATGTTACTGCTTGTGTTTGGCGGCAGTGTGAACCTATCTTTTCAAAAACGGACGATGGGGTAGTTCGTACATTATGCTTAGTAGCAGCGGAAAAAAACTTGTCAGAAAAAAAGGGCACACACAAAGTACTGCAACAAGAAAAAAATAGATTGCAAATAATGTCCTTTATTTGCCTTCTGCCGGGCTTTTACAACCGATCTGATTTCTTTTAAAAAGAATGAGTCTTTCCCGTTTTTTTATCAACAAAGCAGGTTGTATTACCTGTGGTTGGTAATTGATGCCATGGATAGTTCATATCTGTGGCCTCACATTACATTATAAGGCTGTCGTGTAAAATATTTATCAGGTGTGTTGTTATATAGCTCAATTATAGTGCGCACGAACATATTGCGACAGCTTTGAATTTTCTTTGCAGAGCAAATGCCTTCTTTAAGAGTAAACGCATTTGTCGATAGCACTCTACATAACCAGAACTTTTCGAATTAAGCGTGTCGTGTACAAAATTCCACAGGTCGTACTAATAAAAAATGGTTTTAAAATTGTTTGTACAGTGAAAGAGATATTAAACTGCGGTTTAAGTAGTGTAGTCAAGTTAGTAGCAAGTAATGTTAATTTTAAACAATTTCTACTTTTTTTTAATTTTAAAACCAATGTTTTTTATAATAATTCTTGTTTAGAATATGTTAGAATATCAATTTCAGCCACGTTTCGTCAAGGGTATAAATATTTGTGGTATAAGCATCTTTACATAAATGGTTTGTTGGTGTGGTTTTTACGAAAGCAAATAAAACCGAAAGCTTTCGATCAATTGCTGGTGAGTAACCAGGTTGCTCTAGACTTGAAACAAATTACACACATTGCCACTACCCTACGTTCGTTAATTTCTTTCTAACCCTATATTTCTTTCTAACCTTAATCTGTAACATCTGAAGCGTTTTCTTCCGTACTTCATTACTATACATTAAACCCTTCGTATCATCTTCACACGATCATCAAGCCATTCTTACCGCAGAGGCGTTTAGGCTTTTATGTGTGCCGCAAATTGTTACTAAAAAATACCCAGAAGTTAGACCGAGCGCACAGGTATCGTGTGCTATTCAGGAGCTCCTGGCGTCGGAAGGCGTGCGCTTGTACTGGCGCAGCGTGAGGAACCCCCCAAAAAAATATCACCCGCACGTAAGCCTGCGTGGTCGGGGGTGAGCCGGGCGTCGTCCACCTCCACCTTGAAGAAACCCTCTGACCCTCTTTCGAAGCGTTATCACTCGCGTCCTCTTCAAAGGCAGTTCGCGTGCGTCCACTCACCGTGCTTTACCGACGCCGAGTTTTGCAAAGCTGTTGGTGAAGATTGTTGGGTGTGCTAACGTGGTCCATTTCGGTGCAGATGTGGAAGGCTGATTGAAAAAATAACCAGGACGTTCCAGTCACGCAGAATGTGCAGCGGCAAGCCCAGAAATGCTTGTTAGGTGAATGAGCCACGTCTCCGACGAAGAAACTAGGGGCCGGCAGATCTTCTGTTTGTCCCAGCATCGCACCTAATGTGCAAGATACGCCAACTTTGTTAACACATTTCCAGAGCGACGTTCACAGTGTTTTGCCTAACCTGTTTCCGTATTCTTGTCGTACGCATTCGTTTTTTTTTTGTTTTGTATTGTCCATAGGCATTTCGCTCTACGACTGGAGCATAGACCGAGTAAAACGGTTCTTAGAAAAACACATAGGCAATCATATCTTAGGTAAATACAGAGCAAGCTCAAATTTAGGCACGACGAGCTCCAAACCTCGGTGCAAACGCATTTCAAAAGGCAGTTTTTTGACGAGTATTACTCGGATTTTGTAAGTTTCATCTATAACTACACATACCATGTTAGAAAACACCCTCATCCTCTCTTCTACATAAATCAGCTGAAATACACATCGTACTCCTTATCTTCGCCGAACCCATTTATAAGGTTATCTCAAAAAATAATTTTAAATTTAGATATATTCGTTTGAACTAAGTCATTATAAAAGTGGGACGGCCGCAACCACGGTAAAGGCGGGGGTGCAAAGTGCGCGAGTTCTCCATTAGGGATTCATTAGAATCACCCGAAGCTGAGAACGGCTCCACGCGGCAGAGAAATAAAAAAACTCGGGGTAACGAGAACGCGACGCAGCCGCCTTCGCCGACCCACGTATTTACACCGCCGGAGAACCAGGCACTGTGGAATTGGGCACTTGTTAGAAATCATGCAGGTAAATACATTTTTGTTACGGGAATGAGTGCCACCCACTGGAAATAATAAATTTTCCCACGGTAATCAACACAACGTGACTCGTTGTGCATACCAACGTTTAAGCTAGTACCCTTTTATGCCCCTTGGTGCGAAAAAGACCGCGTTGTTGCTGCGCGGTACTCAAAACGGCCATGGCTCTAAACAGTAAATAAGAAAATCTTTTTTAAACATAGCGTTCTATTTTTCCAGCCAGCGGTTTTTTTTTTTTTGTTTTGGGAGGAAAAATAAGCTCCCAACGTGGGGGAGCCGGGGACGAGAGGTGGGACTGGACGTTTCACTCACGGAGCACACTGTAGATGTCGCCGCGAATGGACCCAGCGTTCCCCATGCACCGCAACTGCTCACCTCGGTGGTAGTGTCTGCGGGGCTATTCCGTTGGGTTTTCGTATGCTTTAGCGACGGTTGTTTTGGGCGTGGTTCGGCGCATACTTAGCATCCATTGCGGACTTGCTTCGCACGGCTTCATTAGTTTGTTCCATAGCCCCTCCTAGATCACCCATTCCCCACGGAACTATATGGTCGTACGGCAAAGATATGTTAAGTATTTGTTTCCAGGGCGGGAAAACAAAATATAGATACCAAATTCAGACATCTCGCCGCTGGAGTAACGCTAGAGAGAGCACTGCTTGCCATGAATGGAACTCAGGTTTCTAAATTCGTGAATGCGAATTCGGTTTTGCGTTAACATGCATTAAAAAGGCGAAATCAGCAATTGGTTTTGTTCAAGGGCAATTATAAAAGATTCGTCAGCTTTCTCGCAATTCTCTAACTTACAGGCTAACTAGGTTAAATCGGTATAATTTAGAATCACTATCCTCTTAGGCGAATTATATCGGTGTCTGCGATCGTGTGGCACGGTGTTGTTACCCCAAGCTTGGACATCAGGATGGGTAGATTGCAGTGTTGTCAGCCTTCGAAAGACACTCCTCTCTGTTTTGTTTGTCCCGACTCACGGCCGTGCACAGCTGCGGCTTCCACGCTCAAACCCGGCTGTTGCCGACGCTGCTGCTGCGTTCGGGACGCCGCCCCCGCTAACTCCAGCTAACGGCTGCGATTATGTCTGGTTTCTCTTTTTGTAGAGCCACGTTTGTGAATTCAAGAAACGTCGCATGGGCTGTGTTCGGGGTGTCGTTTAAAACGGTGCTTTCGAACCACCTTATTAGCGTTAGTGAACAAATGTATCGCAGCAGAAACACAAGGGACGAAAGAATACACACGGATGAGCGCTCACTTCCAACTGATTCTTTGTTCACAAGAAGCCAAATATATTTATTTATTTTCAATACTGCCCGTCTCGGGCGAGACCATAGCAGGTGGGCATTCATACAATTTCAGCAGGAACAACAGCGATGGGCCCTAACATTGGCCAACAAGCAAAAAACAACAATAAACCGTACAATAAAAGGGTATCACACACTTTCACTTCACGTGCAGAACCGCTGAGTTGTGCAGCATCGTCAATGTTGAGGTTACCCTCAGGAGCCCTTGCGGGGTGTTACATAAGGGGAAGGTAAAAACAATGGTATAGGCGCAACAATGGTGTAGACACAAGAATACAGACAACAATACGGACGTACAGACATGTAAACAATGTAAAGACATAGACATACAAAGTCTTCGCGCACTGTAGACCACCGAAGTTTAGTTACGAAAAGCATCAAATTTCCCTCCACCCCGACATCCAGTTCACGCTTCAAAGCGAACGCGATGGCTCCCTTCTCCCCCCCCCCCTTCCCCCCCCCTCCTTCTTATTTTATGTCCAAGTGACGAGTAGACTGAAAGGCCTCGGTGTGTCCTCCCTATTCCCAGAGCGGCGACTGTGTGTTTCCCGTATTATGCCCGCAAAGAGAGCAAAATCGGGTAATTTCGGACCCAACAACAAGAAAGAAGAAAAAGAGAACCACTCTAAGGGTTTATCTTTTCCGTGTCCGCCGCCGTAAGCAAGAGAGGGCGGGTAACTGCGAGAGGGCATTCGACCGTCGGAGCCCTGGAAACGCCGAAGTCCGGTGCCCGGCGTGCCATGAGCAAGCGAGGCGCCAGACGGCTTATTCAGAAAAGAGGGGTGCAAATCGTCCATAACCATCAACGGCGACGGGCTACCCGATCCCGGCCGCAAAGCGAGCCCCCGGAAGGCAGAAACGAAGTCGGCGGACAGAAGAAAGGACGCAGCGCCGTCGACGAACAATGCGGGACAGGATACCAGGAAGTTGACCTTGCCGGAACGGCCGTCCTCGAAAGGGGAACGAATTGGGGGAAGCAGCCCCTCCCTTGTTGCCCCACCGGGCCTGAATCATTCGGCTTAGCCCTGCCGACAGGCGCCCGTCCGTGTAGGAAAAAGGGCTACGTTGTTCAGCGAAGATCCCCGAGAGAGGTCAACCGCGCTGAAAGAATGCAAGACGGCGCTAGAGTGGGGGCGCCGCATCCACGAAGCCTCAAGGCCGTGCCGGTCTCGGAACGTCGGGTTTCTATTCCCTGCGCTATTGGTTGGGCTGGGGTGCAACCATATCCAAAGGACATGTAAAGGAAACCGCAAAGTGAGTTCATTGCGTGGACAACAGATGTGCTTTACAGAAAGAAAAACCAAACCAGACAAGGTGGCATTGACTGGAGTATCACTTTGAAAGGAGGGCACTTTGTACTTAAAGCAGGTGGCTATGGGAATGAGTACAATAGAGTGGTCTTAACATGTTTAAAGTTCGCCATTGTGATCGGTTGAATCGTTATCCAGTAAGTTGCAGAAAGTTGAAAAGCATACTGTATTTGATATAGTTGGGTCCAGTTCGTTCTATTCTTTCACTGCAAGCGGAAAAAGCGAGTATTGAAATGTATCATTATGGAAAGAGTACTCTTTTACTGTGTACGAGTGTTTGCGGCGTGAGAGGCGTGAAGTCGAGAGTGATATATCTTTGGAGGCATCTATTTTCAGCCGATGGTGTAGTACCTGGTGTAGGAATTTCAAGCGTGCTACTCTTGCTCTGTCTGATAGTGTTGAAAGACCCGCAAGAAGTAGCAAGTTTGTGGGCGAGTCGTTACGGGTGTACCTGTTGTAGATGAACCTGATGGCTTTTCTCTGTGCCCTTTCTATTTTATTTCTGCTGGAAATTGTGTGCGGAAACAAAACAACGTTGGCGTACTCGAGAATTGGGCGTACGAACGTGGTGTAGGCCAGAAGCTTGGTACGCCATGGGTGCTAGTCGCAAGCGGCGTCTAAGAAAAAATAACTTGCGCAGAGCAGTTGAAGTGATGATGTCGATGTGTGAATCCCACTGAAGGGTTGATGTTAGAGTGACACCTAAATATTTGTGCTGGTGACTTTGGTAAGGACGGTTCCTTCAAGAACGTAGGAGAAGTTAGAGGGATTCTTTTTCGCTGTAATGGTCATACACACTGATTTTTTTTTTTGATGGACATTTGCCACGTGTTACACCATTCGGCAATTTTTTGAAGTGAACTATTCAGAGTGCAGTGGTCTTCGGGCCCTTAATTTCTTTGTATATGATTGCCAGTCGTCTGCTAAGAAGTTTAATGTGTGACAGTCTAAGTTGCAGGTGATGTCGTTAATGAACATGAGGAATAACAGAGGTCCTAACGCTGATCCCTGGGGGACGCCTGAGGGTGACGGGACACTGTATCGGATGGTGCTTGTCGCAAACAGTGTATTGCAATCGCTGGGACAGAAAACTTGTGATCCATGCGTGATCGGTCCCTTCCCGATAATGGCCCTCAGTTTCGAGATTAACTTGGCGTGGGATACATAGTCGAATGCTTTTTGAAGTCTAAAAGAATTATGTCTGTTTGACCGCGGTGTTGATCGTTAGCGCGAGATCATGTACTACCTCGGCTAACTGGGTGATGGTTGATAGGTTCCTTCGGAAGCCGTGCTGGGTAAGGCGTAAGAATGTTATTGTTTTCTAGAAGGTGCTTAAGTGTTTCAGTATGATGTGTTTCCATGATTTTGCAACATGTGCTAATGAGGGGAAATTGGTCGGTAATTACCACGGTGTGTCATCGCCGGATTTGTGAATTGGTACAACTTTGGCTA
Source organism: Haemaphysalis longicornis (assembly GCA_013339765.2). Taxonomy (NCBI): domain Eukaryota; kingdom Metazoa; phylum Arthropoda; class Arachnida; order Ixodida; family Ixodidae; genus Haemaphysalis; species Haemaphysalis longicornis. The sequence continues at coordinate 142,172,877 of CM023452.1, forward strand.
TTTTCCAGTCATCTGGTAACTGCGCAGTCTCAAGAGATTTTCTGAACACAATTCCAAGGTAATGGCTACACAACTCCGCGTATCGTTTCAGAAATTCGTTCAGGGATATTGTCGGGGCCATTTGCTTTTTTGTGGGTCAAGGTTGAGTAGAAGATTAAAGATACCGGCGTCCGCTATGTTTAGGGGATCGATAGGTGGATCCGCGGTAGAACTTAGTGTCGGGAGCGCGCGTTATCGGATATAAACACGGAGTGAAAGTAGTCGTGAACTGGTTAGCCTTTGCTGTTTTTCTTCCGACGATACCACTGGAGCTGTGTTTGGGGGTGTGCGGAAATAGTTCCAAAACCTCTGCGGGTTGTTTGTAATGAATTGTGGCAGTGTTTCGTTAAAGTAGTATTGTTTTGCGTTAGTCACTTGCGTTTTGAATTCTTTTGTGGCACTTTTTAGTCTACTATTTACCAAAGGGCTGCCACCCTTTGTCTTGAGGGTACGCCGTAGTCTTTTTACTTTACGCTTAGCGTGAATTACATCTCGGGTAATCCACGGGTTGTGTTTTCGCGTTTTTAGAGTTTTCTGGGGAATGAAATTTCTATGCTGTTTACAATGATGGATTTTAAACCGAAGCCAGAGATCGTTTACATTAATTAATGGATCGGAAGCCATTTGAGAGAAGCTTTGGAATTCGTGGGCCAGGTAGGTTGTCACGCTGGCGTCGTCCGCCCTATTGAAATTGACGACTTCCCTTTGAGTATGTATTTTTTCAACAGCAGTGCCAAGTGGTAAGGTACATTTGGGTATATCATGGTCGGAGAAACCATCGATTACGACTGTTTGGCTTTCCTGCAGAGGAAACAGATCACTTAAAAGTATTAGGTCGAGAATGTTGTGCGCGGTAACCCTGAGTGCGTGTGGGATGACGTACCACTTGATGAAGATTAAAGTTTAACATTAGGTCTGTCAGTGCGCTTGAACCAGGGGATGTGTAACGCATGGACAACCAATAAAAATGGGAGGTTGAAGTCACCGAGCAGAATAAGTCGTGAGTTCTGGACGTAGTTTTGCATGAAGCTCTGCAGTGCTATTATGGGTTCGGGTCCAGACTGAGGGCTTCGGTAAAAGCAGCCGATGAATATGGGGAAGTCGTTGCAAATAATTCGGGTGAAGACGGCCTCGGTGTCTGCGATGGCAGGAAGGGGAGTGAATGGTATTGTGTTTTTAATCAGCAGGGCTACGCCCCCGCCCCGGCTGGGTCTGTCTTTGCGGATAACAGAATAATTGGGCGGCGCGAATTCGTGGTTGAAAATATCGGAGGTGAGCCATGTTTCGGTGATGCCGACGATGTCGGGAGAATGCTCAAGAAGCAGGCTTTCAAAATCTTCTGATTTGTTGAGTATGCTTCTGGCGTTCACGTTTAGTATTGTTAGTGCATTTCTTTTGTTCGGCTGCGGGTTTGTGGGCGGCCTCTTTCTGACATCGACTTTTTTTGCAAAGACATTCTTTCGTTCTTATCTTCGTCCCAAATGAACGCGCAGTCGTTGATGAAGAGCCTATCAAAGGAGAGAGAGACCTTGTCGTTGTTTTCTCGGTTTGGTTTAGCACTGTCCCATAACAGATATATATCACTCTGTATATATACTTAGCCTAAGCAGAAACATAAAAAGACATAGGAAACAAAAACGAAACAACAAAAAAATACTGAACAAGAAAGATCGAGTACACCCAACACGCGCCAAACATCTTCACAATCACAGTGGCGTGTCGCGTATGGCATAACATTGCAGAAAATGTAATCCATGGTCAGATAACGCAACCGACGGTTTGCTAACACAGTCGTTTTTATCTCGAGCAATCACTATGTATTACCAACTAGCCCAGTTCACAGCTTTACTTATTAGCGTTAACTGGAGCGATTTTTTATATGGTAACACAACCGAGTTCTACCGCCAAATGGCTGAGGGCGTTAAAGGTGAGCAAAAGCGTTTAGAAAAAAAATTTGTTAGACGTGGGTTCACATAGTTTCTCGCATGTTGACGAGAAATATCCCATTGAATGTTGTCATACATGCGTCCAATCTTCCTTTACCTTCTAAAACCAGCGCTTAGGGCAGGCACAAAAAGCTTGTTAGGCAAACAATACTTTTCTGTTAGCGGTGGTGACTGACCTAGGCAATATTCTCCTCTTTGCTTTGGTAACCGAATTGGTAGCGTCCCTCTAGTGGCCATTTGTCAGTACGTGGTCTCTGCATTTTCTTTACCCGCCCTGCAAATCAATCAGCGTATCTTTGCCATACGACCACTTAATTCCGACGTGTCCGGGTTTCCCAGGAGGTGCAGTCGAACACGTTATTCAAGCCGTGCGAAGGAAGCACGCAATGGAAGTAAACCTGCGCCTAAACAGGCCCAAGATAACCATCGCCTAAGGAGACAAAAAAGCCGTTGGAAGTATTCCCGCTGTCGCACCTGCCAGCGCACAGGGAACGTCAGGTAAGCGCGCTCGTTCACCCCACCCTCTACATCGTCTTCCGCGAGTCAAAACCGCACTCCCCCTCTTCAGCTACGTTAGGAGTTTCTTGTACCCCACGCCGTGAAAGAACTGTTCCCTGGTAGAGATAGAAAGCTCTGCTTGAATTTTGCGTCCGAGGCAGAACTCTCTGAGTAATTGACAGAGGGTTGAGGAGGGAAAATAATTGGTGGAGAGGCGAGTACTGTGCGCTGGAAAAACATGGAGTTGGAGAAATTGTTAGCGGATAGAAAAGAGCGGTGTCAGTCTGGGTGTAGATGAGCTCAGGGAGTAGGTTGAGACAGAGGAAATTTCTGCGATGCAACAACTGTCTTTTACCAGAGATCCCAACCGCCACAGGCTCCAGCTCCAATTTAGTGTGCTTGACAGCAAGGTTCAGCTCGCAGAGTAGAAAAATTGGAAGCGTTCGTTTGCAGAGTTAGGTTTTGAAATCATAGAACTAGAGCAGCACCTAGAAGACAAAAGATAAGGAGGACGGAAGTTAAGCCGACGCACGTGAGGGAGAAGGCACGTTGGTAGCAGCCTGCGAGAAAAGCACGTGCAAATGTGGAATAAAAATATTCGGCCGCCGCACGTGCACGTAAGATGCTTCGTCCAAGCGTGAGATGACGCTCATGCTAACCGTTACCCAGAGTCCGAAAAATCGGGTGCAGACAAGAGAACTCACGATGAAGGTAATAAAAAAAGGGCACGTGATTGAAAGGGGCTGCACATAGGCGCATTGGAAAAGTTGGCTATTAACACCGAGATATCTGATACACGGGTGACTGAGGCTGATGTTCCTCCCCTACCTTCTGCGCGTAGGGGACAGGCCAAGACATGAACGACTAAAAGAAATGCGCAGGAGCAATGCCCCAACCAAGCAAATGCAGGTCGCAAAGTCGCTGACGCTTCCTTCCGCCGAATGGCTGAGATAAGTGCTCCAACACCCGTGCGCGAGGGAAAGGTTTTAGGTAATATCCAAAGGCTGCTGGCTGTAAAGAGTTTCTTGGGCGGCGCCTCATGTAGTAAGCACTGCAGAAAGGAAGAAATTGTGTTCCTGGATCGAAACGGATTGGAAGCGGCACCAAAAGCTGAAAATGAAGAAGAATGGGACAAAATCGGATTGAACACCGCGGGTTGACTTCGCGAAGAATAAGAATATTACAAGTAACTTACAAAGGGAGAGAGAATAATTATAAAAAAATTGCCGTCTGTGGTAGCTTTGCGTAAAGATGTAAGTTTTTAGTGCAAATGCAGTAGTACAGTAAAATAATGGTGCACTTTTGAAAACGTGGGAATAAAAAGAAGGCACAAAAGATTTGAGGCTTGGATCTCGCTGTTTGTAAAACATTATAGGTGAAATTTGACTTTTGTGTTTAGCTTTGTAGCGCATGATTATTGTCACGGCTTAGGTACCGAATGTGTCACACGCTGTTTGAAACTATCAACTATTTGGGTATTTCTGAGTAGGTGTAGTTTAGTTTGGCGTTACTGTTCCACTTGTGTTACATAGTGCTCTCTATGTACTACACCAGGGTTTCTTAATATTTGCACATTTGTAGTCTGTGAGTGATGGATTATGGTGTATTCCTTGAGAACTGTATTTTTTTGTAATAGGTGCTTCAGTGTGTGTACGATGACTGGAGCCTTTAGGATAACTGCGAAGAAAATCCTAATTGGAATTGGTTTACCCGAAAATACATCTTCCGATTGGGGCACATGTGAGAAGGAGCTGTTTGGTGGCCCTAAAGAACCGAATATTACGAAGCGCCCGTGCTGGTGTCAGGAAAAAGTATGAAGAGAAAGAGACGCGATGTTCTCATCGTCGGAACCAGGAGAAGCGCGTTAATCGGGGAAGGCTCAGCTGGACAAGAATGATCAGGGGACCTGAAGACCGAGCCACACTCTCCTCTAAAGAAGCGACCGTACGGCAGCTCTCTTCTGAGAGCAGGAAGGCGCGTCAGCAAGCCCCTCGGATGTCGCGAGGAATGAGGTGTCTGAGGAGCTACGGCTGGGCATGAACGTCCAGAGAACACCCCTGCGTAGCCGAACCTCCCTGCAGGCATTCGTGAATTGCATCGCCTTGAGAGTCCCCATGCCAGCCGTCGTCTTGGACCACTGAGCGCAAAGGGAACAGCACCGCGTCATCACTCGCCAGGACAGCGCCAATGGCATGTCCACTGGGCCAGCGCACCACTCCAGACCTCCGAAGCGATCCACCCCACTCGTGAGCCTGAACCTTTGTTGACAGGGTTTCTTTTTACTGCGAAGCAGTATATGTCTTACCACCCCGGTTTTCATTCCGGTAAAGCCCATTTACTCGGCACCAATCGGGTGCTCATCTCGTCACCACCACCCATGCGTCTTTAAGGGTCACTGAAATGAATTTGTCATCTCCCGGTTTAGGTTGCACTGCGTAGACTGGCTGAAAGTAACACAATTTTCATGGTTTATCCGGTTGTTTAGGCGGTATTTGTTTTATGACGCCCGAAAGAAAAAAAAACTACAATGCGCGGTCGGCGGCGGCCACACCAACTAAAGGCTGTGACGTCGGGAGGAGGTGCACCTTTATTGGACGAAGTCCAGGATTAGCATTCAAACCAGTTTTGGTTTCGGTTCTGTAAAACAACATGCTTGACATCCGACGTTATTGTTGGATGGGCATTCTCGATATCTCATTAATCGCCAAACCCTGCCTGTGTCGTGTTCTCGTGTGTAAAATTTCTAAGATATGCCTCCCAGGACGGCTTGGAAATCATAGCAATCACTAGCCGAGGCCTACGCAGTGCATGAACGCCCTCCGCATCACCGCAGACGCTCAACCACCATGCGTTTTTTCCCCATATTAGGAGCTTACCTCACTCATGCGTGCATCGTAGAAAGCGTGTTCGTTCCAGGCCATGGGTATGCCGATTCTGACCTGTGCCCACTTCCCGCAAGGAGTCGGTGCTTAAGCCAACACCACGCCAACGAGAACTCGGTAGCGCGTCAGTGTCAGTATGCGCACATTCTCGGAAATCGCTCGTGCAGCAGTGAACGTTACGGCTCATAAATGGTGAAGTCAGAATAGGAAACATCGGCCGAAATAAAAAAAATCAACTGACAAAAAAACAATGTGTTTTTGGGGGATTCGAACTTGCGACTTGCAAAGTAACATGCGCAACGCTCTAGATTACTCGACCACGAGCCAGCGCTGCCGGAGTTTGAAATATAATGTCTGCAATGTATAGCCAGTTTAGATTTTTGTTTAGTTTTAGAATTTCAAGCAGCTTAGGTGACTTTTTATCCTATAGCGGTCGTGCAGTAAGCGACCCCCAATTTTCCACAATATGTCACGTCTAGCAATTGCATTTCTCGGACAGAAAAGCGTTCACAGACCTGTGGTCGTGCTGCTTACCACTGTGCTTTTTCACCGAGCGAAAAAATTCCTTCTTGCACCACAGTTTTACGCTGTACGGTTAACGTTTCAGTTGATTTTATATCCTTACTATTTATAATAAATTCGTTTGCTCTACTCCCGCTTTAAATTGGCTTGAGATTTTCCTATTACCAGTCAGCGAAGCGTCGCATGAGCACTTGTGAAGCGCTTGTTTGGAGCGACGTGGGCTTGGAGCTTGATACTTGTACACACTAACAAATTTAAGAAAGGCACATTCTTTCATTCACAAACGTGTCGCGGCTTAATTAGTTTCAAGTTTACGAACGAATTGCGACGACCCGTCAGCGGCGGGCGGACTAAACGCTCAGCCGACTGACTCTTTCGGAAGGTCGGCGAGCCGTGCAGTACCGCAGTCAAGCTAAGTCATTTCCTCCTGACGTCAGACGAAAACTCCACAGAAAATGGGCGAGGATGCAGAGAGGAGGAAATCATTTTCGAACTGATGAGGAAAGCATTTTAGAACTCAATAAATTAGCGTAAACGCTCCCATGCTGGTCGAAACATGCCCTATGCAATCTGGACTACAATTTGCGCTAGCAATTCCCGCTTGTTTAAAACTGCTTGAGTGTCATTTTAACAAGCTGCGCTTTCGGCTGATAAGGGCAGTAGCGCCGTTATTAGATTGTTACGGAGAACACACAGAAGCACAAAAGAGCGTAAAACTGATCGAAAGCCACCGGCGCCATGCCAGCCTCGAATTCCAGCTCGCTGAGTAGGTGTAAATTGAAGAACCACTTGCCCGGGTAGGACGCCAGCATGAGCCCACAATTCTTCAACATTAAAGGCTTTCTGAGAAACATTTTTGGCTGTGTATTGAACACCGAATAGGCGCTTACCACCGGTTGCCCGTTTATACGTGCACGGGTTGCCGGGGGGAGAGGGGGGAAGAAGTGGCCCGTGCACGCAGAGCTGCGATCCATGGTGCTACCGATGATGCTTGTTCTGCTGTTTCGAGATTTAAACTCAGAACTCTCATGGCACATAGACTCCGTTCCGGTGTTCTCAGCAATCGAGCGGTTTCGGCCCGGTTGGGTGTGTATACAGACAATAAGATGCATACTACAAGGAAGGAAAATGAAGGATAACACGTTTCTCTGGTAGAATAAATTTCTAGACCTTCCAGCTTTAACTCGTTCTGGGACGGGCGCATTTCGCTCGCTTGGAGAAAGAGCGGGAGTTGAAGAAACGGCTGCCCGAACGCAAGCGAGAATTGGCGCGAAAACTATTGAAAGCCCCGGCCGCGGCCCTTGCGTCCTCCAGTTCCATCTCATCGAGTAGCTGCGAATCCCTCTCTGATAAACGGCAACTTGCCCGCTTGTAACGCCGAAGTGGTCACGTGGGGCTGTAGTATTTCTTAAGCTTACAGGTCTTTTGTCAGAGAGAAGTTTTGACGGTTTTTTCACTTTTAAGCATGGGCAAATAACCGGTTGCCGGCGTGCATAGCTGGGGGAGGGCGGGGGGGGTACACGCTAACCTATAGGATTGATGCCTTACTGACGGTATGTTCCTTGTGCTGGCGTGAGGTTTAAACATGGGCGTCAAACGCCCAGATGCGATTTGGCTGCTGTCCTTTCAGTGGTCGAGCGGTCGGGTTGGTGCGTACACTTAGAGTAAAATGCCTACGACGCGAGGGGAAAACAGACAGATCCATGTTTGTCCGCAAGACTGAAGCTCGGGTGCTTCATATTTTGATGCAGCTAATTGGCTAGGTAGTATGCTCGATGATAAATTACGTACAAAGGTATTTTCTGTATTGCACTCCGTCGACCCAGCTTCACAGGTCACTGTTCTTCGCAAAGTGGACTAGCAGTAATTTTTAATGCATTTTTTAGCAAGAACGTCGCTCGCCTTTGCGGTCGAGTAAACTGGATGGAAGAGTAAACATATCAGGTGTTTTTTTTTTTCAGCTTCTTTTTTTTTTTTTAATTTGTTCCTGCAGCAATAGGGTCGGCATTTTTGGATCCTGCGGTGGCGCGTGGTTGGTGTGGTATTACTGCGTGGTCTTGACGTGACCGCGTGGTCCTTCTTGACGTGGTCTTGACGTGAGTTTTCCGCACCCATTTCTGATACTTTCGTTTTGAAAAAGAATGTGTTTGTGAACCGTACATTATTTCTCGTGGCAAATCCCAGCAGTGTCTCTCCTCGACTTATTTAACCGTCTATTCCGGAGTTCCCCACGGAACGTTCTCCAATTTGCTTCTTCGCACCTTTGCCCTAAAGTCTCCCAACACAATGGTGACCTGTGTTGTTGACTTCCTCATTGCTGGTTCGATATCTTCGTAGAAGTGGTGTACGGCTATATCATCGTACCTAATTGTCGGCGCGTAGGCGTGTACAATCTTTATTGTGCTTCGCTTGTTTAGCTTTGTCTCAACAGCCGCGGCTCTCTCGCTAAGACAGAAAATGCCCCCTATTGAGCTCAATGAAGTGTTCCCTTGTCCTTCTGAGTTCGCTTACCCTGGAATATCCAACTTAATGTCCCAGAGCTCGCCTACTAATACAGCTACGTTTCCCTCGCAAAAGAGAGTGCGTGAGTTGATTGTTGCCACAGTGAAGTTCCACGCTTTAAACCTCGTACATAATACGTCCCACAATTTATGTCTTGCAAAAACAAGACGTTTATCTAAAGGGATAGAAGTATCGGTTTGGAAGATGTTTGCGAAAACGTTTACCCGAATACAACCTCGTGCATAAACTTTAGCAGCTTCAGCTGCTCGATACCTTGTTTGCGCCTTTGTTAGTAGCCGGAGAACCGACATTTGAGACGGCGTTCCTGTTTATCTTTGTCTGCGCGCAAAGTAGATCCTAGGAGAGGTGTGCAGAGGCAGCAATACAGGGCAGATAAGGAAGAAATAGGGGGATTCCTCTTGTGAGGACCCAGGTAAAAATAGATACCTTCTCTAGAAATAAGCAAATAAATAAATAAATGAAATGCCGACTGTGGTATTCGATGAGAAATATTTTGATGAGAATAAAGCCAGCTTCAATCGAGTACCCACATCGTGACTGGTGTTGTTATCCTATGATAGTGCCATGTGTACGGTTAAAGCGAGATTTGTAAAGAAAAGGTATTGCGGGCTAACAAGTTTGAACAGACCTCTCGCACACTGCCAACAATCACAGTACGTCGCACATAAAAGCTGTTCTTTCAGAGTGAGTGAAAGTATAATGTGCGATCTAGTAAAAGACCTACCGCATCCCCATTATGCGTGTTATGTACAAAGCTAACCTGTCCTACACAACCAAATACATGGTTTATTCAACGAGCCTAACGCAACACTGTCTTTGGAAAACGATTCAAACGATGAATATACGCAAGGTACAGGACAACACGTGGCGCTTTGTAATGTTACGTGGGCACAAAGGTGGCCAATAATGTTTTTAAAACGAACAATTGGGCGGTTGGTGCACTCGGCTTAGTCACCACGAAAAGAACACCAGAAAAGAGAATAAGGCTCAAACACAGTTCAGTACACACACAAAAAAAAATGTTTCCAAAGAGTCCACTTTATTTAGCACCTACCTGGCTCCGAATACTGGCGTCATTATTTTTGAAGAAGAATGTTCTTTCAAATAACCTGGTGGTAGCAGGTGAAATGAATAAATTCACATCGTGGCATCAACTTCACGTTATAATGGTTTCTAATTTATTTTTTATTCTTGTGGTAATATCGCACGACAACGTGCCCAGAGACATCCTGCCAGCGTTTTGCGCTTTCCTTGTAGAGCGAATGCCTTATTAATAAATGCATTCGTTGTCAGCAGTTTTTAAAATTATAACATTTTAATTTTTATTTTTGTTCAGAAATCCAACAAAAATATTGTTTTTTGAACACGTATATTTAAAACGATTTGTACACCTATAAAACACTTAAAACATGGTTCCAACATTTTTACTGTGCTGCTCCACTTTGGTGATTTAAACATTTTAGTGTTTAAATGCACAGGCTGGCAGTCATGGGAGCGGAGATGCAGGCACGCAGGCAAACTAAAATATTCGCGTTCAGTTAAACTATAAAATTCTATCTTCTTGGGAACGAAAAAGTTCAAGTAGCAGCAGCCTACAACGCAGACAACGCGTCCCCATCTACACGGTCTTACCCCCTAATAGAAACATTGCTAGCTGCAGCTTGTGTATGCCACAGAAATGTCTAGAAAATTTCGGGCTGTTATTATCCAGCATACAAAAAGAAATACTTGAAACAAATGTCTCTTACGTACATTGAAGAAAAAATGCTGGTTATGCTTAATAATAATGCTGTGCTGCTGAATAATACTTCCTTCCCTGTCTTAGCTACGAGTTCTCGTCTTTTGGCGCATAAAACGTCGACCAGCTTCCTTTGTTCTAGTGACATGGCATCGCCTTTCCGTGTGACGTGCCAGGCATTCGCCTACAACTTATAGGCTTCAACTTCATTGTTTTGCCAATTTTAAAAAGCACGCACATTAGCCGCTGCAATCTTGTGATTTCTGCAAAATCTTTTAAGGTGTAAGGGCCACCTAGAAAAAATAATGACAACAGAATTAACGTATATCAGACCTCTAGCAAAAGATTTTTAACTTAAACGTGCATCTGAAGTTGAGGCAGTAGCTTATCCACACAGGTTGGAACTTCTTTCTGTTATACGTTTTTATCTAGGAAGGCGCAAACCTTGTCATGACTATTTTTCTGTTTCTTCACAAACACCAAAGTTCGAAATGGAATACATGCGCATTTTACCGGCGTAAATGATCCCGAGATGGTGAAACGTTATCCCGATTTCTTCAATATTGCGCGCCTCATAGCCCACTGTACAGCTTCGGTGAGCCAAACCCGCGCCCCCCTCACAAAAAAAAAAATTAAATATATTTAAGGTGCGTAGACACAGGTCATGCGGCGTTCAATTCATTGCCACAGTGAAGGTCACTCAGAATGTTTTAAGAGAGTTTCTGTTTTAACTAGATGGCCTTCTGAGGCTCAATATTCAAATGACCCCTGCCTGCAAGCCGCCCGCTTTCAGCCGTACTCATCGAGCCTACTCGGAAATGCTTGACCTCTAACAAACGAAGCAACCACTGAGACAGTCAACGGAGAGGCGGAGTGGGCGGGGCTTGCTCTCTTTACTCACCTTCGGCGTTTTGAAAGCGTGAATGGTAAATGCAGGAACTCCGTTCCAAAGCAATATCTGGACGTTTATGTAACGCTCTCGCTTCGTACCTTCTAATACCCAAACGTAGGTGTCAATGTATATGGATTTAACTACCGTGCCTTATGAATTAAATATAGTGTGTAACATTCCTGTCCTGACTGGATATTTTTTAAAAACTTAACGCCACTTCCTTGCGTGTGTTTTTGTCTCTTGTGCAATAAATCTATCTACCATTTTTGCGGTGAAGGATTGAATAAAGGCTGCTTTACGATTCCTTCCTGTGTAACACAGAAGAAGCTTGTTTGTGAACTAACTTTTCGACAGAAGAAAATGTGGAATGGACAGGCGGGCACAGCAACATTTAAAATAACCTGCACCAACATAGCGAATTATAATTTACCGGTGGCCTTCACACAATACGGTCAATGCTATAGGTACACAACAGTGCCTGCTAATACAATAAAAGAGCAACAAACTCCTTTTTCTTATAGTTTTGCCGACAGCATTTAGGGTAATAGAGTATATGATCAGACCTTGCACGTTACACGAAAATTTTAGTAGAGGCACCAAGTCACGATCGTTCATGGGTGTCAATTGATCGCCTTACTAAATGTTGACAAAAGGTATTCAGTGTGGTAGTTGTAAAATATGATCAGTATTGTTGGACACGTGTTGAAAAGAGCCTGTGTGCAGCCGGTCGGTTCTGTGCCGATTTAAAAAAATCTTGAAACACAGTGAAACATTCGGAGTCCGGCAATTATTGCGGCAATTCAGTTTGTTGAGAATTCGAGAGATAATTCTACTGTGCTTACGAAAATACTTGCTTTTGAAAATTGACTGTGACGGTGTTTACTTCTAGCCCCGCAGGCATTTCCCTAATATGCACCAATTTGGAAAGGAGGTGCTATTCTCTCCACCAAAAAGAGGAAAACAACGTGGCGCGGCAGCAGCCGAGGGGCAGAGAGGGTGCAGAAAAACGTTCCTAGAAACTTTCGGTATCGAAGTTTCTCGCGCTATACAACAACAGGCAGGCAAGGAGGGCACGGTTTACCAGCAGCAGAAATGGAGGACTATCATACGAAACGCACCAAAAGCTGCGTCCACTGCAAACTCATGTACAATTTGTTTGACGCACAAACTCAATTTGTTGGCACGTTATATTAAATTACATCAAGCAAGATCATGTTTTTTTAAATAAAAGTGTGCAACATTAGTAGCTACAACACGTTTGTTCTGTACATAACCAAACATTTTTTTTAATGTTTTTCTAATTTTTTTGCATTTTGTTTCGTTGACAAAAAATACGCAAGATATATAATTGCGATTTCTAAACAGACGGATAAACTCTAGAAGTATTGCCTTACTAACCGTTGTTCATAATAATATCTCTGTGTTATTAGAGTGCGGAAGTACTTCGGGGACGCGTGAAACTCCACATATTAAAAAGTGTGTGCGGTGCCCGGACAACCCCAATGTAGTTTCCCTTGCTTCCCTTTTTCAGACAACACCTCGTGACCTTACTGGAAGGCACTTAGCCATTTTTTGTGAGGAAGAGTGTCTGCAAGCTTGGTCTACCCGGTTTACTCAGGTTTCGAACAAAAGGGGTATTAATCATTCTAGTTTTCCAGACTTGTGTACCCCTTGTAACAAAATGATTTTGGTGTTAGAACGGTCTGTTAGTGCGCTACAGTATCTATTATGACATACCAAAAACCCTCTTGTGTATATTGCTGCATTCTTGAAGCGAATGGTTTTGTATCATTGTTTCCCTCGCATGCTACTCTTTTGGTTTCAGGCAAATTTAAATTGTGTGTATGATAATCTTTTGTCTACAATCAACTTGAAGCTGTTTATGTTTTTCTCTAAGAGTCTGTAACAGGCAGCTTTCGGGTTCTATTAGTTTTGTGGCAACAGGGACTGAACTTGTCTAATTATTTCTGGTTGTTACGTTGTTTCATTGATACCAGGATTTTGCTATAATAAATTTATCCTTTCAAGAAGTCTAGCAACGCCATGCCCGATTATCTCCGTATTTTACCAAGATGGATATCTGTTCGAACCCGCGCCTTACCGGGAACAACCTGTCCCGAGTAACAAGCGTTGTCTGCCTACGTAAACAAAAAATGGTTCTGATGCCAGCGAACGCTGTGTAGAAATCCCACCCCCGTGTTTAACGTGGATTCGACATATGCTATGCGGTTCAATCATAACGCGTACCTTCCCGCAGTTATCCGCCACTCAATTCTTCCTGTATCTCGACTCCCTACCTTTTTCCATCGTTCTCGTTTGTACGAAGTGCATACATGCACCAATAACTCCTTATTATTTATGTTAACAAAGCTGGACGAAATTTTTATAGGCGTCTACTCGCAACCGCATTAGGTGGGCGAGTGGACAGAGAGACTGCATGACAATAGCTTTGAGTGCAGATGTTGTTTCTGAAGAAACTACTTCCCAATGTGAAGCACATACCTAGTTACTAATATTCTCTTGTAGGTAATATATAAAGAGTGCTGTTTCCATAACAGGTATAGTAGAAGCGTGATGGTCAGTGCTCTCTGGCTATTTCGCAACTCTATCGGTGACAAATACTTAACACTGGGAACTGAGAGTAGTACGTATACAGAGAAACACAAATGGCATTCAGCTAACGAGCAACGTTTATAAATGACCTTTTATAGTTCCCCCACCAGCATAACGATAAACGAGCATGCCAACGACAGGCATATACATCCTCTGCATCCCGGAGTGGTGACATCGCGTAACGTCACCAGGCGTTCCGGCTCTCTGAAGCACTCACACGAAGGAAACGGCAACTATGCTACAGCGCGGACGGACAGAGAATGCTCCTGACGCGGGGTCGGCCTCTGCGCTTTTAAAAGCCCAACAGTGTTCATGGTTGTATCAAACGGGGCGGTGAACCGAGGGCATCGTTGTTTGGATGTTACGCAGCCATTCCGTACTATTGGCCAAGTTCAACCAGGAAGAGCCATGTACGAGCAAAGTTACGTGCATTTAGAGAACGTATATATGCAGAAACGAAGTAGCGCCCCGTTTTCTGTTTTTGAGTTTCTTTAGCCTCTCCTTCCTTCGATGTCTCTGCACCACATCTTCACCATGCGTTCAACGGCTGTTCGACGTACCTTTTCTCGTCGCGTGCTTCCGTTAGCTGTCGATTTGGTGGAGCTGCTAGGCAGGCAGTGCAGTTGGCGAACACTGCCGTCATAATTCCACCTCAAGCCGCTATGGAACCTGACCGTAAAAATTCTGCCCCGCTGTGAAATCGCGCCAAGACGAGCACGCATCCCCTGGGAAAAGCACCTTGAATCATACAGAAAATGGCAACACAGCAAGCGTAGTTGTGATCTTGGTACTCCTGGCGCCCAGAAAAGAAATTCGTGGATGCTAGCCAATTCCAGGTTTTGCTCTCGAAAAGATCAGCGTGTTGCGGAATTCTTCCGCCAGAATCGCGAACCACAAAAAAGCCGAGAATTCTGATCCTGTGTCTTAAGACGTACGTTATCTAGAGTCCCCATTCGGTGACTGTGTGTCTCGTTCTACGCATTCCGCTGTTCGGATCAGTGATTCCCCCCATTTTCGAATCGGTAATTAGGATGGAAGGAGGAGCTGCCCTTGTTCAGTAAGACTACCTTAAGTGCTGAGGAGTTCATTCGGTAGAACATAGGCAGGTAACATCAACGAGTGCTTGATGTCGTTGATGGAAAGCAATGTGTCGCACTTTAAGATGTTTTGGATGCTCAAAACGACAAAAAATATACTCCCTTTTCAGAGTATATTTTGTAGGAGTAAGATCAGCAACTTGGCAAGAATGGGTGTCCGGAAGAGTTCAAATTAATGGAAAGTTCTCTGGGATTGCAATCTTTGCATGGCCACAGAAAAATACTCCGATTGAAGCTTTTACACAGCATATTTAACTCAAAAACTGGAATACACCGCGACAATTACTTACAAAATCCAGATTACATCTCGTCCAGAAGGGATCATTCACTCAAAGTAAACGAAATTTCATGCAGAACAAATCTGTTTAAAATGTCCTGTTTTCCGAGGTCTATATCGGAGTGGAATAGTCTAACTCAGCAGAAGGTGTCTTTTACGTCGAGTGAAACTTTCGCCGCATGCCTGCAGATGAGCTGATTCATTTCAATTGTATGCTGCCTTTGCTCGCCGTTGTACAATAAGGTTGTGTTATTTCGGTTGTTACTGTTCGATTTTGCTTTGTAAAAACCTATACTCAGTGTTTTCTTTGATTGTATGTTTCTCCACCACTGTAATGCCAACATTGGCGCGGTGGGTATCGTGATAAATAAATAAATGAAATAAATAAGGAAAAAATAAAAATGAACCCTTCAGATCAAAACTTTTGTGTTATGCTACCACATTTATGGACTTCGAACGGGAGCAAGCGTCCCATCCTGTGTAGTGGGAGTGGTGCACCCACAATAAAGCATATACAGACAATAATACATCCATTTAATCATCGCTGTACCTGTACTACGTAGGATGACGACACAATATTCGGAATATTAGGTCGCATCATTCTTTATGACTCGAAATATTGCCGTCGCGTTCGTCTTTGCATTGTAAGGCTCAAGCATGGTTCAGTTTATATGCGGATACTGGAATGCGCACCGAATAGCCAAGTATACGGTGAAGAAAGACCTAAACATGGCGCTGCAATTGCTTTTCTTTATTTCATGTGTCCGCCTATTAGAGCTTTTATCGTTATTTCTTCGTATTCTTGCCCGTACTCTGTTGCGTACAAGTTTCAGAGCCCGACCATCAAAAAAAGATGCCAACAAAGCATGGAGTTTATTTCCTATTTGCGAGCATCTGTATTTATATAACGTTGCGCAGGATAGAAAATTCTGCTGTGTCAACAAATCCACTCAGGTAGAATGGGTTCTGTTTTTTTTTACTTTTCAAAAAGCCGCTTACGTTCTACAAATATGACAACGACGATGCCGCATATTATTTAATCGGGTCTTTTATTTTATGAGCTAGAACAATAAAATGGAATATTGACGTCGATGTAGGTATTAAAAAAAAGTGTAATTGAACTTCTACATACCACAGAAATGTACACATACAAAATGATCAGTATAAACCGCTGCGTAACATGTTCGTGCTCTGGCGTATAATTAGGCTGGAGTGCTGCAGTTTGCTGTTTCTACCCCTCGGCAAGTAGCTTTGCACCACAAGAAACGGCAAGTTCTAAGCTTTCGTCATTAAAATAAATAGTACCAGTTGTACACAACAAAAACAAGATTCATATATAATTGAAGTTCTCAACGAAGTTCCCGCTAGGAATAACTTGTGCAGCACACCTAAATGATAAGCACATCTCGTGGCGGCGATGAAGCATTACGGAGCATGAGATTCGTAGTCTTCTTCACGAAGCAACAAACTGGGTTTTTTCTTGCTTTTTGCGGCATTCTGAGGTTTTCTGAGGCGGTAGCGATTTTTTAACGTATGCCCCTTGCCCTAGCAAGGGTAACCTTAAACAAGGTTTGGAGGGTTTTTTTGGCCGGAGCAAAGCTGTCCTGCGGAAACCCGTCAGGGCCGCTCTTCATTGAGAAATATAGCTGAGATGCGTATACCCTAAGGAAAGTAGCAGCTTATAATAAAGGTGTCTAGTATAATGCAGAGTTGTTTAAAAACTTTCAAAATTTATGCAGCGATAAGAACAAACAGCAGGGAGTAAAAACCAAAGGGCGCATCAACAGCGCCTCTTAATAGCATTTTTGTGAAGACCAATGGTGTTTGTGTCGCCCTCTTGTGTGCCGCGTGGGTACAAAACGATATAACTTCTCTTTGATGGGTACACTTCTACAACAGAGCATGACATTTGCGAATGACGGGGACTTTCTTTCCCCAAATATAAACATTTCGTGCAACAGGATGCTGACTCGTTCTCCTTGCGACTTGGCTTTCAGAATGCCGAATGTTTGTATACGAGTAAACTAAAAAAATATAATTCTGCCACCAATAGGGGGTTTTATGTCACTCATGGGGTGCTATTTATAGAGAAACCATGAATGAACGCTCAAAGAGAATGCGTGGCAACGCCAGTTCTTGTCGTACTCATTCAGGGGTTTTTGTCTTATCTACGTAATATCGTCTGATACGACCGGCAATAAACACCCGACATTTCCGGTTAATTGTTTCAGGCGTCCTTTCATTTAAACAATCTAGAGGCCTTCCTCCCCTTGAAAATGGAATGCAGCGACGATGCAGCTATGCTGGATTTTGGTATGGAGGGATTTTGCAAGGGATATTTACTACTTCACGTCCACGTTTTGAGCGGGCAAGTTCTTTTCCAGCAGGAAGAAATTCGCAGTTTCTCGACGAAGTCGAATATAAGTCGATACGGGCGGCGGCTACATGTTACGTCGAGTGGATTTTCATTTCTTTCGAGTATATTCCTGCTGCGAAGTACGCGGACGCTACATAAATTCCTGTCTTTATTCCTCCCAGCGAAACAAACGTTCCCTTACCACAACCATTATTGCTGCAACTGCTGATAAAGCAGTTGCAGCTTTATAAGCAATGCAACTACTTTATCAGCAGTGCAACCTAAGTCCATTGTGCAACTTAATTACCCATAAGTGATGACGCGGGTGTGAGACTTCTAAAAGCGGCGTCGGTCGATGGTGGCGAGAAGGATTGGATAGGCGGGGCCGAAAAATGGTCACCTGCGGAATAGAAACCCGTTATCCCACCATATGCACCATTGCTGTGAAGGGTGGCCTTGCATTTTCGGCACCAAGGTATTTCGCACAGAAGAAATACACCGGGAGGTGCACCTTCTTTTTGAAATGGACACGAAGGATTCTTGAACAGAAAATACGGGATATAATGCATTTACACATTACTCCTTTTCAGTCCTAAGAGTAAGATGATATTAGTGTATAGTTCGGCCAAAGATACGCATTATGTATAGCAAAGCATTATTTCCTTTTGAGCGACAGTCGCCTGTACGTGAAGGCTTGTACACAATAATACTACGTTGCACAGTGCAATAAAAGCATGGTGTGAACTTGTATAGTTCCTATTTATACATAATTCATACTCTACTTTTGGGTGCGGTCCACCTCCCATATAATCATTGACATAAAAAGCGGACTATTCCGAACGTGCGTGGGTTCCTTGCGGTTAATTGAAAGTAACCCCCCCCCCCGGATCCCCCTCCCTACCCGGATTCGGAAGCTTGGGGCCTGGGGTAGGCCTTCAGAAACGCATCCCCTTCCTTAATATGATGGTGGTCGCCTCCACAATATGGTGCTAAACATAGAGGAAATGTGAAATTGGCCAAAACCAATTAAAACGCATTTTGGATATGCTTTCGAAAACATCATTTTTGTGGACTACACCTGTGTGACCACGAAGGAAGTGCTTTGTGCTGCGCTGACAGGTGAGAAGATCATTTCCTATATCATACACGCTAAAGCGTTCGCTTCCAGGGACTACGACTTAAAGGGGGACGATGCCGCAGCAGTTGTTCGATACGATGGAATGTTGTGGACTGACCGCCCGTGTCTCCGTTAGTTGGAAAACCTTCAGAAAGAGGATTTCCGCCATATCCGGAGTTACCGAAAAAGTGCCTGCGGGTGCTTTATATGGCAAAAGCAAGCGGCAGTCATTGAGTTTTCAAAAAAAAATTATTGACATATCTTCCTGCTTCCCCGTCCCGTTGTACGTTTTTTATTGCTGACTTTGGTTAGCTAAAACGTTCCTTAATTCGAACTAAAATGGCGTCCCCTTGGGATTTCACTTAACGAGTTTTTAGTATTATAGAATGGAAGATTAATTCAGGAACAATTTTGGCAGCCCCCAATGAACATAGTGGAGCTTACTCTGCAATTTGCTGATCCACTCATATTGTAGTAGTCACATCATCTTCAAACATGTAACATTCGCGGATAGAACAAAGGCTTGACGCCGAGAAGTAGCGAGAATTGTAGACAGCCTGCATATGCGCACTGACCAGTCTACGAGGGAGAAGCCACTCTGTAGTCTGCTACGGCGCTCCTCTGCGCCGCACTTGTTGCGATAGCCAGACAATTTCACAGTCGAAGGATCTGAGCGCGGCACGGCCAAGCACCGCAGCAAACGACAGAGCTGCTTCCCCTGCGCATAGGCAGGCTTTCTGTGATTCTCCAACTTCTCGGCGTCTGCCCTTCGCGGAGCGCAGCGACCACGCGCTCTTAGTTTCCATTTAGCAGTGACCGCACAGTGCTTTTTGAAGTGGTAAAATAACCAAAAGTACACTATTGGTTCTAATACATGTTGATATCATACATGAATTCCTATCACATATCACAAGGTATGAAACATGTTTGCAATGTAAGGCTGAAGCATGGATGAATTTATATGAAGATACCCGAATCCGCAACGATTACTCAAGTATATTAGGAAGAACGACCTAAACATGGCGCCGTAATTGCCTTTCTACCTTTCATGTATTCACCAGTTAGAGCCTTAAAGGTATTTCTTCGTATTCTTGTCCTTTTTGCGTTATGTACACGTTCCGGAGCACGACCAGCGAGAAAGGATGCGACAACGCTTGGAGTTTATTTCTTATTTGCCGAATTCTGTAATTTTATATCGTCGCGCAGGATAAAATATTTTGGCGTATCCACATTTACACTCAGTTGCATTGTGTTGTTTTTTTACAACTTTTCAATAAGCCGCTTGCGTACAACAAATATGACCACGATGACGCCGAGTAATGTTTACTTGCGGCTTTTATTTGATGCGTTAACACATTAAAATGGGATCTTTCGATGGATACGTGCAATAAAGAAAAGGGTAATTCTACTTGTGCAAATAACAGAAACTACACATTGCAAAAGCACACGATCACAATAAACCACTGGATCGCATGGGCGTGCTCTGGCGTATATTTAAGCCGGACTGCTGGAGGGTGTTGTTTGATGCGCCTGTGCTGGAAAGCTTTGCGCCACAACTAACGGCAAGTTTCAGGCTTTCATCATTAAAATTTATAGCGCAGGCTTTCTACTAAGAAACAAGACTCCACGTAACTGAATGTTTCAACGAAGTTGCCGCTAGGAATACCTGTACCAGCACCCGTAAAGAGGTATATCAAGTGGCGGCGAAGACGCATTAGGTAGCCGGTGATTCCTAGTCCTCTTCACGAAGTAAAGACATGGAGTTTTGTTTTGCTTCCACGACATTCTCAGGTTTGAGTGAGGCGGTAGCCATTTTTTAGGTTAGGTCCAATGTCGCGGTAAAGTGAACCTTAGTAGAAGACTTGCAGGGTTTTCTGGAGGGAGAAAAGCTGGCGTTCGCAAAGCCGTGAGGGCCGCCGTAGATTGAGAAATATTGCTCAGTTGCGTATACCTGAAGGTAAGTAGCGGCGTATAAAAGATGCCTGTTTTAATGCAGAGTGGTTGATAATATTTCAACATCTGAGCAGCACTAAGAACCAGCAGCAGAAAGTAAAAATCAAAGGGCGCGTCAACAACTCCTCAAAATGGCGTTTTTGTGAAGACCAACGCTCTTTGTTTGTCTCGCACGCTTGTGTGCCGCCGTTGGCACAGTACGGTATGACTTTTCTTTTTTGGGTACATTTCTACAACAGAGCATGACATTTTCGAATGACGTAAACTTTCTTTGGTTGCTTCTTTCCGTAAAAATGACCCTTTCGTGAAGCATGATTGGTGACTCGTTGTTCTCCATGCGACTTGGTTTTCTGAATACAGAGGGGTTGTGTTGGCGAAATAAAAGCAATATATTTCTACCCCAAATTGTTTGATTTATGTCACTCATGAGACGCAATTTCTAGGGAAAATGGGAATGAACACAGAAAGGGAACACGTTACAAAGCCATTTCTTGTAGTACTCGTTCAGGGGTTCCTGTCTTCTTATCTACGTAATATCATCTGATACGGTCGGCAGTACATAGCCCTAAGTTCCTTCCTTAAATGTTGCAGGCATCCTTTTAAATAAAGATTTATTTATTTATTTATTTATTTATTTATTATTATAAACCCTTCAGGGGCCGGAGGCATTACAGAGGGGAGTGGTAAAAACAGGCATAAATGAGGGTAGCATGGTTACAAAAACGTGGTGTGCATAAAAAAGTAAAGAAAAGACAAAGTGCCCCGCTCTCGACTTCACCAAGCGTTTTGGCCCTACCACAGTATTAGAAGGCACCGATCGCTTGTGGAACATTATGGTCACATAAACAGAGAATAAACATCAGATATTTCTGCATATACAATATTCGCTAGGGCAGCTGGGAACAATTCTTTATCAGTGATACACGCAATTTCACCAGGAAGGTGGTTCCATCCCCGGGATGGACGGGGCAAGAATGACTGAGTGGCAGATTTTGTATGATAATAGTTAATGCCAACCTTGTGACGGTGATCAATGCGATGGGAAATGTATAGCGGTTGGGGTAAGAGTTCGTTGCGCAGGGTGGAAGATGATATATTTTGTGCAGCATGGTTAGCCGAAAAAGTTTCCTGCGTGATGATAAAGAGGGAAGGTAAAGGCTGCGTTTCATTGAAGATATGCTGGCAGTACGGGTATAGTTTGATAGGATAAAGCGAGCGGAAATATTTTGAACAAGCTCGAGAGACGCGATTAAATTTTTATGGCTTGGATCCCATACTGATGCTGCGTATTCTAACCTGGGGCGTATTAAGGATTTGTAAAGCGATAATTTTAGTGAAGATGGGGCTCAAGAAAAATTGTGGCGTAAATACCCTAACATGCTGTTAGCGTTGTTGATGATATGTTCAATATGTGTATACCAGCTGAGATTAGTTGTAATGTGCACTCCAAGGTACTTATATGATGTAACTAGTTCTAAAGCTATGTTGTTTAGGTAGTAAGTTGACTGATGCCTAGGTTTGCGGGATACATGCATAACTTTACATTTGTTAATGTTTAATTCCATCAGCCAAGTTTGACACCAGTCGGAAACAGTGGTTAGATCAGACTGAAGGATTCTAGTGTCCTCACTACTATTAAGCGTACGAAATATCACACAGTCATCTGCAAACAAATGAATATTAGAGCACAATTTCGAGGGAAGGTCATTAATATAGATAAGAAATAGAAGGGGCCCAAGGACGGATCCTTGTGGGACCCCAGAGCGTACTTCGCTGAAAGAAGAGTTAAAGCCATTAGCATGAACAAATTGGGTGCGGCCGCTAAGGAATGATTCAATTCATTGTAGCACGTTTATTTCAAAGGCCTTCCACCCTTTTAACATTGAAGGCAGCGAAGATTCATCAATGGTGGGTGTTGGTAAAGAGGGATTTTCTCGGGGCTTAGGTGAATTACATATTATATTAATTATTATATTCATATTATATCCACGTTTCAAGCGGGCAAATTCCTTTTCACCCGGAACTAATTCCCAGATTCTCGGCGAAGTCGAATGTGAGGCGGCATGGGCGACGGCTCCCGTGTTCAGCTGTACTGGCTTCCGTTGCTTTCGCGCCCATTGCCGCTTTCAAGTACGCTGACGCTCCATCCATTCTCGTATGCATTCCCGTGGATGAAAGAAACGCGTCCTTCCTAGAGCCATCAAAGCTGCAACTGATGATAAACCGTCATCAGCCCGTTGTGCAAATAATGAAACATGTGTCGGTGGTGACGCCAAGGTTAAACGTCTCAAAGCGGCTTTAACGAGGATAGGACAGGAGAAGTGTTGTCGAAAACTCGTCACCTGTGGAATAGAAACCCGGAATCCTAGCATATGCACCATGGCTGTAAAGGATGGCCTTGAATTTTGGCACCAAGGTATTTCTCTCCGTACAAATCTACCCATAGGCGCACCTTCTTTTTGAAGAGGACACAAAGAATATTTGAACACTAAGACTAGGATAGAGTGCAGTCTAGCATCACTCGTACCTACTCTTAAGAAATAAGCTTATCTTAGTGCATAGCTTATACAAACGTATGTGAATTAGATACAGCGATTTCTATTTGAGCGACGGTCATCCTGTATATAAAGGCTCGTACAAATTAATACTAAGTTGTCCAATGCAATTAAAGCTGGTTCATCCAACCAATATTCCTCATTTATAGATAATTCGTGCTATACAAATCGATGCGGCTAATCTCACATAAAATTGTTGGTATAAAACGCCCGTTATTTCGAACGTGCGTGGGTTCCCTGCGGATACTTCAATCTCTGCTCCCTTCTCCCCTTTCTTCCGGCGTCGGAGCCTTGGGGCCTGGGTACGCCTGCAGGGACACTCCCGCTTCATACACATCAGGGTCGTCGCCTCCAGAACGAGTTGCAAGACAGAGAATAATGGTAAACTTGGGCAAAACCAATTAAAATTCCTTTGCAGATTTTTTCGAAGACGTCTTCTTTGCGCACTGCTTCGGGGAGACCGCAAGTGGAGTGCTTTGAAGCGCGCTGAAAGCGGAGAAGATCATTTTCTATGTCATCAACGCCAAACCTTTCGCCGCCAGCGACGACGACTGAAATGGGGACGACGCAGCCGCAGTGCAGCCATACGCTGGAATGCCGTAATCTAATGGAGTACCGGCGGTGTCTTCTTTGGTTTTTTAAAATGCCAAAGAGGAGGCCTTCCGCCATACCCGCCACTTCAGCGAATATTGCTTTTTGGTGCTTCATACGGCAAAAGGCAGGTGGCAATCTTCGAGTTTCAAGAAATAAATTATTGACATGTCTTACTGCTTCCCTGTCGCCTTGTATGTTTGTTATTCCTGACTTTCGTTAGTTCTAAGTTCAATTAATTTGAACTGAGGCAGCGTTTCAGAGTGCGTTGCTATTCTAAGTAAAATTACGAAATCCTCACGTTGTCACAATGAAACCCCGTTCAGAGTATCGTTCGTGCTCTATAGGAAATTGGCCAAATCCTACACAAAGCTAATTAATTTGGGAACATTTTATGCTGCTGCCAATGAAGATATTAGAGCTTACTCTGCAATTCGCTACTTCAGCGGTACTAGTGTGGTCACATGATCAGCATTTCAATATTCGCTGATGGAAAAAGTAGCTGACATTTCCGAATGTTCAAACACTTGTTCAAAGAGAAAGACGAAGTTGTATTCGTAGGACTGAAAAATGCTCGGCAATGTGAGTTTTTTCGTTAGGTTCAGTAAGGATAGATCAGTTCCTAAAACAGCCTTTGGCCTTGTCAGACTTCAAAATATATAAACAAGCGTTGCAAGTGCTACATCGTTGGTTGCAATTCAAAGACGGTAGTATTTCTTGGCCTACCTCAACAGGAATAGTTTGCTCTGCCTTTTATTCTCTACGTCTGTCTGTCCCTCAATGAAGGTATCAGGTCAATTATAAGAATTATTCTTGAACTAGACATATACAGAAAACAAAATGTACCAGAGACTTTAAGGAAACTGAGAAATAGGCTGAACACTGAGCTAAAGAAGGGCAGAGCATCGTATTTTCAAAATATATTCTCCAATGTACCCCTGCGAGTTGATTGTCAAGTATAATTTTCCAAATGAATTCTGGGAAATTGTAACTAAACGTTACAGAAGTAAGCACAATCTGGCAATTGGAAGTATTGAATAGACAACAAAAACATATCTGGGCTTGCGTTAGCCAGACGTTTTAGCACGCATTTGGTGAACATCATCGATATCTTAGATAAAACTTCGATGTGTCTCTTACCCGCTCTTGCGGTGAGTATAATTTACTTCAACCTACTAGAGAAGTAGAAAGTCGACAGAAATTTAACAGCCTGAAGGAAAGTTATTCCAAGGTTATGCGGGTTATCCAAACAAAGACAGTTAAATGTTATTGATCTCGTTGCTCCTTACCTCTTAATTAAACAAATTTAACCTCGTTCTAGGCTCTCGTTTTCTTCCAGGTCTCATGCAAATAGCGAAGGTTTTCGTAATTAAGAAAGAGAGAACCACCTCCCAATTCCTTACCTTTTTTTTCTGCCAAGGACTTGAGGAAAACATTTTGCTACGTATAAATCAATATTTGCCTAACACTTTATAGTAACAGAAAGCCAAAATGGGTTCCATAAGTTAAAGTCCACTTAGAGAGCGTTTTTAACAATGAAAGAACTGATCATGAAACAAAACTATTGAACGCAGAGATGTTGCTGTTTCTAGATTTATATACTTTAGATTGCCTCAATCATAACATATTGCCCAAAACACTACATGCGAATGCTGTCCGTGGTGCTGCAAATACTCTGCTCAAATCCTACTTTTGTAGCCGGAAGCAATGTGTTGTCATTTACAGTTGAGGTTCGTCGCTGAACAACATACATTTTTGCGTACCACTGGGGGGATTGCCTCAATCATAACATATTGCCCAAAACACTACATGCGAATGCCGTCCGTGGTGCTGCAAATACTCAGCTCAAATCCTACTTTTGTAGCCGGAAGCAATGTGTTGTCATTTACAGTTGAGGTTCGTCGCTGAACAACATACATTTTTGCGTACCACTGGGGACTGTTTCAGGACGGTTTTTTTTAATGTTTACGTCAGTGCCTGGCAGCCTTTTTTAAATTTCAACAGTTATAGAATGTCCTTGTAGATACCGCGACCAGTGGAACCGTGGTAAATTTAATTCACTTTAGTAAATATCTTCCTTGTTTTTTGAATGAGGATTGAAAATGAGCGGAAGTGCAGAATAGGTGTGCGTAGAGAAAATAGGTCAGGGGTAGTATACGGCTCGCGGGTCGCATGCGTCCCCCGCGGAATTCCATGCCGTCTCTGCCACGATGTCAGAATTCCCTCATCCTCAGTCACTTCTTCCATCGTTAGGCCGACATGCCAATGTCGACCGCAAGTGAGGTTAGAATGAAAGAAAGAAGCATCGCGTCCAGTTGCATTGTCCCCCATCTTCACACAGCCATATTAATGTCAATTATTGTGAAATATTTTAAATACACCGAATTTTTTTCACTTTGTCTACAAAGCCCAGATTTGACGTGTAGTTCCCGCCGTGTGGGCCATGTGGGCTTTATACCAGTCGACCCATCGCCTCAAAGGGGGCTGACACCTGTATAATTCGAAAATAAACGGATGGAAGGTTAGCACTCCAACAATCGTATCAAGAGAAAGATAAAGGTTTATGTGGGCAAACCGGCGTGTTACTGTTCAAAACTTCTCTGCAGTCCGACACGCCGTTGCGAGCCTAGGATAAGAACTCTATCAGCAAAGCGCGAAAACGTTCGTAAACACATGATTTAACGCGAATCTATCCATGCCGTAGTGATGGCGCGTTCGCGCTGAAACCACACTACAGAAAAGCCAAAGGCAGATTAAGCACCTCAAGAAAAAGAACGGTTCCCTTGGTCGAAACGGAACCTGGGGCTCTTGTACTTTGAAGCGGACGTATGTTCGAATGCACTAATCTGGCATGGTTGAAGCGGTATGGAGTTCTGACTTGGACTTTGACTCAGGTTGCATTGGAGAAGGCTTCGCGTTTTTAAACACGTTTTCTTAACGAAGGGGTTTTGGGTTTTTGCTACCGCCTCTTTCAGAATGACGTCCATCTCTCACCACACCCTATCCTTTTCCCTGTACGGAGTAGAAAAATGTCGCACCAGTCTTGCAATAAGCACAAAAGTTTCTTGGGTATCTGTAGGCTTCTCGACACTTATATGTAAAGTAATTTGATCGGCCCTTTTAATACGACACCGCTGGGCCACAGCGCTGCAACATCTCACAAGCGGCCGAAGAAGCCTCTCTAACTCCAGGGTTGTATACGAACGTGGCCGCAGGGATACTGGTTTGATTGTGCTGCTCATGGAATCCCAATCTACAAGGTGAAAATTGTGGTATTTTAAACAAGCGATAAATGCCCGCATGACCTAAGTTTGCACCTTGGATTCGGGATGGTGCAGTCAACTTATTGAACTTTGGGGGCTTCGCGGGTGCACCGTATCAGGTTGCCGATTGGGTTGCTGATTAGATACGGTGTCGACCACTTTGTTGGTTGAAAAGATCTCTTTTGAGAGTTGTTTTCTGGTGTTTTGTTAATTCTGTGTCGCCTGCCGGATATCGGTCACACGTGTCCGGCATACGCGCCATGTAAAAATATTGAAAATTATTTGTTGTGCAATCGTAATGGAGGCCGCTGCGTATTTGGGTGCACTAGTTTACACATATCACAGTATACCGCAGGCAGGCGGGGTATTTAGTAACTACCCGTAGAAAAACTGGCTTTAATATCGGCGACGTATCTGCTTGTTTCACTTGAAAAGTCGTCCAAAGATCAGAGTCACTTAACCAACTTGTCTTGTAACTAATTCCGTGCTCATACCACTCTCTCCCTTCCCCACTTAATCGTTCGCTTCATGACTAATTAAATTAAATTTCGTGTTGTTACAATTCGCTTTACCCTCCTTGGAGTTGCCCGCGCCTTATCTTTTGGAGCAGCCCGAATATTTTCCTTTATTTTTCTCTAGATCAAATAGGAACAGGACTGAATTATTGATTGATTGTGGGTTTTAATGCACTCACGCGACAGAGATGACGAAGCGCGCTGTAGTCGAGGCCTTCGTGATACATTTGACCACCTTGGGTTTCTTAACGTGCGATTTAACGTTATCGCCTTTAGCCCCCATCAGAAAGCGGCCGCCGCGGCAGCGAATCGAGGCTGCAACTGCTGTATGGGAGCTCTCAGCTCTGTTGTGTTATGTGCTCGGGTTAGCTCGCACGATGTGGAGCCTATAAGCGCTGTTTTGGCGCATTGTTTTAGATGCAGAGCATCTGATTCACTCGTCTTGTCCCTCCGGCGTCGTCGTCGTTGTCGTCGTCGGCGTTGTCCACTCCTCCGCCAATCTCCTCGCCGCGCCAGCTGCGCTCTCCGCCGCTCACCCCCTCTCCTCTGCGATAGCGTACACTCTCTCGCGAGGGGCATTGGATTGGATTCGATTGGATTGAATTGGATTGGATTAGTTTGGACCGGCTTGGCTTGGATTGGATTGGATTGGATTTGGATTGGATTGGATTGGATTTTGATTGGATTGGATTAAAGTGGATTGTGTTGGATTGTGTTGCGTCATAGCCGCGGCACGTTGCGTCATAGCCACGGCAGACGCGCTGGGGCCGGCGCATGTGCAGTACTCTCTCTTCCGCGGTTTCCTCTTCTTCGGCACGCTGCGCATATAACCGTTGTGCCATTCAACTTGGCGCTCAACTTGTCATTAGGAAAAAAGCTTTGCAGCGTAAACACGTTTAAAGCATCGGCTAAAGTACTGGAGGGAGACGGCGCTCTGCCACTTTTAGGTTCACCAATCGATGCTCGCAAGAAGTGAAATTTGAAGCGAGTGCTCCTTGTTTAAAGTAATAAATTTGGTGGCAAGAACATTCCAACAACAGCCGATCAAAACAAAGTAACGCAATTGGCGATAATCGTGCATAAAATTAAGCGAGTCCGGCGGACCGCAAGCTCGTCTGCAGCGGTGCGCCGCGTTTTTGCGTCCCTGCGCACTATGCGTGCACTTTCATTAAACACGGCTGGTTTGCGTCGGCGTTACGAATACATGGCGAAGGGCTAGGATGCCATTTCATTGCGTGCCTCAGGGACAAAATGCAGCGAGTGTGAGAAATGTTAAATATATTTTGTGATTCCCAAAGTAGTGGCCGTTAAACAAAGCCGCCGGGCGAACTCTAGGTGGCCGCCCTGCTTCCTTGCTTGCTTTCAGTTTATTTAATTAAGCTCTTGCGCAATATTATAGTCCCAGTTCACACATAATCGACTGGAATAAGGGTTGGCAACGTTTAGGTGTAGTGCAGGGTTGCATGAAGTCGACATGGTGGAGGGCTGGATGGCAAATGAGAGGGGTGGGGGGCTTTGAATGAAAACAGAAAAAAATCAGCGAATTGCCAATAATATTGGACAATAATCTGGTGAAGTGGGAATATGGGGCACAATGAAAGTAAACACAATGAATTCTCTGTCTTTGTCTCGCCGTCTAACCCCGTTTGAGGTCAAAACCGTCGTGTCGGCGTTCAGGTAATTAGTGACAGGTGGAGGGGTGGGGGTTCTTCCGGCATGCTGGGGGCCGCATAATACAGCCCCGCGTGCCACACTCGGCCCGCAAGATGTAGGTTGCGGACCCCTCCAGTAGATTTAACCAGCACAGTCGGTGACGATCGTATATAGATATGTGTGCCGCGCACCATGTATGTGGCCCTTCTATGTCATGTAAATATAGAATGACACATCACTGCAGTAAGCGGATGTGCGACGTGGAGCTTGTCTTGCGTCCTTTAATTGCACCTTATTTGTTTATTTGACGCTATTACTTCAACTACTTATTGTATACATGTATCTTTCCGTCCGTAAATCGTGCGGCGTGAAATGTTAAACACGAAATATGCAGTTTGCGAAAATACATAACATAATTTTCACTCGTTTTCAAGGCAGTGCGAGGCCAGCAGCGTTAGCTGCGTCGGCTTCGCTTCTAGCATGCGCTTGCATATGGTCTCGCTGAAGCAACCGTTTACAGTTATCTCAGTCAATAGAATGAGAAGCGTACTGTGCTTATGCTACTTGCGAACTGTTTCTTTGTGGACGGTACGCAAGGAGAAGAAACGATTAATTACGGTCAGAAGGTTAGACCACACGACGTGGAGATACTGTCTCACGTAGCGACGATCGCGACAGTTCGCTCAAACGAAAGCCGATACATCGTCTCGTTCTGGCGGATATTATTTTGTATAGCCTCTGCAACTACTTTAAGGACATTTTCGCAGCACACCCGGTTAAGCTAAGTACAAGCAACTTTCTGGCTTGTAATTGAAAAGACATGGAGCGCAGCGAGGGTCGTTTGCGTTCGTACTACCCAGAGGCGTCGGCCACGAGGGGCGCTGCATGTCGCCAAAACTCCAGTGCAGGAGCCCTATTCTTCGAGGCTTTGCAGCGAGGAATGCATCCATGAAGCGTTTACCCACTGCACTTTGCCAAATGCGGTATTTAATATTTTTTAAATATTGATGACAATATAGTAGGTGTGCACATTAGTAATATACAAATTTTTGTACCAAACGAAAAAAAAACAATTATAGTTATCTAGCGTGCTGTCAACCTAGATTTTATAAAAGCTGCGGGTACATTCTTCTTCTGCCTTTGTCTCACCTTCTATTTCTCCGCTGCGGTTAATGTTCTGGTTATTTTGATTGATTCAGCCACCAGTCAATTCTAGGTCCTCTACGGAAGTTTAGCAATAGAAAGCATTATGAGCCATTTTATGTGATGCTCGGAACGTTGAAAATGGTGGGCGTTTCTATGTGTTAATAATTGTTAAATCTTTCTTCACAAATCCGTATACATATTGATCCAATAATAAATTAATAGCAATCCTGATAATCGCTACATTTGTCAGAGACAATTTGTTGGTGCATATTTTGAAATGAACAGGCGAGTGGAGAGGCATATAAATCAAATTTGTATTCTTTCACTTTATTCATCGTGAAGAAATGAATTGTCCCGGTTTTGCTCCGAAGAAAACGTACAGTACAAGGGTTACCAATCATCCACAAATGGAGTCAAAGCTGGATTGTTAGTTTTGTACAAAAAAAGAACAGATATCGGACAAAAAAAATCCGACAATAATTTTCGGTATAAAAATTAACCAACTCTTCGTTTTGCACTTTCAACAAATATTTCGGAAAATGTCGACTCTGACGAAGTGTGAAAGCGCGAGAAACGTTCTCCTTGACAGGTTACAGTGTGCAATAAAATAGTATTTTCAACTTCGACTCACAATGTTCACAAAACAGCACCAGAGCAGATGCTAAATGTCATTGATTAGCACCGCAAATAAATACGTTCGACATTTCGCTAACATGGGGAGTTTTTCTTTTGCGCATAAGTTGCCGATTTGAAAGCACCGGAGAACGGCCGAGGCATTGCAGGCTCCTCTAGGTTAAGCGGCTCGGCCGATCTTCTTTGGACTATACAGGAGCCAGACTTGAAGTCTTCCGCCGCACCACAATAGCACAGGGCTGTCCTTTAAGCTCTTGTAGCGAATTAGCAAACTTCACCTGTATTGCAAGTATAGGTGACAATGAAAATTTCGAGCTTCAAATGAAACAAATTGTTGAAAACTTTTCAGCTGTAAATTCGCTGGATTGTTGGATTACGCATACGGTATGTGGAGGGAGATAAGAAATAAAAAATTAATGAAATAGTGTATCTGAGAATATTGCATGTTGGTAACACGGAATGTATAAAACATACGGCACAGTTGCATGCAATGACTCCCGTGCAACACTTCCGAGTGGACTCCCGTACAAGAGTATGAGGTGGTAACACCAGTTATAAAACTTGCAGGCTCAGACGCTCGTCAGAGATAGGTTCGCTCCCTAACGGAAAAAGATTGATCAGGTTATTTACACTTGGGTCAAGACGGACGTGTGCCGTGATTTATTCCGGGTGTCAAAAGCAAAATATTCCCGCTTTGGTGTTCAGTTTTGTGTCAGTGGATCCCCAGGCAAAAAACACAACAGGAATTTCTGTCGCACAACAGAAATTTCTGTCGCACGACAGAGATTTCTGTCGCACGACAGGGGTTTCTGTTGGGGACTACAGGATGGTCCTGTCTTGCGACAGGAATTTCTGTAGTACAACTACAGAAAACCTGTCGTACGACAGGCATTTCTGGTCGCACGACAGGGATTTCTGTTGAGACTACAGGAAGGTCTGTCGTGCGACAGAAATTTCTGTAGTACAACTACAGAAAATCTGTCGTACTACAGGCATTTCCGTCGCACAAGTGGAATTTCTGTTGGGAATGCAGGATGGTCTGTTGTGAGACAGGAATCTCTGTAGTATGACGACAGAATGTCTGTCGTACGACGACAGAATTATGCAGTACAACAAACATATCTATCACTGCGACCGACATCGTGTAGTCACAACTACAAAAACCTTTGTAGTAGAACTACACAATTTCTGTCGCATGAGACATTTCTGTTGTACTACAGACATTTCTGTTGTGGCAACACCCTGTAGGAAATACACAAATGACCTGTTGCACCACAAAATGTCCTTCAGCCGCTACATCTAGCATTCCGTTATTAGTAATATTATCTGGCGTGCGACAGACCATTTTGTAGTCGCTGCATATTTTTATTGTGTGAAAGGTAATTTTAGATTCATTGCAAAGTGTCACATGACAGACCGTTTCAGTATTGCTATAAAATCTCTTGCTTACCCTGTCGGAAACTCCGCGTATTTCCAGCATTAGGAGAACGATGAAATACGCCAGAAAGAACGGAAATACACTGGAAAACGCCGAGCTGGACAACAGCAACGCGGGGACCGCATTTTCCAGAATTAGGAGAGCGATGGAATACGCGGGAGACAACGGAAAACACTGGGAAACGCCGCATTGAACGACAGAAATGCGGGGAAGTTGCTGGAGAGCATCGAATAACACGGGGACATTGCCTTTGGGGACAGGGCTTCAGCCAGGACGAACGGGATAACATGAGCAGGATAGTGTGGGTGCCGCTGCTTGGCTGGACACGGGAAGCCGCGCGCCGGTTAAGGGGTGAACTGGTTGTATTCGAGCGCCGCAATTGACGCAGATGCTGCGAAACTTGGTGTTTGCGGCCCGTGCGGTGCCGCAAATTCCCTTTTTTTTGCGTGTGTTGCACGGAAACAATGGTGCGTGCAAGTGACGGTCATCTCGTTCAATTGCATTGCAAGCATCTGTTGTAATGAAAGTTTGTTGCATTGCTACCAGTAGCGTTCTGGCCGTGTTTAAAAAAAACACATTTGCTACAAATTTGCAATTAACAAATGCAACTTAGCACAAATCACTCTAATGTTGGAACATCTAAGCGTAGCCCCATAACCAAAGAAATGGATACATAAAGAACGTCGCAAATTCCTTGGCTTCTTCGAGTGAATTGCAATTGCATATATTGTACTGTGGACAATCTTTGATAAAACAATGAGGCAATAAGGGTAGCCCTGTCGGAAAAACGGACGCATAAAGGACAAGCAAGACGTGCTTTTTGAAGACGCGGTGTAATAATTGCAGTGCACATTCTGACATGTTTCGGGGTGTCCTTGAGAGCCCCATGTTTCAATCTGTCGTCTGTTGTTTTATTTTTTAGCGAGCAATTTGTTAATTTTAAACGCGAAACCATGTGTCCAATCAAGCCTAAATAGTTAAAATAAGATTTTAAAACCAGCTAACCAGTTGCCGCTACATGTGTGAAAAAAAAAGAAACGGCGCCAGTGACTGGTTGCATTACCAAGATGTGTAAAAATACAATAAATGTAGAAAGAAAGAAAAAGCACGCCTTCGCTCTAGCCCGGCCCTTAAGGAAGAAGTTCGGGGAAGCATCGTGACCCTGAAGGCATGTCGCGCGACAGCACTCAGCGGGACGTGGGGAGACCACAATAACGAAGAAATGGGAAGGTGGGGAGGGGTCGCCAAACAAGTTCTCGTGATCGCGGCCGGTTCCCTCCTTACCCTTCTTTTGTTCCCGCCTGCTTTGGTTTCCCTTCCTGCTTGTCGTCTTTCGGTCAAAATTTGGCGGTGGCTGCATGGCCGAGTGGCTCGTTCACATTTAGCATCGGCGCTTTGCCTAGTTGAAGTTACGCGTAACGTTTTGTAAAAACGTGCATCCTATGTCTCCGCGAAGTATCCAGCAGCAACATTTGAAGCTTCGGAAGCTGTGGTAAAAAGCAAGATCAGTGGTCCGGATTTCAAGCATCTCGAAGTGAGGACTCCTCTAGCGACGACTAACCGTGGTGGCTTGGGATTATTGGCACATTGATGCGAGTGAATACGACGAATTTCGCAGGCAGTGTGATTTCGAATACGTGCGATGTGCTTCGACAATCGACTGAACTTGCAATGACCCCTGCGTGACTTCGTCAGGTATCGTGCGTGCGTACTCTTCGAGATAGTGCAGCACCACAGAGACGTGCGCTTTTCCCCACAGGATACCCTTCACGTTTTCTGTGCAAATGCATTGTCAACGGATCAAGGTTCACCAAGGCAAGCATTCCAGCTAAAGATGACTTCCCATTTTAATTCTCACGTTCTCCTCGCGTTTTGCTGCTTAAATAAATCAGGTTCAAGAAATATTTGTTTGCTTGTGTTTTAATGGTCCTAACTAATATAAGGAACGAATTTTCGAAAACGGTTATTGTCCATGCTCGTTTAATTTGTTTTTCTATCCGGGAGAATAAATTTGCTTTCATGAACAGATTGAGCGTCATTGACGGAACGCGATGATGGGACGCGATTTGGCCCTGCTTCAGAAGCACGGGCAAATCAGCTGAAAAGTGCCCAAATGAGTCTAGCTAAATTTGTAGCGCTACTTAGATGTCCCTGAAGGAAGGACTTCTGTATTTCTTGTTAACAGCTGCGCGGGTTTGTAATTACACGGCTATTAAAGACAAAAGGCCTAGCGCGAGCATCGGCCACGCTATTCGCTGGAGACCGCGTAGTCTCCGGCGTGTTCCAGCGTTACGTTCCAGCGGCTGCCGGATCCACGAGTTTCCGCGTGTACAGTCCTTGTGCACGGAGTTTCCGCGACTGCACATGCATCAGGCATGTGCAATCTGCGTAACAGCACACTTTTGTATTGCATGCATGAATGTACCACTTGTTTGCATTGCTTACATTGCCTTTTGGTACAAGCTTTCTGAAATCAGTTATTCACTGAAAAACAATTTTAAACTTGTTCCAGAAAGGCAAGAATTCCCCCAAATGCTTATGTTTGTGGTCATATTTTTATTGAAATTGTTATGCATATCCTGCATACTTCAGGTACTTATTAGAAAAAAACATCACCGGAAGTAAATTTGTTATGCAAAACAAGTTGAAATTCGAGACATGACAGGATTTACTATGAAAACAGACATGACAGGATTTACTACAGACTACAGGACAGGATTTACTACAGACTACATGACAGGATTTACGACAAACTACAGGACAGGATTTATTACAGACTACAGGACAGAATTTACTACAGACTACAGGACAGGGTTTACTACAGACTACAGGACAGGATTAACTACAGACTACAGAATGTCATATTCCCTCCCAGGATCATTCTGTCGTATTTTTCTGTTGTATTTTTCGACTGGGTCGCAGTTAGCGAGAAACAATCCACGCCCTTCACAATTTACAACTGTGGGTAGTCTTCGCGAGTCAGCCTTGTGCTTTATTTTTAATTTCGTAGTACTTCCGCAGTGCGTAAAATCGGATTCGGGTGCGTCAGTACAGACAATTGGACGGCGTTGGACGTTGACCCGAGCTAGAAAATCACATGAACCCGCACAATTTCGACACTAAGCTCTGAAGTTCCTCAAAATAAAAGAGCGGATTCTTTCATCACCGCATGCTTGCTCAAAGGACGTTTCCAGAAGATTGGGCAGATATTTCGTTTTATACCTGGAAGGTCAATCAACGAAGCTGTTTCTCACTGGCTTTTTCACGTTCGGCACTTTTTCGAGTGTTTTCCAGGCAAAGACGGAGTTCAAGATGCGAAAATCTGCTTTGCATCAACTTAAAATTTGTGAAGAATTGAAGAGGCGAAACTTTAAAAAAAGGATAGATTTTTGTCTCATCTATTGGAGCCATTTTCTCTTAACCTGCAAGCACCTTGCCATTTTTCAGTTGTATATTTTACGCGTTTTCCATCCTGACAATGTATTTGTTGTTCAGAAGCTACAAGAAAACGTGTTTGCTGCTACAGCCCAAAGATGTGCATATTTTAAGAAAGTATAAACCAACCGATCAAAAAGCAGGTGTCCACATGTCAGCGACAAGCCGTACATTGCCGTGTTCATTTACATCAATTTACACATGGAGGCGCCATTCAAAATGTGAGCAGACATCTAATTCCAGAACGTTGCCAGCGTTTCTGGTTTATTGGCATAAAAAGGATGTAAAAGCCTGGTACGAACATGGCGTCGCATTACAGTGTTCATCTCAAAGTAATCGTCACTTTGTTGTACGGCAAGCGACAGTTGAAATTCGCTGTCCTTAGCCGTCAAAACGTAACCGTAAGACTAAGCTAAGAGGGGGAAAATTATCGTATTATCTCAGTGCCGCTTCTAACGACATTTGACCTAGTTCAATAGCAATGGTTACGCCCTGATTTATAGTGGAGCTCTTAGGATCCTAGTTCTGTGGTTTCGTGGTGTCCCTTCCCGTCGGTCTCGTTGTAACAGAGAGAACGAGGAGGATCGTATTGTACCACAGCGCAAACACACTCGTAAAAAAAAAGAAAACACAGTCATACGCTTTCAGAAGCAAAGACCACACGCTTTTAACAAAAAGGCCACTAAAAAAGTTGTGGTGGATTGCATTCACTGAATAATTACGCACTTTACTTGCCTGCAATACGGTACATATGTGCTTATACTAAGGTTTACCCCAAATGCTATAGTAACTAATCCAGACTGGGCACTTATTAACTGCTGCTTGGGTGATGCTACATTTGCGGATACTAACAAATTGTATAACTTATTGAGCATAATAACTCACCCACTTTCCACTCCATCTAACGACTAGAAGGTTCTTGCAAATTCACATGCTCAGTATACGCAGGCACAAACAATGCATAATTTCAAAATTATGTCCCAAACATTTTACCTTTTTGACAATCCTACTGACTGTATTAGAACACTTTCCTCTTCTAGCTATAAAAGTCAGAAAACAAATGTATTTCTAAGAAGCGGAGATATTCACGATCATCATGTTCATGCCACTGGTTTTCTGGCTCATTTTATTTGTTGTGTATGTGTGATATGTGCTTGTTAATTGTGTCTCTACGTTGGGCCGCGCGCTCAGCCGGTCGCACCTTTCACGCGTAGCTTTTTTACTAGGTCAGGCGTATCCATTTAGTAACAAAATGTATCTACTTGCTACAGTAAATAAACAGTCTTAGTTTTATGTACGTAGAAAATTCACGCATGTAGAGCTTTGACGGGTGACCAGTGCGCTTCCTCAGAACACAAACGGTCTCCTTGAGTCTTACGGACGTACGTCAGATACGAATGTTTACGTTGCGGTCCTCACGTTGCTTCATTAATTAGATTGAGCAACATGGCTCCGCCCTGCCCTCCCGCTTAGCAGCGATAACAGCTCTGCCGGTAATTCCTTGAGGTGACCCGCCGCGGTGGCTCAGTGGCTAAGGCGTTGCGCTGCTGAGCACGAGGTCGCGGGTTCGATTCCGGGCGGTGGCGGCCGCTTTTCTGATGGAGGCGAAAAGCAAAAACGCCCGTGTGTACGAGATTTCGGCGCACGATAAAGATCTCCAGGTGGTCAAAATTAATCCGGAGCCCTCCACTACGGCGCGCCTCATCGCCTGCGTTGCTTCGGCGCGTTAAACCTTACAATCAATCAATCAATTCCTTGAGGTGGTATCGTGTTGTACACTGTTGATTTCTGCGTCTAGTTGCCTATTCTTACCCTCACATCAAGCTTCATGCGACAAATTGGTTCTGTTTGTTAAGATAGAAGCGATATTTCGCAGCTGAAAAGCCTGACCAAGTATTTTTTGTTCTCGTCATAGCAACGAGCTCGCGGGATAACAAGTGGCTACAGCAGCGTCTGTGTCTGTTCGCACATGGCTCCAGGCATCCACGCACCCTACATGAGCCGTACGTACTGCACGTTAAACTAAAAGAGTTTAAAACTTCATGCGCGTGGACTGCGTGTAATTCTCACGGTTGCGTAGGTGGAATCAGTACGCAGTTAGAACGAAAAGTGTGTAATAGCTACAGAGGTATCGCTGTGACAAGTAACCAGTGTTTTGTTAGTATATGTCACCACCTTTTCTAAGAGGGTAGGATACGCGAAATTGTGGAAGCCTACGACCTTAGTAACACGGGGAGCCAATGTGTGTGTATGATGTCTAATAACTTCTCAGAAATAAAGAGGTGGTTCCTCGTTGAAACCTATATTCAATGCGCTTCGTTTTAGGGGCGAAGCTCCTTAAGTCATGGGTCTGTCCATCCATTGTGTCTCGTGTTACGTGACCGCCGCATGCTTTCGGAGATGTCCCAAAGTGGGCCGCGTTGCACGCGCAAGAACCTGCTGCAACCGGCAGCGCAAACTCGGCACCGGGAGCGCGAGCTTGTCTGTGTTCGCCACCGGAGGCGCGAGCGCACGTGCACTGCGAGGGGGAGATCACGCAAGAGATCACGCCACGAACGCAGGCAGTCGTTCTCGGAGATCGAACGCGATGCAAGGACCTTTGCTCGTTTCCTCTCGTCTTGTTCGGGCACAAGTTCGTCCTAAATACACGTTCTTTCTTTACCGTTGTGTACCATCCTACGTGACAAATTGTGGTGGAGGTGCGGGGTAGTCCTCGATGGCGCGGGTTCTTTCACCAGGTCTGGGCCTGGGAGCTTTGACTCCGAAAATAAAAGTTGATTTGTACAA
Source organism: Haemaphysalis longicornis (assembly GCA_013339765.2). Lineage (NCBI taxonomy): Eukaryota > Metazoa > Arthropoda > Arachnida > Ixodida > Ixodidae > Haemaphysalis > Haemaphysalis longicornis. The sequence continues at coordinate 142,211,346 of CM023452.1, forward strand.
TGTACGCACACAGTCTTACGTCTTTCTAATGATGTAATGGGCTAACTTTCACGGGAGAGTTACCGTTACCGATGATCTCCCCCTCTCGAGCTTCGCCCCACTTATCATCATTCATTCCGTGGATATGGCGTGATTTTTTTTGTTCACAGCGCACAGTGTGTCATTTTGTGTCAATACTCGGTGTGAGCAGGCGTTTAAACATCCCTGTAGATGGTAAGACGATGAGGTTTTCGTGCTGGTACCGAAAAATAATAGCACTCAGAGTGGAACGAAGAGGAAGGAGAAGGAAAGCGGTACTCCTCCAGAGATTCCTCCCGCGTTTACCGGGAATTCACGCGGGCGGCATCCCAAACGCACATGCGTCGGCCATGTCCGTTATTTAGCAAGTGGGGGCCGTCGCTGTAGCCCAGCCGTGGGTCAGCAGAACGGAAACTGACAGTAGCGTCTCTCGAAGGGTAAGACAGCGGAACCTATCCATATTGATGCACAAGCTCGGGGCTACAACCCCACGCGACACATGTGCAGACACCGATACAATTCGGGCTGTGAGCTTTGACAGTTTCATTTGCACCGATTTAAAGTAGTTAATGGAGCAAGTTTGAGAATTTCGTGAAGTCTGAGGGAACTCTTATGATTGTGACTTATTAGAACCAGTTGCTCCTTTGAATTTTGCAGTACCTCTTAAAACGGAAACGAATTGGTAGCGTTTCTCTAGAAGCCAGATGTCTGTATGTGGTCTCTACATTTTTTTACCCGTCCTGCAAACAAGTCCTGAGAGTTTTTGGCCACACGACCACTTAATTTCGACGGGTGCGGGTTTTTCAGCAGGTGCTGTCGAACACGTTAATCAAGCCGTGCGAAGGATTCACACAATGGACGGGATGCTGCGCCTAAACAGGCCCAAAACAACCGTCACGTAAGGAGACGACAAAGCCGATGGAATGGTTCAAAGAATGGAATGGAACAAAGAACTGTTGGCATCTAGCTATAACAAATTCCTTTAACCATCTTCTGCTTGTTTCGAGTAGATATGCAGAAGTCTTCACTAAAGCTCTTTACAGGAGGTTTTAGCTGTGTCCGGGAAGAAATTATTGTATCTTTTGTTTTGACATGTGAAAAAGTGAGAATCACAGGCTGGGATTTATTTAGCACAAACATCGAACGTTGATGGGAGCGTTCGATTTATTCACCCTGCAGCTAAACTTTCAACGCAAAAGACTACTCTTCACTAATCTTGGTTTAGGATTCATACCAGCGTTGGGCCATTCTGTCGGACAGCACATAAAAAGGGTATTTGCCTCCGAGATATTTTTTAGAATTCACCTAGACAAGGATTAAGCGTCTGTTTCACTGCGACCAGCATCGGAAACTCAGCGAGAGTCACAACAAGAACCGCCATTCGGGGCTGCATTTTGTTCTTCCACAGCTATGAGCCTTTTCATTTACGTCGGCTTTTATTTTCCTGAATTCAGCAGAATTGCTTAACTTCATTAAGCTATGAAGGCACCTCGACATAATTTTTGTCAATGTTTGCGTTCAGTGACCTAGAAAAGGAAAAGACATCTGTTGTGGAAGCAGAGGGGGCAGAAGCTGGGCGTGCATATCTTCATTAGTGAATAAAGAAGGAGGAAGCTCGTTTCCATTTCTGCCCTACCATGGTATCTTGGTTGGTTGCGATTCACAGCGACTTCAGTGCCGAAACCGCTTCCTCCTTCTTATTTTGATATTGAGGATACTGTACACACCCCGCTTCTGCTTCCCCTGTTTCCACAAGAATACCGTTATCATCTTGGATATCACCCTTTGCACCATCTGGTGGTTCCGGGTTTTCTTCAATATCACCAGCTAAGAGTAATAAATTTAGAACAAGAACACAACTGCGAAATATAACAAAATACTTGTCCATGGGACGAGCAGCGAACCGACGTTTCTTTAGGTTTTCGGAAACAAGGAAGGGCGCGGACCAACGCTGTAAAATAGCAGAAGAACATAATGGAACCGCATTACGGCCGCTCTCCCGTGTCCACTGAACTTGCGAGTGGCAGGATCGTCCTTATGTAGGTGCTGATGAACTCATATCGATGACGATGGGGTTGGTATGACAGTTCTATGTAGCAGAAGTGTGGCGCGACTGTCAGCTGGCAACAACGGGCCCTGTCGTACCATCCCTCCTTGGTGGCGCCAGCCCATGCCGCTACTACTCAAAATTACCTGTTCAAGATAGCATAGCAGAACACGACGGAACCCCATGATGGCCGCTTTCCTATGCCCGATTGATACAGTGTGAAGCTTTTTTCTTCCGTGCTTCATAGGTATAGGGTAAAATCTTCTTGTTATCCGCATACCATCATGAAGCCGTTTTAACACAACAGCTGTTTAAGCTTTGCCAGCTTCTGCTGAATAGTTTTCAATTTCTACAACACTTTTGTTGATTATTTTCGTTTCTTCGGGCATTTTGCTTGCAGACTGGCGCATACATCTATTTGAGCAGTTTTCCAGAAAACAAATGGGTCATCTTCGCTAACGTAACTACAGAGCGAGCTCCAATTTAGGCTCAAGCTCGAAGCTTTTGTAAAACAACATTTCACATGATTATTTATTGACGAGCTCATGGTTCCATCGTCCGTATTACACGGGTTTTGTAAATTTCCTATAAAAACCAAGCATACTATGTTCGGAAACACGCTTTTCCTCTGCTAAATAAAAATCAGATAAAGGACACAATTTTTTCAGTCTTTTCGCCATTCCTAAATAATACCCAGTTTAGCCCGGTTGGTTAGCCTACGGTCATTTTTAATATCGGGCGGCCCCGCACATGACCGAAACAGGAGTAGAACGAGTGTGGTGTCTCTGTTAGGTGTTGCATTAGAAGCGCAAAGAGGGAGGAAAGACTCCACGCCACATAGGGAAGACAGGGGGAAAGGATAACGAGACACATCCGGTCCCGCCGCCCTTCATTTTCCCGCCGCCGTATAGCGAGTCAAGGCGGTCGTGAAAACATTTTGGACTGCATACAGAACAATAGCACTTTGTTACCAGTACAAGTGCAACCAAGTGGAACTGAAGAGACTTCGCAACGTAATCCGCCACCATGCGAATGTTTGTACCAACCAACTTTCAAGCTCGAACCTTTATGTGCCCCCTTTATCAAAAAACGCCCTCGATGTCGCTGGGCGCTACTGCAAATGGCCATGGCTCTAAAGAGTAAGTATCAAATTGTTTGTTTTTGTTTAGGAAATACGCCGTTATACGCATAAATAGCTGAGTGTTTGCCTTTAAGTAGTTAGGGCAGATTTGTTTAAATTCTGGAATGTTGGCTGCAAATATCACGTTGAAATCTGTCATAGATAAGTCCAGCCAGCATTTATCTTTAAAAACCAGCGCATCGTCCTTGATACCTCTGATTGGCCCCGCCCTTCATACTGTAGAGAGAGGACTCCTTCGGCCAAACTGGTGGTCGTAGGGGTTGGAAATGATCGGGAGTTAGCAGCTTTGCGTTTTCCGCAATTTAGTTAGCAGTTCAGCCTTTATATGGGACTGCAACTGGATTTCCTAACTTTGCGATGATTTGGTTTATTTTTCGGGAAGCCTGCTTTTGCTGTACACGACCGATAACTACAAAGGAGTGACTTTGTTGCGTCGGCTATGGGCTTTCGGTAAAACATATCTGACCATGCCAAACTTCAGAGGCACTTTTATTGCATAGGATGACATTAATACTGCCCCAGCCGTTTGTATTAAATGGGTAAAAAACTTATGGCTTAGATTTAGATATGTTTTATAAACACTGTACCAGTGAAAAGCAGGCACATCCCATGCCGCGTATATGCCGACATAATTTATAATAATGGTACTAGTATAACGGACCCTGTTGCCCTATTTTCCCTGTTCTCCTCGCTTCGCCCCACCCCCCGCTCACACATATACTCACACACGCGTGAAATCGGAGGTCCGGTGCGTTTTTGGCGCCTCCTGTACTATACGCGGCGTCAGTCTTTATGACCTGGATTTAATCTTGACATCTTGAACCATGCGACTCTGTTAAGGCTCAAGTTTGCCTGTGGGCATGGAATATGGCCGCTTAATTGTGACAGACAAGCCGGGACACGGACTTACTTTGTGGGTACATTACTTTTGGTAAGAACCGCCAAGGTACTGCGGTTGGAAATATTTGGCCTCGTCCACCGTAGTTACATAATTTAAGCATGTACTCCTAGTCGGACAAAGGCCGTTTACACACTTTTCTCTCTTACTTTTTTAACCTCACCATGATTTTCGGTCTTTTTTTCCTAAAGGTGTTTCAGATCACCGAATATCGCTGAAGCACAGGTGATCTTCAATGGCAGCTATGCTCTCTCTTTTACAATATTCACGCGCGCGATGTAAGTAGCTGTCAAGTTAACGCCGCACAATAATTAGGCCACCTTTAGCAACTCGCGAACATATGTTCCATCAAGTATATTGGGCGGTACATTCCTTATGTCTCGAATTCAATACCTACAAAATAAGTAATGTGGCGGTTTTTGCTCCTTTACTTTGTAAGTTTTATTATTTACCCATTAGTCGGAAGATATTAGGAGCAGAACCATGCTTTTCTAAAGAAATAATTTTAGGTTTTGAACACAGCTCAAAGCCTTGCAGAAAATAAAACTGATGCGTATACAATATAAACATTTCGTGAAGATATGTGACGTGTTTTTTTTTCTGGAACAAGAAGGAAGCAACCAGGGACATGTATAACAGCATATACCATCCTTCCCATCTCAACCATGAGATACGAACATTCGGGTCAATGGCTTTCAAAAAAAAAAACATACTACAACTGTTTGCAAATCATCCCAAATTGAGTAGTATATTTCCTGTGATTAATCAGGGCCAACAGGCTGTCGCTTCTATACCTTACACAATGCACCGCATGAGAATATTCCCAAAGAACCAGCCACGGTAAGACATCTCGGGTTTTGCGTCCTGCCCCCTTCTTGAACAACAAAAAACGAGTAACATTTTCAATTTCCCAAACGTCCACCCAAATCACAGCGGAAAGGGTGTGGTGCAGGCCGCCGCTTGGCGCCAAATCCTGCTATGGCGTACCAAACACCCCACGGGCCTGGTAAGGTGTCGACAACTCACGTCAGACAGTTTCGCGGCCTTTTCACTTATCTCTCACCCCCCCCTCTCCCGCCTAAAACCTCTTAGCATAGCACAGCCTATCCTAAACAGTTTTCACTTCCGCTCTCTGGTTTGCGTTTCCAAGCCAGGAGGGGGTGGAGTACTGGGAACGTTTTTCGAGCCTTCCCAATATTGCGGGTATTGCGAGAATATTTCGGCCATTTTACAATTCGACCAGGACATGGTGCTGGTTAATTTTTCTTTTAAATAAAAGATATCTTCACCTTATCTTTAGCGACGCTATACAGCAGCGTGTTTACGCAAGGTGCAAGTTAGCTCTGGCCGTTCCTTGTAGGGGTAAACTTGGATGGCACGTAACAAGAACGAATGCAAGATAGCTGCGGAGAATTCTTATTATGAGAATGCTTTGCTTTGACGTGCCACTAGTATTACTGTGCAGTATTTCGCACCAAGAGAAAAGGCAACAAAGGCCCACAAAGCACGACTCACGGCTTCTGCGGTTTCTGCATAGCGCGTAAGGTGATCCACCGCCACAATGACCCAACGGTTGCCAGCAGCTGTGCACGGTAGGGGACCGTAAAGGTCTATCCCAATGCGATCGAGCGGTCTTTCTGGGCACGGCAATGGCTGCAGCGGGCCCGCCGCGGGAGTAGGAGGGCATTTGTGCCGCTGACAGTTGATGCATGACCGGATGTACTTGCGGACGAACGTGTACATTCCCCCGCCAGTAATACTCGTTCGTACTGCGACAGCCACTCCTCTACGTCGTTTTCATCCGTTCCATCGAAGTTAGGGGGGTCGCGCTGGCGAAGCACACCCGAACACATGATGGGCTGCGGTGAGGAAGGTGCCATGTCCTGGTCGGTGTTCAGCGTCATCGCGGGCTGTAGACGTCTGCTCCGTAACTCCAGGATGTGGTATCGGAGTCTTGCGCTGCGAAGGTAGTCTCGCTGGGAATGAACCCGCACACTCCACCAAACTGAAGCGTGGTTTATTGGACCACTAACGAGCAGTTGGAGCGGCGGAGAAGCCGAGGTTCGTTGTGCTAAGCAAGGTGTGTCCGACGCGATACTCGATCGGCCCGTGCGCCAAGCGATGGTTCTGCTTTCTCGTCGTCAGGCTCGAACCAAGCCGAATATCCCCAACGGCGAATTGTTCGTCTATGAACGCCTACGAGGATTACATCAATCGCGTCCATAATCAACGCTCCATATATATATATATATATATATATATATATTATATATATATATAATATATATATATATATATATATATATATATATATATATATATATATAGTAACCAAAGCTACCACGTCACGAGGTAGCGGGTTTGATTCCCGGCCGCGGCGGCCGCTTATCTGATGGAGGCGAAGAGAAAAACGCGCGTGTGTAGGAGATTTCGGTACACGTTAAAGATCCACAGGTGGTCAAACTTAATCCGGAGCCCTCCACTACATCGCACCTTATCGCCTCTGTTGCATCGGCAGGTCAATCAATCAATCAATCAATCAATCAATCAATCAATCAATCAATCAATCAATCAATCAATCTATCAATCAATCAATCAATCAATCAACCAAACAATCACTCAATCAATCAATCAATCAATCAATCAAATTATGAATGAATAAATAAATACATAAATAAAAATAGTACGTAAATAAATAAAAAAATATACCATCACAAATACGCGTTTGGGTGTTAAAGCGGACCTATGCTTCTCAACCCTTTACAAGGTGTAATGAATGTTCCGGGACACCCTAAACGAAGGGGATGCTCTTGGTTCGAGCGAGAACAAGACATTTTTTGACGCTAACATTATTTTTAGCATCTACGAAGAGAACGAATACATTGCGTATTTGAACTGTTTTATGAAGAACAGAGGATGAGGGTTTTTTCTAACATGGGATGTGTCATGGTAGATGAAATTTACAAAATCAGAGTAATGTTGACGATGGAACGCTGTGCTCGTCAAAAAACTGATGTTAAATGGTCTTTTACAGAGATTTAGAGCTCGTGCCTAAATGTGAGCTCACTCGGGATTTACCTAAGATTTCCTAGGTGTTTTTCTAAGAACCGTTTTACTTAATCCATGCGCCATTGAGTGGGCGAAATGCCTATGGACAAGACAAAAAAAAACGAAAGCGTACGACAACAATACGGGAGCGATTAGGCAAAATGGTGTGAACATATTCTTTGCTTCATCAGAAACGCACAAAGTACTTTGTTCATGTAAAGGTATCACATACAATAGCTTCCTTCAATTATGATATACAGTAGATATACAGACAATGCAAAACCGAATAAACATTTCAGATTATTTTAGAAGACGTCAATTAAATTACAAAAAAACTGTTTCCAATAGCAGTAATTTCCGTAAAAGCTACATTGTTTGGAACACATTCTAAATATTTTCCTTTTTATAAAAAAAATTTAAAATTTCCCTTGATTGGTATAAACGACAAGCTAAATTTAATAATTTTGCAAGAGTAACTGTTATCGACAAATGCGTTTATTTATCAATAAGGCATTTGCTCTAGAAAGAATATCAAAGCTGTTTCACTATGTTCTTGTGCACCACGAGTACGTTATTACAGCAATGTTGCATTAGCCCACGATATGAACTTATCGGTGCCATCTATTAGCACCCCCAGGTATAATTACCAGCTTTGTTGATAGAAAAACAGAAAATGCACATTCTTTCAAAAGAAATGAGATCGCTAGTGGGAGCATAGTAGACTGCAAATAGGGCACACAATTTGCAACAATTTTTTAATGGCTGCAGAACTGTGGTTGTGCCCTTTCTCCCTGTGGAGTTTTTTTTGCTGCGACTAAGCAAAATGTACGAACCCCCCAATCGACCGTTTTAGAAACAGTCGCTTTCACAGCGTAGCCAAAAACAGGCAATAAAATTGCCTTGCGTTGGCCTGTACCTTGCGTACATATTTCATTTGAATCCCTTTTTAAAGACCCAGCGGGTGCTGCTGAGTTAGAGGAAGAAGAGGTGTTAACGAGGCACGGGCAGACCGCGAGCGAGACCGAGCCAGGGGATAAGGCTGACCGAACGGGGCACGGCACTGTTGGAATCCGCGAAAGATGTTTGGTCTACGTGCCAGAAGGCCGTCACCAGTCTCCGCCACGGTTCCGGGCATCGCCGTCAAGGACCGGGGCATCGTCGACAGCACGGACTAAGTCTACCGGGCTCCGGCGTGCCAAACAGCGCGTGACCGGGCCCGAGGCGGGATCAAGCGCTTTAACTGCTTCAGCTGGGATTCTTTCCGTCGTCGCAACCTGAGGAGTCAACCCCGACTATGCAAGCACCGCGACGAAGGCGGCGTCGGCACCCGCGTCCTGATACGACCGACCGTGAGCGTGTTCTGCTCTCGGGACATTTACGCGGGTACGGTAGCAGACTTTGTAGTTTTGGGCGCTGGAGCGGGCCACTTGGGTTGTTTCCCTTAGCTGAGTGTCTCGTGTAGCGTTTTGTGTAACGTTTAGTCGTGGCTACACAACCTCTGTCCTGTGAATTCTGTAAATATGTCTTCTCGTTCGAACCAAGAGCATTCACTTCGTTTCGCGTGGTTTGGTCCATTCGCTACACCTAGTAAAGGGTTGAGAAGCAGAGGTCCGCTTAAACACCCAACACCCATATTTGTGACGTGGTATGATTGATTGATTGATTGATTGATTGTTTGATTGATTGATTGATTGATTGATTGATTGATTGATTTGATTGATTGATTGATTGATTGATTGATTGATTGTAGGGTTTTACGCGCCTATGCAACGAAGGCGTTGACGCCCGACGTAGGGGAAGGGTCCGAAATCATTTTGACCACCTGTCGATCTTTAACGTGCGCCGAGATCTCCTACAAGCTGGCGTTTCTGCTTTTTGTCTCCATCAGAAAAGCGGCTGCCGCAGCGGGGAATAAAACCCGCCACCTCGTGACGTGGTAGCTTTGGTTACTATATATATATATATATATATATATATATATATATATATATATATATATATATATATTATATATATATATATATATATATATATATATATCTATATATATATATATATATATCTATATATATATATATATATATATTGCCCGTTATATTTCGGTCCCGGTATTCTAGGACAAACTTTCACATCGCTGCATTTGCCGTATGGAGCTGCCGGGGGATTTTCATTGAACTTCTTTGATGACATTGCAGCTCTTTAGGCAATCTCGGCTTTTCACACCGGCTATTCGGCAATATCTAATGGTTACGATAAGAGTCATGAGGCGTCTCGTTCGATTGAGGCCGCCATTGTTCTCACCAGAATAAATAACTGGAAAACTGGAGTTGGGGCTTCATATATGCATTTGCTTATTCCAATCGCTCGTAGCTTTTTAGACCAAGGGGCTTCATAAATGAAGTCCATCTAATTGACACTTCTCTGCCTGGTATTGTTGTATCAGGCCCACCCTTTCAAGGAACTGCTTTGCGTTCAAGCGAAGATAAAATAGGAACGCCGACTGAAGTATTCGCTCACCGGCTCCTCAAATATGAGTAATCTTCATATCAAGAACATCCAGCTGCTTAGACGTTGTTCACAACATTTGAATCGGGTACAGTATTGAGTAAGACATTTCTCAACCCTGACTAAAACGACGGCAGACAATTGTTTCTCTATGCGTCAGAAATGGTGTGACGTCGTATATATGATTTTTAAAATGCGCTACCTTAAGCGGGTATTACTTTTCTTTATTCTCGTTCAAATCAGCTCGTTTGTTCGTTGGTTTACGCTTACAGCGAGCTCGTATGCTAAGGAAAACCGTACTTCAAAAACGAAACATTAAGCGTATCGTTTCATTTGCTTGTTGCGATCCGATATAGTTTTTTAGACCAAGGGGCTTCATACTAGTAGTCAAAATATTTGTCACTTCTCTGCCGTTATTGTTACCTCCAGAACACCTCCACAAGGAACTACTTTGCGTCGAACAAAGACAAAATAGGAACGCCGACTGAAATATTCGTTATCCGGCTATTCATAAATGGGTGATCAACGTATCAAGATGACCCAGCTGCTCAGAGGTTGTGCACAAGGTTTTATTGGGGTACAGTTCTGAGTAAGACATTTTCTCAACCCCGACTACGACCACGGCAGACAAGCGTCTTGTCTTTGCGTCAAAAATTGTGTGACGTGGTATATATTGTGTTTAAAATGCGGAACCATCAGCGGGTGGTAACTCTTCTTTTTTCTCGTTCGAATGAGTCTATTTGTTGGTTGGTTTACGGTTACACCGAGCTGGTATGCTACGGCAAACCGTACTTCACGAACCAAACATTAAGCGTATCGTAGTCAGTCGTCGCTTGTCCCTTTCGCGCCCGTTTTAACTAGTGACCGTTATATATTCCGCCTTGCCGCAGCTCCCAGTTGTTCTTTAGTTTGTCGTTGTCTGTTGTGTGATTTTGATTGTGGTTTATGGTTGTAAAGACAAAGTCTCGGTCACTCAGTTCTTTAAAATAGCCATTATTCTTTAAGAACCTATAGAAATCAAGGTTTCCATAGCAGCAAAACCTTGTTTTGCACACCATGAAAGTGTTACAAAAATATTCAAGGGATATATGATTTCTTCCGAGCTTTGAAGGCGAAAACGTGGAAGTACAGCTACAATAGGGTCATTGCTCTAGACCGGGTCTGCGGCTTTCCGCGCTTTTATTTGCTTATCCTGTGGGGCTAAATACTTTAACAAAAAAACAAGTTAAACAAGAATCCAAAGCTCTCTTTAAATAGGTATGCTCCACGGCTGTTTTACTACCGTACTTGTCATGTATCAACCAAAGTACTTGTAACAAGGCACACCCAGAGCTAACCTACACGTTACCGGAAACAAGCTGTGGTAGAAGGTCGTTCAAAAGAAGGTGAATGTGTTTAATAGCAAAAAGAAATTAACTAGTTCTAAGTACACTTGGAATTTACCCATGACCAAAATATTATCGCAAAACATGCATTAATTGGAAGGAACGAAAACGTCCGATTATTTCGCCCCTATCTGAACGCGCAATGAAAGGAAACAGCGGAAGCAAAAAAATGGCGCCGATCGACGCTGTGAAGGAGGTTGGGAAGCACAGCTTTAAACGCCGCCAACAACTGCCCATGCGACGTCACTAGAATTCCCGCACGTGGCTCTACAAAGAGAGAAACAAGACATTCCGCGAGCCATTACCTGGAATTTGTGGGGCCGGCGTCCCGAACATAACAGCAGCGTCGGCCACATCCGGGCTTGAGCGGCTGACGCCGCAGCTAATGCCTGGCCTTGAGTCGGTATCAAGACAACGAAGAGGAGCTTCTTTTAAAGGGTGACACCGCTGAACTTAGCCATCCTTATGTGCTAGCTTGGGGCTACAACCTCGCAAGGCACAAGGGCCGATACCGAAACCATTCGGCACGTGAGCATTGTGATTCTCATTTTAACCGATTTAAACAAGTTAGTTTAGTAAGTTTGATAATTGCGAGAAACCGGAGGAAACATTTATAATTGCCGTGTATCAAAAGCAGTTGCTCCTCCCACCTTTTGTAATACCTATAAAACACAACCGATTTGGTATTCCCCAATTTAGAAAATGGAGTCCCATTCGTGGCAACCAGTGCGTTTCTTTAGCGTTTCTCCAGCAGCCGGAGATATTTGGGAAGCACAAGGTAAGCAGCTTTGTTCAGTGGTGTTCGGTTGAATTATACGTCTCTTATAGAAGACATACGAAAAAAGGCCCGCTGCGACGCAAGCGCAGGCCAGCCAAGAGAATCTTTTATCCGAGTAATGCTGCTTGGAAATGCATAACTCGGCGTAACAAAACGGGCAGCGCGATTCTCTATGGCCTCGACACTATCTACCAGATTTCGCGTGATAGGGCACCAAACTGTGCAGCCGTATTCGAGAATAGGACGGATATTTGTGGTATATAGAAGTTCCCTTACAGCCTGCGGAGGCTCCTTAAAATTTCTCCCAGTGAAGTTAGGCGTGCAGGCTGCCTTTGTGGTTATTTATTCTACGTGTCGATTTCATGTTATGTCGCAAGAAAATGTGACTCATAAATATTTAGCGTTGGTTACCTGAGGGATAGCTTTGTTACCCATATTATATTGTGTTTGGAATCGTTTGCGTTTCCGGGAAAAATGAATATGTTTGCATTTATATACGTTTAGGGACATGAGCCACTGGCTGCACCAAAAACAGATTTGTCTAAGTCAGTTTGTAACGCCAGCCTATCATCATTACCTCGGATTTCCCTGAACAGAACGCAGTCGTCTGAGTATAGCCATATACTTGAATTCATGCTCCACCAATGTAATTGATATAAATCAGAAGTAAAATTAGTCCAAGTACCGACCCTTGCGGCACACCAGATGACACAGGAACGTTTGTTGATTCAACACCATGAATTATAACCTTTGGGATCGACCAGTAAGATAATTTTGAAGCAAGCAAAGAATATTAATTGGTAAGCCAAGGAAAGATAGTTTGTGTAAGAGGAGGCTGTGATAAACTTTGTCGAAAGCTTTCTGAAAATCACGCAGTACCCAGTCCGTTTGTACACATTCATCGAAAGATTTAAATAAATCGTGCGGAAATTCCGTTAGTTGAGTGGTGCATGATTAGCCTGACCTAAACACGTGTTGGCAATAGACAAAGAAATTGTTGTTTTGTAGATGGTTAAAGATGGCTCTATATAAAATACCGATATCATTGACTAGTGTTTCTTGCAAGACGCTTGAAGTCTTGCAACAAACACTAGTCAATGATATCGGTCGAAAGTTTGGAACCAAATCTCGATTTCCGGTCTTCTGAATGGGCACCACACTTCCGATTTTCAAATCCTGCGGTAGTGTGGAACTTGAAACGGATATGTTATACAATAGTGTTAAATACTTAGATATGGCAGAAGCGCAGGATTTAAGGACGAGATTTCGAATTCCATCAGGGCCTGGTGCTGAGATTGGTTTTATGTTTGGAAGAAGCTAGAGTACTCCGTAACGATCAAACGATAATTTCAGGCATAGGCTGAAGTACTGGATATTCGCAAGTTGGACATTGGCTAGGTTGAGATTTTGAAAAGACAGATTCAAAATACTCGTTAAAGCATTTTGCTTTGTCAACATCATTAAGAACAGAGTTGTTATGAAACGTGAGTGGCGGAATACTTGTATCATCTTTACGGTTAGTCTTCACCAATTTCCAGAATTCTTTGTGGTTATTTTTAATTTTTGAGCCTAAAGAAAGAAAGAAAGTATTTTTTGCAAATATAATTTTACACTTTATTAGATCGCTCAGCCGCTCAAGGCTGGCAAATATATCCGGCTCGAAATGTGCTCTATGCTTCTTGAATATTCGTGTTCTCCTATTTATGGGCGTTATTATTTCTCTCGTAAACCACGGCTTGTCTGACATTTGCTTTCCCGAAAGCATGTTAAATGGTATGTTAAATATGTTAAATAAACGAGAATAAAATGGTATGTTAAATAACGAAGTGAATCTGTTCCGAACAGTTATATGATTATGGCGTTTAAGGCTTCACATACTCACTAAAAAATGCAATAAACGATATGTGTGCCGGTTTCTTTTAGAACAACAATCGAAACCGATGAATATGTTCAAGCAGCTCTTTACTGCTTACTTCCAACCCCCTCAGGCATAAAGCACAGATCCTAGCCTACTCTGGAACCGTTCGATGAATTGAAGAAAATTACTTTTTATACCTTGCCTTTAACTGAGAAGCCTGCCAACTAACCAGCTTAATTTTATTTTTAAATGAAGTTTTCTCCTCCTCTCTGCCCTCGTCCTTCTCTTGAGTGCACTAGCTTTTACTGTAACGCATATCTAAATATTGGGAAGATATGGCTGTGGAAACCTAAAGAAATATCAATCCAGTTCTGGACAAACATAGTGCCACTGTATTTTTACCATACACGTGACTCGTGCTCAATAAGCCTGCGTACTGGTTACAAGCCTGGTATAAACTTAGCACGCGCTTATACACAAACTAGGTTATTTGCAACACTAACCAGCATTTTTAGACCGTATGGTGCCTGTCCGCATACTTTCATACCATGGCAATGGATAGTAGTGTAATGCGATACTTTCGAGTGTCCGGTAAGATTGCAAAAGCTGTTTTTCCTAGCATACGGTTACCGGGAATCGTAATGCTTTTGGCTGAAGCCGACAGCCCCGAAGGCATGGACTTTATTTTGGTCATGCTTAAAATATTCTATTTTTGGTTATTAGGCTCCCGCTATTGTTCCCGTTGTACAAAAGATTGCTGAGTAGAGAAGCTAGTGCGTAGCTCCGACTCTTCGCGCTCCGCACAGGACCCACTCCACGCGAATGGGGCGACGCAAGCAATGTTGTTTCTTCGGGAGCAATATAAAAAACTATGCTTCAAACCGCGCCTTGTGCTAGTGTATGCAATTTTAAGTCTGTTATTATGAAAAAAGTGGCACATACGCAATATCTGCTGCGGAAAAGCATTAATGTCAACCACGCGCAAAGCAACAGCAGGAAGTGCGAGCCAAAGTGAAGCCGACGACAAGTGCGAGAATCCCTAAGGCGACGTCGCGGAGGCGCTCTTCGCAGCGCCGCCCGTGGTCGAGCTCACCGCCAATACAGCAGCGGATCACACATTGTACATTACGAGGAAATTTTAATAGAGGGCCTAGGTGACTAAGTTCTTGGGGGTGACTAAAAGTTCTTACAAAATCTTGACGAAAGGAATTCTGTGCGGTAGTTGAATAATATAGTCAGTTTTGTCGCACACGTGTTGAAAAGAGTTTGTGTGCAGCCGGTCGGTTCTCTGACAAATTAGGCAAACCTTAAAACACAACAGTGAAACATTCGGAGTCTGACAATTATGACAGCAAGCCAGTTTTGTGAGAATTCGAGAGATAATTTTGCTGTGCTTACCGAAGATACGTGCTTCGGATAATTGACGGTGCACGTGTTCACTTCTAACCATTCGGGCATTTTCCTGGTACGTACGAATTGGGAAAGAAGGTGCTATCCTCTCCACTACAAAAATAGAGGAAAGAACGTGGCGCGGAAGCAGCCGAAGGGCGGAGAGGGTGCAGAATAAAGTTACTAGAAACATTGTGTATAGAGGTTGCTCGCGCTATACAACCGCAGGCAGGCAGGCTGGGCGCCGAGTACCAGCCGCGACAACGAAGGAAAGAGGGCGAATACTGTCGTAGGAAATGCAACAAGAGCTGCTGCCACAGCGAACCATGAGCACGTAGTGTGGCGAAAAAAGCAATATTTTTAACGTAGCGTCACAGTGCAACAAACTAGTCATGTTTTGTATAGTAATTGTGTGCACGCTCAGCAAACAAAAAGAATGTGTTTATGGATTATCAGAAAAGCATTACTTCAATTTTTTGCTTTGATTTTATTTACTCATGTTGTTTTATTAATAAGAACGTGCCAAACATATAATCGTGATTTATAACGAGCGTTTATATGTTTGAATAAAATGCTTCGTCGTTATTGGGTTCATGGAAAATTACTGTACTTATTTAGAGTGCGAGAGGTACTCGGTGACCTGTGACACTTCAAACACTACACCGTGTGTGCGCTGCCCGCATAACACCTTCTCCAC